>CM053763.1:76328801-76429564 GCA_028658305.1 Pachyuromys duprasi | reverse complement strand
TAGTTCTAACCACACACACAGACAAACACACACACTGGGGTTAGGAAAAGGAGAGAGAGAGATTGGTTGATTGATTCTACTACCTTCTAGCATACCTGGTTATCCACAAACCCAGTGAAAAAACCGGCACACTCCCCCCCCCCCCCCCAATTTCCCTACTTTCCTGGGCTTCTGTTGTCTGTTCCCTCTTCATGGTCACCTGACCCGGTGAGCCAGCTGACTTGCTGAACAAGCAGAAGCCCTGGCTGACTAGGTGCTTTTGAAGAACCCCTTGGGTTTTGTGTATTCTGTAAATACCTCTTATAAATGAAAGACTTGTGCTTGGCATAGCCTGGGCGTGGAACTAGTAAAGTAGTTTCTAAACATGGCTGACTCTGAGACTCGCTGGCTGCTGTAGGTGTGACTGGCTTGTTCGGAGGAAGTTTCACATAATGCCCTATTTTAAGGTCAACCCCCAAGGTATCTTTACTTGCATTTACAAACTATGTCTTCTAGGTTGTTTACTTTGACACTTGTAAGCAGATGCGAACCTTTAATGTAGTTGCTCATGTTGTGGTGACTTCCAACCATAAAATTATTATTTTTTGTTGCAACTTCATAACTGTAATTTTGCTACTGTTATGAATTGTAGGTATTGGTGTTTCCTGTTGGTCTTAGGTAATCCTCTTTTGGTCAACCCCCAAAGGAGTTGAGAACCACACTACTGTAGAGGTTTTTTGTTTTTTTGTTTTGTTTTGTTTTAAGCAGGTGAAGATACGAATTTATAAGCAACAAATGTATGTTTTAGAGCAAACTGAATGTGGTACTGCTCATGGATGCTTAGTAACTATCTGAGTCCTTTTTAGAACTCTCCCTGAAAGAAAGCATCTTTGAATCAGATCTGGACATGCAGAAAAACTAAGAGAAAGGGCTTGCAGGCCAGGTGCTGAGGCCTGATGGCAAAGGATGAAGTTGTAGACAGAAACTTCAGTTAGCAGAATGTTAGAAAACAAGAAAGGGACACTTGTTTATTGGAAATCTTTTCTGCGTGGAACGCTTTGTGGATCTGGGTTTGCAGTGGTCTGTGAAGAGATTGGAGCCTCACTTTTATTTTGTGTGGTCTATGGCGGGAGAGACTATGGACTGTTTATAATGAGATGATTACAGAGGTATTTCAGATTGTGGTCACTTCAAAAGCAAAGAGCAGTATAGGCTTAGATTATTTTCAAACACCTATTTTATTTAAGGTTCTTAAACACCTTTAACTCTCTTCCAACACTACGACCATAGAGAGGAAATTAGTAGGGAAAGGGGCTGTAGACTGCTTTTAACTACTTCCTGCTATTAGGGTCCAAGGGTAGGGGATTACCAAACTCAGGTTACCAGCAGTCCAGTCAAACAGCAATACTGCAATACAGCAGCTGCAATACAAGTCATCAGAAGCAGAACAATTCAATAGAAATGGCTAAACTCTACCCAAACAACACAACTCTGCCAAAGCAGCAAAAGTCCGCCAAAACAGCATGAGCCATTCTCTGGATTGTTTCTCTTTGCACAGACCAGTGAAGGATGGAACTGTTGGAAAGCGTAGTAATACAAAAGTGTAGAAATGAATAAAGCGTTGTCTCATTCTCTGTGGGCTTCTATTTAACCTTTCAGAGTCCACACAAGGAAGTTTTGCAGCTCACAAAACCACGGCCCTCACATAAGGTAGCTTTCAGCTGACCAGCAGCACACACCCTCTCATGGGGGCTGTTTTCTGAAGGGGAAAAACATAGCCACATCCCACACTTGGGACCAAAACAAAAAATGTGTTCACATGACACAACTGAGTTTTCAAAGAAACCAGAAACTTCCACTTCAGAGCAGGCTTTGTGATAGGTGAAACATGTCTCACAGGGGTAAGAATACTGTTTGAACTTGGATGGAAGCTGTGGAGTTACTCAGCCACATAGGGAGCAGAGAAAGAGTAGGAATGGAGGGGGAGTAGGGCAAAGGCCCTGGGATGTTGAAGAATGGGAAAGGGGTCTGAGGGCTGCTGAGAGTGGAGGAGTGGGTAGCCTGAGGTGAAACTGAGGCAGGGGGACACAGGGCGATTAGTCTTCATTTACCAGGCCTTTGTTTTAAGAGCTGTCACAGATGTTCAAAGTATTTAATGCAAATATTTCATTATTGAATGCGTTCTTTTTTTTTTTTAAGTTGCTTTGGCAGCAGTGTGGTGAATGTTTTGAAGCAGGAAACAGGTTTTTCAGAAGTTCCTGAGGGGCTCCCATGCGATCCTGGCTAGAGATGACCGTACAGAATGGCAGCAGTTGGGGTGAAAGGGAATGGCTCATTCCCAGAGCGGTGTAGGAGATGGCGAAGCAGGCTTCTGAGTCCTTGATGCTTTAATAGGATGGACAGTGGAGCTGGCCCAAGATCTGGAACCTTGAGAAGGGACCCAGTTTGAGAAAGATTAGCCTTGCACATCAGAGAGGTAGCAGGGTAGAGGGGTTGGAAACTCAAGTTGAGAACTGAGCTGGGCTTAGCTGTCAAAATTATTGGTGCAAGAAATCTCTGGACATGTATGAATCCCATCTTTACCCAGGGGGAAGAGGACAAACCATCCCAAGACCCAACATAGAGGTGGAGGAACACCCAAAGTACTGGCATATTCTACCACTGAGGCAGAGTAAAAACTGCTCTAACAGAGTCGGTAGATCTTTCATATCTTTCATATCATTATAAAGTCATTTTCTTTATAATGCCCAAATCTGTTCAGTGGTGGCCACCATGCATCTCTGGTCCAAGGCACTTCTGTAAGGCACAGTCGGCTCACTGCATCATTGCTGGTTCTGTATGTGTGGGTTCAGATAACTGGAGGTCAAAAATACAGTATGGGAGGATTACATCTGAATTAAACACACACAGGCTATTTCATCTTATTATTCCACAAACAATATAGTATATGAATTATTTATATAGCATTTACACTGTGTTAGGCATTCTAAACCATTTAGAGATGACTTAAATTCTACAGGAAATGTGTATACGTTGTAAGCAAATACTGAACCCTTTTATATGAGAGACCTGGCTGTAGGGTCTTGGCATCAAACTCCTGTGACTACCAAGGGATAACTATATATAATTTATTCATGTGACAGATTTCAGCATGTGTGTATGTGTGGTATATGTGTGTGTGTGCGCGTGCGTGTGCGCGCGCGCATGCTTAGTGTGATGATAGGACCAATGACCTCTTTTCCTTTCTCCAACGTCACTGCTCTTTCTGGCTGCCACTATGGCCTGCTGCCAGTTTGAGTTTACTCAGCCCCATGGAGGACTAAGCACGTGTGGTCTCTGAAGCTGTGCAGTTCTACTCCAGACTGCCCAGACTGATGCCAGGCAGGATCCTGTTCTGAGTTAACTGCCAGCAGTTCAGTAGTTAGCCTGCATTAGCTGCTGATGCACGACTCAAGCACCGGCAGTTGGGGTGTTCCTTGTCCAGCCTGCTGCCTCATTTCTCGCTGCTGTTCTCATTGCAGGATGTCTGGCGCTCCTCCAAGTTACTGTTTTGTGGCTTTGCCACCTCGAGCGAAGGATGGTCTGGTGGTGTTTGGGAAAAATTCAGCACGGCCCAGAGATGAAGTGCAGGAGGTTGTCTATTTCCCAGCTGTCGACCATGAAGCTGACAGCAAAGTTGAGGTAAGTGGTAAAGTGTGGGTTCCTCTGCTTCTCCAAGGGTCTTGTAGAATCTTCTGGCCTTGCCTGTAAGCACTGACTTCTTCCTTGGAGGCCTGCTTACCTTACAGATGATCCTGTCAATTCTGTTAAATCTGTTTTTCATGCAGATGTGTTCTAAACCTTAACAACAAGAGCACATGTGGAATTTTGTGTTCCCAATGGTCCTTGTTTTATGGTTAAGGAAAATACTTACATAACTCCGGAGACAAATCTGTAAAATGAGGTAGATGGCATCGGAATCTTACTTGCCTCCTTAAGTGGGTTCTTTCCTCTCTCTGTGTAACCTCATTTTGGAAGCGTTTTGTTTTGCATTTGTTTGTTTAGCCTTCTGCAGTGGTTTAAATGAGAAATACCCCATAGGCTCATATATGAACAGCTGGTCACCAGTTAGAGGTGCTGTTCTGAGAGGTTTGGAACCTTGAGGAAAAGCAGCCTTGTTGGAGGAAGTATGTCACTGGGTGGGCGGGGCTTGCTGTTTGCAGCTTCGCCTTACTTCTAGTTCACTCCCTTTACTTCTTATGTGAGACTGAAATTTCTCTCAGCTTCCTGTTCTAGCCATCTGCTGCCTTGCCTCGTCTGCCATTTTGGACATCCACTACTTTGGAACTACAACCCGAAATAAACTCTTGTCATGTGTGTAATAAGTCACATACAGTGCATGCTCCTCCTAGCTCTTTTCCTAGTGGATTAACAGTAGTTTACGGTGTATACTCCCCTCACCCCTTTTTCTAATACAGAGCTTTGCTACAGAGCCAAACTAGCCTTGAGCTCAGAGTCTTCTTGCCTCCGCTCCCAAGTGCTGGGATTATGGGATTACATGTATACACCATGAGCTGGTGTGATTTTCTCTTCTTTGCTCTTTTTCCCCCAACAAAATTCATATTGTGGTGTATTAGTTACTTTTCTGTTGTCATAAAATGTCGCGCCCACCTCGCCAGCAAGGAAGACGCCACAACAGGATTCTTCTGAAGCACGCTTTATTGGGAATACTTCATGCTATTCAGCTGCTTAGCTAGCAGTAAAAGGCGGAAGACCCTGAGCTACGGACTGACGCTGCTTAAATAGGACTTAAGACGGCGTGTACTTCCATGATTGGTCCGTATCTCAAATCCTCATTAGCATAGCCCCTGACGGGCTATGCACATGCACACACAAGTTGTTTGCCACAGCCGCGTCCACAAAGAACTCGGAAACCAGCGCCATCTTGTAATGGCGAATGCCGGCTCCTGACAATAAAACACCATGACCAAACCAACTTACAGAAGAAAAGGTTTTTAAGTTTTTTGGGGGGTGGTGGTGGTTATGATTCCAGAGGGGTAAGAGTTTATCATCACCACAGTGGGAAATCCTGACAGCAGGCAGGCATGGCAGCTGGGAGCGGCAAGCTGACAGTCACATCTCCAATTGCAAGCAGGAAGCAAAGAACACACTGGAGTTGCACATGGCTTTTAACTCCCCAAAGTCCATCCTCAGTGATACATTCCCTTTAGTAAGGCCATATTTTCTAAACTTACCAAACAGTGCCACCGACTAGAGACCTAGATGAAAACATCTGAGCCTATGGAGACATTCTCAGAAACCAACACAACGTGGAAGTCAGAAGATCCTGTATACACTACATAGATTTCATTGTATAGTGTCCCAGTCCGTGGTTATGCCAGCAGCCTCACACTGCTGCTGGACGTTGGGATTGTTTTCTAGTTCTTTGCTGCTCCCAGCAGCGCTGGATGAATAGTAGCCTTTTTAAAAGTTCTATCACAGTGTCTTGTCTTTTGTATTTCTGTCACGCTAAAGATTGTTCATCGTTTTCTATTTTGAATGCTTTAAAATTTTATTTTTATTAGTGTTTCCTTGGGATCCATGACTAGGAATGAGATTCGCAAGCCAAATAAACGTAATTTGGGTAAATATAGACATACTTCTTCCCGTAGGTGGCTTATTGTTTTGCATGCCCACATTTTGTTATGGAATATTTTGTGTTTCCAGGTGTCCTGTTTATGGCCTCCACGTGGGGGTTCTTTCATTTTTATTGCTGTTGTTGTTGTTTACTTTTTATTGTTTTTTTGTTTGTTTGGTTTGGTTTATTTATCTATTTTGTTTTTGAGATAGAGTTTCTCTATGTAGCCTTGGCTGTTCTAGACTCACTTTGTAGACCAGGCTAGCCTCTAACTCATAGAGATCTGCCTGCCTCTGCCTCCTCAGGTGCTAGGATTATAGGCATTCCTATAATCACACCAGGCAGATCCTTTGATTCTTATATCTCTGGTTATTTTCTTGTCTTATTGTGTTGGCTTCTGTCTTGAATGCAGTGGAGATAATCGGTGTCTTTACAACTGAGCCTGATGGAGCGGTGTGTGTGTGTGTATGTGTGTGCCTGGAGATGCTCACATCAGGGTGCTGGGGTGGGGACTGGGACATGTGTAGATTTATTATGTTACAATCTCTGCATAAACTCCTATTTAAATGTTTTTAAAAATAGCTCAGAGGTATGTGTAAAATTCTATTGAAGATCCTTTTTACTAGTTGTGGGAAGAGTTGCGCAAATCTTCTCTTTCTATTTCTTTGGCAAATTGAGCCATGTTTGCGTTCATGGATTATGCTTCTTAGTTATGCTATATTTATTTGTGTGTTTACATGGTAGTTGTTAGATGACTAAGAATTTGTAGAGAAAAACTGAACTAGTAAACGAACAAGCTCTTTCTACATCTATACTCTAGTATTTCATGGTGAAAAACTGAAAGGTTTTCTCACATCCTGCCTGGTTTTAAAGGTGCAGCTACCAATGCGGCCAGTGTTTTCTTTTCTGAACAACTGTTACTGCTTCAGTCTTTTAAGTACACATTAGCACCAAAAGGCCACAGATGCTGATGAGGAGAAGGCAGAGTTGGGTGTGACCTGGTGTACAGGGTGGTGGGAGACTGTGACCCACAGGGTTTGCAACAGGACCACTTGCCTCTTGAGTTGAGCCACTAACTAGTCCACACCTTGAACGTTGAGTAGGATTCTCACACAAGTGAAGTATGGCTTTCTGTGGTGAGCCTGTCAGATTTCAGATTTTCTTAATGTGTGAATATCAGTGTCATTTGGGCGTGAATATTTTTCTTTTCCAGGAACAGGGCAGAGTGATGGATGACACTTGCTGGCTTGCATTGTTGTTGCCCTCTCATGTCTGTGCTGTAGAAAAAAAAGAATGTTGGGCTATGTAATGTGTATTATTAGCCCTACAATTATCATGGCGGTATTATTTAACCCATTATGACAAATAACAAGACACGGAGAGCTATTAGACTTTGTAATTGCCTTATTTACCTTAGACTGGGCAGATATTTCACCTACGCTGGTTTAACCCATTATGACAAATAACAAGACACGGAGAGCTATTAGACTTTGTAATTGCCTTATTTACCTTAGACTGGGCAGATATTTCACCTACGCTGGCTCACTAACCTCACTTCCATCTCCCAGCCCCCACCCAATGCCATCCACCTTAATCCTCCTTGTCTGGTCTGCCTTCCCTCCATAATCCCAGGGTACTTGCTTGTATTCTTCATCTGGGCCTTTCCATCCCATTATTGGAGTCCTCTCTCCTGACCCACATGGTTTCTTCTATACGCTAACCCATCATGGAGTGCTCCTTCCTCCTCTCTTCCCATCCATCTTGTCACCCATGATTCTCCTGTGCTCTCCAAGCCTTAGCCGTGTCTACCCCATTCTGCCCTGCCCAGGTGTAGGCCGTTTAATCAACCAATCAGGTATGTTTTAGGCAGGTTTACAAACAAGGATAGGTGTAACCAGATGTTGAGGACCAGTAACATGCATCAGACCAATCTCCAACATGTCTGCTCTCCTGAATATTTTTAACCTCTCCCCCATTCTGATTGCAGAGACAGTCCCATGGTTTTTACAGGATGGATTTAAATTTCCAAGGGCAGTGGTGCCAATTTCCACCTCACATGTACTCCCCTGGCCATTTTGTTGTGGTCACTGACACAAGGTCTCAGTGTCTGATTGCCTTTGGCATTTGTGTCTCAGCCTGCTTTTCAGCCTTCCGCTTACCCCTTTAACTCCTTACAGTTATGTCAGTCTTTATTTTATTCTCCTCACAGACACAGAATGACAACTTGTTTTATATACTTGCTGCCATGAGCACAATCACTATCCTGAGACTTCCATAGAAGTACTCTTTACCACATAGACTTAAACCAAAACAAAAGACCTCTGAAAGTTGCTCATTAAAAAGCAAGCAAGCAAACAAACAAACAAAACAGGAGCTGGGGAGATGATGGCTCAGTGTTTAAGAGCATCTGTTTAAGAGGACCCAGGTTCAGTCAAACTGGTGGTTCGCAACTGTAAATCTGGTTCCAGGGAATCCGGTACCTTCTTTTGACCTCCATGGGCACCAGGCACACACAGGGCACACAAGTACATGAAAGAAACACACTCATGCACATAAAATAAAAAGACACCTGAAATTTATTTTTAATATTACCATTTAATAAAATCGGCATCTCACTCATCTTATGATATTTCATATGGATCCTGAGGAGCGTAGAAAACTTAACAAGCATATTAAAGTTGTTTCCTCTGAGCTAACCCCCCCACCCTTCCACATGGCTTTTCCTCCACCTTGTCCATGCCTCCCCCCCAACCCTTCATCTTCCCATCAGTCATTCCCATTGACCTGTCACTTTGCTTGAGACACTAAGAATAACAAATGAGGTTTCCAGTTGGGCACATGGCACATGCCTGTGATCCCAGCACTCAGGGAGATAGAGGCAGGCGGAAGAACTCTTATGTAATTTCGAGGGCAGACTGGTCTACAAAGTGAGTCCAGCACAGCCAAGGCTACACAGAGAAACCCTGTCTTAAAAATCATTCAGTCAAACCACTTCCACCACCACCACCACCAAAACCCCAAACGAACTGAGGTTCTCCAGCACACACATCTCAGTTCTAAACTTACACTCCATGCTTTTGTTCCATGTGCAGCTAGAGGATTGAAATATCTGAGATTGATATTCTTTAGTTTTTCCATGTGGATTCTCAGTGTATAACAACTTCTCTTAGGGCTAAAGAATAGCATGGATAGACCTTTTTTTCCTTTTTGTTATAAAGACTGTGCTAATCTCCATGTGATTCTAACTTTAGAGTATGTGCCGCTGAAGCAAGCACCTGTATTTATCCTTGGATGCTCTCTGTGCTGTCTGGGATGTTGCAGTGCTGTGCCTCCCATGAGTCGCCTCCCTGTCTTAGGGCAAACCTGTGCAGCTCTTCTGGGATGGGGAGAGGAAGCAGAGGAACAGCTTCCTGGGTTATGTGGTGCTGTGTGTGTCTGTATGTATGCATAAATGTCTGTGAACACCCTTTATTCTTAAATAGCCAGATCTTCTATCTAGGAAAGCATTGGACCAACAGTAGAATACTGTTTTAGAAAAAAAATAATGAGTTCTTAGTGAAGTTTATATTTATACTTGGTACCCATAAGACTAAATACTAATAGCCAAGTTAGATTCGACATATCATATATCTTGAAAGAATCTAGTACTGCTTGATAATAAATCTCCATCTCCATTATTTCAGTGTTTGTTCTTTCCCTTGTTTCGTTCTTTCATTGTTCTGTTTTTGAAGGTCCATTTTCATTTATGTCCATTTTTTTTTCTACATGGAGTACTGTGCATGATGTAGTAGCCCAATGAGACTATTTAATGTCCATGGTTTGGGATGAGCTTTTGGTAAACTGTTTCTCTTCCTCCCCAGGGAAAACATTTGGGAGAAGAGCAGAAATACAAAGTTAATGATGACTCAGTGGCATTGCTAAAAGGGTTGCTTAGGTGGAGACTATAGTTTTTGTTGTGAGGTGTGTTGATGCAAGAACCTCAGCTCTCACCTCAAAGAGAGTAAGAGTTTATTCTGAAACCATTTTGAGTGACCATGACCTGGGTTACCCCAAATTCCATGTTCCAATGTGGAAGCAGTTTCATGAAGTTTTATAGAACAAAGAAAGTCATAAATCAAGGCAAGTTTAAAGTACATTGGTGAATACATAAGAGAGGTGGTTACATCATGATGGGGGGAAGATTTTCTGTAGTGTCAGGAAGCTATCTGATAACAGTCTTAACTTTTGGATTGGTGGAAGCTAGGGGTCTGCTAACCTAATAGATTCTAACAGATTTCTATCATTATTCTATTATTCACAGGATGTTAGTTCTGACAAAGAGGCAGGAAAGGGGTGGATGTTCTGGAGGGCTAGAACTAGCCCAAGATAAGGTAACTAGCCTCTGGACTTGCAACATCCCAACCACCCCACGGTGCTGCAGTTCTAAGTAGTTTGTCTTTGCAGACACAGCTTCTTCACAGGAATTCCCCTTCACAGGCTCCTGCTAGTGCGCGTGCGTGCCTGAGCATGTGTTGTGGCTTCAGGACAACTGAACAGAGTTTCACAGCCCCTGGACAGGCTAGATGCCATCCTTCCCATCCTGTTTACCTTCTCTGCAGCTGTAACACCAAGGCCTGCTCTGAGTGGGGAGTGCAGAGCTCAAGGCTCTGAGAGCATGGCTTTAGAGGAGGGCTTCCTTCTGGCAAGCCTGCCTTCCCAAACCCACTCCTCACACCAGGCCTCCACACTGACCAGCCCCAGAGATCCTGCACAGTGTCAGGGAAATGCTAGGCAGTTCTGACCTGTGGCTGAGGGTGATGCTCTTCGCCCTCATTTAAAACACTCCGATAAGTCAAATGGCAGATGTGACCTTGGCCTAAAGCAAGCCCCTGCGCTAAGCTTTGGCTCTTTCCCAGGCAGCCCAGCCCAGCCTTTTCTCTTCTGCCCTTGAAGTCTGGCTGACTCATCAGCCATCCAGAGAAGGTCCTCACTGGTGGTGGCAGGGCTGTGGTCCCCCTCTGAGTACAGTAGGAAAGATACAATGGCTGCATTTCACAAACTGAAATGACTATTGTGTGAGTCTCTGTTCGCATTTCACTGGGCAAAGAAATAGTGCGTTCTAGAATGGGGGTGGCGTAGGTACCCTCGAAGCGGAACGTGCCTTTCAGTCCATCCAGCTCCACAAGACAGCCGAAAGCATGCTCTGCATAGTGATTGTGTCTGTCACCGTGAGGTCTTTTGAAGGCCCGTGTTTTTTGCCCCTCTCTCAGCTGTGTCCCTGAAGCCACCTGAAGGAATGAGAACTCAGGACAGGCAAGGGCTGGCAATGGAGAGTGTGTCTCCTGTTCAGGCGTTCTTCTGTTCTTGTGGCTTTGGCACCGGAAGTCACATTCCCTGACAGACTGTTTTACGGAGGACAGGGTGAGAGGGGCTGTGAGACAGGCTGCTCGTCCCTTTCCTTAGCTCCTTCTAATGGGGTAGACTTTTGTGTGTGTGTGTGCAATGTGTCTGTCTGTGTGTGTGCATGCATACGTGTGTGTGTGTGTGTGTGTGTTCCAGTGCACTAGTGGAGGCCTGGAGTTGGTGTCAGGTGTTCCCCTCAATCATTTCCACTTAAGCTTTTGAGATAGGGATTCTCACTGAACATGGAGCCCCCAGTTTGGCAAGACTAGCAGGCATTCCCCTGTCTCTGTTACAGGTGTGCCCCATGACAAAGAACTTTTCCTGGGTTCCTGGAAACATCCTCAGGTCCTTGGGTGGCTTGGGTGGCAAGCACTGAACTTCTTGAGACATCTCCCTATCCTCTAGGGTTTGGGGGGTTTTGTTGGTTTGTTTTGCTGTAAATTTAACTAGGAATTTTGACTTGGGACTCTCACCTGCTTTTGCCATGAAAGATTTCAGGTGCTCCTTGGATCTGTATTCCTGGGGGAGGCCTCTGCAGCTCACTCTCTGCTTCTTATTTCCCTTATTAATTATAGCACAGTTGCCAAGGTCTGTGGATTTTATTTATGGAAATGACTTCTTCAGAGGCTGTGTTCTAGATGGCTGGCTCGAGCTAATCACGGCTGGTGTAAATGGCCCTTGTTTTGTGAGATTTACTTTCCCACTGGTGCTGTGAATAACCGATCTGTGTGAGTCTGCCCAGCTCACTCCTCCCCAGCCTAGCCCCACCCTCAGAGGTGGTTGTGTTTAGCTGGGTTTAACTGACAAAGGAGCAGAAAAGGCTTGAATAGCTGTCACACAGGGCCCTTGTTAGGCCAGGGCTCTTGTGGCCTGTGACAAAGAGGCCTCCCGGAGACATGTGTAACAGGGTCCCTGAGGCTACCCTAGGGGGTGGATTTGGAGTGCTCTGAAGGAGACTGACTTGGCCCATCTGGCTACTTGGGGAATCCCTTTCTCCCTCATCATCTAAATTTGGCCTGAAAAGTGTCAGGTTGGCTGCATGGAGTTTAACTCCCACAAACACCATCTGGTCTTTCTGATTCAGTGTGGGACACATTTACCATGTAGCCCTTACTGAGCCCGTGTAGTTCTGGGCTGCCGTGTGGCGCGGCAGCTCCCCTCAGTGTTACTGAACACACGATGAACATATAGTTTTCTATTCCCAGGTTCGTAGTTTTGCATAGAATCTCTGCTGCCCCGACCATCTTAAGATTATTTCAGATGTTCCCTACTTGGTGGAGTCTTTGGCCAGCTACATGTATTCTCTCGTAGACTCTCTGAGACCTTTGTAATCTATCTATTCAAGCATCCATCCATCTACCTGCTGTTTGTCCATCTGTTGGTCTGTCTGTCCATCCATCCATCCGTCCATCTGACCGTCCGTCCAGTCCATTGACTGGGCTGGAGAGATGGCTGAGAGATTAAGTATTTTCTGCTCTTGCAGAGGACTGGGGTTCAGTTCCCAGCACCCACATACGAGCTTACAACCATCAAGAACTCCAGTTCCAGGGACTCTGACACCTTCTGCTGCCTGCAGCAGGCACTGAGTATACATGGTGTACATTCATACATGCCAGCAAAACAGTCATACACATCAAATAAAAGTAAGTCCTTGAGAAAGCTCATTGATGCTTACTAAGCGCAACCTTGGGATATGTTTATAAAGTAAGCAACAGAAATATTTTTACTTCCAGAGCTGACATCCTAGCTGAAGGAGACAACAGTTATGTAACCAGCACATATGATGAAAGCATCAATTATATGGAACAGAATAGGAAACATGATAATGTTATCAGAAGAGGGTCACAGGGTACCATGTGCATGAAGTGCAGAGACCCCTGTGACATGTTCTGAAGACATCCTGATGACGCTCCCCATTTGTACATGTTCCTTCTCCTTCCCAGTCGTAGAGCAGGGGCTTGCCTCCATGACATCAGCCTACGTGACATAAATGCTCTGTCTGGCAGGACAAAAATGAAAAACTAAGGGAATATAGGAAGGGATCCTGATTAAAGCCTCTTGCTAGTTGAAAGTAAGAAATTCCAGTGTAATTTACATCATTTGCCACAAAGGTAGCCGACATGGTGATAATACTCCTTAAACATATATGTTTCAGATACACATATTAAAATAGCAATGGATCATGTTTGAGGACCTTGATCATTAATATCAATTTTCAAATTTGATAGAATCTAGAATCACCGAGAAGACAAGCCTCTGACCTTGTCTGTGAGGGATTTTCTAGGTTGGGTTAGCCTCTACCACATCTGTGAGGAATTATCTAGGTTGGGTTAGCCACTACCACATCTGTGAGGGATTATCTAGCTTGGATTAACCTCTGGCCATGCCTGTGGGGGATTATCTTGATTAGATAAATGGACAGTGTTCTTTGGGCTCAGGTGCTGGACTGCATGAAAAGGGGAGAGGGAGCGTGAGCATTCATGGATCTCTGATTCCCGTGAGCAGCTCCCTCAAGCTTACGCTGACAGGACTCTAGGACTGTCCTCTGTCTTGACAGACTACCTTATAACTGTTCGCCCAAATAAACCCTTTGTTTATTTGTCTCCAATATTCTGGTCGGGATATTTTGTCACAGCCATGAAAAAATCACTAAGACAAAGCTTGAGCCAAACCTCTTTCCTACCTCCCACTGTATTCTGCAGTTTTCAAGGAATCTCAGTACAGGCGTGTCTTAGCCTCCTTGTGCTTCTCTTTGTGACTCAGGGTTTTATTTGACCAGGCTGAAGTCCTATCCAGGCCAACCCCAGAGACATTCTATAAACCCATTTAGGGAAGAGAGAGAGAAATTAGGAAGAAAGAAAATGCTTCTTAGCAGCTTTTGAGATGCAACTTGAAAGCAACCACGGTGCTATATCTGGCTACTTGTGAGACAGTAAAGTCTGAGCCTCCTTTGAGAATCAAAGCTCCATGCTTGAGTGTGCCTTATGCTGTCCTCAAGCGCTCCTCCATTAGCCTCTGGGCTTCAGTCTCTGCTAATATCTCTTATTAAACCCCAGCTCTGCTGCAGCCTGACTTGCTCTGAAATCCCTTGCTATGGCAAAATCAAGACTCCCTCTTCATTTGAGTAGAGGGCACTGAAAAGCACTCCTTGGGTCTCTGGCCCATGCCCCACTGCCTCTGGTACTGTCTCTGAAAGTGGTCGGTGCTCTTCAGGTATTTGGAAAAATGGAAATCAGTGAGCAAAAATGAACTGAGGACAAATTAATAAAGCCATTTTGTATTTGAAATTATTTCTTGTCTCAAAAAAAAAAGAAAGTAATGATGAATCTATATACTTAAGCCACGATTCCTTCCCTATTCACTTATCCTTTTCAAGATAAAACTTGTCACTTGTGCTCCTTGGGGAAGGAGTTGTGAAAAGTCTTGCCCAGTGCTTGAGCTAGTGAATCATCAACATAAAGCTACTCCGGGTAGCTGAGTTATACAGGGAAAACATGTACTTTTTGGCTCACAGTTTGGGGCATCTGGCTTTGACTGTTGAGCCCCATTGCCTTGGGTCTGTGGGAAGGTAAGACATCTGGCAGAAGCCTGTGGTTGAGAACTTCTTACAGTAAGACCCAGGGATCAAGATGGAAAGAGGCTAGAGTGGTCAAGTCCCCTTGGAAACACCTCTGGGGATCTGAGACCCTCACTAGGCTGCACCTCTTAAGGACCCCATAACAGGCATTTTGCAGCTTTTGCTACAAAACAGTAGCTACTCATTTGCATCCACAGGTAACTGAAACCTGGAAGAAAACCTTTGCCTTCATTTCTCTGTCTTTGAACTTTGTACCATACTCCTGCTTACAGCGCACATAGCCGTTACACACAAGGTGTGACTGTCAATGGGGAAAGGAAACCGCCCCCACAGCCACCAACAGCCAGAGAAACCTCAGCTCAGATAAAGCTTGGTCCTTGGCACATATGCCACAGAATTTCAGAATGAGCCAGAGTGAATTGAAGTTAGTAAATTTAATAGGCATTTAGGCAGGTATTTGTACAGGAAACGATCCATGTACAATCTCAGAACAAAGATGTGGGCTTCTTTAGGGAGTTGGGATTTATGTGGCTGTATGTTTGATCCTGAGGCCTTCTAAAGTACATTTATCAAAGGGTATAGTTTAAAAGATTTAAAGATTAACTAATACTTAAAATTAAAAATTTTAAATTAAGGGGAAAATTATGAGATGAGGTAGTTCTGTTTTTGTATCAATAATTTCTCTTTGTAAATGCAAGTGTATTTTTAAAGCTGTGGAGTTAGGAGTTAAGGATAGACGAGAGATGGGCATGAATACAGTGAACTCAAGGGTATAAGCATGCTGGGCTTCAGGAAGCACCGCTCAGTTGTTATTTTTTATTTTATGTGTATAGGTGTTTTGCCTGTATATATGTCTGTTCACCATGTGCATGCATGGTGGCCATGGAGAGCAGAAGAAGGCATCAGATAGTCTGGAACTGGAATTACAAACAGTTGTGGGCTGGCTGTGAGTGGCCATGTGGGTGCTGGGAATTGACCAGGTCCTCTGAAATAGCAGCCAGTGCTCTTAACCACTGAGCCACCTCTCAAACCTCATTTGGTGTTTTGAATATTCTTGTTTGAGACATCTTTAGGAAACCACATAGGTAATTGCCTTTGCCAACTGTGTTGAAGTTTCCAGGCTCTCAAAAGGCAAAGTAGATCTCAGAGTGAGGGCTTATTTCCTTTCTTGTGTCCATTTACTTTTCCCTGTCTTTCTATTTTATTTTGCCTTGTGTCACTTAGCTTATTTTATTTCCCATCAAGGCGTGGGGGCCATTCATTGTCTTAAACCTGCAGTCACTTTGAATTGCAAGAACAGCACTGCCTTATGGGACAGACCGCCCCCCAACCCCAGAGGGCAATGCTGAAGACTCGAAAAGAAGGGATCATTTCCTGAGAAGCAGCTTGTCCCATAAGCAACAAGTCTTTCTTAGACCACCTTGTAGAACCAGCCAAGACAGTAATCAGCAGACTGTACCTTGACTTTGTGTATACCCTGTGCCCTTGTACCCAGATTCTCTGTTAAAAACTAGAGCTCATCAACAGTCACCCAAAGATGAAGAGGAGGTCTCCGGACTCTTTCTGACGTTCACTAGCTCTCCTTCCTCTCTCTGTCACCATTGCTGCTCTTTTTAATTGGCATATTGCACAAGCAGCTGGGCCTAGTCTGCTGGGGTTGGGGCCACTGTCCTAACAGTCTGATGACAGATCCACCATCTCCCAGTAGTACCACCCTGGAGAACAAGCCTTTAACAGGTGGGTATCAGGGGACATTCCACATGAAGCCATGACAGTGCCAAACTGCTTGCTTTGTATGCTGGAGG
The DNA here is from genome assembly GCA_028658305.1 of Pachyuromys duprasi. Taxonomy (NCBI): domain Eukaryota; kingdom Metazoa; phylum Chordata; class Mammalia; order Rodentia; family Muridae; genus Pachyuromys; species Pachyuromys duprasi. Next base: position 76,413,204 of record CM053763.1, on the reverse strand, counting down.
GAATACATTTTGAAGATGGAAACTTCAGTTCCATTGAGAAAAACATGGAGGCATGTAGTTGTGAGCGCTGCTGAGTCACCGTGTTATTCTGCAAGAATCATGTTTTAAAAGAAATTATTTTCAGCAGGTAAATCAGGGAAAAATTTGAAGAGTGGGTTTTATTGTGCATTTGACACACACACACACACACACACACACACCTACCTACCTACCTCAAGGGGTGCTTGGTAACTCCTGGGATTAATTAACTTTCAGTTTCCAAAAATATATCAGGTGAAATAATACTACGCCAGTGCTGAGAAACGCCTGACGTGAGTTGCACAGAGGCTGAAGCCCTGGAGCCTGTGTGCAGCTCATGTTTCCATTCTGCACGGAGCTAAGGATTACAGGGAGTCAATGCACAGGGACTGTCTGGGCGGCCTTCAGACCAGGAGGTAGCTGCTTTGGATTGATAGAAAGAACGCTCTCTCAGGCTGCCTTGGACCCAGTGCTTCCAGTCTCCTAGTCTGAGGTATAGGTGGAGCCTGCAGCCAGCTCAGTGCTTCCGCACCATGCACAGAGTGGGCCTGCAGAAGGTAGTCACGAGGCCCCACAGATAACTGAGAGCTGCAGCCCAGTCCCCCGGGTGGAGGTGGGGAATGGAGTGAGGCATGATGTGGGAGGAAGGAAGAAAGCAGAGCAGGCAATGGTCTGACTGGCCTTCCACACCCAGTGGCCTGTCCCTCACCATTAAGCCCCTCCCCACTTTTATTGGGCCAGCTTTATTGTGTTTTTCCCTTTTGTGCAACAGTGTGTTTGAAGGAAAGGCATGTATTTGTTGTTGCTGTTCTGCTTATTAATTTACTAAATGAAACGCAATCTCCTATAGCTCAGGCTGTCCTTGAACTTACTATGTAGCCAAGGCTGGCTTTGAACTTGTGATCCTTCTGCCTCCACCTCCCCAGGGCTGATTACAGATGCATGCCACCATGACTGATTTATGGGATCAAACTCGGGACACCTTGGATGATAGGAAGGCACTCCTCCCAACATCCCCAGCCCTTGGCAGAAGGATTGGCAGTTGAAAAGACTTAAATGAGCACTATCATTCTTGAATTAGGCTTAGGTCCTTGGAAGGGTGTGTACTGTGGCTCTGTTGGTGATGAAAGGTACACCTCTCCGGAAAGGTGTTCTGTTGGCGTCTTCACTAGCTTAGTGGTTAGGCAGGGGACTCCTTATCATGTGAAAGCACAACGGCAGCATCGTTTCCTGTCCCCCCCCCTTCTACACGGCTGAGATCGTAGGTTGTCAAATGTCCCACAAACCCCAGGGATCATTTCAAGTCATGTTCAGAAGTCCTGTTTTTGTTTGCTTTAGACAAAACATCTTTTTACCTGCTTTCTGGGTAAAGTTTCATTTGAAGCTAGAAATCTATGATTTCTGGGAACCCCTGAGAAAGCTGGAGTTTTGCATGTGAGGATGAGGTTTTCTGGGGCCAGCGGGCTGTGGCAGTGAGCGGAGATGACAGCGCAGTGGTCAGCTCACCACTGGGCAGAGGGTGATGGTGCAGGCAGAAACTGTGAGGAGACCGGCTTGAACAGAGCTGGAGGGTGCTCTCACCACAGGAACCCCGGGCTGCCCTGGGCTCCTGGGGGCTGGAAGTCTCAGCTCCATGACGAACGCGATGATCCAGGGTGGAAGCTAAGAGGTTTCTGTCAGGTGACGACACCTTCCTGCTTGTCTTTCTTTTCAGTGCACTTACATCTCAATCGACCAAGTTCCCAGGACCCACGCCATAGTGATAAGCAGACCTGCCTGGCTTTGGGGGGCAGAAATGGGAGCCAACGAGCATGGGGTATGCATAGCCAATGAAGCCATCAATGCCAGAGAACCAGCTGCCGAGACGGAAGCCTTACTTGGGATGGACCTGGTCAGGTACTGGCGATGGGGTTGGGAGTTAGTTTTTCCCATACTTCCCATATTGTAAGAAGTTCTATTTAACAGAAAGTCTAGAATGATGTGGAAAATAGAAGAGATGGTAATGGTAATTTATTCATCAATAAAAAATAATTAAGTACTGCTCTGTGTTACAGATAGGATCTTGAGAACTTGATACACACCAGCAGTGAAATACAAAAGTCACATGTGTGAGTCACAGAAGAGGTGGAGTCATAGAGGCAGGAAGTAGATGAATGCTTCTCTGGGCTTGGGGTAGGGGCGTGGGTAAGAGGGAGTCTTAGGATAATGAAGATGTTCGAAACTTAGGTTGTGGTAGTGGTTATACAATTTTCTGTATAAACTGTTTTAATAGAAACTCTGAAAATGAATTACTGATTTAAAAAAACATGTTTTCAAAATTCCTCATTTACAAGCTTTTGTTTTGAATCTTTATATAAACAGTATTTTTTTACATAGAATTTTGTGGAGTTAGAAACAATAAATACAATGTGTAAACTAGTAAAAGAACAAGGAACGCTGACAGAGCACCCCCTTTGCTGTCTGTCCTTTGGTGGTTGCTCTTGCTCCCCCTGTTCTCCCAGACAGCGTGGACCGGAGGGAGCCAGACATGGAAGCTGGGTGAGCTGAGGTCTCAGTATCTGTTCATCCCCTGTGGCACAAGTACTGGGGCCTGGGCCTGGCCCAGGAGGGTGATGGGTAGCCGAGTGCTGAACGAGAACAAGGTGTGGAAGCGCAGTATGCCTCTGCAATGGAACCATGATCTAGCTGAGCTTGGGGCTGGAGGGCGTGGTTTTCAGAGTAGAGTAGTCCAACCGAGTTATGGTTCTTCTCTATACTAAGTCTCCTCTGGCTTTCAACGTGAGGACAATATTGGACAGCTTTAGAATTTTCTTCCCAAAGCTGACTTCCTAAAAAAGAAAGAAAAAAGACATTGAGATTTGGACAAATTTTTTTCTGGGGGAAAGTTGCTCATTTACCTAGAGGCCCCCATGACTCATGGCTTCTGCCAACACTATCCAGATTTGCTAGGGGCAGCCTTTGGGTAGAGTGTCTGTGTCATTTTCCTTTCTCTCTCTTCTTCCCTCTCTCCCTGTAATTTTGCTACTGTTATGAATCATAATGTAAATATCTGGTATGCAGAATGTCTGCACTGCAACTTCTTTGAAGGGGTCAGTCAACCCCCGAAGGAATGGAGACCCACAGGTTGAGAAATGATGTTGTAAAGAATTAGGATTGAGTTATAAATGAAGATATAAATCTGATTTTTTTTTTTAGTTCTAATTCTGTCATGGATTATTTTCGGGTGTGGTGGTGGATAAGTGCATAAAATATAAATAATACTGAAAGTGTAAGATTTAATGGGAAGCTTCACAGCTTCCGTTTTGAATGTCAGTTTTAACTGAACAGCACAAATCTAAAATACAACTGAAGGTGACAGAGAGATGAATCAGGGAGGTCTGGGATGTGATTACACACAAAATTCTAGGGCTGTCCCTCCACAGACACCACAGGGTGTGATTCCAGGGCTAGCCCTCCACAGACACTGGGTGTTTGGAGACCCCTGCCTTGTGCACTTGGGATGTTCAGGGGAGATGTGCTCCAGGTAGGTCTGTAGGACTGACGGATAGGGAAGAAAGAAGCTATATTTGGTGGATAATTATTTCTGTGACAGTCACCAAGGTCCGGGATAATAAACGCAAGAGCAGATAATGGTCGACCTAAAGCCATTGAAATTGGCGTCTTCCCTAGCTCCCACATAGGTATTGCAATAAGAATGATGTGACAGATACCCTGACCATGGTAACTTCTTGGAGCGGGTACACAGTCTGCACCTGGAATAGATGTCTAAGTTCAGGGTCTAATTCAAAGTCTGGTTCCAGCTTTAAACTTAAGCCTAATCTTTCATCCAAGCAAGTCGTACGAATGACTCTTGAGCCTAGAGTCCTCCAGTGTTAACTGGGGGGCAGGGGAGATTGTTCCTGTACAAACATGGATAGCATAGATCACAGCCACAGCACTGCAAGTAGCAAGGCTCTAGGGCAGCAGTTCTCAAAGCATGGGCTCTACAGACACACTGCCAGGCGCGTGCTAGAAAGGCAGATTCACAGACCCCTACTCCCACCCTGTGACTGCACATGCATCCCACAACCACACAGTCTACTTCAGCAAGGCAAGTGGAGCGTGGGGCAGAGAATGCACTGCTGCACAGCTGGAAAGCGCCTTCTGTATGTGCTCAGGCTCTGCCAGATGTTGCTGTCAGCAGCAGCATTTCTTGCGCTGTCCTTGCTTGTCCTCTGTGCTTGGTTGCCAGCTTCTTGGACATCTCCTGAAAGAGCAGGCTATTTATATTTCACACTCTTTAAGTGTCTGTGAGACTGTGGCTGATTATTCAAAGACTGTAACTCCTCTCCATCTGTGTCCTCTGGTCCTTTGTGCCTTCATCCATACATCAGCTTCAAGAGACATAACTGAGTGACAGCCTTGGTCTAATAGGCACTGTCTTCAGAGTAAAGGTATAATTTGTATGTACTTCTTAAAGGTGTCTACAATGCAGGCATCAAGCAACACTTGTTATAATTCATTCTTAGTGCTAAAAGCCAAGCTTTGTCTGTTTTTTGCTTTCCCTCTCTCCCTCCCTTCCCTTCTCCCTTCCTCTTTTTTCTTTCTTTCTCTTTCTTTCTCTCTCCTTTCTTTCTTTGAATAGTCCTCCCCCAGCAACCCCCACCAAAAGGCATATTCAATACACACAGACACACATACACACCGACACAAACACACCAGAGTTTTGCTTGTTAGTGACTATGGATCCAAGTACCAAGCAGCTGGTGGGAGTTATCATTAAAATGCGGGTTATTTTCTGTAAGTCAAGGTGTCTCTCACACCTGGAGTCCATTACATTGAAGGTCTGTTTGTTCTGATGATGCCTCTTGGCATTCATCCAGAAGAGGACCAGGAGGCGTTTGGATTCCATTAGACAGTGGCATGCTGGGAAATACCTACTAATCAATTAGAAGCGGGATGGCAGCCCTAAATTATGGCCTTCCCAACGCTGGTGGTGTAAAGATGATGAAGGATTAGCGAGGAGCTCAAAAATCCCCCAAATTTAACCCTCTGTTCTCTGAGTAGGTGGGATGCCAGCCAGCTCCAGAGAGCACTGCATTCTGTCCAAGCACTGCCCCTGTCCATGGCACAACAGTTTCATCCTTTTCTTTTTCTGAAGACTGCTTCCCCCCAGCCCCCACTCACACACTTCATTTCGTCTGTGTCTGCAATGTGCATGTACCTGGGGGCACAGGGTTGATGTCCTGAATCTTCCTGTATCACTTTGCCACCTCATTCTTTTAGGGAGGATCTCTCAGCAACATCCCCAGCTTTTCAGTATAGCTAGCCTCACCAGCCGGCTTGCTCTGGGTGTTCCTCTGTCTGTGAATTCCCAGGGAGCTGAAATCACACTGAGCACCCAGCATTACATGGTATCTGAACTCTGGTCCTCTGATCCATCCTCCTGCAGGCTGACGTGGCACTAGGCCATTTCCGGTATTTCAGAGCAACTTATTCTAAGCACAGCTCACCAGCTGCTCCTCACGTCAGCAGTCTCACAAGGTCGTGAAAGAAAGCCGAGGGAGATTTGGAAAAGCTTGTATTTTTGTGGCAGGTTGTTATTGAATTGGGGTTTTACAGGTGATGGAAAGGAAGCTATGACAATACCTATAGGGGAAGCATGTGTGTAATTAAAGTCATACTTGCCCTAACTCCCTTAAGAAACTGGCTTTCTATGTGTCATTTCATTTAACACTCACGACAATGGAAAGACCTGTGGTCGATGAGAAAACTGGAAGTTAGGGAAATTAAGTGACTTGCCCAACACCCAAGGACTAGGGGGTGGCTGAGGAATACCAGGCTACCTCTTCTCTCTAGATCACACTTTGTTTCTTCCAGTAAGACAGAACACTGAAGTAGAAAGGTATCAAAAGGTCTCACTCACCCTCTCCCCTGTCAGAAGATGAAGTGACAGCCAATTTAGTTTTAGACTGAGTTGGCGTTTGTTCGTGATGCCTGAAAGGGGGCAGCCTTCACTCTGCAAAGCAGAAAGCTCCCAGAGTGGATCGCTGCCTTTTACAGAGTGGAAAAGGAGAAACAGAATAACATGAGGAAGAAAAAGAAAACCTTTAACATTAGGTGACTTCGGGTTCCTTTCCTGTAAGGGTCACAGCTACAGGGCCTTTCTTATGCTGACTCAGGCAGACTAGAATCTACAGTTCATTAGAGAGGAGCAAGAGTGGGACATCCCTGCCCCGAAAAGCTCCATTTAGTATAGGAGCATTTAGTATGGACAACTCCAGTTTGGACTGGCCAGCTGAGGCCTGTTTGGAGGAACTCAATCCAAAACAATGGCCTTCCGTAAAATTTAAAGTTCCAGTCCACGCGGCACATAACATCCACTTACCACTTTTCTTCTCAGTTCGTTGAGAGTGCTATAATGAATACGTGATAGACTGGAGGTTTAAATGGCAGGTATTTATATCTCAGTTCTGGAGGCTGGGAAGTTCAAGGTCACAGCACCAACAGGCCTGGTCTGAGGTACAGAGGGCTACAGCGGAGAGAGGAAAACCTCTTGTGTCTCATTGCTAAGGACCCTAATCTCATCACAAAGACTCTACCCACATGGCCTAATCACCTCCCCAAACTCTCCTCACCCCCACACAGGGGAAGTGGCTCCAGCATTTGAAGATAGGCATGACTTTCTGTTCATAGCATCATCCTGTGTCTGGCCATTGCTAAAGGCTGAGGCTCTTCTAGATGTCCAAAAGGTCACAAACCAAAGGGACTGTGCGGATGTGTTGGCAGGAAGCCGGGAGAGTAATTTGTAACAGAGTCCTCTAAGGACAGTATCCTTTGAGAACAGAGCCCTCTGAGGGTGGGGTATCGATTGTTTTCATTACTTGTAAAGTAATGAAAGAATTGAATTCAGGAGCATGTAACTCTCAGACCCAAAACACTCAAAACACTTTGGAAGGATGTAGATGTCTGAATGAGACTAACTTGGGTCCTTCCAACTTATCTCTGTCCTGGTCTTTATTAGGCTAAGGCATAGCCACCAAGTCAGCTTAGGCATTGGGCCAGAAACATGCTGTTTTCATTTGGAGTCCCATGCCTCTAACCCATTGAGGAGGTGAGAGTGGGTGGGGACGGCTTAAAAAAACACACCTTCGGGTGCTGAGCTGTGTGTTCCTGTCCGGGGACTGGGGCTTCATCTGTAGCTCTTGAGCTCAGGTGGGGTGTGTGTGGTCCCAGTGTCCTTACCTGCCTTTACACTGTGGAGTAGACGATCCTGTCCTCATCCCATGGATGTGGTGGGAACTGTCATATGGGCTAAAGGCATAGATAGAATTTTATTGGTGGTGCCGATCTAGGAGCAGTGAAATCAGAATCCTACCTGCATTTGGGGATGGAGGAAAAGTACAAGTACAGAGCCTCAGGGGGATGTCAGGAGCAAGTGCATCAGCCACGCACACTAAAATCTACAGAACAGAGATTGCAATCTCCAAAGACAATTGCACCAGCCATAGTCGCCTGCTCCTGGAATATGTTTGTGTGGGTCAGTTTAGATCTGAAGAAGCCTGGGGACATTGAGACTTTGCTCCAAATCTTTGAGATGTACCTCCCCTTTAAGAGGTAGTGACTTTGACACAGGGATATCTGCTTAATGTAGATTTCAATGACATTGTTCTTTTTATCCATGCCAGAGAGTTAATGTGTCGCCTTTCATGGAGGGAGGTCTCAGGCAACAGTTTGAAACCCAGCCCCCCTGTTTGAGAAGGCCAGGGCCCAGGATTTTCTCTTATTAGTCTTTCAGGGCCCTAGGGTTCAACGTTGTAAATTATGGCTCTGTAATCAAGGCTTCGTAAGCTTAAAAGGAGATGATGTGTCAAGTGCGTTGGTAGGCGATGCTCTGACCATAAACATAAGCCAATTACAGGACTCAGTCCACAGCTCGCAGTCGCATTGTTCTTTCTTCTCCATGACAGCACAGTGGGAAATTTCCTAAGATGCATTCAGTTGAGAGAATTTAAAGAGTCATTACTTCTCAAGTCATGAGTTTGTCAAGGAGAGGATTATGTCACCGCCTGTGTAGCCGTTCTAAGATGTGAGCTCCTACAGGCTGAGTAAGAGTCCGACTGAATGGACGAATTAATGAAATGCATCTCCTGCCTTTTTCTGTCATCTCAGCTTGAGAGGGAGGTGGTAGTATGTGCACACTGCCAGCATGAAGCCAAGGAGCTGGAAAGGTCACATGACTAAAACCATACTGCCATCAAGTAGCATAATAGGAGCTGGGCCCCGTGCTATCTGAGTCCCTGGGCCACAGCATCCCATCTGCTGAAGCTGACTGTTCACTAGCTTGGCTCCAGCCTTTAGTGCTGTTTCATGTTTGCTGATGACCTTGACGCTTTTTGTAGATGGTATAAAGCTGAAGTTCAAATCTATTATGTAAGCTTCCCAAGGTCACACAGAAGGCAGTGTCCGTATTCTCCTCAGTAGGTTTATTCACTGACAGGGCTGGGGAAGGAAGATGGCTGGCTCACCTTAGAAGGAGTCTATGTTCTTTTGATAGCTGGTGCTATAAACAACAACAGTTGATACAGTCTGATGTGTAGGAGGGAAAGTACGTAGAAAAAGAACCAGTCACAGCATAACCCATTTCTTATGAGATCTCTGAGCAAATTATATGCACAGAGGCCAATGGCTGGCACTCAATCCCTTAGAACCAGTGTTCTCAGTCTATTATAGGATGCTATAACAAAATACCTTAAATGAAGTAGTTATAAACAGTAGAACTGTATTGCTCATAGTGTTTGAAACAAGGAAGTCTATGATCAGGGTACCAGTATTTAATGTCTAACATGAATGCATTCTGATTCATTCACAGTACCCACGTACTGTGTCCTCCAGTGGTGGAATGAGGCAAGACAGCTCTCTGAGGAGGCCTCTTTCATAAAGGACACTCATGAGGGTGCCACTTCCATGACTTCATCATCTCCCGGAAGACCCACTTCCTAATACTATCTCATTGGTGTCAGGGTTTCAACGTGAACTTTGAGGAGACACAAATAGGCTATGGCAGTGTCCAAAATACCACTGTAGAATACCAATGATCCAAGCCGGCAGCAGTCAGGAAGAAATCTAGGCTAGAGCTGAGCTGGACAGTTCTATGGGAGATATGGCCAGCCAAGAGCAAGAAGGGCTGACCTTCTTCTAGTCCAGAGAGTACAGCCACTGGCCCCTGATATTTCTGTTCCTATGGAAGGGGGTAGTGGTGTCTAAAGGGGTACACATTCCTATGGTTTGTAATTGTATGTACGAGAAAGGCATTCTGAGTCCAAGTACTAGTAATCAGTTTCTATATTGGTCTGAATATTTAACACGCCTGTACACATTGGCATGTTTCCTGACTCAACCTTGTCCCAGCCTTCGCTCACTATGGTAATGATCACGTGGTCTGAAATGACGGAGGTACACTTACGATTTTCCTCAGGCTTGGTTTAGAACGCGGGACAACAGCTAAAGAAGCCTTAGACGTCATTGTCTCCTTGTTGGATGAACACGGACAAGGTGGGAACTATTATGAAGATGCGCACTCCTGCCACAGCTTCCAAAGCACATACCTGCTGGTGGATCGAGATGAAGCCTGGGTGCTGGAGACCGTAGGGAAGTATTGGGCTGCCGAGAGAATCACAGGTGAGGGGGCACAGGATAAAGAGTTTTGAGGATAAGGCAGGCTGAGGTGATGTTGGCTGGACGCGCTGGGCTGGCCCAGAGGAGCTGTGCTGCTGTGGTGTGTCCTCTCCGCATCCACCTTCAGGCTTAGGCGTGCATGCCTCTCACTTCGGGTACCTGTTTCCAGAGATGGGAGCGGGATTCTCCTGATCTAATTTTTTTTACACTCCCTGTTTGCTTTTTGGACATACCTAGTTTGGACTACAAACCGTGACTATGAATTAGGCAAGGGAATAGGAGTCTTGGTTCATAATACGTCAACAAGTCTCTTGTCACTCCCAGCTCCAAAGCTGCTCAAGCTTAGGGTCTTCCTCTAAAATAGAAACTTGGGTCTGCAAGGACCATTGAGAGACAGTGGGAGCCAACCAGGTCATCTGTCTGAGACTCCACCCCTAGATGGGCCATCTACATGAGAAGTGCTGCTTTAGTTCACGAAGCTTCTTGTTCCTGGTACAGTGCTGAGACAGAGTACCATCACTCCAGCAACACCTTCTCTCTCTTCCCCCTACTTTTGCCACCCCGGTGGGGGGCTCTAGCCCCCTTCCCCACCACTTCAGTGCCCTTTCTGCTACTCTAGCACACCTCTTAGATTCCCAATGGGATAGAGTCCTTTAATTAAAAGGCTTCCAAAAGCCCTATATGGGTCCAAAAATATTTTTTGTCAGTGGCAATCCCTTTGTACTCCTTGGAACAAGATGATAAATACACAGTCATTCTTCCCCACCAAGTTCCAGGCAGCCATGGCTAGTAGATAAGCACACTGTCATCTTGTTGAACTGCTCCATGGCTGCATATCTTTTGTGCAGCTGAGCTTACTATGACGTCTTCACCCCTTGATTATGAAAGATATTAAGTATGCAGTCTGTTTGCCACCCAAGTTTTTAGATAATCAGAACCACATCTAGCCACATGTGCTCCAGTCACTGGGAGTCAAGCCTGAGCTTGTGCAGAGGTTCCAGTAACTAAGGCTCCCCCACAGTTACTGCTTGTTCCCTGGACACAGTTGCCCTGATGAGAACACGAGGAGCAGACCAGTTTTCTATGTGCATGAAGACTGTCTGTTCATTCTCAGAGGGTGTCGAACCATCTAGCAGAGCCATCAGGGAGTTTTTCTACCTCCGTATAGCTCCCAGGGTCTGTGCATGCTTCCCGGGTCTTAGAGTGTTTGCAAAGTAAAATCTTCTCCCCCAGACCTGCAGCTCTCCTTCCCTGCAGGAACTTAAAACTCCTTTACCCAAACCCTCCTCTAACATAAAGTGATGTTATCAAATGGCTCTCTCAGGAAGGCGGGCAGATGGGCTGCACTTCAAAGCAGTCCGGGTGCTTTTAAGTAGAATCTAAGACTTTTTGATCTGTAACTGCAGTCAGAAGCTGGGCTTCCTTCAAAGCATTACTTATAAAAAAAGTTCATCTCTACAAAATGAGTGTTGTTTTTCACTAAACATTTTCCCCCAAACAACCTTTTTTTTTTTGTTTTAAACTCATCAATTTCATGTTCTCTGACCCCAGCTGCACTGTGATTGATGGTGGCAGGAGTTAATGCACTCCATTCTCTCAGTTCTGATTCTTAAAACAAATATCTACTACAAACCAGCCCTCTGGGAAAATAGCCTCTGTGGAGTACAAGAACATATCTTTTTTTGAATAGCTTAGTATGAATGGTATCAGTGTCTCTCTGTTTTTGGACCATAACTGCTTTCTGTTGCTTAATTATAATTTTACATTAGCAATATCCTTTGGGGAAAAAATGAATGGTCAATGACCCAGTCCCTTTTAGTCAGGAGTACATATTTTGGAAGTGAACATCATCAAAGCAAAGCATCCTGGGAAAACAATCCAGCTGATCTTGCTTTTAGGATTCAGGCAGACATAGCTCTAAGGTAGCTTCTTCATTCTTACTTCATTCTCTAAGAATTTGGAAGCCCAGCATGCTCCCTGGGAGTAGCCTCTGTGAATGACCCCTTCTTGGGAGCAATGGTAACCTAGCCTCTTGCATTTTAGACAGCACCTTAAAACTTAGGGACCAAGTCATCCTTCATCTGCTTGGGTATATGGTGGAAATGCTCCTCTAGGTAGGAGAGAATCTTTCTGGGGAGGAGGAGCATGTGATGTTGTGGAGTATCCCTGTAGAGGAATCACATATAGATCCCAAGTCTTGTGAGACATCCTTTCAAAGAACTGTTCAATTTCCTTGTAAACGTGCATGATTTGGGTTTATTTAGTCAGAATGAAGGGCCCTGAGAGCTTCATTTTGTTTGTGAATTTAAGGCCAGCAAAGCGAATGTCCAACTCAGCTGTAATAATGTCTGATGGAGGCAGGCTGAACCCTGAGGACATCTCCTGACGTGATGATCAGGACTCTGTGTCTCTCTCTTCCACTAACCACACATCAAACTCTTTGCAGAGGGGGTGAGGTGCATTTGCAATCAACTTTCACTCACTACTAAGATGGATGAGGAACACCCAGAACTCAGGACTTATGCTCAGAGTCAAGGGTGGTGGAACGGAGAGGATGAATTCAATTTTGCCCAGGTGTTTTCTCCAGCCGATGACCATTTGGACTGCTGTGCAGGCAAAGACAGCTTAGAAAAGCAAGAAGGTAAGTCAACCCGCTTTTCCTCCTTCTTACATGCTTTGCTTCTTGTCTGAACTTTAGATGGTGGACAAAGAAGGAAGGTAGAGAATTAGCCTTGCACGTTAAAGACAAACCTGCATCTTACGTTCTTCGTGTGCAGGCAAGGAGACAGCTCTCAGGGGTTTCTTATTTCTGCTTGTGCTGAACAATGCTGTTACCATGGCATCCTTTGTGATGCTGACTGCCATCTTCTCCGTAGCTACAGAAACCTGGGGGAACCCCTCTCCCCCAGCTCCCTTATCCTGCAAGATACACCTTCTGCTCACTTTGAGATTCTGTCATAGTACCTGGGTATTTTTCCATCCATGAACTTCTGCATTGGACTCTAGAACTGAATTCTCTTTGTAACTGTTTGTGCCATACAGCAATGCCATACATGACTAAATTCGGATTAAGAATCCATATTTAGGTAACTGTGTTGAACAGATAGCTCCTTGTTTATGTGCACGAATAGACACACACATACACCCAGGCCTATAATGGTCACATTTTCTATTTACTAGTTCTACGCACATATCTGTCAGTTAAACTTGATAATTTAGAACTAATGTCTGCAACATATGTTCTCCAGTAGTAGCAGCTTCTTTTGTAAATAAAGTTTTATTGAAAAATGGCTATACTATGCCAGTCAGTTTTGTTTTTTTTTTAATCACTGTAACAAAATTTCCTGGATGCAGAGATTTTGGCGCTTGATCAGTTGCCCTGTTGCTTTTGGGTTTGAAGTGGGAACAGGTATTGTGGCAGCTGAAGCATGTTGAGGAAGCTGCTTATCTCACGATGGCCAGGAAGCAATTGGTGGGGCGGGGGCGGGGGAGGAAGAAAGAGAAAGGCAGAGTCCCAATATTCTCTCAAGACCACACCCCCAGTGAGCCCAGTTTTCTTCTATTAGACCTTGTGGCATCACAATAGCATCATAACCTGTGGTCCAAACCTTCAGCCCTTGGACCTTTGGAGAACATTCTAGGTCCAAACCACAGGGCACAGCCATCTCACTGTGAGCAAACTGCCGGTACCACCTTTGTTTTATTATGGTGGAGCCGAGAAGTTGCTGTGGGGTCAGTGTGATGGAGAACACATGGTCCAGGGGCTTAGAATATCGTCTGTCTGGTTCTTTAAGAAAGTGTTTTCTGGCCCTGGATGTAAGATAATGCTTTGGGACTTTTGCCTATAGCAAAAACATATAAGAAACCAAAAACAAGCAAACAAAACCCCCACACTTGTTACATAGAAGGGAATAGAAATATTTATTTTTAAGTGAGAACTTAGTGAAAAAGTTCTAAAAGTTTTAAGCTAAAACAAAACTAGTGATGAAACTATTCTGCTCAACTGGGAAGCAGAGGGCGGAGGAGCACGTTAGAACTCCAGGGGGCGCCACCTATGCAGTCAGACTGAGAAACTGGGGGAGACATGGCACCGATGAAGCCAAGGCAGATATCAGAGACACTGCCAACCTGATTCAAATGAATATGATAGTAACTCGGGAGACAGGAAGTTGGGACATTGGGTAGTTGAAGAAATTAAAGAAATTGCTGATGGTTTGTGTAAAATGTAAAGATTTGCAAAGAGGAACTGCATTGTACTAAGGAATCCTCTCCCTGCTTGGGTCCATCTTCCTGCACGCAGAGGAAGAATGAATTTATTTCAGGTTCCAGTCTGAAACCTGGAGTCCATGGCTGGCCAGCTGCTTCTCCACACAGCTACCATGTTTTTGTTTTGTTTTGAAAAGGTTTCTGTGTAGCTCAGGCTGGCCTGGAACTAACTATGTAGCCCGGATAGCCTCAAATTAGTATTTCTCCTGCTTCAGCCTCCTGAATGCTGGGATTATAGGCATGTACCACCACGCGTAGCTGAAAGACTGTTCTATAGAATCCTAACCAGAGGAGAACCTGTTGGCATGGGATCCTGTGTCGTCAAGGATTTAATCCACTCATCTGGATTTTAACCAGTCGTCCTGAAGACTGAGTACTGTAAATGCCTGTGTGTGTTTTCACAGTTCAGAATTGTCATTCTTCAGGTAGTATGCGTACCCAGGCATGAGGGTAAGAGTGTAGAGGACCGCATAGAGGTGCCACACTTTACTGTGTTACTGTGTTTACTCAGTTATTGAGGTAAAGATAAGGCTGGAACAAAGAGATGAATTAATATGGCTTAAAGGACATGGAGGCTGTTTCTTTCCCACATTAGCATCTATATGGAAAGAGCCAGTCCGGGGCTGGGGGTTTTTCTGCTCAACAATGGGCTGCAGTTTGTGAACCGCTTTTTGGCCTCTCCCAGCCAGCAGGAAGGCAGAAGGAAAAAGTGAAGGACAGAGCATGGCTTTGACAGAGATGTGCATAAACCGTTTCTGCTCATCTCCCATTGGCCAGAGTTTATCACCAGCCACCAGAACGCCTGGGAATTACATACAGTAGTTAAGAAATTACATTCTTAGGTATGATTTCAGGGGATGTATTAGCAAGAAGTGAATCAGTTTTGGTTGGCAATCTTCACAGTTATATACAGTCATGTTTTCTCTCTCTTTCTCTCTCTCCCCCACCTCAGAGAGCATCACTGTGCAGACGATGATTGACATCTTACGAGACAAAGCCAGCGGAGTCTGCATAGACTCTGAATCTTTCCTCACCACAGCCAGCATAGTATCTGTCCTGCCTCAGAACAGAAGTTCACCGTGCATCCACTACTTCACCGGGACCCCAGATCCTTCCAGGTTTGTTTGAAACACATCATACAGGCAAAAAAGGCACGATTCTGGCCATGGCCTCTCCTTGGATACTTAGGCGACATTTCTAAGTTCTTAGCCTGGGCAAAATGGCATGGAGCTATGGTTACGTGGGGTATGCAACCACATAATGTTTGTTCCCGTCATGGAACCCAGCTATTGTTGCTGAGTAGAGATCACGGGCTAAGCGTTATATTTAGATGAAGATGCAAAGATGTGTAAAACACAGACAGGGGCAGATACAGGGATGCCCAAGGTGTACGAAGAGCCAGTCCTTTTTTTAATATTTATAATTTATTATAATTAGTACATTAGTATGAAGGAGTCAGATTCCTTGGAACTGGAGTTACAGACAGTTGTGAGCTGCCATGTGGGTGCTGGGAATTGAACCTGGGTCCTTTGGAAGAACAAACGGTACTATTAACCACTGAGCCATCTCTCCAGCCCTGAAGAGCCAGTTCTTGTGAGTTACTGGACAAAATGGTCCAGGGATGATACAGTTAGAAGCACCTCATACTTTTTTGACATTGTGTTTGGGGAGATGCTTTCTGCCCACCCATTTCAGCAAGGAGACAGTACTGCACAGTGCTGCGGGCACATCGTCTAGGAGGAACAGCCAGGTTTTAAACCCTCTCTCTGCCACTGAGCAGTTTCATGAGTACCTCACCTCACTAACTGTCAGCTCTACTAGTTATAGTAGGATAAGGCTAGCCCCTGCCTTTGTATTGTTGAGAAGACTAAACAAGACAAACTAATTCATATTAGGCTTAGCAATTATTTATAAAGACCGTCTTTGTTTGTTTGTTTTTGCCAGGCAGATAGTGGCCCTTCTCCCTGACAGTGTTCAGTCATGCAGTCACAGGTCATGTCAGCAATATTTTAGAGCCAGCCAGCTAGAGGTTTCTAAACCTGCACGCATGAGCACAGTCTGAAAATTTCGGATGCCTTGGCCCAAACCTACCTCACCAGAATGTGGGAGGTACACCCCAGAATATGTCAGCTGAATGATCCTTTCCACTTTCCTTTTCCTTCCCTCTTCTCCCTTCTCCTAGCCCTCCTCTTCCCTTTTCTCTCCATGAGTCCCCCACATCTGGTACCACAGGCCCGAACCACCAGAACTCTGGTGTCACATTTCTGTATATGAGGCTGGTGAATAGGTTTCTGTCAGTCCTTCCCTGACCTTCCACTCACCATGCTCAGCCATCCTCATGGACCTACCTCTGGCTTTCCCTGGGTCATCTACTCTGCAATATTCCTGCTACCCTCTCTGGATGTTTCTCCCCGACTCCACCTGCTCAGTCTTGATTTCATCCCCACTGTCCTCCATGCCTCCATGTTGTGGCCTAGTTGATCTTAGCTTTCATACCTTTTAGTGTCCAGGCCCCTCCTAATAGGTTAGGGCTGCCTTCCAAGGGCTCTGTGGGCTACAGGGCTCTATAGGAGCAGTGAGAGTTCTGCCAAGGTGCACAGACATTACTGTTTAGGAAACAGGAGTCTTTTGAGTAGTAGGTTTGGCTGGACCATTCTCCGTTGCCCTGTCTGGAGGCTGCGCTCTAACTTTGCTTAGGAAATGAGACATTCCATCGCCAGAACACTCGGAGAAAAGGAAGACGATTGCCTAGGCTGAAGCAGGCCACTTAATCCAACTACAGAAATGGATTGTGAAATTGCCTTCTGGTACTAAATGGGAACCTTAAAGTAGTTTGAAAAGAAAATTATTCATGATTAAATGAATTGGAAAGACCTTGAAGAAGATTACAGCTCTTTGAGAAGACAGTTCAGCTTTGTCTTCTGAGGTGAAATGGGCCGTGTCACCCACTGTGTCTCATAACTGCAGTCACTTCTCATTCTCTTCGACATTTCAGTTCTCTGTAATTGGGCATGCTGAACACTCTGTCTTTTGTCAGCAGGCAGTGTAATTACCTGATCCTGGATTGCGGGGGGGGTGTAATAAATTAGGGTGATCTCAGCTGACTTCTGCTACTATTAAAGTATGGAGATGTTTTGAGATGGTAATTTCTGAGCAGAAGTCTGTAGAGGATTTTAAATTCAGAACATGGCTGCTCTGGCAAGAGATCACAATCAAAGACCTTCTAGGTCTGTGTGATCCCACTGGAATACAAACACAGTTTTAATCCCAGGAGACAGAGGCAAGCAGACCTGAGTTCAAGGCCAGCCTGATATAGAGCAAGTTTCAGGAAAAGAAAAACTTAGTTCCAGGCATGGTGGTGCATGCCTTTAATCCCAAATGATGAAGGTAAAGTTAGTTTGTAGAAGGAAGCACCCATGTTCGAAAGCGATGTCTAATTGAGTGGCAGAAACAGTGAAAGACTTGACAGAATAGAATATGCCCAATTCTCATGAGAAGAGAGAGGAATGGGAAGCTACATAAGTGGCAATGAGAAATAGAAGAAGAGGTTTTACTGGGACAGTAATAGAGAGACAGGTTGCAGCGAGAGAACTCAGGTGAACACTGAATGATCCAGGGAATGAGAAGGAGCCAGGAGATTAGAGCAGATTGCTTGAGTTAGTTTGAGGCCAAGCAGAGCAATTCAGAGGCCGAGAGAAAAGCCAGGTTGAGTAAGTTACTTGGGAGGGGAGTTTGAGCCAGAACAGTTGAGTTGAACTGGCCAGCCCAGAGCTCAGTAAGAACAAGAAAGGATGAGCTTATTAAGCAGTAGTTCTCAGAGGCTGAATACATTCTAGGCCTAGGTTAGACTGTATGGAGGCCAGAAGCTCCCAGAACTAGGGCTAGGTTAGCAGCCAGAGCCAGTAAGCCTCCCAGACAATTGAAACAGACATCATCTTTGATTGTGATATACAAATATTTCCTACTGGTTGATACTAGAAACAATGGATAGGCTCTGCCTGGGGCTCTTTCTGCTTGGGTACTTTCTCTGTCATGTCCTACACATTAATTTACAGATCTTGGAAAGCTGCCTCTCACATCCTACTCTTCTGAAAGGAGGTACAAAAGCAGCATTTGAACGCTTGAGGGAGAGGCAAAAGCACTTTAATCAAGTTCACTGAGGAGGCAAATTCTATCATGTTATTCTGTTGAATCAGCAAGATCCTCACTTACTGATAGAGTGGCCCATTGATAGAGAATGTTTATACCACAGAAATTGGTGAACACCATAGATCTGAGCTTCTTTCTCTTGTTAGACCGGGACAGTGTTGAGAGGCTTTTGCATGTAGGCAAGCCCACACAGACTCAAGTCACAGGATGGGAAAGCCAATGGCTCAAGAAGATAGAGTCATGTTAATCGGACAGATCATGCTGAGAGATAGAGGAACAAAGCGCCCCTCAGGGTTTGGCCCAGATTGTACCATCAGGGTAATTGCCAGTTTCAGGTGGTACCTAGCCTTTGGGGCCACAGGGCACAAGCAGCGCAGTAGTACATATGTAGAGTGGATGGCATTGGACCAAATGACACCCATACTCTGTTCAGTTTCGTTCTGAACTGGTCCTACACCATTTCCCCCTCTTTCCCTCTTGTACCTCTGACCTTCCAAGATGCCTCCAAGCTTCTGGCTATAGCCCACCACCTACAGGGCCATCCTGTACTCCATAAGTGCAGCTTCCCAGTGCTCCAATTACAGTTCAGGTCCCCTCACTGAGTGGTTCTGCTCTCAGCTGACTGTAAGATTAGAGTGATGCTGTCCAGTGATCACAGATGAGCCACTCAGAAAGATGCCTGCAGTTTTGGAGAAACTGGTTATTTCAGGCTAGTGTTTTGTTTTGTTTTATTTTGTTTTCCTCCTCAGTAGGGCCATGGTTGCAGAGATTCATCTGAGTTAGGAACTTTGTATTGCTCCTTTCTGTGTCTCCTGTCTCTCAGGGACTTTGGTCACAAGATCAGCCTAGTGTAGCCACTTGGGGAGTGTCTCTGTCTTCACTAAGAACAGAAGTGTGTGTGAGGTCAGACTGTTCTCTGGCCAGAGCTATTCTTTTTATAGTAGCATGTATGTACAAAAGCCAAATAGAGGGCTAGGGGGAAAGCAGACTTCATATTTAGAAGAGCTGAACTTAGCCGCTCACTCAACACATGGACCCCTGAGCCTCAGTCATCTCCTGTGTGAAATGGGGCTATCCCCACCTGCCTGGAGCAGTGTGGTCCTCAGGAACCACAGTGCTCCTATGCAATGTCTCTTTCCGGGCAGTGTGGACTGGACTGGTGGCTGTGGGGTACAGCCATGACTCTGAGAGGCAGTTTCAGCTTGGACACCACCTAGTTGTGTGACCTTGGTCAAGTCATTTCATCTCTGTGGGTATAAACTAACACTCAAGGACACGAAAGCTGTTGCTGTCTGAGGTTCAAGGGTTTGGAAATATGCCTGGTGTGCCCATCTCTGTTTAGAAGCATAAATGTGCCTTGCCCTAAAGTTTGGCAAAAAACATGAGAATGTTTGCAAGCTGTGCAGTGTGCCACATTTTCTTTGTAGAACACAGGCGAGGTACAGGTGATCAAACACGAATGACAGATGTTTCTTCAGTAATCATTTAAATCGTTTAGTTGCAAATTATCCCTAGCAACAATTCTTAACATTTTATGACAACTGTCATCATGTAGTTTCATTATTTATTATTTTATTATTTACATAAGTTATCCAATCTCAGGCTTACCTTCAACCACAAACCTATGCCTCATACTTTTAGCAGATGAGGATGCTGACATTTTTACAGGCTATAAAAGAAATCGGGAGATCTGGAAATGCTTTGGCTGTTCCAGATATTCTAGGTACTTGCTTGTATTTAGTGTTTAGTTTTAGCAAATAGAAAGCATGGTTGAGAAGGCTAAACATGTGGTGCTCTTTGCCTTAGAGAGGCTACCTGGCACCTGACATCATTGTTAGCTAAACTGACTCCACATTCAGCAGGTGCTGAGTTACTGACTTTTACTCCACTTCCCCCTATAGATCAGATACTGATGGTAAAGGCTACAGGTGGCATGAACTTACTACAGCTGAATCACTAGTTAGCAGGCCTCATAGAAATAGACATGGAAAAGCACAGAGAGACTGGAACAGCTTTAGACACTGGAAGAGACCATAGCTATCAGTCCAGTTCACTCGAGGAGCAGAGAAAAACCACTGGCCTCACCTCTCGCCAGATGCAGACAGGGTGCTCGCTCCCATTCCCAGCCTCTGTCAAGCGTCTACCCCTCCGACCCCGCCCGTTCTCACTGAGTTTAGAGCTGTGGGGTTGCCCAGCCTGGTCCTTGGCCCTGGGGTTAGTGAGGATGAGAGAGCTCTTTCCCAGCAGTCTCCACTCAGCCCCTCAGCAGTTCTGTGAGATCGCAGCTCCCTCCTGCAAGGCCTCATCACTCAGGCCAGAGCTGTCTGTCGCTGGCTCTGCTTGGCACAACCCTGGGTGTTTGGACTGTGTGTGCAGAAAGGCCCCCGTGTCCCAGAGGGCTGCATTGCCACATGCACTGACCCTAGCCATCTAAGCGCTGCTTGCCTTGTGGGATAGGGTGGGCGCTTACCTCGATGACAACTGTGCGGTCAGAGACCAGGAAACCTGATGGCAGTGGTTGGGATGCCTGTGGGTACTGGGCACACACTCCTTTCTTCCTCTCCCTCCTCTTGTGAGATAATCAAAATTGGTTTAGCCAGGTGAAACTTTGTACTGACTCCTCTTTTATACCCAACAGTCAGCAGAAGAGAAAAGCAAAGGTCTATTTCCAAGAGGCTACAGGAAGTGAAAGTGTGTTCTTTCTGTCCACGGATCGCTCCCCTCTCTTTTGGGATTTCCTTTAGTAATGGCTGAGGAACAAGGGCCCTGGGGCAGCTTAGCCTGGTATGCATTGGGCTGTCTGGCAGATAGGGCTGCGGAATGGATCAGGGTTTTCTGCCTTTGTTGTTTACATTCTTGTTAATTCTTTGAGACTGTCTGTTTGGTTCCCCCTCCCCTCATTTTAAACAATTAGCTCTTTAAATATGTTTGAGTGTTTTATCCGCATGTATGTCTATGCCCCACATGTATGCAGTGCCTACAGAGGCCAGAAGATGGCATCTGATCCCCTGGGGCTGGAGTTCCAGAAGGTTGTGAACTTCCATGTGGGTGCTGGGTATTGAATCCAGGTCCTCTGCAAAAGAACCAGTGCTCTTAACTGCTGAGCCGTCTCTCCAGCCTCGCTTTTAATTAATTCATTGAGAATTTCTGGTGAACTCATTTTTTTGTAGATATGAGCATCGCCCGAAAGGGCAGGAGAGTCCCAGACACCTGTCCTTAGCTAGCATCGCTCAATCTCCCAGCCTGGGTGCAGAGGTCCAGCTGCCTTTGGCTTTTAGGCTCAGTGAACCTGTGCCTTACTTTTGCATGTTGTGAGAAGTGTGTCTTCCTTTTGAGCTCTCTCCTACTGCGGCTTCAGGAAACAAATCCAGCAGCACTTTGTCCGTGGCCGCGCCCCTCAGTTTTAGATATTATGAATCCCCTCAGGCCTTGCTAAATGCGTATTCTGACTCAGCAGGGCAGGGCAGCCTCCAGGGTCCTGAAGGATGCTGATGCTGCAAGTCCAGGGACATAGGACATGTCTCGGCAGCATGTCCATGGTCTTTTTCAGGTCAGAGAGTCCATAACTGGTTGTGTGGCACAACAGCAAGGGAGCCCTGGATGCTCAAACCCCGTGTGTGCTAAGGCAATTAACATTCTGTGTCACGTCTAACTCCTTCCTGGCTTCTTAAAGTGGCCCCATTCAGAGAAGAAAAAGGGTAAAGCACACAGAGCCATCACAGTCCATAAAGCATGACGGGCTCATTTTTCCCCCGTTATTATTGCCAGTGGCTCCATGGTGTGGGCCAGAATTGCACCTCTGACCCTGCAGTGTTTTCTTTGAATGTGGAGAGGGGAGAAGAATAAGGCTTTCTTGCAGCTG
Source organism: Pachyuromys duprasi (assembly GCA_028658305.1). Classification (NCBI taxonomy): domain Eukaryota; kingdom Metazoa; phylum Chordata; class Mammalia; order Rodentia; family Muridae; genus Pachyuromys; species Pachyuromys duprasi. The sequence goes on along the minus strand of CM053763.1, from coordinate 76,391,252 downwards.
CTAGTCAGCTGTGGGTGTCTCTCATCCTGTATACTTCTTTTATACACATGGCTACGCTGGGATGTGTATATGCATTTGTGTGATGTGTACACAGGGATGCTCAAGTCCGTGTGCTCGTGCACCTGGATGCAGCCACTGCAGTCTGGGCCAGGAGAACAGGAGTCAAATAGAGCAAGTGGCATCAGCCACCTGCGCTGCCCAGCACTAGCCCTCAGACAACCAGCTTTCCGTTTCTCTGCTTATGTCCCCTGGGGACCTCTGAGCTTAGCTGATACTATCTTCATCTGCCCTCCTCTAGTTTATGAGACAATTCAAAAGTTTTTTTTTTTTTTCAAAAAGGTAGATCTTTAAGATCAAGACCCAAACCCACTGCCTTCCTGGGAGAGAATCTTTTCGATTCAAATCCATGGCTTATTCTGCCCTGTCCCAGAGCACTGGGTCTACTTGCCCTTCTTTGCCACTGAAAAGGAGCCTTTCTGATCACCTTCCCAGAGCAGCAAAAGTCTGTTTCAACACCAGCCTTTGGAAATGCTATTAGTTTTACTGAAACGGTAACTAAAACATGCAGCTGTGTGTCTCTTGGCCTGCACTTGCCTCCCTTAGTTGACTCGCCACTGGCTGTTGATCCTCCTCCCAAGAGTCCAGCTCATGGGTGAGGACAGAGAGTTCAGGCTGGGAGGGTGAGAGGTGAGGGATCACTGCATACACACCGGGAGTCAGGTGAATGTGGCCTGAGGGTGAGTGGATGCAGACTCATTTATTCTCAAAGAGAGAGCACGCTATATAGCTTTGGGTGACCAATCAGGTTCCTTCACACCATCTCTGAGCCTGCCATGGGTTGTTCATGTCTGGGCAGACTCTCCAAGGTCACACACTGTTGACCTGACTGCTTTCATAGTCACATCAATGGAAGCTGCCCCAGGCCATGAACCCTCATGGCCCTTTGCTGGGGGTGCTCACAATTGGGGTACCCGGGCACCAAGCTCAATCTGTGTGATATAGCTTGCTTTTCCCTCCAGGTCCATCTTCAAGCCTTTCATCTTTGTTGATGATGTAAAACTCGTCCCCAAAGCACAGTCGCCCTGTTTTGGTGACGATGACCCAGCCAAAAAGGAACCTCGGTTCCAGGAGAAGCCAGACCGTCGGCATGAGCTATACAAGGCTCATGAGTGGGCACGTGCTGTCATCGAGAGTGACCAGGTGAGTCTGAAGGAGGTCCAGGGAAGATGGGTGCGGTCAGTGAGAACAGAGACAGGGAGGTAGCTAGCACATACCTCTCTCTCCTCTGACCTGACAAGTTTCTTTCAGAAAGACAATGCAGGCATTAACATTTTTTTTTTTTACCCACTCTCCTGAAACCAAAGAAAATGAAGGCCCTGCTTTGGTTGTTACTGTGAACCCAGCGGGCTGCTGATCTCTTCCTCATCTGCTGTTAGTCTTAGAGAAGTGGAGATGTGCTATGTAAAACCTTTGTGTACTTTTGGAGGTGAAAAATGGTACTGTCTGCAGTTGGTCCTATGCCATTTCTAAACAGTAAGTGCTCTAGTGTTGTGTGAACTTGGGGTATCACAGTGTGAGCGTGCAAAACAGCTCCATACGCAAATGCGTTTAAAAAGTAGGTTCTATGCTATGAATGTTCTATCACGATACAACAACAACAAAAGGATTCTCAAGTGCCCGGCTTTTTAGAAATAATTTCTCAGAGTAAAACTGCTAGGCCTGAAAAGCTTTGGTTAGTAAAGTTAGGAGACATCAGTTCAACGAAGAAAACTCCCTAATGTTCCCTAGCCCCCTGCAGAGGGCCACAGTAGTCGTGAATAGTGAATCTTCATGGAAAAGCCGAGCCTGGGTGTAATTTTTGAGAGGGAGAAGGAAGGAGTATGGTTGTCAGACACTCGTCTGCCTTTTCCACCTTGTGTATCACAGCTCTCGTAGGTCTACGCTGTCCTGGAGGAAAGAACCGTCTCTAGAGAAGTTGGTGTACATACGTCATTTTCCTTTATAGCTTTATCTTTATTCCTCTGTCTCTGTGTACCTGATGGCGGCTGCTTGGAAACCAGAGGTGTCAGCTGCCCCTGGTGACAGGGTTACAGGCAGCTGTAAGCTGCTCCGTATGGGTGCTGGGATTTGAACTTGGGTCTTCTGCAAGAGCAGTATGCACTCCTAACTGCTGAGCCATCTCTCCAGCCCCCATTTTCTTCTATTTAGCATTTTGGTTCTTTAGAAAGGAGTTTAAAGGGTGATGGCTGAGGCTCGAGGAATGGCTAGGTTGGCTAGAATGTTTGCTGAGCCAGCGTGAGGATCCGAGCTGAGATCCCCATCACCTATGTAAAAGGCGAGTCACGGCTGTGCAAGCCTGTGACCACAGTGCTGTGGGGTACAGAGAAAAGGGGGTTGCTTGGGCTTCTGAGTCACCTGTCCAGCTCCAGACTCGGTGAGAGGCTGAGTTTTGAGGTAATGAAGTGGGGCAGGACACCTGACATGCTCTTCTGGGCTCTGCTTGCACACGTGTGTACAGGTATGCACATCTATACATGTACACATACACAGTACACACATAACCACACTGTTCTAATTTGCTTTTTGTTGCTGAGGCAGATACCATGACCAAAAGCAACTTTGGAAGAAAGCATTTATTTGGCTTATACATTTGAATCACAGTCCACCATTGCGGGCAGGAGTCAAAGCAGGAGCCAGGAAGTAGAAACTGAAGCAGAGACCATGAAGGAATGCTGCTCACCGGCTTGCTGTCCATGATTGCTTAGCCTGCTTTCAAATATACCCCATGACCATTTGCATAAGGGTGGTGTGGACCTGTTCATAGTGAGCTGGGCCTTCCAACTATTAATCAAGAAAATCCCCGAACAGACTTGCCTACATTCCAGATTGATTGAACCATTTTCTCGAATGAGGTTCCGTCTTCCCAGATGACCCTATCTTGTGTCAAAATGACAAATATACTGTTAAAGCTTAAACCTTTTCCTACCTGACACACAAATATATATAACTTTTCCTTTCTTGTTCAGCTTTCAGATCTCATGTAAATATCACAATATGAAACATAGTATAACTCCCCATGTCCTAAAGTCTTTAAAAATTTTAATACTTTAGCTGTATGTGGTTAAATCCCAACACTTTTAGTATCAAACACTCAGGATACAGAGGCAGGTGGATCTCTGTGAGCTCAAGGCCAGTCTGATATACATAGAACGTTTCAAGACAGCCAGGGTTATGACTACATAGAGAGACTCCATTTCAAAAAAAAATTCAGTACTTTAAAAGTACAAGTTCCCTTTAAAAATCCCACATCTCTTAACTTGGGTACCTGTAAAATGAAAAATAAGTCAAACACTTCTTATTTCAAAAAAATAAAGAACCAAGGCACGGTTACAATCAAATCAAAGCAAAATTGACATCTAGCAGTGTAAATCAAACTTGCTTTGGCATCTGGGACTCACAATTTTCTGGGCTCCAAAGGGTTTGGGCAACTCCATTTCTCAGGCACTGCCATCTTTAACGTCCCCAGCTTGCCACAGGCTCAGGCCAACTCTGTTCCACACCTGCTGCCGTCCTTAGTGCTCATACACTGGTCCTGATGTCTCCAATATGTTCTACTCTTCACCGAAGCTGAGGTTGAATGTTCAGCAATGGCCCCTCATAGTGCTGGACCTCAGCCACTCTCCATGACCCCTTCAATCCTCCAGCCTCCATGCTGCGTAAGCCAGTATCACATGAGAGACTCTTAGATAGTACCAAGCTTAGCAGCCAGCTTGAGATGCAGGAAGAGCCCCCGGGGGCAGGGTCACCTGGGCAATGGGGAGATAATATCCTCATGGAGAGAATATGTAGCAGTGCATATGGCCAAAGGATGGATACACAAGGCAACAGGCCAGTGTATCCTGACTACCACTCAGTAGCCTGGGTTCATCCTGAATTCAGACAGCTCATGGCCGTGGAAGCATTCTGAGCTGGCTGGTGGTAGAACCACATTGTAGGGCGGCCCCTCTGCTGGTGGTTCGGGTCAGTGGAGGGCGTAGGTGATGATGAGGGCAGGAAGCCCGCTGGACCCTGGGCTGTCCTTGTCCACTGCCATGATGTACACTGTTCTGCATGGCTGTGTCCTTCCTCAGGAGCAAGGCCGCACGCTGAGGAAGACCATGCTGGAGTTGGAGAAGCAAGGTTTGGAAGCCATGGAAGAGATCCTGAGCAGCCCTGAGGCCCTGGACCCCGCTGAGGTGGGGGACCTTTTTTATGACTGTGTGGACACCGAGATGAAGTTCTTTAAGTGACGTAAGCACCTTCGCCCTTACTTAAAACTTCCCACCCAACTAAATTACCAGCAGATAAATGCTCTTCTGTTCGAGTAAAATGAGAGTTACCATGTGGCCTCCTGTGTCTAAATGTTCCCTCTGTTCAGCTTAGCAACCCCGCCTTTGCTATGTAACGCGATCCCACTTGCCTCTTGCTCCATTGTGTGATAAGCTGTGGGCTTGAAGATGTTCTTGTATTTCAGTGACAATGGGTACCTTAGCTTCTTATGAAGAACTAGAGTTCCTGCAGCCTTGGACAGGGCTGCAGGGCCATGCTGGTGGGAAAGCCAAGAGCTGTGAAGGTCCCTTCTCTAGATAGTGGTTTCTTCAAGGTTAACAAAAGGCTTTTGTTCACACCAAAGGCTCTTGTGTATGTAGATGGGGGAGAAGCCTCAGCTTCTCTCCACAGAGCTCAAGCCTATGTATAACTCAGAGCCCCACATGTATGTCCTGGGAAACAAAGCCAATGGGAAAGAGCAGGGGACCCCTGGCTACAGTCCCAGCCCTGCTCCAGTGTTTGTGTTGTCTGAAGGAACTGTGTTCTGTGAGCCAGTACTCATGCGCAGTGGAACAGACCTGCTTCCACATGCAGGAGAGCAGGGCATCGTGTTAGCCGGATCTCCCCACCCAACACTGCACCCACTAGAAGATGTGACCCTGTTGTAGAAATGACTTGGGATTTGATTGCATAAGATTCATTAAGTGGCCCTGGCAGAGTTCACACAACTGCAGATTTCAGCCAATGAAGGAAAGACAGGGACACTCTTGACTGCTGAGAGCATAGCTAATGTCCCTGGGTCCCGAGCAGCCACCGTCTCAGCAGAGGCTGAATTAAACTCACTTGTTTCCAGAGTCATCGTGTTTGCAAAAGAGATTTGACTCCACAGGAGTGTGAGGAAGACAGGGACAGCGGAGGAAAGAAGGCTGTGTGGAACATTCCTCTGCAGGACAGTCAGCCTTGCCCCACCTGGTTAACTAGATTCCACAAATCAGTGTGCTGAGCATCTGACCTCCAGCCTTGCCCCCACTTAGTTCTCCTGCCGCCCTGCCCAGCAGCTGCCTTTGGGCTGATGACTTGAATGGGTCAGAGGTCTGGGTACTTCTCCAGTGCCCCTCTCCGCTGCTGAAAGGGCCAAGGGGGTAAAGATGAGTGCCACAAGTATAGATTGGAGGAACAGCTAGTGGGGTGTGCTGCAAGGCCCAGTTATATGTCCTTATTCTTGACAGGGCTGAGCAAACAGAAACTGTCCATCAGCGAGTGAGCTTAGGCATGGCTTAGGGTCCCCAGATTTAGCTGCAGCATCATGGGCTGTGAGGGCTGACAGGGGTCTGAGCCCTCATTTCACAATGTGAAGCAGGCCAGAGGTTTTATTGTGACAAATCTTGTTTTCCCTTCTGACTCTCATTTAAGAGAGGGAGAGCAAGGGCGTGTATGTTGTGAGCCCTTTTCCTGACTCTTTTGGTGAGATCCACCTATAAAAAAATGGCAAAACACAAGAGATGGGGCAAATTCATGACCAACAAAAGGTGGCTTGCATTTGCTAGGGGCTTTCAGCGAGCTGACCCTGGCATCTATTACTGATGAACAGAGGGATACAGGTAGAGCAGTGCCCAGTAGATGCAAAGGAAAAAAAGTGTTAGATCTGAGAGGAAAGTAGTTGCCTGTCCAGCCTCATCTGCTGAGTTATTTAAGTAAGGTGATGCAGGAAACCAGGAAATCCTGTGATTTCCCTGTGTGGTCTTATCTCAGTGTCTGAGGACTGCTCATGAGATCTAACCAGCCTGAGACAGCCAGGGTGATTCAGGGTTTGATCAGAAGGCTAGTGAAAGCAAATGACCCAATGACCTTCTTTCATTCCTTTGGCCAAAGTTTCAGATGGCTGTACCAACTCGATGTCATTACTCTGGTGTGCACTGGAAAACACCGTGGCTAGTTCTGTTATTGGATGTTTTGCCCTTAGTCCAGCATCACAGAGAAAGGCCAGTTCCTTCTTTGGAGCGTTGTACAGCTCAACCATGTTGTCCTCTTACCACTAGAGGGCGCAGCAGCATTGTGTGGGCAACCTGGCCTGGCCCAGGGCCCTGGTTTTCCCACTCAGGCAATGGACAAGAGCTGAGAATCCAAGCTTTGCTCTGGGATAGGTGGAAACAGACAAACAACGAGTAGTGACTTGATCTAAATTAACAGCAGAAATGATACTGGATTTTGAGTAGGCAGCCACAGGAGAATATTTGTTTTAAAATGCTTCTAATGGATTTCTCTCTGAAGAAATGCTTCTTGCGTGGGTAATATCTTAACCAGGGGTCACTTTTCTGAACAACATGGAGAAAGTGGATATTCAAGATGAAAAAACAAATGGAATGTTAAAATCACTTTGTAAGTAACTTTCCAGAAGACTACCTTAAGCCTGGAGGGTAGGGGATCCCGAGCAAACTTCATGCATTAAGAAGCCATGACCATTAGGGACAGACTACCTGCCCCCACCTGTCCCATAGAACCTAACATAAGCTAGTCTCGTCTAGATGAGATTTCCAGTCACTGAAAACAGCATCGCAGCAGGGGGTGAGGGAGCAGACACTTGAGTGGACATGTTAGTAAACTAGCTTTTTATCAGTCTTGGGGAATAAGGATCTGCTCAAAGCTGTGGACGTTTAGCCCAGTAGAAGATCCAGTGTTTGTAGGAGTCAGCCTCACAGAACGAGGCGGGCATGTGCCTAGCAGAGCTCAGAGGTGACACTCCCTTACCATCAGGTGAATCCGTCAACCACACAAACTGCCATCTCACACTGATACAGGTGACATCACTCTGGAAGGCCCCCAGGGCAGCCAGGTAGCCCTGTCTTGAAATCCTCGACTGCATTCTTTTATTGCAGAGATCTCCAGCTGAGAGGGCAGCTTTGGGAGAATACCCAGGGAAGCGCGGGGCCAACATCCAGGCATTCCCCCGCGCCTCCCTTAGCTATGGTGTTCCATTCCACAAGGCACCGAGTCCAGGCTCCTGTTCTTTGGTGTGTGTCAAAATGGATTTTATCTGATTGAAGCCAACCATCCTAGAATATCACGCACAGGATTCTTGCGGGAATCAGTGAGTACATGTAATCATGTTGTGAGAACTGAAATGCCATAGCCATAGAACAGAAAACCTTTGTTTCCTGTGGGAGGGGAGTCTTAACAGCCTTTTGTACAATTATCTACAAATCAAATGATGTCCCTATCCAGTGCTTGCCCTCGGGAGTGTCTTTCAATGCACCAAGTGTACAATAAAAACATCAAAGTCAGTGCCCAGGAGCCTTCTCTTGTTTGTGTGTCGTGAGCATGGCCAGCACCAGTCACAACGCAAGCGCATGGAAGGATCTTTAGAAAACACAGTCATCTCGGCAGGGCCTTACACTGTGTACCACCGTGAAGACAGGTTCACTGTTTAAGAAGAGGTCCCAACTGGGCATGGCGTCACACTCCTTTAAACCCCACACTCAGGAGACAGAGGCAGGCATATCTCTGTGAGCAGCCTGGTCTACAGAGTGAGTTCCAGGACAGCCAGAGCTACACAGAGAAACCCTGTCTCGACAAACAGAAACAGTAACAACAACAGAAAGGCCCAAAACACAACAACAAAAAATAAACCCCCAAACTGTAACTAGAACTGAACTTTGTCAGAACAACAGCTATAGGGACAGCAGCAGCAAGAATCAACAAGGACAGCTCATGGAGATGGCCTGGAACCCCTGCACAGAGGTAGCCTATGGCAGTTTAGCATCCAAGTGGGTTCCATAGTAATGGGGACAGGAACTGACTCTGACAGGAACTGATTAGCCTGTTCTTTGATCACCTTCCCCTGAGGGGGGAGCAGCCTTACCAGGCCACAGAGGAAGACAGTGCAGCTAGTCCTGATGAGATCTGATAGACTAGGATAAGAGGGAAGAGGAGGTGGACCTCCTTTATCAGTGGACTGGGAGAGAGACACGGGTGGGGAAGAGGGAGGGTGGGATTGGGAGGGAAGGAGGGAGGGAGCTACAGGGGGATACAAAGTGAATAAATTATAATTAATACAAATAAAAATAATCTTAAAAAAGAATCAACTGGCACTGTGGGGCGCTGGAAACACCATGCATTGCTGGCAGAAACAGAAATGGCTGCCAGTTGTAGAATATGGAGATGAATGCAAATAAACATATTTAAAGGTGCTATTCCTGGTGTTCCAGAAATCTCTATCCTGTAAGCTGTCTGTATTCTCAAGACTGTATCTTAGTACTCAAGTCTGATACATTGCATTCCTGCATCCCAGCCTCACACTATATTCCAGAAACCTGAAATCATCACATGTCAGTCAAAAAGGCTTAGATCAGTACTGGTGATCACAGATGGGTTTGCACAGGGAAAGCATCACGAACATTCTCACTTATTAAAGTTTATTAGGTACAAAGGAATGAATCAGCAGCGGGAGATACCAGTAAATATAAAATACAGGGGGGAGTCACAGTCTGCAATGTGAGGGTAGACGGGTTCGCCTCCACATGTGAGTTCACGGTCACGGGCGCAGCCTGTACACTGCTGGTGGGAACTGAATGTACCCACTTGAATTTGGAAGGGGTGAGGGGCTCAGTGACAGGTTTTCAGGAGAGCTGGTAGGCCAGATCCCTGAGATTGCTCCTTGTTTGCTGTTTTTGGTTTCTGCTTGTTCCTTCCCTCTGTTCTCAAATATTTTTCTAAAGGAAAATGTGTTTGTGTGTATGTATGTGTGTGTGTGCATGAGTACACGTGTGCACATGCATGTAGAGGCCCAAAGTCCAACAACAGGTGTGGTTTTGGGTCTATCTCTACCTTAGTACTAGAGTTTCTCACTAAACCTGCAGCTCACTAATTTGGCTAGGTTGCCTGGCCACTGACATTCCCAGGATCAGCTGTCTTTACCTAACACCTGGGATGTGGGTTACTGACATGCACCCCTACACCTGGATTTTATGTCGGTCCTGGGATATGAATGCCAGTCCTCATGATTGGATCAGAGGAGACCTACTGACAGAGACATCTCCCCCGCCACTCCTGAAGAGTTTTAATTTCGGTGCCAGCAAGCAAGACAGGCAAACTACTTTCAAAGGCGGGGCTGCCTCACTGCTGGCCCTCATCACAGTAATTAATTTATGATTATTACTTCAAATGGCTGGGAAGAGAGGGGAGTGGAGCCCAACCTTTCGGCACACTTCTAAAACCAACCCAACAAATCAGCAACGCAGAAGCTGCATGTCTGTCGATGTGGCTGTTACAAGGGCCCGAGTCATGCCCCAGAGGTGGGAACTTGACCCAGGCTCCTTTTCTCCTAACTGGAATGAAAAAGCACAACACTAATGCAGGACATTTGCTCCAGACAACAGTCAGGTGTCTGCAGACACATGGCCGAGCACTCTCCCTGTCCATCACCCCTGGGTGGCCTGGCATGGGCTAATGTCCTTGTTCCGTGACTGCCTGAGTGGGATGCTCCAAAGCACGCCATTGCTTGCTGCCCTCCCTCCGGTGTCTGCAGCTATTCTGAGCACAGTGCAGGTGGATCAGACTCTTCCCTTCTGTTTTTCCCCCTCCTCTGCTACAGCACCTCCACTCCAAGGGATGGGAGCATTTGGGGCCTGACAAGAGGCTAGAGCATGCTTCACTCCCGTGAGGCTCAAAGAGCAGTCCCAGCCTGGCTTGGCCCTCTGTTTATTCAGGGCAGCTGAACTTCTGCATGTATCTGCCTGTCACCCCAGGTACACCCCACCAGGCAAGAGAGCCATCTTCGCTCCAACTGAGAGGAAAGCTCCTTTGGGCTGATGGGGTTTCTGGGATTCCTGCAAATGGGGCCAGATATTTGAGATATATTTCAAGACCTGCTTTGTTCTTTTGTGTTTGTATATGGGTGCATATGTTCCTGTGTAGGGTGTGTGTGTGTACACATGTAGGAGTGAGCCTGTAGAGACCAGAGGTCAACTTTGGGTGTTGTGGCCTCAGAAGTTGCCACATTGTATGAGACAGTGTCACTTCCTGGGACTTGGGGCCTGGCCGGACAGTGAGTCACAGGGATCTGCCTGCCTCTGCTTCCCCAGCTAAGGGATAATGACTGTGTGTGACTACAGCCAGCTTTTCATGTCTATCCTTTGGCTTATATGGCAGGGATGCTACCAGTAGATCTATTCCCCCAGCCTCCTTTCGTTCTTTACTTTTCAAATGTATGTTGTATTTTCAATGTAAATCGTACCCTCAGGGTGGGGCTTAGGGAGGGAGACCTCTGAGATAAAACTAAGCTGACCATCATCATGAGCTATGTACATTGCAGTCTGCAAGGGTTGAGGGGGGAGAGCAAAATCTCGTAAAGCTTACTTTATCCTGGCTAGCAGGATGGAGCCGGGAACTTTATCCTGGCTAGCAGGATGGAGCCGGGAACGTGGTGGGGCAGGAGGAAAGTGATGGAGAGTGGGCATAGGGATGTTGTAAACAGTAAGAGCATTGGCTACTTGTAAAAGAATTCAGATACAAAAGGGGCCCTGCGGAAGGCATGGGAGGGGCCAGGCCCACTCTAGCCTTTGTGCTGGGATATATTTACATCAGGCAGCAAAATGACACCCCTGTACTGCTAAAAAGGAAGCGAGACGTGGCATCTCGCCCACTGGAGGCTGTGGGGCACCGCCTGGATCTGGGGCACACTGCTTCCTCTGAGCTGCATGGTTTATAAGGCATTATTTGGTTTGGTGTGACGAGAGTCATGCCAATAAGAAGCTTTTGTGGATATTTATGACTTTCGGAGTACTTGAAAACTAAGAGTGCTCTGGAAAAGGTTTCAGGATCTGGGTAGGACCAGCCTGCAAGCGTATTTTATAATCACAGTGTGGACACTACAGGGTGGGAGAGGGCTCTGTCTATACAAGACAGACGAATGCCAAGAGGCATGTTTAAAAAATATTACTTAAATAAAAGTTGACTTAAATGGTGCCTTAAGGTTCGTGCAAAATCATTATTTACAATGAATAAATGCTTAGTTCAGAGCCTGTATGTCAAATGAATAGAGACTGTGTAAGGTCGAGTCTCGACAAATTATCCTGGTGTCCATCCAGGCAAGAAGCCCAGGACCTTGGCTTCATCCATCTTCTCACCAGAGCCCAGGACCTTGGTTTCATCCATCTTCTCACCGGAGTGCCTTTAGGGATAACTGCAGAAACATGACAGAACGTTGCTGCAAAGGGTCAGAAGACTCATTGCCCACAAAAGACCGTCCAGGGCTGGGATCTCCGATTTTCAGATTTTCCTTGTAAATGAGGTGACTTTCTCGTGCACATGGAGCTGTTTGTTTTGTTTTGTTTTGTTTTGTTTTGAACCCAGCGATTAAGAATGGGGAGAGGTAGAGGGGGACCCAGAGCTGATGGAGGCCTGATACTGTCTTATAAACATCTAAGGAAGCAAGCATATGCAGCTCACAGCTCACTTGGCATGAAGCTCAGGAAAAGCAAACAGCATGATGAAGAAACCATTGGAAGGGTATAGACAGGAGGGAAGTGGACCACAGTCCTCCGCATTCCAGCCCTGGGCTGCTGTACCCATACTGGTAGTGCTCCCTGGCTCTATCATCTCAAGCCCTGAGGTTTTCCTGTGTGATGCTTTCTATCCTCGTGTAGTGAAAATGAACTAACATGATTTCCAACAAGACGTAAGGTATCTTGACTCTGGAATGCCTAAAGACAATTTTACAACTTCCCCTTCACTGAACTGGGGTCTTCTTTACCGAACACACGGACAACCCATTGCTGGGAGCCATGAGCGAGAAGCCTGAAGATCTAGGTCTAGAGAGATGAAAACCATCATCAGGGAATGATTCAGGAGTGTGTGTGTCTTGGGACTGGAGACTAGGTGCAGCCTAGCAGCCCACACAGCCTTGCCTCACTGATGGGGAGGATGACTATTGCTGCTTGGGATTCTAGTACATTAGAGAAGCGGGAGGAACAGCAGACAGACGTCAGAGCACCACCCTGGGTAACTTGACTTCTGCAACAAGCTTTCCTCCATGGAAATAGATGAGCTTCTCCCTCCAGCTTGAACCATCAGGTTATTGTCAAGGGTCAAATGAGAGAAGACACACAAGCTAACCAAATGACAGAAGAGGCTTTGTAAATGTAGCCACTGGGATTGTGATATTTTTGTTTTTCTGATCATAAAAAAATATCTGATCATATTCATTTTAGAAAATACAGGACTGAAGAGATGGCTCAGAGGTTAAGAGCCTTGACTGCTCCTCCAGAGAACCCAGGTTCAATTTGCAGCACCCACATGGCAGCTCACAACTATAACTCCACTTCCAGGAGATCCAGCACCCTCTCTGGCTTCTGTGGGCACTGCACACATCTGGTACATGGACACATATGCATGTAAAACACCCATTCACATGAAACAAAAATAAATATTAAAAACTCATTTTAGAAAAATGAAGAAACTTCATAGATACATTCTGCACAACGGAAAAATCAGCGATCGTTTCCTGGAGGCAAGTCAAAACGAGGCCATTATTTGGTTTTACACATCAAATGTGACTCAAGGAGGGTACCTTGTTCTGTAGACTAGGCTGGCCTTGAACGCAAAGTGATCCGCCTTCCTCTGCCTTCCTGAGTGTTGGGACTAAAAGCCACCATGCCTGGCTCAGGCTCTGTTCCTTTTTAATTGTTTCTTTTCTGTTCTTCAGACTAAGCACTTTTTTTTTTTTTGCCTCCAACTTCACTGAATTTTTTCTGTCTGTTTAGATCTGCCTTTCATTTTCTCTATTTTTCCCCATTTCAGTTCTGTCAGCTCCGTAACTCTTTTTTCTGTCTTTTCCCCATCTCTTTATGGATATTTCCATTTTGTTCACAGACCATTTTCTTGCCTTTACCCATATCTTCCTTTAGCTGAATGCCTCTCTGACCGCTCTTACAATGTCTTCAGCAGATCTACCCTGAGTTCTTATTTTCAGGGATAATTTTTGTTTCCTACTTTTCCCTCTTGGAAGGGGCTGTGCTTTCCTGTTGATTTGTGTATTGTTGATAGAAACTATACATTTGAGTAAAGTAATACAGCAATACTGGAGATCAGATTCTCTGCTCTCTCCAGGTTTTGCTTTTTTTGGTGTTATTGTTTTATTGATCTCATTCTTTATGGCTGTAGGTTATCCAGTGCCAAGAACCTGCCCAAAGCATAAATTCAAATTCTTGGAAGTTTTCCTGTCCTTCTCTTTTCTTCTAAACATAGAACCTTCTAGATTTTTTCATACATAAATTTACCTTCAAGTTTCCCTGAGATAGTTGACATTATCAAATTGCCATGATCCATAATCACCTAGGCAGTGGGTCTCTGGGCATTCCTGGTTATCTAGACTGGGTTAACCTTTGACCATTCTTATGAGGGACTTTTTTTTCAGTAAAATAAATGGAGGTTGAAGACCTACCCTAAAAGTGGTGGTGATGGACCATTCCCAGGCTTGTGTCCAGGATGGCATTAAATGGGAGAAAACAAGCCGGCACAAGCATTCATTGCTCTCTGTTTCCCGGTACAGGGGCAAGATGCCCAGTTACCTACAAATGTGGAAAGCCTTCCTTCCTTAAGCCACTCTTGTAAGGGATTTTATCACTGTGACCACTGTAGATCTAGTCACCAGTGCTTGAATCCCCAAATAAGAAGCAGAAAAATGGAAGGGAAGAAAAGAATCTCCCAGAATGCATTTTAACCATGAAGGGGAGAGGCTTGCCATACCTGGGGGAGGGGAGAAGAATATGGATTGTGCCATCAGTATCTGAACATCTGTGATCTGAAACGGTGAGGAGATACTGGAGCACTGATCCCCAATATCTGGAGGATGGGGTAGCTTTCTTGCCCAAGGCTGTACGACTTCCTCCGAGAGTATGCACATGGTTGCCTGTCATGGGGGTGTGGGTGGAAATAGCTAACTGCTGATGTCTCATGAGCTGAAGCTGAGCAAAACCAGCTGAAGTTTACGGCTCAAGTCTTTACTGGACATTTTAAGTCTCAGCTGATGACAGAATTCTAAGACAATTGCGACAGAGTGCCAGCACCCCAGGCAGAGTGACAGACCGCGGCAACTCCTAACTCAGCACCATCCTAGAATCCTCTCCTCCAGCTGTCAATAATCTTGCATAAATCTGTGCTCTCTCCATTTTTCCCTTTATGAACTTGTTACCATCACACTCGCTTTTCAGCCTGTGACCATCTGAGAGTGGTCATCGTGACTCTGGATTACCTGAGTTAGGAAAGGGAGGTGGCCCAACAGGCAGAGGAAGCATCCCTCTCCAGCAGGCCACCGTAGCTCTCAAGACTGTATGTAGCACCTTCCCAGCCAGGCCACCTCTTTAACATGGCATATAGTTGCTGAACGACCCAGCCAGCCTGCTCTCTGTTATACAGAACTTGGAAACACAGGCAGGCCAGTAAAGGACTAAATTTACGTGTTTGGAGAAACAAAGGATTTCTAAAGAGGAGACAGTATCATGTGCCGTGAGAGATGTCACCTTTACCCAGGACTCCGTAAGAGGCATTTTGGGCAAGAACAAGGGTATTCATGTGGTCCCCACCCCAGCCCAGCTTTGATAATTAATTATATGTAGCCAAGGGTGTAAAAATTATGATTAAATTTTGGTCAAAGTCAATTATAATATTGATGGAAGACAAACCCAAAGAACTGTCTATTCTATAGGTGAGTGAGAACATGAAATTGAATGTTTCAGATGTTATGGGGTTTCCCTTGGGCTTCTGAAATGATCAGAGTCAGGACCAATGAGACTGCAGGGTTCTGAGTGAGTGAAGCCGCTTCTCTTCCAGGGTGTTTGAAACTGTAGCTATTTCATTCCGGCCTTTAACAGAGTTGCAACAAATGACTTTCTTAAGGAAAAGGAGTCAGAGGGGGAATGTAAAGCTGTTGAGAAGAAATGCCTGCAGAGCATTGGTCCTCGACTCTCCTAACGCTGGGGCACCTTAATACAGTTCCTCATGTTGTGGTGACCCACATCTATCTGTCTGTCTGTCTGTATCTATCTATATCTATCTCTCTCTCTATCTCTCTATCTCTCTATCTATCTGTTTTGAGTCAGGGTTTCTCTGTGTAGCCTTGACTGTCCTGGAATTATTTTGTAGACCAGGCTGGCCTCAAACTCACAGAGATCTGCCTGCCTCTGCCTCCCAGAGAGCTGGGATCACAGGCTTGCGCCCCCTTGCTGGCTAATAAAATTATCTTGTTGCTACTTCGTAACTGTAATTTTGCTACTGTTATGAATTATGAGAATGTAAATATCTGATAGCAAGATATCTGATATGTGACCCCCAAGGGGTGTCTTGACCTACAGGTTGAGAACCACCCGCCACGGAGAATTCCAGGCTTGACACTGAGAGCCAAGGGAGGTGTTACCTGAGAATTTCTGCTTTTAATGTCATCAGAGCTCTGCCCAGATGCTTCAGCTTGGAGCCAGGAACCAGGTGTGCGGCCTGAGAGAAACAAGAGTGATCTTAGCATCTGTTGGCCCAGGGCGTCTGTCCCCTGTGGAGACACTTCTGCTAAACCAGTACTTAAATACTGGCAGAGGAGCCCCGGCAACATGAACCCAAACCTGAAACCTTCCGCCCTCTGGCCCTGGGCTTGTGTTTCCACCCATCTTCTGTGTCACAGGCCATGGGCTCTGCGAGCCACAGGCAGTGCTGTGTGAGGAGGCTTCCGACTGGCATGTACTGGGCCTCTGGGCACACTTCTCTGTCTGCCATTGTGACCCGCTAAGTGCTGTGCAAGGTCTGTTAAAATGGAGAGAGATCACTATCAGCCGACATGATTCAGGCTTCCATTTAATGAAGCTCCAACAATGTATCTCTAAGACGTGTTGGGCTTCAGTGTTACACAAGCTGCACAGGAGAGAATGCCACAGTTAGGAATGAAAAGAATGTAGGAGATAATGAGGGGAAGGGGACAAATGCCTCTCACCCTGCATGCCCCATATTCAATTCCAGTTTCCTGTTCCAGTGTCATCACAGCAAAAAGTTTGATTTTTTTAAAAGATGATTTACTAAAGTTTTAAATTCACATCTTCAGGTGTTCCCAAAATTTCCCTTCAGTCAGAGGTTCTGAACGTCATCTTTTGGTGTCTTTTCCCACGAGATGTTTGGCTGGAAGCTGCTGCAAACTGTCCCTTATCCTGCTGCTGTTGGGGACTAGGGATTACACAACCACATCTCAAAGTGTGACCTGTCTTCTGGGCTTCTGAACTGCTTGGTACTCATAGCCAAAGTGCAGGGAATCTCATGAAAGAAGGGGAAGATAGAAAGACCTGGAGGGGACAGGAGGCTCACAAGGAGACCAACAGAACCAAAAATCTGGGAACAGGGGTCTTTTCTGAGACTGACACTCCAACCAAGGACCATGCATGGAGATAACTTAGAGCCCCTGCACAGATGTAGCCCATGACAGTTCAGTGTCCAAGTGGGTTCCCCAGTAATGGGAACAGGGACTGTCTCTGACATGAACTCAGTGGTGGGCTCTTTGATCCCCTCCCCCTGATGGGGGAGCAGTCTTACCAGGCCACAGAGGAAGACAATGCAGCCACTCCTGATGAGACCTGATAGGCTAGGGTCAGATGGAGGGGGAGGAGGACCTCCCCCATTGGTGGGCTTGGGGAGGGGCATGGGAGGAGAAAGGGGTGTGAGGGCGGGATTGGCAGGGGACAAGAGAGGGGCTACAGCTGGGATACAAAGTGAATAAATTGTAATAAAAATACATTTAAAAAAGCAACATGATTACTGAGAACGGTCTCTGACAAAAGGTTCTGGGATCTTCAGGATGACATTATGGAGCAGTAAGCAACTGCTTGAATGTTCATGAAGGTAATGTGGGGAGTTGAAAGTGTATGGAAAGAAAACTCTAGGCTTTAAAAATCCATAAAAAAACACAGTAAGCAATTTTTCCTCTTGGGTGGTAGAATTACCATTTAAAAAACTCTCCAACACGTTTGAAGGTTTTAACAGTGTGCATATTTAGCACCATAACAGTGTTACAGGTAAGGCACAACTTCCAATGAGACAAAAGCGCCCTGAAACCTACAAAAAACGCTAACCAAGGTCTGTCCGGAGAATTCCGGAGTTTTGGTTTCTTTGAAAAGTTGCGGAGATATTTATAAGACTATGTTTTTATTTTAATCCTGGATGTGGGGATATGGGCCTGCATTGCAGCAGCTGACTATGATTTTCCTCATGCTCTGGTGGGGCGTGATTTTGCCAGCTGCAGACAGTTTTTGTGACTGTGTGACATTTGGAATTCTGGTGTCTTTTCAGAGGGTATGGAAATGCTAGAGCCCTGAGAGGTGTGGTGGGTTGTTGGTTGTTGGTTGTTGATTTTGGTTTGTTAAGTAGTCGTATGCAAAGAAACAACAAAAAGAAGAAATTAGATATCCTGACAGCGAATCAAACTTGCCCCAGGGAACTCAACACCCCTAATCAGCAAGAAGCCGAATACTGACTTCATTTGGGGATTTCTTTCTTTTCCTCTCTATCCTTTTTTCTCTCTTATCTAGTGTTAGGGTGTTGAAAGAGAGGAAGAAAAGGGGTAAAGGGTGGAAGAAAGAAGAACCCCCAAAGTACCTGAATTCAGTTACAAAGGTCCAAACCAACCAAGGACTGCACTTGTTCAAGAATGTTTGGAGTAAATAACAGAGAATGTTACCTTTCAGCTAGTTTGAGTAAAAAGTACTAAGACCCTGACAGGCAGCCCTGATGTACTTCCAGGTGGGAGGGCAGCCTCGCAAACTCTGGTCCTTAGCTTTATGAATGACCTGTCTGCTACAGGAAACAAACAAACAACAACAATAAAACCCTCTCATGGGGCAAAGATTTCATGGACCTTTACTAACATTGTGGTTACACTGGTCTCCCATGTGGGCCTGTCCTTGCCCTGTGGGACACTTACCGTACCTTTCAGCTCTACTCACTCAGTGCCTTGCCCTAGCTCTGGCTTACTAGTAACCACCACAAAGGACTCTGGGAACAACTGCTCCTGGGAGCAACATTTGCCCCTATCTGAAAACCAGTGTGCAAAAGCATAGGCTTTATGGGTAGACAGTCCTCACTAGCTTCCACGAGCTGATCAGAGCAGAGGGCTGGAGGGAAAATAGCTTCTCCGTGAAAAAGGAGGGCAAACTCTGCATCTGGTTGTAAGAAAAACAAACAAACATACAAACACAACAACAACAACAACAATAACAAACCACCTCACTGTTGTTGGAAGTGAGTGTCTGGGACATCCTTGGGCATACTTGGGATACTCTGAATTGACAGGGTACCTTAGGGGGATTGTCCCTCATGAGGTGATATTAAGCTCTCTGAGGCCTCTCTGTAAATGCACCTGCTCTTTCTGCAGAGACGGGCATTTCCAGTCCCATGGAACGGCAGTGTTCCTACTTTGGTTTCTATAGTTCGTAATATGAAATGCATTTCACCTGTCTACTTCATCTCACATCCCTAGTGTACTGAAAGCCAATATACTGCCATCTCCTGTCTCACTCACTGACACAACTGTGGCTAAAAATTGGTAGGGCCATGGGCTTAAAGATGATCTCTGCTTGGACCAGCCAGCCTCTGATGGCTTCTAACCGTACTTTTTGTCTTGTGCAAACCAAGTGTGCCTTGCTATTTTTTTTCCCTAAGCATAGCCATATTTTCATGTTAGGAATAAAATCAATTTACAGGCAACAGGAGGATGACTAGGTAGGGTCCGAGCATGATGCAGAAAGGGTTTATAACTTGGACAGCCATTAAGGCATAGTCTCTTAGATGTGCTAACACCGGCCTTGGAGAACAGCCCTGTGAACTGTTAACTATATTTGGGAAAAGGTGGTTCCTATGAAGATCAGACATGTTAGTCATGGGCCAAAACTTTCTAAATCTTGACAGGAAAGTAAAGAGGCAGCACCATGAAGGGAAAAGACCCCTGGGCATGGAATGCAGAATCTGGGCATTAGCCTGTCTTTGCTAGCAGGTGGAAACGTGGACCGGTCATTTTATTTGCTAGTCCTTAATTTCTTAGCTGTGTATGGAGAAATTGGGCTGGATGGCCCCAGATGATCTTCTCTAAACTTTGAACATTGCACATGTGGTTCTCCCCCTCCCTGTTCCCCAGTTGTCACTGTCACAGTCTTGGCTGGAATAAAAGGGACCAGATCCTCCCAGTAGAAGCCAGCCATCTTGGCCCCTGAGCTGGGTCAGTCTACTAGGCCCCTATTTCTTCTTGCACAAGTACATGAACCAAAATTGGGCTAATCCTATTCTCTCTTCCTATAACTTTCAACTTGAAATTTCATTTTAAAGATATAACAGCAATATGCAATTACAAAATTCCGGACAAAATAGTAAAGAAATAGAATGAAAGGCACACTGTATTTTCCCACATCTAACACTTTTGTAAGCTTCTAGACTCAAAGTCATCTTTAATACATAATATATGAATCAATGCATTTTAATAAAATGTTTCTGTGTTCTTTTTGTATAGTGTTGTTTGGATTGTTTTCGCTGACATAGTAGAGCGACCATTCCTGCAGCACCGAATACTCAATATACTGTTTTAACGGTCACAAGAGTTCTAGGAAGTGACTCTGTTTTAATTAATTTAGCTGCATTGATGGAGCAGCAGAGCATGGAGGAGTAGTCTGGGTGCAGAGGAAGGGGGCTGTTGAATGGGGGGGTGCTGACCATTCTTAATACTGCTAAAGAGAAAATATGGTGACCTGGAGGTCCCGTCATGGCCATGATGGAGTATATGCCATGGCTGATGGGGTAAGAGGCCCAGGAGGAGAGAGACTACAGCTGGAGTGGGGGGACCTGGGGAGCTGGAGGGAGGTGAGACAACTTGGAAGGCAGAGCAGTAGCATGTCTGTGGCCTCACAGAAGCAAGGCCTACCCAGAGAAGACAGCTTCATGGGGCAGGCCTGGGCTGCTGGAAGTCAGTTTGTAAGAGCTCGATCAACCGCATTCACAAGAGTGGTGAGGGGGTCCCAGCGTCACCACAACGCGGAACTAGATAGGCCCTGCGGCCGTGTGGTCTTTCTACTTCGCATCACACTCTTGGAATCTCCAGTCCTTTGATTCTTATTAAATGAACTCCTTGGCAGGGCTGACGTTATGACAGTGTGGCGGGGAAGTTCGTAGCTCATAGAAACACCTGGCTAGTTTTAGCATGAGTAGCCTCTAAAACAAGAGTTGGACATCAGTGAGCCTTCAAACTGCACTCCTTGGGGTGGCTATGAAAAAAAAAACAGGAAAAGAACATCAAGCTGAAAACTGAAGATAGTTCCGGTGAGGATGTGGAAAAGTCGGAACCACTATGTGCAGTGAAGATAGTGAAGGCGAAAAATGGTTGAACTCCTGTGGAACACAGGATGGTGATTCCTCGGACAATTACAAACAGCATTTCCGTATGACCTGACGTTGTACATTGACATGTATACGGAAGTCAATTGAAAACATAGTCTTTACGAAACCTCTGAATACCTGCTAAACCGTGAGAGCAATGCAAAGGTCTAACAGTGATGAATGGATAAATGAAATATGATGCATAATATATGCATACACAAACATGTCTATTGGCAAGACTATTAAAGGAGGGGCATTCTGACTAACACTTGTACCTTGGGACAGTCTGCTAAGTGAAATAAGCCAGCATTAAAAGCCAACAGTATATTCCTACAGCAACTATATACAATGTTCAACATCATGGAGAAAAAAAATGAATGGTGGTTGCCAGGGAACTAGGAAGAAGTCTAGGGTTATTACTTAATGTGTATGGAGTTCTGGTTCTGTAAGGTGAGAACCATTTTGAAGTTTGGTTGTACAGTGGAGTAGTCACACTTAACAGCCAACACTTAAACTTGGTTTAGGTGGGGATTTTCATGTTACAGGTTTTATTTTTCTCACAAGTGAAAAATCTTTTAAAAATTAGGAGTTGGGATGTGAGCACAGTCCCATTTGAAACCAGCCCCTTTCCACCTGAACTGACTATGAGGGACACTATTTACTGGAAATGTGGGAGTAAGATGCCATGTGTGACATT
This sequence comes from Pachyuromys duprasi, assembly GCA_028658305.1. Lineage (NCBI taxonomy): Eukaryota > Metazoa > Chordata > Mammalia > Rodentia > Muridae > Pachyuromys > Pachyuromys duprasi. The sequence continues at coordinate 76,369,861 of CM053763.1, read as the reverse complement.
CCCCTCCCCCCCCCACCAGAGTGTGGCTCTCATGGGTATGTTAGTACTCAGCAAGTATTTGGTTACGTAACAATGGTCTTTTCTCCTGCTATAATGACAATAAGCATTTGTGATTTAAGTATTTTTCCTAAAAAATCGTAACTGATAAGTGTGTGTATGCACACGCGTGTGTGCATGTGTCACTTGAATACTGTTAGTAAAAGAAAACTCCTGTGAGGGACACTGGGGAAGTGGGAGAGGCATGACAGCCAGCCTTAGCCTGATGGCACTGTGTATTTGCCTGCCCAGAAGTGAACTGTCCTATCCCAGTCACTAGAGCACTCAGGCCTGAGTAACTTACACAGGTCCCCTGTGATGCCTAAAGAAACTTAATATGGAACCAGGCATCCCTTAGGCGCTGTTGACGTGTTGCTCTGGAATGCCTGGAAGATCCTAGAGGCCTGCAGGTGAGACAGGAATAGGATGATGAGCTGTGAGCTACTAAAAGCTGCCTTTGCTTCTGTAAACCTGCTTATCACTGTGGGGAATGGATGAAGTGGTCTTTTTATTACTATATATTGGGAAAGTAAGAAGACAGCTGAGGGAGGTAAAACAATTCTCCTGCCCAGCTGTGGACTCCATGGAGAGTGGTGATGCTCGCCTTTTTGATGTCTGCCTTAAACCCTCACCTTAACCTCCCTTCCACACAGCACGTTGTATACGGCTCTAAGGCTGCCGTCGGTCTGCTGGCAGTAAGAGTAAATGCATTTAGTCTAACTGTGAATTGGGTCTAAGTTTCTGGTTTCTCCCAGTGGATCCGAATGCCACGACATGTCTGTTCATAGATGTGATGGGTAACCGTCATCACTAGTCAGCTGCGGAACATTTCATCACCCTAAAAGGAAACCCCAGGCCATTCAGCCATCACTCCTCCTCTCTGAGGCCCCAATCCCTAACAACCACTATCCTAACCATCTCTGTGGTTTTGCTCATTTCTGACATTTCATTTAAGTGGAATGTGGTCTTGGGATGATCCCCTTTCTCGAGCACATTGCTTCTAAGCCCATTCGAATTGTGTGTCTCAGAACTGACTCCTTTTTGTAGTTGAACCACATCTCGATGTGTGGCTATATCCAGCTTTGTCGATCAGTTCATTAGCTGTTTACAGCTCTTGATTATTATCAGTTATTAGGCTATGGATGTGTACATCCATGTTTTCATTTGAACGTTACCTCAAAGTTCTTTGGACTCTAACCAGTGAGAGGAACTGATGGCTCATGGTATAGCTTGGACCTGGAATGTCTCCAAAGACCCATCTGTTAAAGGGTTTGTGTTGCTATTGGGAGGTGGTAGAGCCTTTAAGAGGTGGGGCCTAGGAGGTCTCATGTCACCAGAGGACTTGCCCTTGAAATAGCTTGACACCTAAGCCCTGCCTGTCTTTAAGAATACAACTCTCAAGTCTTCATCTCCCTGATACCTGTGCACTCTTCACAAGGTCACTCTGCAAGCACAGGCCCACAGCTGCTATTTACTGACATTCATTCACTCCTGGGGCCCTGTGCCACCTGCATGACCTCACCCAAGCCAGGCACACGGGATGTGCGTCACACTGATGATTGTGAAATACACCTCAACTTTCGGGCTCTCTCCTGAACTGTGCTGCCCCTGGCCTGGATGCTCTCCTGCCCAAGTGGAAATGTGGTTTTCTCCTTAGGGCTTGGGCTCTCTGACTTCTGCCACTGTGCCCACGTCCTATATGGCTCCCACGGTGGCCAAATCCCAAACTTCACGCCAGTTAACTGAGGTGTGTTGTAAATAATCACCACTGCTCTTAAGCATTAAGAAAAATTCCACTCATCTGTTCTGGCTAGTTTTATTTCAATGGACACAAGCTGGAGTCACCAAAGAGAAGGGAGCCTTGATTGAGAATATGCCTCCATATGACTCAGCTGTAGGCAAGCCTTTTGGGTATTTTCTTAATCAGTGATTGATGGGGCAAGGCCCAGCCCATTGTGGGTGGTGCCACCCCTGGACTGGTTGGCCTGGGTTCTATAATAAAGCATGCTGAGCAAGCCTTGAGGAGCAAGCTAGAAAGCAGCATCCCTCCATGACCCAAACCAGCTCCTGCCTCCAGCTTCCTGGCCTGCCTGAGTTTCTGCCCCAACTTCTTTCAGTGATGGACAGCTTACTGGAAGTATAAATGAAATAAACCTATTCTTTTCCAAGTTGATTTTGGTCCTGAGGTTGCATCACAGCAATAGAAACCCTAACTAAGAAACCCATCCACTTCAGAGTGTGAGCCCCTGGCTTCTCTCTGTGGCCTCTGATGGTCGCACTGTACCTGCTGCTACCTGCCAGTTCATGCGCATCTGCTGCCCTGAGAAGGAATGCTAGGCAGATACACGCCTGCTTTCGCCCACAGCTGGGTTTCACTGTCCATCAGAACTCGGAGAAGGCTTGGCTTCTGGAGCCTGTACAGCGCTGTCTTCTTATTCTTATTCAGAAGGCACACCAGGCTCCTCTGTCTAAAGGGAGGTCCCGCAGCCAGCAGAGAGAGCTGTGCCCATGCCATGCTGAGATGCTGACAGCTTCTCTGTATTGAGCCGAGCAGACATTCCCTACTCTGCCTTCCAGGGAACTGAGCCCCATAGGAGGGACTTTGCCAGGGTCTCAGCGGGGGCAGGTACACAGCAGAGTCTGTTGTTTTTGGACTCTGAATTTTGGGCCAGCCTTAAACATGTGGGACGAAGATAAATGGGACTAAGGCCTCACTTTGGTGGTGGGATGAGAACACATCCAACCAACCTCATGCTGCTGGTTCTGCCGCCTCCTACTTCTGCCATACTGAATGACCTCGTACTGCACAGGACTGCACCGGGCTGTTAATAGCTGCAGAATTCCTGTGTGGTCATCTCTCCAACCCTCAGTTTTCTCTGGCCTTCCTGCCACTTTGGCCTGAGAGGCATCCAGTCAGCCTCTTCCTCTCTGGAATGGACAAAGTAAGTGAAGGGGCCATTTGGAGCCTATGTTTACAATGAAATCAGGAGGAAGGGCCCCTGGGATCTGGGGTTCTACTTCAGCTGTGCCCTGGAGTTGCCTGGCAGCTTTCAGAAATGGTGATGTCTGGGTCTCACTCTTGACTACGTGCAGCCTGGCCTCCAAGAGTTTAAAAAGCTGCTGGACCATTGTCTGGTGTAGGCAAAGGTTGAGAACCATTGGCCTCTGGACATTTTCCATTTCGTGATTTGCCAGAAGCTGATGGGGTTCTTCTCCAGCTATTAATGCAAACAGCCTGTGTCCTATTTCTCTATTGTTTGGGTGTCAAATCTCCCGGCCAAAGGGAGGAGGAAAGGACTCATTTCAGCAATTCCAAGGGGATGCCAGCTAACTCTAGTGTTGTATAGAAACCTCTAAGCGAACCAGTAGGCACCAGGGCAGTATGTCTGTGGGAGTCAGCACAGCGCAGTATCCTTGCTATGGGATGGTGACAGCACAGTGCTGTCTGGAGGTGTCTTGTATTGTGGAGGGTCTTGTTAAAGGAGTACTTACTTCTGGGGACCTTGCTGGGGTAAATCTTCTGACATGGTTTGTATTCATCTGGAGGGGGAAAGTCTTCCATGGAGTGGAACGTGAATTTAGACTCGAAGTCATCTGCACATGTGAGAAATACGGGAGTTGGAGTTTACTTAGAGTTTACTTAGATCACTACTGTGACCCAAGTGTGACTGTCTCCGGAGGCACAGAGGTCATGCCGACTGAATACCCTGCTTTGATACTCCCTGCTCTGTGCAAGGGTTTTGATGGCAGGGTTATTTCTCCAAGAGTTCACCTGCTTTTTGAGTGTTCCTGGCCAAGTGCAGTCATTCCCCAACACTGTGCCCAAAATCCTCTGCCCACCTACGGGAGCCACTGAGGGAACAGAAAGGGTCTCCAGTCAGGGGGAAGAGCCTAGCAGAGGACCTGGTACGGAGTTCCAATGAGCGTACCTGCCTGACTCCCAAAGAAGGGCTTTGAGGGGAAGGAGACACACCAGCTTGGCTGCGTCAGTGTGAGGCCTGGGTTTCCCAAAGCAAATAGGAACTACCCTGAAGCTCTGGTGACGAGAAAAGAAGGGGCCCCTTCTTATCTGACAGTCCCCTTTCTGATCTGACCACGTGGAAGGTCAGAGAGCTGAGCACAGAGCTGAACACAAAGAAGGGTTGTGGAGGTTTTATAGACCCTAAGTGGCTTTCTTCCAAACTCTTATTTTAGTTTTCCTTTTGCCTGCCAAGAAGTCCACTCATTCCTTCCCTCTATCCAAGCTACTCTGGTCTTTTAGGCTTATAGACTTAGTCTCCATGGAGATGTGCACAAATATGCATGCATGGGTTTGGTGCTGATGTCTTCCTTTCCTCTTTCTGGTTCACACAGCTAGAGAGTGGGCCCTAGACCTATTCAGAAGACGTGGAGGGAAAAATCCCTACTTCACACGTCCGGAAGGCTGCTCTGAGAAACAGATACTGCAGTGAGAGCATGGAAAGCTGGTTAACTGTCTGTCCCCCACTGGTGTGCAGGGTGACCCCTTGTCCTGTCTTAGGGGGCAGGAAGCCTGCACTGCAAGCAGGGTCCTTACCAATCACATGCTGGCTTCCGTTCCTCAGCTGGCATCCAGACTGCTGACTTTTGCTGGAAAGCTCTGTGGTGGGTGATCTTGCAGGTGGAGCTGGAGGTGGGTTTAGCTTTCCACCACCCGTTCCTTAACAGAGAAGAGGGCAGCCATTCAGACACAGAAGTGGGATGCTAGATTTTAACTATGTGAGAGGTTAGGCGGTTAGCCCCTGTGATGATATGTGAGAAGTCAGAGGGTGACCACAGGAGCCAACCTGTTTGGGGCTGAATCACAGTTTTCCTTAATTGGCACAAGTCATACACACTCTTTGTACCTCACGTTCCTCCTCTATACAATTGGAGTAATATCAGTCACATGTTATTCTTTGCATCCTAGTTTCCTCATCCATACGATGGGAGTAATACCAGCAAACATTTTCTGGAGTGGTTGAAAGGATTAAATAAGTTAAAATGCATGATACGGTAAGTGTGCCAACCTTAACTGCCACTATCAATGATGCGGTAAGCCTCATGGTCAGATGGTACCTTTGCAGAGAAGAACCCACTGCAGAGGAATAGGAACTGGAGGGGAAGGCCTATAGGCAAGGGCCCAAAGAGGTCAGAAGGACAACCTTTAGAGGGACATGCCTGTCCTGTGCTCTGCACCCCACCCCCCAAGCTCTCCTATGCTACAAACCTTGGTTCTCCATCCAGCCTGGCTAAAACCTTCTTGCCTGCCAGAGTCCAACTCACACCAACCTCCTTCCTCGCATCTTTCCTGGTCATGGGGCAAGAGGCTCTTTCTTTCCTCTACAGTGTTTTGCTGGCTGCCTCCTTCAGTGTCTCTAATCCACATCCTGGAGCCTCAGTATCCTACTGCTGCCCATTTTGTTGGTGAACCTGCCATGCTACTTGGAAAGATAAGCCTGCCCCAGCATTCCCTGTGTCTGTGGGTCACAAACAGCTTCTTCTTTTACCCCCATGTTGGGTTGAAGCAAGAGTACCCTCATTTATAGACCTCCAAAGACATAGAGAGAAAGACCAGGCAGGTGCCTGCTGTTAGCCAGGGGCTTCGAGTGTGAAGCAAGTAGCAGAGTGCCAAGTGAAATGCTCGCACGTGCACAGCATCCAACTTCTGCCCTACCATCAGCGCTTCCAACCTTGCCTCCTTCCTCAATCCCTGCCTCCTTCCTCTCTCTTTCTGCTTCTCCCTCCCTAGATCCCAGAGGGAAGCTGCCCATAAAGGACAAGGAAATAGCTTATTCACTGCAAGCCCTCGCAAGTCCCCGGTTAGCATTTTTATGTGATAGGTTGCATTATTTAAAAAATAGTGCTTAAGCAGCATTTCTTACACAGGGGTGGATGAGGAACCTAGGACTTGAATTCAGATACCTACAGATCCCAAAATACCTTTAAGAAACTTTCTACACAAGTGCCTGTATGTTTATATGTAGTGTGCAGACATGTGTGGTGTGCATGTATCTACAGTACATGCAGACGTATATAGTATGCATGTGTATGTCGTGGGGTATGTGTATGTATATATGTGGTATATGGAGTGTGTGCATATATATGTATGTAGTATGTATTGTGTGTGTATATGATGGGCCTGTGTGTATGGGTATGTGGTGTACATTGTGTGTGTATGATGGACTGGCATATGTGAGTAACATGTATATCAGTGTGCTTGTGTGAACAGATGTGTACAGATGTGTGTTCATGAGCATGGGTGTATAGCTACACCGTCCCTGCTGCACACAGCCCTTGCTATGCGTGCTCTCACTTCTGCAGTGTGGGCTTTAGTCATAACCCTCTCTACTCTCTGTACTTTGGCTCAGTACACAAGCCTGTTTTCCTGAGTTGGCCTGAGACTCTGCCAGAATGCAGATGTGCTCTAGTGGGATGAGCTGTCACCGCAGCTGGAGGCTAGACAGGCATCACTCAGGTAACTGAACCAGAGACCTAGTTCCGGAAACTGGCTTTACCTGACCTAGGGAGGAGGTCAGAGCCAGCATGACTGCAGGATACACGCCACTTCTCTAGCCGTCACTGTTGCTAGATTCCGACCAGCGCCATGTATCCTACATACTGTGAGAGGGAAACACCTGCCTCCCACACTGACAGACAAGAAAGCACAGAGTAGCGAAGTGGTTGTCCCATTACACACAGCTAGTCGTGGCAAGAGTTTCGAGGTATCTTCTGTGGGATCTGAGATAAGGCTCCCAGCCTCCCTCACCAGTGGCTTCCATCTCAAAACAAACAGTACAGTCTCACAGAAGGGGCCAGGTTTTAGGGTTCCGATGGAAACCAGGTTTGAACCCTACCAAGGGAGGTACCCACGTGACTCAGAGGAGCCACGAAGGCTGCCTTACCTGGGCCTCGACGCCTCTTCTGCAGGATGGCCTGAGAGCTGGGGACACTGGGAGGTGTGGGCAAGGCCTTCTGCACCTGGAAGGTGGGGGACTTGGGGGGCAGAGGAGGAGGAACCTCGCTGCTGCTGTTGTTCGAGCCTGGCAAAGGGGGCGCGGGCACAGCCCTTGGGGAGCAGAAGGCATAGACGGGAGGCGGCGGTGGCGGCGGCGGTGGTGGCGGCGGAGGGGCTGGGGGCTCTCGCACCTCCTGTGCAGGGCTGCTGGGCTCTGAGTAGAGCCCCGGGTACCCACACGGTGGGAGGAGAGGGAGAGGGGGCGGAATGGGCGGCAGGTGCAGTGGGGCTAGTTGGGGCCTCACTGCAGCTGGGGGCGGCATGGGCGGTGTCGGGGGAGGAGGCGGCGGAGGAGGAGCGAAGGGTACAGGTGGTGGCAGCACAGGGGCATTCCCCTTGGTTGAAGGGACAGGTGGGGACACCAACGGAGCTTTGTTGGGGGAGGCTGGGGGCGGGGGTGGAGGGGGAGGTGGGGGTGGAGTGGGAGGCGGTGGGGCAGGCACACTGGGGCGAGGAGGGACAGGCCTGACAGAGCTGTGTGTCTCTGAGGCATTGCCAGGCCTGGGAGATGCAGGAGCGGGGAGGGGGCCGCTGAGGGCCTTGGTGGGAAGCCTGGGAGAAGGCGCTCGGGAGCCAGGGCCCTGCCCGGTCTTGCCACCTGGAAGTGAAACACATTCTCGGTTAGACCAGCAGCCTGGGAAAGAAAGAGTCCAGGTGAGTGAGTAGCACACAACTCACAAGCCTGATGACCCTGCAGATGCATAGTAGACTATACAGGTCTACTGAGAGTATAAGCAACCATAAGGCCCATCTCAGCTGAATGTCTCCTCCCCCAAGGCAATAATAAGGAACATCAACAACAACAAAACCTTTCCACCCCTCACAGCAGCAGTATATTTGCCCTATTTTTAATACAACAATTTAAAAACACTGAATGCCCACTGAAGCATAAATTAATACTATGGCCCCCTAATGGCTTCAGTGACCAGATGAGGCTCTCCTCTGTCATCTTTGAGTGTGACAGTGTAGGTGTTCTGTCAGGTGGTGAAGTCTACTCCCTGTTCTGGCTGGGCTTGTCCCTTGCTGTAACCGACCTAGAGAATGGAGCAGGAAGTAACACTTGGGAGACTTCTAAGTTAGCTCCTGAGGAGCTTCCAAGACAGTCTCAAGTTACTACGCACATCATGTTCTCTCTGGAGACTCAACATGGTGACAAGCCCTAGGTGGCCTGCTGCAGATTTGCAGATCATGTGGCTCCAAGGACAGTTGGTCCAGTTGGTCCAGCAGAGCCTTGGAGATAAAGGGAAGTAAGCCACCTTCCAACCTGTAGCTGTTTGCAGAGGCTAAGGAAGCCTAGCTGAGGCTGCCCTAGGTTTCTATTAGACAGAATTACAGTCTGAATAAGCAGTGATTTAAAGCTTCCACATTTTGACACTTTGCCACACAGCAGCATCTAACTGACACGGGAATGGGAGATTCATTACAACAACACAAGCTTGTGGCAACACACAGCACTGCCATGTCTATCATGAGTAGCACTCTGTCTAGCATGACACCGTTGCTAAAAAAAAAAGAAAAAAAAGAAAAAAAAAGAGTCATTCTTCAATTATGATGATGTAATTTAGACAGATGGGATTTAAAAGGATTCCCAGAGAATAATTCTGTGCTTTGTAGACTTCTAGGATTAAAGCTCTTAAATACATAACTTCTTACAATGTAACTATTTATGAACCATGTGCACCTGTTGAGGGCATAAAGGAGGACCACAAGGCCACCAGTCCACCAGGGTTGATCCTTCCTTACCTCCCACATCCCTCTGGCCTGCTGGTCTCAACACAGGAAAGCCACCAGCAAAGAGATCTCCCAGGGCAGGGGGCGTATTTCCTCCACGGGCATTGCTGCCAGCACTTCCTCCATCTTTGTTGGTTCCTTTTGAACCTGAAGAGAAGAGGCAAGAAAAATGAGTAAGAAGAGCTGGCAGGTCACTGTAGGCCAGTGTTACCCTTTAAAGTCAGTGTGTGCCCCCATGCCTAAGCTCTACCTGAGTGCTGACCCACTTGTGGCTCAAATTAGAAAACTATTGAAAGGACTAGATAACCCTTCACTTCCCCAAAAAGTGCAGGCTTAACTAACTCAGTCATTTTAACTGACTCACATTTTTTAAATTTTTGCATCAGAATGCACAGACATCTCTCCAAGGGACATTCTTGTCAGCTTAGACAAGAATTCCTAGTTTAAATGAGATGTTCCCCGAAGTCTCGGGTATCTGAACACTTGGTCCTCAATTGATGGCACTGTTTAGAGAGGTTTAGGATGAGTGATCTTGCTGGAGGAAGTATGTCACTGAAGATGAGCTTTGAGAATCTAAAGATTCTGGCCATTTCCAGTTTGCTCTCTGCTTCCTCGCTGTGGGTCAAGATCTAAGGTCCCAGCTCCCAGCTGCACCGGCCAGGGCTGCCCCCGCAGACTCGCATCCCTCTGCAACCTAAGCCCAAGCAACCTTTTCTCCTATAACTTGTCTTGGTCATGGTGTTTTATCATAGCGATAGAAAAGTAACTAAGACACAAGCTAAGGTCAACACATGCAATCAGGGCACAGTGCCCACTGGTGGCTGAGGGCACACCTTACTCTGAATATTATATACAGTACTCATTGATGTGATTAGGCAGTCAGTGTGACAATAATATTTAGCAGCCTTCTAGCTGAGCTTAACCAGTTAGCTAATGAGTCTGATTAGAAACGGATCTTTGTTATAATCAGTGTTGAAAATGTTTCTTTAAAAATGTGTCTGTCTTTGGGATTAGAGAGATGGATGGTTCAAGTGTGAAGAGCACATACTGCTCTTCTAAAAGATCTGAATTCGGCCTACACTGAGCAGCTCACAAGCTGCTGCAACTCTAGCCCCAGAGGTGCCTTTGGCCTCTGCAGGTACCTATACTCACATGTACATATTCCCAGGCGCGTGTGTGCATGCAAACACACACATGCACACACACCTACACATAACTAAAAAAACAAAACAAAAAATAACCCTTTAAAAATGTGTGTCTTTATGTGCTAACACATGTAGTTATAGGTCACTGAGGTACGGTAATAGTTACAGAACTATTTTTGAGACTTGCCATCATTTTGAAATATATGAAGTCATAGTAATATCTTACATTACTAAATAGTTTGGGCTATGGCATGTTAACTTTTTGCAGTCCTGACCAAATGAAAAATAGGGATGATGGTAACAGCATTGTGAACGTATCTGATGACACTCAATGGGACATTCAAGAATGTTGAAATTTGAGGCTAGATAGCTGGCTCAGAGGTTAAAAGCACTGGCTGCTCTTCCAGAGGTCCTAGGTTCAATTCCTAGCAACTACACGGTGGCTCACAGCCATCTATAATGAGATCTGATGCCCTCTTTTGGCGTGCCTGTGTACTTGCAGACAGGATGGTGACATTTTGTTATTTGTATTTTATCACAACTTAAAAATGCTACTTATCATGAAGGGATTTTGCTGTTTTGTTCTGCAGGCTCTGCCCCCTGTGGACTTTTGGAAAGGAGTGTCTGAATCTCTCCCTTGGCCTGGGGCCTGTGCCTGAAGCAAGTCTGAGGTGGTTTGAGATTGCATGGGTCACAGATGCAGAGCAGCCAGTGGTGTGTCTGGCTGTGCTCTACACATCCCGCCTCCCTCCGCCCCTCCCCCGCCCTGGGCTCCCAGCAGGCTCCACTGAGTTGCTCACTTACTCTCAATTTGTGGGGCACTGCGGTCATTGATCTGGGTGACTTTTCGCAGGCGTGTTCCTTGCTGGATATCCGCCAACAGTGCACTCCGACCTTTCAGCTCTGTCTTCCTCAAGCTGGGGGTGTCTGTGCTGATCTGCAAGGGAATTGGGATTTGACCATGATCGAACATAGCATCTGCAAGGAAACAAAGTGCCCCTTCAGCTGCACGTCTCTCCCACAGGAGTTCTGCTTTTCCTGCTCCATCTGCAAGGCCAAGCACACCACACCATTATCTACCCTCTCAGGTCACCTCTGTCCCAGGGACAGCAAATGGACTCTCTTTTAGATGTTCTATACAGGTGCCCATTTTGAGCATAAGGTCCTGGTGGTCTCAAGGAGCCCCAAATTAGATCCTCTTCACACACCTGGGCTTCCACCTTTGCATCCCTGACCTGTTCATTATGTGGGCCTATCATGGGCCGTGTGTTTCTTGGCTGAAGCAGACTGAGGCTCTGGGAGCTGGTTTTGAGGGAGGTATGGTGACCTTTATATGATCTTGGAGCACAGTGGAGAACTAGGAAGCTCTGGAGAAATGGAGCTCCAAAGGCTCAGAGGACGAAGAAGATAAGGAGAAAGGGTCACAGTGTGTTTTAGTGACTATATACTCTATTTACTGGGTGGGCGAATGATTAAGTGAGGCAATAAATGACTGAATTGAATTCAATAGATGTAAGACACCATGTGAACTCTCCTAAGCAAACACTTGTGCCAGGAACACAGGCATACATTGCAAGGAGTTAATTTTCCTATATCATAGTGCACGGCTGAGTATCGGCTGACTTTAACAGAGAGGAGGACCACAGAGTATCCAGACAGGACTGTGTGGATCAGGTGAACCAGGCTTCAAGACGTGATGCCTTATGCAGTTGCTGATGTCGGGCTGGGCTCAGAAAACCTTTGCTCTAGTCCAAAAGGTGGGGTGACACGATATTAGGAAACTCTCTAAAAGACTGGAGCTGAGTTAATATTACACCCTGAGGTCACTGCTATCCTACCGTGGACTCATCCTGTTTGTTTAACTTGCCTTTAGGAGAACGAGGTGATAAACAACCTTACCTGCCTTGGGTTTCCCATGTAATAAGCTTTTATAGCCTGAGCTAAGGCGAAGTTTTAATCTTAAATTATGGATAATCTTAAATTCCATACTCCTGACTCATGAGTAATTCATGCATGCATGTATGTTACTGTAACAGATTCTGAAAATGGCAAATAGGTTGAAAGCAACTTTATACAAAAGTCATCCGACATAAGCAGTGGAAGCAACATGCGGGCTTGTCTGCTTTTTAGCTGGGTCAGTTGGAGTAAATAAAGATTTATTCCTTGTAAAACCCTGCTAAAGATTTCTGTAAGGTGTCTCCCATTCCTTCCTCATGCGATACTTTTGTGCTGTTCTATAAATACAGAACAAAGGCCCTTTGTTAATGGTACACACACACACACAACACACAATTCAGGCAGGCACAAATTCAGGCTCTTATACAACAGGCACATTATAGACAGGAGAGAGACAGAAGACGTAGAAAGAAATGTGGAGGATTCAAACTCGGGCTTGTTCTTGCCCTTGTTTAAATTACTCCAAGATTTCTTTCTTCATTTGACACTGATACATATTGTGATTCTTAGTTTATAACTGATGCATCTAATCCACTGCAGAAAGGAGAGGTGAGGTTTCTCGATGGAAACTCCTGGGCTGCACAGCATCAGAAACACCACGTTTGGGTTCTGGTTCTTGTTCCCTGGAGACACACTTTGTGAACCTTTAGGAGAAGCTTATGGATGACGATCAGTAACAGCCGTGGACCATGGGCCCCGGTTGTAAATCATTCAATACAGTTAGACGTAGCTCAAATGTATTTATGGTACAAGGACAACAGGGTTCTTTCTTTTTTAAAAATAATTTAATTTTCATTTTATGTGCATTAGGGTGAAGGTGTCACATCCCTTGGGATTAGCGTTACAGACAGTTGTGAGCTGCCATGTGGGTGCTGGGAACTAAACCAGGATCCTTGGGAAGAGCAGACAGTGTGCTTAACCACTGAGCCATCTCTCCAGCCCAACAGGGTTATTTCTTAAGCAGTATGGTTTTAAAATATTCTGTATATCTGGGCATGGTGGTGCATGCCTTTAATGCCAGAACTTGGAAGGCAGAGGCAGGCAGAGCTCTGAGTTTAAGGCCAGCCTGGTCTACAGAGCGAGTCCAAGGACAGCCAGGACTATAAAGAGAAACTCTCTCTCAAATATCTGTATAAGCCATCAGAGTTAAAAATCATTTAAAACTGAATGAGTAAAAGCATCAGGAGCCTAGGCGGAAGGGATAAAGCTGCTCTTGTAAATTTGACATTACAATCTCAAATTTGGCTAAGGATATGGGGCACGGAGTGTTCTGTAATTCTCCAAGTACAAGACAAACAGCAACGGAAGTCTCATTCAGATGTTGGTCTTGAGGAAGGGGAAGGTTTATGATCTTCTGTTGGGAAGCACCCATCCTGGTACTCCCTGGAGAGGAGCCATCTCACCACTCAGCTCATTTTCTTTTTCATTTTAATTTTATGTGTATGGGTGTTTTGCCTGCATGCATATTTATGTACCACGTGCTTGCTTGGTACCCCCCAGAGATCAGAACATTGCTATATCCTCTAGAACTGGAGTTTACAAAGGGTTGTGAACCACCATGTGGGTGCTGGGAATCAAGCCAGAGGCTTCTGGAAGATGAGTGTTCTTAACCGCTAAACCATCTCTCTCCAGCCCCTCAATTTCCTTTATTGCCTGAAGACATCCCTACTCTGAATTTGCCCATTACAGATGTTTCAGGTGAGGGCCATGATGAGCAATACATCGAAATCGTTACTTTACTTTTACTACTCATTTAGCACGTGCCTCAGCATGTGCCTAGTGATTTTTACATGGCAGATTGGCAAGTGAACACATCTTTCAGCACATTGAAAAAAACATCCATTCTCTCTTGACTCTCCTGCTCTTCAGTTTGCCCTGGCAATTTCCCACTAGAGGGCTCTCCTTCACCTGCCATTCATGAGGCACCTGCCACCCTCCTCTGCGTGAGCCAGGCCAGGGAAACATTGCCAACTTCAGCTTTAAAAAATGCCATATACATTTAGACTTAGAGGGTTTTAGACAAAAGGACACATTCATTCATACGTTGAAGATGTATTACACAAAGACAGCCATTTCTACTCAAGCTACAATATTTGTCAATTTTCCAACTAGAGTGGTTTAAAAAAACCTACAGCCCTAAGCATCTTTGTTACCATGGTGACAAGATAATGAAACAGGAGGAAAGATTCCTAAATATCCACTGGGTGTTTTATTCTGTGCCAGTCCTTGCCATTGGCAACTATACTAAAATCATAAGCATGGGAGAGAAAGCAATCCTGGACACTCTCCCTGTGGAAAACAAGCTTCCAAATTGTCTGAAATACCCACAGTGACATCACTGTGAAGGCCACTCTTGTTCCTTCCTGTTAACAGTGTGATCGAAGGCAAAAATCTGTCGGCTTCCACACAAAGGCCTGGTTCACTCAGTCTCCTACTGTAAGATTTAAAAGAAGTAATCCAGGAACCTAAAAAGACCTGAAACTATAGAAAAGCCCGTGCCTTCGGAATCAGAGGCTGAAAGGCAGATGTAAGCCAATAAGAAGATTAGAAATACCAAAATCAAATGACAGCGATGCAGAGGCTAAGAGTAACGTTATGGAGGTGGCTGTTCTGATTTGTTTACATTATAAAAGCCGCTCCTGCCCATTTGCTGTCCTGATTAATGAGCCACCAGAGCTACAGTTGTTACCTGCAGGAGGGGTTGACAGTCCAGATCAAAACTGAAATGTGCCCTCTGACGTACCTCCTTGCTTCCCTTTGCCCTCTGGCCCCTGCTGACACTGTCTTCTGTGAGAAGGGCTGACATGAACATGGCTGGTTCTCTCACCTCTCATCAGAAAAGCTGCTTTTTCTTTCTTTTTTTTTTAAGAATATGATTTATGTCTCTTTTATCATATGTGCATAGGTATTTTATGTATATGCCTGCAAGTCTGTGCACCAAATATGTGGCTAGTGCCCAAGGAGGCCAGAAAAGGGTGTCAGGTCCTCTGGAACTGGAGTTACAGATGGCTACAAGTGGTTATGTAGGCACTAGGAGTTGAATCCAGATCCTCTAGAGGTGTAGCCAGTGCTCTTTTAAAAAAATCAATCAATAAATTAATTTTATTTTTTTACAATTTATGCTTCATATATTCTGACTGAAGCCCTATCCCTCACCTCCTCCCAATACCACCCTCCCTCCCTCTTCTCTACATCCCCTTCCCCTAGTCCACTGAAAGGGGGATGCTTAAATCTCATTCAAAATGGCAAACAGGATAGACACCAGACACAGTGGAAGAGAGGGAACAGGATGTGAGCCTACTATAAAGGGGATAGAAGCAGATGATGAGAATCACAGCCAAACTTTGGGCAGAGCGCAAGGAGTCTTATGGAAGAAGGGGGAAGATAGAAGGGCATGGAGGGGACAGGAGCCCCACAAGGAGACCAACAAAGCTAAAATAAACCTGATCCCAGAGGTTCCTGCAGAGACTGATGCACCAACCAAGGACTATGCATGGAGAGGACCTAGACCCCCTCCTCAGATGTAGCTGATTGGCAGCTCAGTCTCCATGTAGGTTCCCGAGTAAGGGGAGCAGGGGCTGCCTCTGTCGTGAACTCAGTTGCCTGCTCTTTGATCACTTGCCTCTGGTGATGTGAGCTTGCCAGGCCACAGAGGAAGAGGACCCAGGCAGTACTGATAAGATTTGATAAACTATGGGCAGATGGCAGAGGAGGAGAACTCCCCCTTTTCAGTAGTCAGTGCCCTTAATCATTGAACCATCTCTTCAGCTCTGAGAGGCCTCTTTTTGCAGTGGAAGGAGGCTTACTGTGGGAACAACAATATATCAAAGCACAGCGAGTCAGTATATGGAGAGTGCCCATTCCTAAAGGGGACACCAATATCATATTCTTTCCTCTGAAGGCTGAGGGAATGTCTTGCAGACAGTGAAGAGACAGTAAGAGCCAGAGCTCCCAGAGGACTGCTATCAAACTGTCTTCCAGGTGTGCTGGGCAGTTGCTTTCATGAGTTCTCAGCAGCTGTGGATGCTACACAAGACTTTTTCAAGATCAGTCTGGTCAATATCCTGTATGCCTGGGTGAGGTACTTACAAGGCCCCGTTCCTGGTAGAGAAGCTCCCAGTATTCAATGGCTACCAGAGGAAAGAGGTCAGGTTTCTCAGCACTGGGGTTGGATCACAATCTATAAAGGACAGCCCTACACTCATTTGTATTTGGGTTAAATTAATTGAACTCAGTAAGTCTATGTATCTATGTATCTATCTATCTAACTAAAATATCCAAATTTCTATCATCTCTCTGTCTGTCTATATATCTATTATTTATCTATTGCCTGTAGAGTGTAGAAGGACATAAAACTGGAAGGAAGATGGGGTAGGACAAACCAGAGAAAGGCTGAAGACAATGAGTGAGGGATGAACTTTATAAAAATAAAATGTATTCATGTATGAAGAAAAAAAAAGTCTGACTAGTTGACCCAAACCAATCCAGATATTTTTTCAAAGATTATCTAAACCCAATCATTTTATTTATTGGTTTTTGAAGCTAGCATCCAAAGTAATAGGTTTAATTATGGCATGTTCATACATATATTGTTCTTGTTCACCCCCCACCCCCTCTATTTCTCTTCCCTGTACTCCTTCCTTTTCTCTCTTACTGGTTCCCCACACCCCGTAGTCTCCTTTCTGCTTTCAGGTCACAGGCATCTCATTAACCTTCCCTTGAAGTTTCTATACTTTCTTCTGATGAAGTCCTTTGTAGTTTCATGACCCACCCTCACATACATATGCATATTTAAAACTAGGTTGTGCATCTGAAAGAAATCATGCAGTATTTGTGTTTCTGAGTCTGACCCTGCCCACCTTCACGCAACGATTCCAGTTCTGTTCACTTTCCTGCAGATGTCAGATTTTGTTCTTTTTCTTTATGACTGTTAAACTGAAAAGGAGTGTACAGGTTTCCGAGCACGTGGGTCTGCACATTACCCCAGCCTTTGGCTATCCCATCATCCTCCCACTCGTGGGCAGACAGGTCTCCGCAGCTTCAGCCGTTCATTGCCAAGGCTGGATCATAAGACAGATCAGCAGCACCGTCTCCCACCGCCTGCCGTCCTCTCTGTGTAGAAGAACACAGGGAACTTTGCATCCAGGAGAGAGACTGAAATATCCTCACGGGGGGGGGGGGGGGGAAGGGCGGCGAGCCCACTCTTTCCATCAGGCCTGACACAATGTTCCCTGCACTCCAATGGTACATAAGTCATGTTGTTTAAGAACGAGGCGTTTTGCCATCACACAGTTTTATGTTTCATTTTTAGAATTCCAAATTGCAGTTCAAATTCATGAGTAAAATCAGTGGCCTGTTTAACTGCCGCGAAAGGCGGGATACCCATACCTAGGTAGCACGGACACATGCGCACAAGCGCATTTGCAGGCCTCGAACTCGGGAAAGCAGGGTAAGCAGCCCCTTTGACGGTGCTGCTGGGTACAGGTGCGGCCTGGCCTCTCTTAGCAGGTTATCTCCTGCACTGGTGCAACTCTGTTGACTGGACGGGGCTCTGTCGGCTTCTTCCCCTGTCTCAGTACTGCACAAACTCCTGCTTTGTCCTCTGGGGGCTGTGTCAAGCGTGTCCTCTCACGCTTGCTGCCCTGCCCTCCTCCACATACAACCAGCATGACCTTTAAAAGGGGCATGCTGCTTACCATGCCGCCATGAAATTGTTTGCTGTCTCCCCAATGCTGTTCAGGATCCGGCTCAAAAATCTCCTGTAGTGCAAGGTCCTTAGGGACCAGCCTAGATTTTTCCGTTTCACCAAGGAGCTTACCTCCAGACCCTGACTTGAACTGTCTCTTTGATCTTTTTATACTTGTCTTTTGGCACTCCTCCAAGGAGCCTCCTGATCCTGGAAGGCTCGGTGTTCCTAGAGCCTTTAACAGAGCACCTGCCGTGCAGACCATGTCACTCCACTCATATGTGCAATGGCTTTCCATCTTCTGCAGAATAAAACATTCGTGGCCCTGCCTGGACTCCCACATTTACCCAAAAGCAGCAGCAGCCCCCTTCCTAGATGAGGTCACAAAACACATTAGTTTACACATTATGTTAGTAACCTAGGGGTTTTCTTTTTACCCTCAAATCCAGTGAACTATTTATAAATTCATTCATCAGTGAAAAGGATCATATGTTTTTGTTTGAAATCCAATCTCTTCACATGTCTGATGTCCTTTTGAACTTGTAGTTCTGAAGTAGTTGGACGGCTGGCTCGTCTGTGCCTCAAATCTTTCTTTCTCAAGTTGCTGCTACTCTTTTCATCCCCAACAGGTATCTTCCTACTTACCAAGTGATTTCCTATGAAGGGACTTAGAATTAATTTTGAAATTAGAATTCGCAATATCCTCTCATTGTTCAGAAACTATGTTCCTCTATTTTGTCACCAGAGCATACAGGTTTTTGTTGTTTGTTTGTCTGTCTGTCTGTCTGTTAAGCTGCAGTAATTTTTGTGATGATATCTAGATAAGAAACCCAGAGCTTTGATCCTGGCTGCGCAGACTCCAGCAGGTGTGGGAGAAAGATGCTAGCCTCCAAGGTTATCTCAAGACCCTGACTTCCCCGTGTCCTCTCACTTAGATTCATTGGTGATTTGAATAAGAATGTTCAACCATGTTCGTAGCAGCTTTATTTGTAATAGCCAGAAGCTGGAAACAATCCAGATGTCCCTCAGCTGAGGAATGGATACATTTACACAATGGAAAACTACTCAGCAATTAAAAACAAAGAAATCCTGAAATCTGCAGGCAAATGGTGGGCTCTAGAAATGATCATCCTGAGTGAGGTATCCCAGAAGCAGAAAGACACACATGGTATATATGCACTTATACGTGGATATTAGACATATAATATAGGATAATCATACTAAAATCTATACACCTAAGGGAGCTAATCAAGAAGGATGACCCTAGTAAGATGCCCAATCTTCATTCAGAAAGGCAAACAAGATGGACATCAGAAGAGGGAGAAAACAGGGAACAGGACAGGAGCCTACCACAGAAGGCCTCTGAAAGACTACCCAGCAGGGTATCAAAACATATGCTGAGATTCATAGCCAAACTTTTTGCAGAGTGCAGGGAATCTTTTGAAAGAAGCAGGAGATAGAAAGACCTTCAGGGGACACGAGCTCCACAAGGAGAACAACAGAACCAAAAAAAACTGGAAACAGCGGTCTTTTCTGAGACTTATACTCCAAACAAGGACCATGCGTGGAGATAACTTAGAACTCCTACACAGAAGTAGCCCATGACAGCTCAGTGTCCAAGAGGGTTCCCCAATAATAGGAACAGGGACTATCTCTGACATGAATGCATGGACTGGCTCTTTGCTCACCTCCACCTGAAGGGGGAGCAGCCTTACCAGTCCACAGAGGAAGACAAAGAAGCCAGTTCTGATGAGACCTGATAGACTATGGTCAGATGGAAGTGGAGGAGGACATACTGTATCATTTGACTGGGGGAGGGGCATAGGAGAAGAAGAGGGAGGTAGTGTGGGATTGGGAAGGAATGGGAGGGGACTACAGCTGGGATAAAAAGTGAATAAACTGTGATTAATAAAAATAAAATTAAAAATTAAAAATAAATAAATAAAAGAAACACTAATGTTGAAAATATTTTAACACACATGTTAATAAAAATTTCAAACCAGCTCTGTTGCTGGAAACAGAAAAAAATAAAACAAAACTGGTCACATAGTTAAATGCTTAGTCACTAGGGTATGGCACTATTTGAAAGGATTAGAAAGATAAGGGGTAGGGGGTGCTGGAGAGATGGCTCAGTGGTTAAGAGTACTGTCTTCTCTTCCAAAGGACCCAGGTTCAATTCCCAGCACCCACATGGCAGCTCACAACTGTCTGTAATTCCAGTTCCAAGGGATCTGACACCTTCACACTGATCCACATAAAATAAAATTAAGGAGGTGTTGGAGGAAATGTGTCACTAGAGGATGAGGGGCTTTGAGGTTTCAACAGCCCATGCCAGGGCCTGGGCTCTCTCTACTTCTCTGCCTACAGATCAGGATGTAGTTCTCAGCTACTTCTCCAGCGCCTGCCTGCTTGCCACCATGCTCCCCACCATGATGAGAATGGACTAAACCTCTGACACTGTAAGGCAGCCCGAATTAAATGCTTTCTTTAGTAAGAGTTGCCTTGGTCATGGTGTCTCTCCACAGTAATAGAACAGTGACTAAGACATATCTCAAGGCTGGCCCCTCCCAAAACACAGATTAAATTAGAAATAACTCTCTTTTTCAATGATGCCAATATTCCCGGGATTTAAGAGTAAATTTTAAATAATGAGAAAACTTGATTTAGAAACCTATGTTGGCTCTGGAAGAATAATTTAATGAGTATTAAGAGAACCAGACTTCCCTGGGCTAAGAGTTGAAGGCAGTGTGGGAGTAGCTAATGAACAATCTGTGCTTTGAACGGCACCTCTAAAGTAGCCAATGTTTCTTATCTCCTCTTTCTTTTAGACAAAACATATGTGAGTGCAAAAGCAGATCCCACCTCAAAGAGAATAAGAGTTTATTCTGGAGGCAAACATGAGTGACCATAGCTCTAGAACACAGATAAGGTCACCACAAATGCCACATTCCAAGGCAGCAACAGCTTCATGACGTTTCTTCTAACAGCAGAACAAAGAAAACTGTAAGTTAAAGCATCCTTCAAAGACCCGGGGTGGGGCATTAGTGGGTTACAGCAGAGACTAAAGGTGGCCTGAGACAATTTGGTTTCCAAACTGTAAATGCTTAGATCTGCATCCCAATGCCCCTATCAACCTGATAAAATGCACAGGTGTGGCTTCCCCCCCCCCCCAGGAACTTCACGACACAAATACTGCCAAAGATAAACATGCCCCCCTGATTAATCTACAAATTCTATGGTCCTCAACCCTGGCTCATGGCTCTAGCTTTTCTCCTTCTGGTAGAGGTGTTTCTTCCTCATCCTAAACTGAAGTTCAAGGCTATTTGTGGCTCCTTTCTCTTTCACGTGGAATAAGAGGACTTCTACATAGACCTGGCTCCCTTTCTCTGTTCTGAGTATTCCACTATTATCTCAAAGTCTCTGTGTACCTCAACTCACTTCAGGCCTTTGAACAACTTGTAATGGCAATATAGCGTGTGATTATGGGTACAAAGTTCAGTTTATGGTTGAGGCCTGGGCATGAAGCAGGATCTACTTCCTAGAAACATAGAACTTTTGGAGAGATAAGCCCACGGAAGCCTCATTGTCTCAATACCAAGCTGCTCAGTTCTTTCATAGTGACATCACCCAAGAAATGCAAGGCAGGTCTACAGTGGCACCAACTACCCTTTGGCTTGGGATCCGGAGGTCACTGTTGCTTCCCAAGGAATGTGAGAACCAGCACAGAAAGGAGGCAGAAAGTAAGAGGCATCATAAAGAAAAGGGACGGTCCAGGGAGGGAGGACAAAGCTTCAGAGAAGGTTGGAGCCACTTGAGCTCAGTACTAGGATTCTGCTAGCACAAAAGGACCACCAAGGCTGAGCGCTGGCTCCAGAACGGCCTGGAGAGTGCATCCGCTGCCTCCACTGGGAGGGCTGTTAGCACTAGACGGAAAGTGCAGAGTAACCCTATGCTGTGTGGCCAGCCCATGGCCAATACCCTGTAAGTTACCTGCACCTGACACTCCCTTGTCAGGTAACCGCAGCTCTCATGTGCCAGCCTTGCTGGGCTGCCTCTTTCTAGCCCTCCTCTTGTGCCTCCTTGCTCGCTGCAGGCAAGATGCAATGTTCATATGGCCTTTAGACTGGGAAAGAGTAGGGTTTATGAATATCACTCACACGTAAAGAGTCAGAAGTGGAAAAACAAATAGCCAAGGGAGGCGGGGAATGACTAGATTTCCAAGAAGTTCAAGATCATTCCAAAGGATCATGATAGTGTAGATAGATTTTGATCCCATCCCACACAGTCACTTTTTCTTTGCACAAAACTCAAAAGAAGCTTCTGGGTGTGGATGTAGACTGGATCCTTGAGAAACAATGACACCCAGGTTTGCCCAAAAAGACGCCAGCATGCTTCCTCTCCACTCCAGACCCTTCTTCAGGCCCCACTGGAGACCACGAGGTCTCTGGTCCTTAACTTTGCTGGCATCCTTACCTCTCACCTTGGCTCTCACTCCAGTCCCGGGGTCCTGCCAATCAAGCATGGAGGCCCTTCCTTCCTGACTTGGCACCCAAAACTTCCTCTCTTGGCTTTAATTAACTGTCACCTTTCCTTCTGCCTACAACCTTTTCTTATATTCACACCCTTTGTTTTGTGACCTATTCATTATCCTGAATGGGATCCAGATCTACTGTGTATCAGTGGTCTAACTTTGGCAAATTATCTAACTTCTTCAAGTCTCCATTTTCTTACCTGAAAACTTCGGAAGAGAAGAATAACAACCGCCACATATCCTGTGGTGAGGATTTAATCCGTGAAGTAATCCGTGCAATGATTTTAAAAACAGGGTCTGGTACTAAGTGATTACTCAATAGATGTTGACTATTAATATCTGCACCCTCTAATAGTTTCCAGCAGACTCCCACCTTTTCCTGTTTTAAAGCTTGTGATTCCCAGAATAAAGCCAGAGATCAAAAAAGAAGGTCTCAGATGACAGCTGTGTTAGCTTCTGGAACAGCCAGTTCAAACTAGAAAAGAATAGGGCCATCCTGAGCAAGGGAGCTTGGGAAAAGCCAGATAGTGCCCAATGACAAAGAGAGAGTATGTTTGCCCTCTTCTCTGCCTCTGAAAAAAAAGGGGGGGGGAGAGCATCAAACCCCAGGAAAAGGGAGAAACTGAGACAGGCACTGACTTTAAACAACTTAATAGAAGGAAGGAGATCTGCAGTGAGTTATATGTGATGCAGACACTGGTCTCAAAACAAGGCAAAGGCAACCATACAGTCCCAATTGGCTTCATAAGAATTGTGTTTATACCCCATAATCCGGAAAATACTGTTTTTCATGGATTTTCAAACCCTCAGAGACAATTTTAGACTTGAAGCAGGAAACACTCAAATATGATCACACAACAGAAGGCAGATGTTTTTATCCTTAATCTGAGTAGTTGATAGAATACATATTGTATATAGTTATCTGTATAATTATATATGTAATAAATATCTAGGTCTCAAACCCGGGACAAATAGATGAGGTTCCTACTTAACATATCAAGTGGATCTGGCCCCCAGGTTCTCCCAGCATCCCTCAGTAACCCTACCTGTTACAGGGTCCTCCTGGCTGACATATCCTGTCCCCTAGCCTAACTATCTCCAAACCAGGTATTGTGCTGGGCTTCCTTCCCCCAAGCTGACCTTCCCTATATAATCCAACCATTTTAGTTACCTGGACCTTTAATCTACCCTTTAAGCTTTGGTTTGGCTCTTCCCTGTCCCTTCCCCACTTTCTCTGGCTCAGGGGCATGTTCACTCTGGACTCTCCCAGGAGTCTCTGCCTCTGGATAGGTTTTCTCTTTTATCTACAATAAACTCTCTCTTCCACCACACCTAGGAGCTAGGAGCAGTCATGTCCTTTTCTTTTTCATTTCTTTTCTCTCTGTCTCTCTCTCATATATCTATCTGTATGTGTACTGTCATCACCGGGCTGTCACCATCTACTGTGAGAGTCAATCTTATATAAAACTTGAAATATATAAACAAAAAAATGTAGCAGAAAAAAAAGCATCATCAAATGAAAAAGATACAAGAGATATGGAACAACGGTAAAGGCTCCACTGACTGCTCTCTGCACAACAGAGTCAACATACACATATACACAAACACACAAACACACATATACATATGTGTATATGTGTGTATGTACGTTGCCAATCAATCAAACAAACCCATCATATTAACACTGTGTAAGGATGAAGAAAAAAAAATCACACAATCACATTAATTGATTAAGAAAAGGCATCACCCCACAGGGGAAGACAAAGAAACCAACCCTGATGAGACCTGATAGACTAGGGTCAGGTAGAAGCTGAGGAGGACCTCTCCTATCATTGGGCTGGGGGAGGGGCATATTGGAAGAAGAGGGAGGGAGGGTGAGATTGGGAGGGGGCTACAGCTGGGTTACAAAGTGAATAAACTGTAATTAATAAAAATAAAATAAGAAATAAACCAAAAAAGGTATCACAACTCAATAAAAGTCAACATCCTTTCATGATAAGAGCTCTCTTCAAACAGAATGGAAGGGAGCTTCATTCCTACTTGCTAACAACAGAATCACTGATGAAATAGCTTCCTGCTGTCAGGAACAAAGCGTCACTCTCATCCATTTAACACCACAATGGCAATCCTAGCAGAAGCAATAAGGTAAGAGAGAGCAATGAACGTTAGGAAGAACGAGGTAAAACTACCTATTCATAGGCTGCACAACTGTCTATGCAGAAAACCCCCGGAGATAGGTGAGTCAGTAAAGTCGTAGTCTACAGGCTCAGCACATGGGCTTGACTCTGTAAACTAGGGGTGAACTACTGGAAACCACTTTCAAATACTAGCAAGTCTAAAAAACAGACAAACATATCATCCAACAACTGTGCAGAGGGTATGGACTCTACAAACCACAGAATTCTGATGAAAGGAAGATCTAAATCAATAAAGATGTCCACTGTGTCCACTGGAGGACACAATGTAGTAAAGGGAATAGGTCAATATAAAGATTCAATGCAATTCCAGTCAAAAGCCTGGTAAGATTTAAAAATAGCCGTTGGCACGATGAGTCTTAAATTTATGCAGAGATGCAAGGGAACTAGAGTGACAGAAACAACTGGAAACTACCGAGAACAGGGAAACTACCCTTCAACAGGGGCTGGACTTACATAATGTGGACAGTGCCCAGCAAATGGGGAAACACGGAGAAGTAAAAAGGAAAGTCAGAGGCTGCCAAAGACTCTGATGGAAGAAGGGTGAGATGGCTCAGCAGGAAGAGCCACTTGCCTGATGACCAGAGTTCAAGCCCTGGGATCCACATGGTAGAAGGGGAGAACTGATCCCTCCATGTTGATCTGTGGCACACACACACACACACACACACACACAGTGTAAAAAATAATTCAAAAAGTAACACTGTTGGCATATGATTTAGATTTTTAACTCCACACATCCCAATAGATTCATCATCTCTTTCATTCCAAAAAGTGGCCCCAAAGAGCTAACAGCAAGAGCACACTCAAAACACACTCACGTACACTGTAGCTCTGTTTTACCTGCTGACTTTCTGCACTATTTCATTTTCAATTATCGGCACATTTTTTGAGATGCCCCCTGCTGACCCTATATCCTCAAATGACCAGGCTCTTCCTGGCCCCACTGACACCTTGGTATGATGTTCCTGGGTCTGCCTGACTTGTTATCACTTCATGGCCACAAAGCACTTATAGCACAAGAAAGCTTCAACTTTCAGAGCAACTACACGAGGCTCTTTCTTAAGGAGAAAGGAGCAGCGTCCCTGCCAGCCCCACCTTTAGCACAAGTCTAATTGTCTAACAACACAGTTTGTCCACCTGTGGTGCCAGAAGCCTTGCAATATGTTCTGATGGGAGCAAGCCTACTGGACGTGTGTAAGCCCTAGGCACCTGTGCGTGCCATGGAGTGCTTGGGTGACACCACTCCCCTTCAGCAGCCATGCCAGGCCCTTCCCATCACTTCACATGTGTATTCACGTGAGCACACATGAGTACACACACAGCTTCTGTACATCTGTTAATTCACTTGTAATTTGCATCCTTCAAGCCAACCAGACTCAAAACAAGACCTCTGTCCCATAGTTATTTTACTTCCTATCAACTCTCCTTCCCACAGAGACCTCCAGTCTCTTCTTTCCCTCTTGTTCTTCTAGTTCTATTTCGGCCACCTATTTCTCCTGTTTGCAATCTTCTTATTTCTTACTTTCACCACTTAGACTGGGGCTGTGCTCTTAGCAATGAGAGCATGTCTCCTTTCAGGAGTATGGCTAGAAGTGGGGTGTCTGGAAGTCATGGGTTTAAATGGTTTGCCAAAGGGACTCTTGCTTTCAAACCTTTCCTCTCCAGTTAAATGTTCATGTCATTGTTCCTATATTCTTCTCAGGCTTAACATGACCTACAAATAGGCTTGACTAGCATAGTGTTTAGGAACTTTCAGAATGTGACCACTGTGCATGCTACCATTAACCTTCAGTATATCAGCTGCACTTGCCAAGTTCCTTGCTCCTGTTCATGTATCCCCTCTGCCCATGCAGCCTCCTGTTCTGACTCTTCCTACTGAAACTCAGTCCGTTCCCAGGCCCAGCTGGCAGGCTTTCTTGGGGAACCTACTCAAGAGTCGGAATTAACAGTTCTTTCCTTGAGAATGTTTATTATATTATAGCCATACATATAAACTGTCTGGTCCTGTGAGGCAAGGGTAGCTGGGCTTTCCTGAGCCTGAGGTTAGAGAAGAGACTTGATCATATAGTCTGCTGTGGCCCACAGGAGCCTTCTGCTTCCTGAGGAAGTTTTCAGCTTCAGGGGTTCTCACGTCTTCACTGCCTTCACTGCCTTCACTGCCCGTGTGATACTTCTGCCCAAACTAAGGCAACCTCACAAACGCGCACACACACTGTTCATGAGCACAGCAGCTTTGCCAAGAATCGATAGAAAAACTGAAAGAGTTTTTATCCTACCTGTCACCAACACAGGCTACTGGGCTTCTTTGGCCCTGAGTGGTCTTTGGCCATCTGGGCCAGCATTCTACTCACAATCCCAGCCAGTGCTGGGATACCTTACCCATCTGGACATGCAAGTGTCCCCTCAAGAATGTCCCTTAAGGTAGAACTGGTGTCTGAATCTGCCCTTCCAGTACTTAGCACAATGTCTTATGTTAAGCTCTAAAAATCCATTAAGTCAAGCTTAGTCTTCAATGTGATAAATACAGTGTGAATTAAATATAAAAATAATTTTTTTTGTCATGATAATGACAGAAGAGGCCTGTGGGTACTCCAGGGGCCTCACACAACATGCTCTCATCCATGCTGCTCCTTGAACACTTTTTAAAAGACAAAACAAACCCTCCTGAAAAATACAGTAGCACGGGCTTAACTGGATGTCAGCACTTGTAGAGGACACAAGTGGAAAAGTCACAACAGCTGCAGCTAGCTGCAGTGGCTCATAACAGAACGTGGGTCCCACTGTTCCCTATGAGGTCCTCATGCCAACTGTGACAAGGGCATCGTTTGCTTAAACTCTTCAGACTATCTGAGGATGTGAACTACAAAGAATAGAGAGGACTTATTTTTAGTTCGCTCCTCTCAACTGTATTTCTGTCTTGCACCTTCTAAAATTAGGTCTGCTGACTGAAGCTCTATGCAACTGGCGTGGCGTGGGCTGATGCAACAATCACTTCCAGTAACCTCAGATCTACCGCTGTGCGGTCCTTTTTTTAGGCAAATAGGTCTCTGTTTCCCTGTGAGCACAGAGGGGTTTACCCTGAAGGAAGCATCCAGCTGCCCTAAGCGCTTTAAGTACTAGAACATTAATTCAGGTAGGTATCAGCTGCCCTTGGCCTGCCAGCTAGTCCTCTGACCTGCAGTTTAGTTAATTTCCTCTTAATAACCACACTGCATTGGCAGGAAATAAGACAATGTCATAATATAAATGTCAGGCGCTCACTGTAGAAAAGCATCACGTAAGCATCTTTAAGAATCATAACCTGTAACAATTTTTCTCTTCATTCTGAGTAATAAAGCCATCAGAAGGGAAGCTTGAAACATGAAGAATCTTGATGAAAATTTTGGTTTTTTATTGTAGGGGATATGCTTGGAGGGACAGGGAGTATGTGAGAACATAACTTTCTGTTCAGTTTTGCTAAAAACTAAAACTGCTGTTTTAAAAAATAAAAGTCTACTGGGAATAAAATCACACGAATAGTGTGGTAGATTCTGACAACTGGAGGTTTGAAACCAGCCTGGACAGCTCCAGACAAGACAGGGATATATAGTAAGTGAGACCTTGTCTCAAAAAAAGTAAGCAAGCAAACATACAAAAACCAAACCAAAACAACAACAAAAAAAAACAACAAAGGACAAACAAATAGAAAACCCACAACCAAAACAACAACAACCTTCCTCCTCCAAAACTGAACGAACAAAACCTACAAAAGTCAAGTATAAAAAGGGTCTACGAAAGCTTTGTGGAAACAGGTTTTTGTTCTCTCTCTCTCTCTCCTTTCTTTAAGACTTCTTCATTTTGTTTTATTTTGTGTGTGTGTTTTACCTGCATGTTTGTATGAGAAGGTCAGAAGGCATGGCATCCGCTGGAATTGGAGTTAAAGATGCTTGTGAGCCACTATGCGGCTGTTGGGAACCAAACCTGATCAAGTATGATCAAGCATATGCACTTTCTCAGAGATCGTCTATAATGGATGCTAAGACATCCAAGGTTGTTAGGAATCGATTGGACTCTCCGTATAAGTATAAAGTAAGATAGCCCACAATAGTAAAAGAGACACATAATAGGGAAGACAGGAGAAACATTTATAACCGCCTCAGAATATACGGATGAAGAGATGAGCCCTGGGTTTGTGGGGATAAAGGAAAGCAAGTCTTTGAAGGAGATAGTTGTTTATCTATCTACCTACCTACCTACCTACCCACCCATCTACCTACCTATCTATCTCTTTATCTCTCTATCTACAAACATACATATCTAAGAAATATAAAAATGGCCTAAGACTGCCAGATAAAATAAGACACTCAAGCTTGAATTAAGCTCAATGATTATTTTCCATGTAAATATGGCCACATTTGCTCCATTCTTGTTCTAAAGCAATCACTTATTAGTTAAAAATTTTATTTATTTTTTCAGATAGTCCCTCACTATGTACTGCTGCCTAGCTGGCAGGAAACTCCTAAGAGACCCACCTGCCTCTGCTTCCTGAGTACTGGATTTAAACGTGTGTGCTGTAGCAATTGGCTGTTTTATTGTTGTCTTGTTTTTAATTTCAACTTAACTGTGTGCTTTCTATTTTTATTTTCTAACTTTGGCAGCGTACATGAAGCAATACAAGGAGCCTAGTGGAGTGAAAAAAATGGAGGACTACAAAAATTGAATTAAAAGGAGGAGTAAGATCATCTGTTAAAAAGCAGGTCCCTGTCCGGCTCTCATGACTTCTGTGGTCCATGTGTACCAACCCCACCCCAGTTTTTCACTAAGACCCAGGCTGTGTTTCAGGTTGCTCAATCTATAGGCTCAAGCCACATCCAAGACTCAGCATTCCAGCAAACATCTTCAGGAACTAGGAAATACAGAAGAGGAAGTCAGCAGCTACTGTGCAGCAGGTTACCCAGGCAAAGTGTTCTGCGCTTGCTCAGAGGTCATCTATAATGGATGCTAAGATGTCCAAGGTTACCAGGAATTGATTGGGCACTCTGCATAAGCTTTCATGAATAGTGGGTACCCGTCGATTCTGAAATGCATTACTGCTGAGGCACCTTCAGTGTTTGTGTCATTAGAGTCAGAGGCCTGAGCTCTTGTAGTCAACTTCTTGGATACAGAGATTATGCGTTTTTGTTTGTTTGTTGTTTTTAAGTAGCTGACAAACAAAGGCAGCAAAGCACAGGAGCAAGAACCAAGACAAAGGTTCTGTCTGGGGATGGCGCAGTCTATTTCTAGAAACACGGATGTCTCAGTAAGCTGTTTCTACCAAGTGTGGTAGGGACAGATGGAGGCACAGAATTCAGGCTCCACCGAACTGACCCAGTGGTGAGTGAGCCCTGCAGAGCTGCTGCTGATCTTCATGGGTGAGTTAGTGTTTCAGGGTTCCTGAACACGTCACAGTAGATGGGGTGGCCTACATAGGAATATATTTCTCACTATCTTAGAAGTTAGAAGTCCAAGATAAAGGAATCATCAGTTAGCAAATTCCAGGGCCTCCCTCCTGAACTTGTGCATTGGCTTCTACTGGGTTCCCCACTAGCCTTACTGAGGTCCTCCCAGACCTCACTAGGGTCCTCCTAGGCTTCAGTAGCATCCTTCTAAGATTCACTAGGGTTCCTCCAGGCTTCATTAGGGCCCCCAGGCCTTCTATGGAAGTTTGCAACTGACTTCGTCTTTGTACAAGGGTCTTAGCAGCTTAGAGCCTGCTCCAATGGTCCTGTCTCCAAATTTTGCCATACTAGCCCTTCAACATGTGATTTTGGAAGAGGGGTAGGGCATAGTTTCAGCACCTAAAATGCCATATTTGTGATGTGGTGCTGAGGCTGCTGCCATCAGCATTTGCCCAAAGAAACTTAGCAGATATAGACAAGCAACCCAGCCTAGGTCAGTACTGCAACTATTTACACACCACAGTGGCCTTCACTCCTCATCTGTGACACAGGATCCTTTGACTTGTCACTCACCCCTTTCAATGAGCATATCAGGGTCGAACAGATGTTAAAATTAGCCCCCCTCTTACCACAGAGTGTCATGCATAAATAAAATCTGAATATTGGTGATCATTGGGTGATGCCGACTGTACGGGTATTGGAAGGGCACACACGAGATTTTAGCTTCCAATTTCGTCTCGTTTGGGATTAAGGAACTGAGCCACGGTAAAAAAATCCTTCCTTCAGGGGCCTTAGAATAGGATTCTATAACTACGCAGAAAGAGGAAAGCATCTCTGAAGCAAACTTAAAAGTTTTGTTATGACAATGCCTCTAGCAGCAGGTCTGAAGGCTGGGCCTTCCCACGCACTCAGTGATGCTGATCCTGCACAGGGAAAGGGATGTATTGTGTCCTTTCTCACAGAGTGTGCCACCCCAGGAGGGCACACAGACTGTCAACAAGCCATCCCCAGTGTGATGTTTGAATGGGCAAGATGCCTGATAACCATGACGCCATGATGCAAAATGTGAGCTTTTGCTTTACAACATGCTATATTAATAGCAACACCAGGAAGACAGTACTAAAGGGGAAAGGAACATATACATGTAAACCAGCACTGCCAGTGACATTTGTGACTCCTGCTCTCTGCAAAATACTATTTATTGATTTCATCCTCGGGCCAGCCCTAACGGAGCAGGAAGCATTTTAACAGAGGACAAAGCTAATGTGTAGAAACCAGAAAGGCTTTACAGCCATACAGCCTCCAGGATGAGAGCATGATGGCTTGGTTGAGAAGGCCAATGCTTATCCACGATGCTATGATGAAATGTTTCAACAAAGGGGGTGCCAGTAACATGAAGGCCCCACGTGACAAGCACTGCTCTAGAAGGCCACTGTAGCAAGCCATGTGTTCAATCTTCGCAGAATTTTCTGCCCAGTTTTAGGAGACGCTCCAGCCACCTCAGCCACAACTGCAGCCTGGAAGGCAATGAGGTGCCAGGGACAATGCAAAGAAGGAGTCCAAAAATGGTATCAGTTGTGTGACTCAACCAGTACTCACCCTTGCTGGGCTATCTACCTTGGTGATAAGCATAATTATGGCAGATGCTATGGATCCCTGAGTATGGCTGTTTAGCCTAATATCAAAGCAGGTTTCAAAAAAATGGTTTACTGGGTTAACTGACTGTGGTCTTTAGAGTCCAACGAAGGCAGAAAGATGGACAGGTAAAACTGCCAGGGAAGAGCAAGACTTGGTGGCACAATGCAAGGCAGGCTCTGTACAACTACCCATAGGTTCCCAGCCGGCGGAGAGTCTACCTTCTGCAGATTCCAAATTGTTTGCAATGACCTAATTCTCTCACGTTTTCTCTGTGTTGGGTGACAAGAGAACTAACAGGGCTTTGTCCAACTGTTCAGTAAAATATTGTAGAGTCCCTATTTTGAGTGACAATATGAAGGTGCTGGTGTGTCTATGTCAGAGCCCTGAGCAGGGCATCTGTATGTGGTAGCAGAGAGAATGCTTGGAGAAATGCACTGGGTCTCCAGCAAAGTGGAGAGGGCAACATGCAAACAACATGTCCTAGAATAGTGTATCCTAACAGAGATGCCTTTTTAAAAAGTTGTTTTCAACAAAGAACAAGAACATGTGTTATTTTGGTATGAGTTTTAGAGCTTCTACACAGGCTGTCACTGGAATCAGAACATTATGAGCTTTGGAAAGGATCTGGTGAGGCCATGTCTCCATCATCCAGGTTCCTCCCACTTTATATTAAAAATTGATCATTTGAAAGATACATTTAAGGTCTGGGGATGTAGCTCAGTTGGTAGAGTACTTGTCTAGCATGCACAAATCCTTAGATTCAATTCCCATAACTGCATAAACTTAGAAGTTCAAGGTCATCCAACCTGGACTATAGGAGACCTTGCCTCAAAAAATAAAACAAAACATTTAAAGTTTTAGAGCAGTGTTTTTCTCCAGACTTTACTTAGTAAACAGAAGGAGAAAGGAGGGAAAGAAGGAGGGAGGGAGAGGGAAAGGGAAACAGAGAGGGAGAGAATCAGACCAGGAAGGTTTTATAGAGAGGCAGAGGAGGGCAATGCCACACAGAAGGCATTGATGAGGCCGTGTGAGGAAGCTCAGTTCCTGCATCCTGTCTGGGCCAGCATCAGGCTGGAAGAAACAACACTGGGCTTCACAGACTTCCCACACCTCTCAGCCCCATGGCTTGGCTACTTCTCTTTTCCAAGCCAACCTCCATGCCCGGCACTATTACCCAAGGAACTTTCATGCCTTGGACATAAACCTCTGCTTTTCTTCTCGACACTGGAGTTGGGACAGAGAACAGTTGAGCAGTCCTGGTGAGACACAACAATGGTTTTGCCCAGATGAGGGGAAGGAATAGGTGATTCAACTGAAAACATTTATACATGGCTGAGAAGTCAGTGCCAGCACATGGGGCTGAGGGGTGACCTCAGAGGAAAGGTTAGAGTATTGTTTCAAATGTTCTTAGCTCTTCAATGATTTTTAAGCACGGTCTTAGATTTAACTTTTTAAAAAACGCTGTCACTGTATGTATGTCGACCTAGAATATACAACAACCTACACAAAGCTCTTGTATCAGCCCCATCAGGGACCTTTTTCATCGTCAGTGATTTCTTCTTCTTTAAAAATTGTATGTAAAATAGATACAACTATCCACATGTTACATGCTCTTACATAGTACATGCACTACATATTTATATGTATTTTAAATCCCTAACATATACCTCATCAGCACTGTCCACATAACTATACCTGGAGGTTTCATCTCCGAGCTGGCATTGCCCCTCAGCAGTACTAGCAGGATGTGGTCAGACACAGAAAATGCCAAAGGTAAAAAAATTGTTCCTATTTAGGGACCTTGGCCTTCCGAAGAGTTGCAGACTAAGAGAATTTTGTTGTAATAATTACCCTCTGTGCTTTGTCTGAGGAGAAAACACCAACCAGATGCCCTTGGGCCAGGACAGAGCAAAACAACTGCAAGTTCCTCAGAGTACGCTGCTTATTTGGTGTCCTCTTGTCCCAGGATCACGCAAATGGAAAGCAGCCAGGGAGACGTTGATGGTCAGCCCACCACTCTTTGGGCATTCTACTCAAAAGTCGCTTATACTAACTTTCTTAGGAGAAAAACCTGCAGCCATGACACTGGTTGGCCCAGTGGTTAAGGGGGACACCAGGAGTGGAGAAGCAGCTATGATATAAAACCCTAAACCAAGCCAGAGCCCAGCTGAACGGGGAAAGCTTGAAACAGAGCAGGACAACATGCAACTTTCAAGCAGCTTACGGTTGACGTGAATCTTATTTTGTAAATTGAAAAGCATACATACGTGGCCCCTAAGCTCTGCTTTGGATAGTGGAAACAGGCTGTACAGCCTCCTGGTTCTGCCGAGTCAGAAGAGTTATTTAAGGTATACAGAGGTTTCTTTTCGGCTATAGAAAATTATTACTATATACAAATGGTCAGAAGTACAAGGACCACCAGGAACCACCATTCAGGTTCATTCTGATGTCAATTCACCATCATCTTATCTCCATTTCAATTACCTATTCACCTCCAAATCATATCTATATGTATGTATGTATATGTATGTAAACATACAACAATGTTAATAAGCAAAATACACCAGAAATGATTATAAAATTAACTCTCATTTTCTTTTATAATAACTAATACAAAGAAAATATTCTATTTGCGTTCTAATTCCCCTGTCAGTTGAATGTATAAACATGTTTGGCTCAGAGAAAGACCAGGTCACAGCATTTGACCTCAGTTTATTGGAGCTGCTATAGAACCCAAGGGGCTATTTTGTTATTGTTGTTGTAGAGAGTGCTTAGAGCCAGGCCATCTAGAATTTCCACACTGGCATGACTCTTAAATCATATAGAGAGACAGATGGTCTTCCCTTAAGCTAGACTGTCAGTCTGCTACTGCTGCTGACCAACAACAATCCAAAGCCTTCTCCAAATGTTTAAAGTATTTATGTTGTGTTGCCATATTCCACAGCAGGGGTGAGCCCCTGCAAAGGGCCTATGGCTCTAATCTGCTCTTCCAGGTACTCTCTGCTGTAGGGTGGGCTCAGGTCCACTCAACTCCCTGTGACCAAAAGGGAAGGCCACCCAGTCGTTCCCCGGAATCCACAAGCAGGGCAACCTGGCCGAGTGAGTTAGGAACCACAACAACCTCAAGCAAAGCTCTTTGTTCCTTATTTTTTGATTCCTTTCGGAGTCCCCAAATTGGCAACTCTCAGTTTGGGGTTCCAACCTTGATGTTAACTTTTGCTGTCTGTCCTGACAACTTTGCGTGAGCAATGACCTTTTGACCGAATTTGTTTCTGAAACCATGGTTGCTGCAATTTATAAGAAGATAGTTGGCAAACAACTACAGTTATCCTCAGATTAGATTCGTACTGCAAGCCTGGGAATCATTCCTTCATTTACAAGTTTCACTATGTGCCAGGCGAGCTCCAAGGTGCTAAGTGCTAAGTGGAAACAAAATAAAACAAAGCAGACCACTTCCTTCCATTTTGAAGTTTCCCTGCTAGAGGCAAGGGGCCCCAGGGAGTGACCATGATTATCCCATGATTACATGGGGAAACTGAGACTCAGAATTGTTATGTAATTCACCCTCTACACAGCTTGAAACCAGCGACAGCGATCAGTTTTCAGTCTGCCTAACTGTCAAACTTATGGTTTTGCTTTTTTTTTTTTTTTTTTTTTTTTTACACAGCAGGCTGTGTCATTACAGGGTCCCTGCTGAAGCCCACAGCTTCCCACAAAGCATTCCGAACACAGGGCTAAGGGACACAAAAACATTTTTACACCTTTGTGCTTCAACACTCCACGTGGTACGGGTGGAGTCCTGCTGTCAGCATTTTGAAACACAGTGGGCTCCCCTGCTGTGAACGGATCTTATTAAAATGGTAATCCGTTGCTGCCATCTACAAAACAGGTGCGCCCCTCTGTGCCTTCTGTGAGCATAAAAATGTCTCTGTGAAGAGCAAAGGTGCAGGGCCTATTCTCTGAGAAAACAGTAACAAGTCAGAATGGGGAAGGTCGTGCTGAGGGATTACTTCTGGCTTTAGGTAATTTCCCAAGTGTTCATTGTTGCTGTTCCTGTTTGCTGTTTCTGATATAACTGTTTGCACTTTACATAATGTTCTTATTAATGAGTCTGGAGGTGTTGGTTACAGAGAACCTGCTCTCAGCTCCCAGGGCACAGGCATGTGGAAGATGTGAGGCATTGGCTAGCCAGCTCACAGCAGCCTTGTCAGTGCTAACTCCGGAAGTAAAACTAGGAGCCAGGTGTCTAACTGGGTGTCTGGCCTTGGCCTTGGCCTAGCCGGCTGTCTCCAAGTCACTAGTCACTCACTAGCTGCTGCAGGATCCCTGATCCTGACCCTCTCTCATTCTTCACTCCATGTTTGTCTGTTTAGGGGAGTGCTTAAATGACGGGAGGCACAAGCTTGGAAAAGAGAGAGTGGCGCTTAGGAGGCAAGAGAGCTCTTTAAAAACGACGCTTCAAGGGACCCCAGAGGTAGGAAACAATGAAGAGACAATGAGTACAGCTGAAACTTCTGCTCTGGGAATAGGAAGGCTAAGGTCACTACCCTACTACCAATGCACCTTGATTTGGGAATTGGAAACCAGTTCTCTATTCCCCATTTCTCTGTAGAGAAGGGATGTGCTATGCTCTGGATTCAGGAATCTACGCTTGTCTGAGGCAGAAACCCAACACCTCTGTCAGCCTGCACACAGTACCTCACAGGATGCCTTGGCCGCAGATAGGGACTGAGCTTATCTGGTACTTGCTGTACCCACTGCGTGCCCATCTTTGCTGGTAGAAGAGAGCCTGTGTGAGCTCGTTCTTAGGAGGAGGCTGTCAGATAAAGACAAAGCCCAGCTCCTCTGCCTTGCCCCCGCCCCCCCCACACCTTGGTCCCGCCTCCTTCTCATTGGGATTCTCTGCTGCTACATGTGTTTTTATTTGGAGGCTCAACTGCTACTTTTTAAATTTATTATTATTTAAAGGAAGAAACTAACACTTCAGTGGAAAAACAATGAAGCCACAAAGAAAGGAAGAGAAAGAAAAGAGTGACTTCAGAAGCATTCTGGGATACAGAAAGGAGTCTTGGATGTCATGCCGAGGGTGTGGGAAATGTGATCTGTCAATTTTTTAGCCTGCACATTCCGAAGGGCAACAGCAATGGCTCAGGATTTTATAGCCTCGGTGTGTCCTGATCTCTTGCAAATGGCAGTTGGCTGCACGCTGGAGATAAGGGCTGGTGCCGTTCTGCCAGTGTTCAGCCTTATCAGATTCACACCTATGCACCCTCGGATAAGTTCTTAGCCCCCTGTGATTCTTAAACCTAAGAATAATCTCACCTGGGGATGAAGAGATAGATGGCTTAGTGGTTAAGAGCACATGTTGCTTTTGAAGAGGATCTTTGTTCGATTCCTAGCATCCACTTGGTGGCTAACAACTGTGTGTAATCTGAATTCCAGTGCATCCAATACCCTCTTCCAGCTTCCTAAATTGCTGTACACATGTGGTACCAAGAGATGCATGCACACAAAACACTCATACACGTAAAAAAAACTTTAGAAGAATATAACGTCACCTGCCATGAAGGAGCTATCATGAAGAGCAACCCAGTGAGTGTGCAGCAGAGCTTAGTGCCACTCACGGCTTGTTCGCAGTGGTCCTCTAGTTGTTTGGAGTGTTGAGTGTGCAAGGCAGAATGTGCCAAGACACACCCAGGAGCTGTAGAGGAATCCACCTCTAACCCTAAGTGGGTTTGTGACACTGGACCTGTGGTCCCTCTCTGCGCCCCATTTCCTCACCTGACCCAGCAACTGGTCCTCCTGAATTCTAACTGTAACTGCAAGTCATCCATCTTGGCTGCTTGGCTTGGCAGAGTTCCCAGGCCCAGCAGCTGTTCAGGAGGCGCCTGCCACTACTGCCGCACACCATCGACTCTGCAGTCACACTCAGCCCGCTGGCCAGCCTCTGCTCATCCTTCTCTTTTTCAAAGGCATATTTATATTTGAATAATAGAAATGAGCAACGGGGCTGGGGGCAGTTCGATCTCACCGAGCGCACTCAAGGCCTGTAAGTAAATAAGAAACAGCTCTTGTGGATATGTGAAAAAGTGGAGGATCGTTCAAAAATAAGCAAAAATTAATGAAGCCTGTTCCCTGCCTGAAAATTTAGCAATGGTAGGTGACACTGAAGGCTGTTCTCACGGTCTTCAGCCATATGAGAATGAGCCAGCACGCTTTCACTTATACAACCTCGTGTGTGATCTTTTATCAAAGACTTTAGGAGTCTCCAGTACTGCTTTGCTCCCTTGCTGCTGAGTGTTTGCAGAGCTGTGACCCTGCCTCAGGCTTTCACACCTGGTCAGGCTGGGCAATCTGACAGCGACCACAAGACGGCTTGGAAGGCTTTCATTTTTTTTTTTCTTTTTCTTTCTCTATGACAGCAGTTGGGACAAGGGATAAGAGCCTGAAAAAGATGTCAGCCAGGCGTCTCTTCTAGTCACAACGGTGCTTAGATGAAGACACACCTGGGAGGGAGAAATGGCTGGCTTGTGGTTATCTAGGAATGGATAGTGATGGTGGAATTTCAAGCTCCCAAAGGCCAAAGCCAGCAGTTTGGAGTGTGAGTAATGCTCCGGCAAGAAGTCTCAGCTCCAGTTACTGGCTATATCTAAGGGTCGTCTTGGCATTGTTCAGCTTTCCTTCCCTTCCCCTCTTAGGTGTTACACAGGGTGGCTCCGGCTCAGGACAGGTCCCTATGATGAAGGCCTTTCTGGCTTGCTAGCTGGAGCATTGATGCTGTGGGCTCCTGCCTGCTCCTGAGCATCATCACTGCAAAACTGTGTATCATCCAGGCTTCTCCTTTCTGTGCCTGCCACCCGCCCACCTAACAGCTGCGACGGAACAAACACATTTGAATGTCGTCCTGAATGACCCTTTGCAAGCATGAGTGGCAGGTCCTGACACACCTCTCTGGCACAGACAGGAAATCTGCTGCAAAAAAAAAAAAAAACACACACACACACACACAAAAACAAAAAAAACAAAAAACAAAAAACCCAACCCAGCTTGGTTTTTGCAGACCTGTTGTTACCACCCTCTATGCGAACCCACAAAGAAGGGGAAATCGAGTTTTTAGAATCACTAGAAGACAAAGGTGTCATTTTGTAGATGAATAAGCAAGAGAAAATGTCAGCTGAATACAATCCGCATAGAATGGTGCCCTGCAAAAACCCCTTCCAGGATCACTGGGACTCGGAGGTCCCCGTCAGCAGTACCAACCAAAGCACTAGCATGTCAAGAGAGCACACACCAGTGGCAGTATTTAAGAATCTGTAAGCCTTTCATTACTGCACTGGTAAACATGCAAACCACCCTTTCCAAGAGAATATATAGCATGCAGTTCTACCAAGCTTCCTTTCACCCAGTTCTCCCCACCCCCACTTCTTCCCCAATAACAGCAAGTGTAAGACTCCGGAGTATCTCCTGGGACTTCAGAGAACACCACATTTTCTACACTGCTTTTCTTATCAGAAGCCCTTGCAGGCCAGACACGGTGGGAAAATTCCGCATGTCAGCCACAGCTGATATGGTCCATGCTGACAATGAAGATTACTTGGCTCATGAATCATGCAATCCTTAGAGGACAGGAGAAAAATGATTCCGAAGGAAATGACTTGACAGACGACAAGGGGGAAACAGAAGGGCGAGGGCCCACTGTAGTTTCCTTTCATCAGGTATTAATAAATACAGTCTCCAGAACAAGTAGGCGAAATGGTCGGCACCGTGGCTTCTTCTGAAGCAATGAAAACCAAGCCATTTCCTTCCTGATGTTTAAATAACAAGGTATGGCCAGCTCTGGATCAACTGACTCCTTCTGAGGATGCTTTAGCTTGAATAACAACAATATAACTGACATCATGAAAACTCCTAGATCTATTTGATGACTAAGCACACATGCTACAACCATGAATGTTACCAGCCGGTCAGTGATGCCTATATTTTACTCTGCAGGGGACCATGTCAGGCAGATGAAATTCACACGCCCTTATGGTGTTTACTCTCTCACTATATCTAATATACTTGGACACAAGGTATGAAAGTTCAGTACAGTTCTGCTGCCCAAACCCAAATCCATTGTGGGTATTTAAAAACCATCCTCTAAACAAAGCAACAATAATAATTTAGCTATAAGTGAGCCGCCATGCCCCACGGGTGATTTACACAGCGTATTAGATTTTAAAGGGGGAGAAAAAGGAGTAGAACCAAAAAGAGAGGGGAGGGGATGGTTTCAGGAAAAGGTGGCAGACACCCGGGCAGAGAGGCCTGGCTGATCAGAAGTTTCTCCCAAGCCCATGCAGCTCTCTCTGTCCTTCAGCCAAGTCAGAGCTGAATGTGTCTGGAGCTGGGGTAGACGGTAGCAGCTGTTGGTGGGAGGGAGAAATCTTTGCGACCAATCAAACTTTGGTCAGGCATCAGGAACTTCGAGAACCACCTTCCTTATAAAACAATCCAGTGTTGAAAAAGAACTTTGTTAAATATGCTTCTCAAGAACTCAGCTGGGTTGGAAGGCAGAAGCAGGCATATCTCTAAGTTCAAGGCCAGCCTGGTCTACAGAGCTAGTTCCAGGACAGCCAGGGCTTCACAGAGAATCTGTTTTGACAAACAAAAAGAACCCTGATTGTTCTGGTTCTGACCAGGGTCATAAACTCTACCATGCCAGGTCGTGTTTGGTTGGCTGGAGATGTGGCTAATTGGTAAAGTGCTTGCCAAGCATGCATAAGGTTCCAGGTTACTACAAAAAAACAGATAAACAGTGGCAGATAGATTTATCCAGAGTCTTCTTGAGCATCCCCACCTCACCCCACTTATGCACCTGCCACCGCTGTATTTCCTCTTAGTAAGTCTTCATCCAACACCCACCCTTTCAGGTTCTTGGCTACACATTCCCATTTCCTATGTTGTATTCAGAGCCTAGTCACTCACTCCCCATGATCCCTGGGGCTCTGGATCTTGTTTATTGGACTTGAACAGTGCTCAGAGTTCTGATCACTAGTTATGGAAACCTTTAGCTCTGCTTCTCAACCCTATTTACTCAGCCATTAATTTCCTGCCTCATTCCTTCATTTTTTCTTCTCCTTCCTTCCTTCTTTCCTGTCTTCTCTCCTTCTCTCTCTTCCACCTCCTTCCCTCCATCCCTCTCTTCCTTTCCTTCCTTCACAAGCTGTTTTAAGCCAGACACACAAAAAAATATAAGATTAAATGCAGACGATTTTAGGTCCCTACCTGTTGCAGCGGTTGGCTGGCATTCCCTGCCCACTACTTAGGGGTAGGACTTGCTCTCTCCCAGAGGCCTTCACTGTGTAATCCAGACATTTTGGTTCCTCCAGCCCCTTTTGTAATGCCCTTTCC
This sequence comes from Pachyuromys duprasi, assembly GCA_028658305.1. Classification (NCBI taxonomy): domain Eukaryota; kingdom Metazoa; phylum Chordata; class Mammalia; order Rodentia; family Muridae; genus Pachyuromys; species Pachyuromys duprasi. The sequence continues at coordinate 76,329,118 of CM053763.1, read as the reverse complement.
TTCCTCTCCCTTCCCCTTCCTCCTAATCTCTCTCTCTTTCTGTGTCTCTCCTCCCTTTTCCCCTCCTTCTCTCTTCATGTGCTTCTCCCCTCTCTCTCCTTCCTCCTACCGTCCTGCGCTGCTCCTAATAAATCTGCATTTATATAATGAAGCTTCATATCATTCCATTTAAAGAAATTGAAGAAGATATCAGAAGATGGAAAGACTTCCTGTGCTCATGGATTGGTAGGATTAACATAGTGAAAATGGCTATTCTGCCAAAAGCAATCTACAGATTCAATGCAATTCCCATCAAAACACCAACACAATTCTTTACA
>CM053763.1:76258319-76328301 GCA_028658305.1 Pachyuromys duprasi | reverse complement strand
CAAATCAAGTAATCCAATTAAATAATGGGGTATGGAGCTAAAAAGAGAACTCTCTGTAGAGGATTATAGAATGGCAGAAAAACACTTAAAGAAATGCTCAATGTCCTTAGCCATCAGGGAGATGCAAATCAAAATGAGCCTGAGATTTCACCTTACACCCACCAGAATAGCTAAGATCAAAAACTCTAGTGACAACGCATGCTGGAGAGGTTGTGGAGACACTAATAAAATAAAAAGATTGTTAGAAACAATTACTGCTTTGAAGGAGGGCTTTAAAAATAAGTACCAGAGCCAGTGGGGCCAGCGGACTGGACCTCAACTTTGAAAGTTCCTTCCAGACAGGAGGGGTGGCTATATAAAAGCCACGGTTGGGAGTACCCTGGCAGAGAGGCTCAGGGAGTACTGGAGAGGGAGGCACGCCCCAGAGTCTGAAAGCTCGGGTGGGCCCTGTTAAAAGGCCATGGGAAGTCCCTGAGAGGACTTCAAGATATGTGTGCTGAGACCACCGGTGGCTGGTGATACAGGGGAGGCTGAACCAAGGCCAGCTGACTATGGGCTGGGTATTGGTGAGTCATCCCTGAAAAGGATCGGACAGTAATGTTCCAGGGATTGTGCAGCAAAGATAGTCTGTAGAAAAAGAGAAGTGATTTCCACAAAATACTTTCTGCACAATCTAAAAATGTAGTAATAAGAATTAAATTAATTATTAAAACACAGGTCCACAGGTGAGAAGGGAGTTCTTTTTTTGGTAAAATAATATGTTTCTTGGTTGGTATGTGAGCTCTATAGCAGAAACACAGCCACTGATGATAAGCAAATGAATGAGTGTTCTTGTGCTACAAAGAACTTTATTTATGGGTTAAAATTGGAGTATCTCATTTTCAAGTATCACAATTGTTTTTTTTCAAATTTTCTTCAGGTTTTTGTTTTGTTTTGTTTTGAGACAAGGTTTTACTGTGTAGCCCTGGATGTCCTGAAACTCACTCTGTAGACCAGGTTGGCCTCAAACTCACAGAGATCCGCCTGCCCCTACCTCCCAAGTGCTGGTATTAAAGGTGTATGCCACCACCAACAGGCTCCTTTTTCAATTCTTTACTCCAGGCATTTGGTTTGGTCACAGGCTGTGTGTGGGCCACAGGATCCAGCTTGCCAAGCGCTCTGTAGCACTGCGCATATTCTAGATGTGTGCAAGTGAAGGCAAATTATGAGTGTGTTTCTCCCTGTGCGACAGCAATGGCTCGTGATATAAGGTCATCCCAGTAATTTTGATCCATTTTAGAGGCATTGTGTTCTGCATAGCTGGACGTAGTCTGTACATAAAAAGGGTAGTGTGGGGGTGCTGCCTAGTAGTGGATTCACTATTTACAACAGGCAGGGTATAGATAGATCCCCAACACAGAAGGAAAAAAGGAGTGATCCTTGTGTGATTCTTGGGTCTCACTAGCATTCTTTTTTCCATCATCTTAAAAATTACTTAGTGTGTGTGTGTGTGTGTGTGTGTGTGTATAGATCAGGGAACAACTTTGGGGATTCACTTCTCTTCTTCCATCTTTCTGTGGCTTCTGAGGATCACACTAAGGCTTGTCCAACAAGTGCCTTTACCCTGTGGGTCATCATGATGTCCCCCAACAAGTCTTTACTTGGTGCCTGCAGCTTTGCTGCGTAATCTTCCTGAATCACTTGTACATTGGAAATTATATACAAATTGCAGTATGATTTTTAAAATAATGATCTAGCATGCTGTTTTGTGCACTGGGAAACAATTTAATTTGTGACTCTCCTGTAATTAGAATATAGGATGTAGGTTTTCTTTCTTTCTTTCTTTCTTTCACTTTCTGTTTTGGTTACCATTATAAGTAACTCATTTATTGATATCATGCAACTATGTATTTTTATTTTCAGAATATCAGAAACATTTATTATTTTCAAATTATCAGTATTTTTAAATTGAAAATAGATTTTTTCATACAATATATTCTGATTATGGTTTTCTCTCTTTCAACTCTTTCCAGAGTCTTCCTATTTCCCTGCCCATCCAAATCCACACCCTCTCCCCCCATCATTAGAATACAAACAGGCATCTAAAAAAAATAACAATAAGATTAAAAAAAAAAGACTTGGACAAAACAAGCAAGCAAGCAAACAAACAAAAACAGCCAAAGAAAAAGCACATGAAACATATACAGACACTGAGACACACACATTTCCACACACAGAAAATCTTAACAACAAAATCGGAAACCAAAATATGTAAGCAAAAGATCTGTAAGGTTAAAAAAAATGTTCAGTCAAGGAATTGTGAGACAAAAGCATCCAATATACCACTGAGTTTGCTGTGTTCGCATCTCTGGCTGGGCATGGGGCCTACTCCTAAGTGTGGTTTATTTACCCAGTGAAACTTCCATTGGAAAAGCTAATTTTTCCTTTGTGAGCTGTTATCAATTGGATAACAGCTTATGGGTTAGGGGTGAGGACTTGTGTCTACTTCCTCTTTCAGCGTTGGGACCCCATCTGGCTTAGATCTGCGTGTGCTACCCCAGCCTGTGTGAGCTCATATGGGTGTCAGTCCTGCTGTGCCTAGGGCACCTTGTTTCCTTGGTATCTTCCATATCCACTGGCTCCATCATTAATTTCTTTATAAAATGATTGCTTGGAATGAAAGTAGCTCATAGATTACATCCATTTTGTACAGAGTTTGATACAAATTACAAAATCGTCCCTTTGGAAATGATAGTTTCGCTCCCACTAAGAGTTTCAAGACCTGGTTCCAACCCTCTAGGTAATTTTGGAAACTCTTATGGCCAAACAAGTAGATGAATCATGTTTCCTCATTACAGGTGGATCAGTTCTTATGAAATATGATGAGACAAAGGGTGTTTCTGATTTGGTGTTTTTAGGATTTGGAGTGGTCACCCCAACCCTAACCCTCGATTTAACAGAGGAAACATCTGTAAGTCAAAATTTGAAATCCAAAATGCTCCAAATCTGAAAAATCTCTCACCTGTATCTGTTTTCTCACCATCCTTTTTGTGCTGATCTATGAGAGCTCTGTAAACACCAATGACATTAAGTATTTTTGCCTTTAATATGCATGGTAGCTATTTTTTCCAGATTGCAGAAACATATTTTAAAATATTAAAATTTATGTAGTTATTTTCTGCTCCAAGTAATCTGTTCCTCCATGAGCAGACATTAAAAAAAGTAAAGAATGAGATAGGTTATGCAAAAAATAAAACCAAAGAATTACCTGATGAAAATTAAGTTTTATCTTATCTTACCAAATTTCCTTATGACCTTTTCTATTTATGGTGTTAAATTATAGAACAGATTTCATTATGTGCAATAGGCATGCTGTCAAGTCTAAAAAACACTAACCATAGATGTAGTTTTTAACCAACACTGTGGTATGTTGCAGTTTTTAATTTGCAGTGTAACATTAAACATTTAGTTCCCATAAAATACTATTTTTCACTAGTATAAAACATATTTCTGTGCATACATTCTGATGAAATATTTTTTGGTTCCTTTAGGGTTAAATTCTTAAACTCTTCGAAAGAAAAACTACCTGACTGCCCAAGGATGCACATAGGTTTCTTGTTTCCTGTCTAGAACACTCTAGAAAGATGTGTGTCACCAGTAGTCTTTGCAAAAGGTCATTTTCCCAGATCCTTTCGATGCATCTAAACTTTTTTCTGGCTGTTGCATTTCTTCAGTGGTAGTACATCTAGGATCTATGAATAGTTGACAGTTTGTTTTCTTTATTTACAAACTGTTCATCACCTTGTGGTAATGACCTTGAATTCGAGCTTGTGGGGTCAAGTTCAGCAACGAAACTTCAATACTTATTCCTAGCAGGTCTATATATTTTTCCTCCACCAGGCCGAATCTGAGACGTTTTTATTGCCACACTTGAGAGGCGTTACTGGCATTATATAGGTAGGGATGAGGATACTATTAAACATCCTAAAAATGTGCAGCTCAGCCACTCCCTACCCCAGTTAGTTAGTCCCAATGTTACTGGTGCTGAGGTTGAATGCTCTGTTCCAGAGCAGAGCGGCCACCCTCCATGGCCTTCTTCTAACACAAATCAAGTGATTAAACTAAGGGAATGTGGCCTCTACAGAAGCAGAGTAGATTCATGGCTGCAGACACTGGAAACTTCTGTCTGTGAGTCCCATTTCCCTGTGGCTTTTCGCCCAACATGTAACTTGATGGACATAGAATGGGGGCAATGAAGCCAGGGAACCATCATCAACTTCTACATGACACCCCTCATGCAACTTGACTCCTCGGTGTCCCAAGGGCCTGACTTCAGCATGAGCCTTTTACCAGAGGGTCCAGAGAGATGGAAAGTTACCGAGGCAGCCTGGAAATACCTGTACCGTGTGGTAGGAATTTAAAGGGAAAAGGCGGAAGAGTGAAGTATGGTGCAAATGAGATGTGCATAGGAGTAGGGGAGAGATATGTTTAATCCAGACTGGTTAGGAATCAAACCCCAAAGCGGCCAGAGCCAACATCCTGAGGTGCACCTGTCACGTGGGCACCTGCGGCAGCTGCACCCAAACATCAAACTCCTTCTGCTCAAGATCATTCAAAGGCCTGCGCACAAAGACCTGTGCTCCACAGTAAAATAGAGAGAAAAAACAAACAGGCCTTACCGGGGGCCCTGGTGGAGGTGGGGGTGGAGGGGGAGGAGCCCCCAGAGGTGGAGGAGGTGGAGGCAGAGGAGGTGGTGGCGGCGGTGGTACCGGCATATGTCACAGTGTGGGCCTCTGTAGCTCACGAATGATCCCAAGAGAGTAGTTTCTGGTCTGCAAGAAAGAAAAGGGATCGTTTTTTAACATGGATGTCTTTTGTACACAACTAACGCAGGTCTTACTGACGCGTGTGTTTGCAGATAACTCCATTCTTTCCCCTCTTCCCTACTGCATCTGACTGTTCCATCAGCCTGGGCACTTATGGGGGGGTGAGCCTGAGCTATGTGCAGGCATTGAGAAAAGTGGATAGATCTAATTTGGTGATAAGACTGGTGGAATTTACTCTCCACAGAAAGTGAATATTTAAACACACACACACCTCATTCTAAAGTGATTTTCTGATAACCAACTCCATCATTACCAATGAACCTGCAATTTTATCATTTTCAATGTGTTCTGCATAGACACCATCTTCATAAACAAAATGACACTTGACCTTTCCTTAATGCCGTACATTCAGCCTCAAGCAGGATGCCAGGCTTAGCAAGGCTCAGTGCCATGTTCACATCTTCCTGCCTCTTTCTAATATGTCAGCTAACCCTTTCCTTGCTTGTCTCCTTATTGTCATGTTTGCACAGCTGCCTCAGTGCAGTCTCCTGGGTACAGACTTTCTACCTGGTGTTTGTGACACACAGAGCTTCGGGCAATGTTCTAATGGTTAATATTATAATATCTGCTGTCCAGATACATTTCTCCGCAATCCCCTGCTGTGTGTGTGTGTGTGTGTATGTGCAGGCATCCCCACTACTACACAGGCAAAACAACCCTGCAACACAATACTTCAACACTGCAACCTGGCATTTCTCTTTACCGTTCATATGGTGGAGATTATGAGACAAGCTAGTCACAATTCCCACAATAGTTTTTCACAAACAGCAGGACTGCCCTTGTTTTTATATGTATATGTGGCAACCCTCATGGCTTTGGACTTGGTCTGATGTGGAGATGAGAGCACAGACACATGTACAGAAAAGCTGGCATCAGGTAGGCCATGTGCAACAGTTACCTCTCTGGGTCTGCCAGCTCACCTAGCACAACCTTTCCCACGCTCGCTATGTTTCAGCATGTCTTAGAAATGGTGTTCCCAGTCATTCCATTGAGTGTCTACACCGCCATCTGTTCAGCCATTCATGTCCCAATGGACAGCTGGGTTGCTTACCTCATGTGGGTGCCTTGTGAAAAATACTGATGTGAGCACTGGTGCACAAATACCTCTAGAAGACTGCCTTCAGGGCTGGTGAGATGTCTTAGTGGGTAAAAGTGCCTGCCATCAAGTCTGATTTCAATTTCTGGGATCAATTCCCACAAGTTGTTCTCTGACCTTCACACATGTGCCACAACACACACTCACCGCCCCCCTCCAAGACATTACTGGCAATTCTATACCTATATGGAATGGTTTATCATGTGGCAATTGCTTCTCTTCAGCAAGGTTAAGAATCCTCCAGAATTGCAATGAAGCATAAACAATACGGAATGCATATCCAAGTATGCCTTTTATAGTTTTCTTGGTACGTGAGCTGATGCTTTTCCTTAAACAATGGGCTTGACAGTCAATTGTCACTGCCCTTTTTCTTAATAGCTACACAACAAGACCATAGTAAAAGCAGACACATCTTGGATGGCATGAGATAGTGAGAGAAGAATCGAAGCAGCTTCTCTGTTCTAGCCATGGTCTAGCACCTGCAATAGTGCATGATCAGACACAACTGCAGACTGAGTGCTGTGTTCTACCCACGCTCTAGCGCCTGCAATAGCTCAGGTCAGACACTCTGGCCATGGATTGGATGTATTCTTTATATCATTTTTTTCATTCAATGGCAAAAAATATTTTCAGTGAGATATTTACAGCATGAAGAGTTGGCAGAAATATTAGCCTAACAAGAGAAAACAGCATGGCCTTGACATGTTAGGGCACACAAGAGGACAAAGGCTTGCTTTCCCTGGCAAAGAACTGAAAATAGTTACTTAGGAAGATAACTTAAAGCATAAAAATATTGTTTACCTAAGAGTTTCACTATTTACACCTAGAAAAATGATACAGATAATAGTTTTAACAAACCTACACCAAGGTTATCTATGAAAACCCCAGCCCACAGTTCAACTTCATTTCCCAGCCTTCCTTGCAGTTAGCTAGAACCATGTGACTGACATGTAGCCAATAAAAATAAAGCAGGAGCAACCTATATGACTTCTGAGTTGGCTCACATGTTCCAATCAAGACTTCATATCTTTTTCCATTCACTGGGTGGGAGCAAAAATCCTGTGTGTTGGTACATGAAAGAGATGGGTTCCTAACTCACCTACTGTTATGTCACCTGCAAAAGACTTTGTAAGACATGAATGAACAAACTTCCTGGAGTTGAGATGTGAGGTTTTAGAGTTTTTTATTATACCCACTAGGTCTTAATAGGATTCAATGAAACTGGCACTGGAGTTGTATTCTAGAAAGTTGCGGTGGGCCGAGCATGTGATGCTAGTTCATGTGACAGTGTGACAGGACCGAGGGACTCCTAGATTATTTGTGAGTATCTACCGGGGTACTTCTGGCAGAAGTCACATTCGAACCCATGGACTTAGTACAGACCTCCTTTCCTCTCTGGGTGGGCATCATGGCTTTCACTGAGGGCAGAGTAGAACAACAGAACTCATAGCCGGCAATGCTATAGTTGGGATATGAGTGAAGCTTGCATGACTAATTCACATATTCTCTCCAAGGGACACATTGAAAGAGCCTGGCTAAATAAGCCTGACCAAACCAACTTTGTGACAGGCTTCATTTTCTTGCTGAGAAAGAGCAGGCCTGAGTTTTCCGTTCCTCAGAAAAAAGCAACTCCAGTCACAGGAAAAGCCACAGAAATTTGCTCAGCCAGGACAATTGGCCTAGGGAGATATGGTTGCTTAGCTACTGGTCTGAGAAGCCCCTAAGTCCTGATCCGAGCATTGCCTCCATGGGCACCAGCCAATCCCAATTGAGGTTACTCAGCCACAGTAGGAATTTCACTTTCTGGCTTTAAAAGGGGGCCTTCAACTTCCCTTGGGGCCATTGCCATGTTTTGAAGGTGGTAATCCCAGCATGCTGGACTTCTGCAGAACAAACGCCCTTTGTTGCTTGCATGCTAATCGAGTCTGAGATTGTTCTTTCAGTGTCTTCTGGACACAAATAACATACAGATTTCTTGAGCATAAGACCACCTTACAGTACTTAGGCACTCAGTTTAGACACTCCTATAAACTCCAAGGAGCACGAAGACTAAAAAGTGAGGTATTAAATAAACTGTGAGTAGGAGACATGTTTTGAGCGACAGAGAGGGACCAAGGCAGCAGAGACCTCATTCAGCCTCAGCTGGGAACACTTGAGTCGGGTCCCTCAATCATCAGCACTTCCACGACCACAAAAGCATCTGGAGTACTAGTTTTAGAGTTGAGTCAGTGAATATGCAAATAGGAGGGTCAGCTTGAGACAGGGATACTGGTTGGTCATCGATGGGGTCCTCATGCTCATTCTCTCTACTGATGTCTCTCTACCTTTACTTGAGCTGTGTAACTTAACTCCCCAGTGTGTGCCCAGTGCAGTTCTAGGGACTGTAAGACATTGCGTTATCGGGCCTTCCCACCGATCATGTGGTATGTGCAAACATTGCTGTGCAACAGACAGCACGATTTGATTTTGTCTCATGCACTTCCTACCAACTTTCAGAAGACCAAAGATGAATTTCGAGCTCTGGTCTGGGGTCCACACCCTCAGCTCGGCTGTCCCACGTCTTTCATTGAACTAACCAGCCTTTGGTCTGCAGAGATTTAGAAGTGCTTTTCAGGCCAAGAAAGGAATGAGGGCCCACAGGGTGAGAATAATTCTTTGCCTGTCTCTCTGTCTATGCCCCTGTTCTTTTCCTGGCTTTGTCCCGAGAAGCTGGGGAGCAATTGGGCACCACTGGGATTCAGCCTTGTTGAAATCAGAGGGCATAATTTTCCAAAGTTTGGGATTAAAGGATATTTTTATGTGCAGTTACTTCATGGCTGCAGAGGCTTTTTCTTGACAGATATAATCATTAAGCAATTTTCTAGTGAGTTGCTTTTTAGAGTCTGACAGTTAAGAACACCAAGCTCCAGGAAGGCACAGGCCGCCCCAGTGAGCTCTTTGATGCTTCCTTCATGCTTTTCCCATCCATTCAAATTTTTATTTTGTTCTGAAATTTATTCAAAATGCTGAAGAAATTTTAAAAAGCCAGATATCCAAAGGCTTTTATACTTTCTCCTGACTCATAAATAACCATAAAAGCAGCATTCACAAAGACACACACATACACACACATTAGCTATTTAAACATGAGGGAGAGTGGAAGGGAACAGATTGCTATGTGCTCCACAGAGACCCAGATACAGTGCAGTGCTGAGACTCACACAGACCTGGATTCCCAGTCTGCTTGGCTTTGTCCCCAGCAAAATTTTATTTGGAGAGAAGAGTGCCCTAAGGCGTCATTCTTAGCTTAAATATAGTCCACAGGACAGGTCCTGAATACATAGAATATCACACAGGACACAGCAGCTATGCTTACCATCCCCACCATGAATAACCAGAATAACTTTCATGAAAGGAGGATAAATGCTCTAATGGAAGTTGGAATTGCAAGGAAGGCAACAGCATTTCAGTCTGGAGCAGGGGCATGATAAGTAAACCTTTGGCAGAAATTACTGAGTTTTCGAAAGGCAAACAGGTGGCTCTGAGATCTGTTCTTGTTAGCAGAAGTGGCATGAAAATGGGCACAGAAGTGTCTGCTTGTGTAGGAGAGAAGGACAGAGGGCTAGGGCCACACAGGAGCTTGTGTGGTGCTCAACTATTTCACAGAGGTCTCTCACCTTGGATGGCGAGGGTTTTAGTCTTGTGGTCACCCACTGTCTTTAAACATATTCTCTATCAAATACGAGAAATTCCCCGTGGTGTGAGCCAGCCAGAACCCAAGACCCCTTTTCCAGTACCCGTTGTTACAGAGCAGGCTGTCCGAAGGCAGCTTTTATAGTTTATGACCCCCACCTACTACCTATGGAGGCACACATGGTTCTGGCAGGCTGTTCCTTTCTCCCCCCAATTCCCCCACCTTGCTGAAAACCACTAGACTACATTCCTAAAGCTAGCCACGAAGGTCTAAACTCTTATTTGACCCTGTCCTCCTCCTGAGGTTGACTACTTAAGCTCCAGCTCTCAAAGTATTGAAGTAGAGCAAACAAAAGCCCCTTTTGGTTCACCTAATTAATATGCCCTATTAAAATTAAACGCCTCATCTTAACCCTTTTACCTTTATGAACCTCCATTTTTCTGTGGGCCATGTCTGTCTCATCTCTATCCAGAGGCCAGTCCTTTACCCCCTGCCCCTCTTTGTTCCCTTCCCCCTCACCCTCTATCTCCTGTCTTTGCCCCTTATCCCTGCCCTTTATTCCTCTGAGAAAAGTAAATCTCTGTGCTGAGAACTTGGTCTTGGGGGTCCTGAGCTGATACTTTTCCTTTTAACCTGAACTCATATTTTTAGCATTTGATATAAATCAACTCATGTTTTTAGATAAACACATTTATTTTTTTGAAGGAATTCTAAATTTAGACTGTAAATGGCAAGGTAAGAGCACTTACCAGAAATTGAAGTTGATAGTAAGAATAAACACAATCATTATCATCAAACTGATGATGTTTATCCACCTGCCCTCAAAACTCATCTCAAATTTCCCAGGGGACCCTAAACTACATCCTCAGGAGCAGAGACCTAGGGCAGTGGTCACTGACTGTCAGAGGGATGAGCAAAGGTCTTGTTTTTTGTTTGTTTGTTTGTTTTTGGTTTTGTTTTTAAAGCTTTTCCTCCTCATTCCCCCAAGGACAGGCCGACACTGCTGTCCTGGGATAACAACACTGGTGCCCCGGGGACCACACTCTGAGAGCTCACAAGAAAGGCAGTGTCTCCATCAGAGACGAACATCTTTGGTAGTATTTTCCCAGTAAAGGATGCACATGGTGGCTAAGACCTGTGCCTAGGATACTGAACACTGGCTTACAGCACAAGCTGTGTCCTCTCTGAGAAAACTGAGTTCTGTACAGACTCACCGACTTTAGCAGGTTGGGTCCATGCAAATGGCAAGCTGTACTCAGAGAAGTACTTCGAGCTGGAAGGGACTAAGGCAGGGTAAGGACGCCTGTCCCATTTCAGAAGGGCCCGAGGAAGGACTGCAGCAGCCAGGAAACACCACTCAGCACTAGCTCTGGAGCTCTGTCCTGCTCAGATGTTCTAGCCAGTTATCTGCTGGACATATGTGGGCTCATCTATTTGGATTCTAAAATGATACATTCCTTAACCACAATCAGTACAAAACTCAGTATCACACCTGCAATGAGCTCACCAATCAGTTTCCTTTTATTAGACTCATTCTGAAATGCATATTGGTTACCAGCTCATTCATTGAATGCCTTATAACGTTTGAATAGAAGTTGGTAAAGGGAAAATTGGAGATATTGGATAATATTCACCATGACTCAACCCGTAATAATCACTGTGTGTGTGGTTTCTGAGGATGAGAGGAGAAATGTTGTTTTCCTGTCTTTCCTTTTTTTCTACCTCTGGGTTGACTAAAAGAAGAACTGGGCTCATTAAAAATATATTAATCACACACTTGTAAGGAAACATTACTTTATGTAATAGTTATGCTTCTAAAAACTTCACCTCTGCTTTTGAAAAACAGAGTCCACCTTATCCAGTCAGATTGTTATTCATTGTAATCTAACAAGTCACTTTATAAAATGATTGGCTACCTCTTCAACTTATAATGCTAGATTTTACTAGGAGGGTGTTTTTACCTTCTTAACAGCTAGTTGGTTCCTCTTCCCTGGGAACTGTGAGTTATGCAGAATTGTCCTTTGAGGTAACATCATGTGGCCTAGAGGTCTCAATGGGCACCACAGAGGACAAATCCTTTCCTGTGAGTCTCATCTGTGTGCCTTTTCATTATTAAGATTGTTTACCTTTTATTTCTGTGTCCCTGTGTGTATCACAGTATATGCATGTGAGTGCAGGTGCCAGCAGAGACTAGAGGTGTCAGATACTCTGGAAATGGAGTTCCAGGCGGTTACAGCTGCCCTACATGGGTCTTCTCAGGAGTTGTAAGTGCTCTTAACCACTGAGCCATCTTTCTTGGGGTGCCTTTTTATTACAAAGAAAAATAATGCTATGTTGTGTTTTGTGTGTGTGTGTGATAACTGAGGAAGAATAATACAGCTTTGGAGACATTATTCATGGCACAGAATTCCAGAAAGATAATGTAATACCCCAAAGTTTATACCCAGCTAAACTATCATTGCAGCAAAATGTTTTTAAATATACCAAATTCAAGTTCCAAATTTGTACTGATGTTAGTTTACAGGAAAAGCTTGGTTCTACAGTTAACATAGTATTACCACCATTTATTTGGGTCTACTTTGTCTTCCCAGCCCCCACTTAACTCTCAGTTTTCCATAACTATCTCTCTCTCTCTCTGTCTGTCTATCTATCATGTCTTTCTTGTATGTGGATCTGTATGTGTAAAGGAGAGAGAGAGGGAGAGAGGGAGACAGAGAGGAAAAAGAGAGAGAGATCTTAAGGGTCAGGAGAGGGGGAAACTCTACTTGTGACTTGAAAACAGCAGGGAGGGCCATTTGGAGAAATCAGGAAAAGAGCAGAGAGGGGCAGGGAGGGTGAGAGAGAATAGTGTGCCGGGGTGGGGGTGGGGGAGTGGGGATAAGAACAAAGTGATTCTAACCTTAAAAATAATAAAAAGAAAGGAATGCAACTACTATCCAAAATAGGAACACAGAGGGATGTAACCAGCAGGAGCTATCAGGTAAAAAGGAACACAAAGTGGAGAATACATGCATATTGATTCTTCAAATGTTCCACAGAGAGTTATAAACACCTTGGAATGAGTCAATCATGTATATTCAAGAATAAAAGGCATGCATTGAACACCTTCAAATGCTAGTGTAGAAAAGCCTCAGCACTAAATAAACAATTGAACGAGCTTGAGAAGTAAGGTTGTGACAGATGGAACATCACCAGAGCAAGGTCAGGGCATATCACAGCTGCTAATGACAACTACAATGCTAAGACACAGAAGGACAGCTCCTGAGGACCGTAATGACAACAGCTCTGCTAAAGGGAGCAGAGAGAGAGGAACCAACCTTCATTTGTGAATTTAAAAAAGATATTTAGAAATTAGGAAAACAATAAATGTTACAACTTAGAAATGTACAAAGTTACTCTGAAAATCAGAAACCAAAAATTAAAAAAAGAAAAAAAGGAATCTTTCAGAAGATCAGAGAATACAAAAAAACAGGGGAAGGAAAGAAATTGGTGATAGCCATAAAGATGCTAAAAGTTTCTGCTCTAATCTAAAAACACAGATTAAAATGGACAGCTTTCTACTAAAATATGAATTAGTAAAGTGGCGGAGACAAGAGAAGATGGAACACAATGAAAATGTCAAAGGTCTGTTGTCAATAAGTAGGAAGGCCCTATCACCAGATTCTACCCAGCTGCTAGGGGAAGAAGTTAACTACAAGCAGCTGACAGATCCCAAGCCCAGACAGACAGACCCCCAAGCCACAAAGCACTGACCAATCTCACTTTTGAGCAAGATCTGAGGAACATAAATAAGTAGAATCCTGCAATATTTTAAGTAACACCCATAAACCAAGTCCATTTCAAAGGCCAGGGCCTTTCAGCTGGGTGTGGTGGTATATGCCTTTAATCCCAGCACCTGGGAGGCAGAGTCAAATTGGAGGCTGACCTAGTCTACACAGTGAGTTCCAGGACAGCCAGAGCTACGTAGTGAGACTCTGTCTTGAAAAACTAAAGGCAGGAACCTTTCAAGGCAAACACCACCTTCTGATCTAATTTCTAATAGTGAGAACACCGAAGAAGAAAACCAGCACCAGCAATATGGGCTGTGAGGGTAAAGCTGCTTGCTGCACATGCCTGGCAACCCGAGTCTCATCCCTGGAACCTACGTAAAAGCAGAAGGAGAGAGCCAACTCTACAACGGCGTCCTCCGACCTCCCCACGAGGGCTGTGTCACACCCACCCACACACGGATCACACTCCCCAAGGACAACGATAATAAATACAACTATTTCCGTAACTCTCTCCTGAATATAACAGCAAAAAGTACGTCACAGTCGACGAGGGGAGAAAGACTTCAATAGATTCCGGTTGAAGTCAAGAGCAAGCCTGGAATTAATACACTGTCACTACCTGATGTCATCACTCCAGAGGTGGGAGTCAATTCAATTATAAAGGAAATAAAGCATATATTTATATATTAGTTGAAGAGGTGGCTCACTTGCCACCCCCTCAGTAAAAAGGCAATGTACATAGAAAACCTAAGAAACTCCATAGGAAGATAACTTTGAATCATAAGTTTTAAAGGTGACTTCAGAACCAGTAAGCAAAATCTCACTCAGCATGACCTCTGTGTGCAGAAAATGGCTGCTCAAGGGTATTGTCAAGGGGACTGGAGACATGACTCAGCAGTTAAGAGCACTGGCAGTTCTTCCAGAGGACCCGGATTCCCAGCACCCACATGGCAGTTCACAACTGTCTGTAACTCCTGCTCCAGGGGATTCGACACCCTTACACAGACATATATCTGTAGCATATATCACACAGACAATATATTAAGCAAAACACCAATGCACATGAAATAGAAATAAATTAATTAAAGAAAAAAGAATATTGCAAAGGGACAACTGTGCTCGCAAGTCTTCCTGAAATTACGGAACAGAATATGCAGAGACAAAATGAATGGCTAGAACATGGCTGATAAACAGAGAAGACGCAGAGAAAAACACATTTACTTTTCAGCCAAAAAGACCAAACACCAGGCAAATGTTCACTTGGCCTGTACTGTGCTGTAAACTTCAGTGACTGTGGTAGAAGCACCAACTTGCTCGCTTTTCAGTACTGGGCAGGAGACTGTGAAGTTCACACGCAAAACTCAAGTCCTGCCACACCACTGAGAAGAATAGAGACACCTGGGTAATGAATCCGGGAACCCCAGTCAGATCTATTTTTAGAAATTTTAGCCCTATTTAAAAAAATGCTGCATGTGAGAGGAGAGAAAAGAAAGATGTTATTTAATAAAAATTATTGGAAGAACTGGGAAGCAAACTAGAAACATAGATGTTAATACAAGGATCCCATGTCTTGCCTTAAAATAAAATCCAAAGTACTACAATTTTAACTTCTAAAAAGGGGAAACTATTATCATATAAGAAACATAAAATATTTTAAAAACCTTTAAAGACAAAGTACAGGGCAGACCGCTCAGTGGGTAAGGGAGAGTGTTAGCAAACAATGAAGCAATAAAGACCTGGATTTATTCTCAGCTCCCACATAAAAACCTGGCCAAGATTGTGAAGTCCCAGCATTTGAGGAGGGAAAGGAGGAGGAATCTGGGATCACACTGGCCAACCTGGCCAACAAAGTCAGCACTGGGATCACTGAAAGTCCCTACCTCAGGGCAATATGGCTGAGCACAATAGAGGAAGACACCTGATGATGTCACCCTCTGGTCCCTGTATACACACACAAAGGTGCATGCACCAGCACATGAGTCATGCAGAGATATCACACACACACACACACACACACACACACACCCTGCACCCTATACATGAGAAAATGTGAGTCAAAGCCACACAGTTTACCAGTGTGCCCATCAGATCGGCCAAGCTCAAAAGCTGGATAAATACACAGAAGAGAGTGTGGGGGTCACTCCCTCACGCCCTGGACAGAGAGCAGGAGTCGCTCATCCTCCTGTGCAGGGGAGAGTGTGGGGTTATTCTCTCTCACTGGACAGAGTGTGAGGTCAAATATATCAAACTTTTACATGGGCTTTCCAATTTTAGAGCTTCCTCTTGTGACACACCCATACTTAGGAAAAAACAGTATTTTTTTTTCAATAGCAAAAGTACAGAAATAAAGTGCATGTCCTGCTATCAACTAGTTAATTCATAGTCTCTAATGGTTAACTAGATAGCTGTTAAAAAAAAGAATACAGTAGATGTAGGTGTGACAATTGGCATGATCCCCAGGTTACAGTAAGTGAAGAAAGCCGTCAGCAGCAAATGCACACAGACTGAGTAGGCTTCTATTTATGTTGTGTATTTATATCCACGTTTATGCTTACATAGGTGGGAAGTGTTGAGAAGAACACAGAGCAGCTAGGTGGCCTGAATACTCTCCGTACTGTGCACTTGTTCACACTTTCAAAGCATCTGTGCAGTGTTACCTGTTCCCAAATTAAGACCACGGATTAACGGATTAAATAAGACCCTTGCTAGCTCTGTGTTCCTTATTTGGAAGTGTAAAGTTGGGTTTTTTTTTTTTTTGTTTCCTTTTTTAAAGAGGCTTCATAAATCTGTAGACCTCTGTGCCTAAATGGGGAGTATAGGTGAATACAGAAAAAATAAATGAAAGCAGTATTGACGGTGTGACAAGAGCCCCACGGTCCACTTCTCTGAGGATCCCCACACACTGCCATCCACAGGGGCGGAGGCGGGGGTGGGGTGTTACCTGGCCAAGCATGCTAGGAAAATAGGCAAAGGTGGACTAACTCACTCTCCCAGCACTCTTCACAGCCAGCTTCTATGAACACATGGCGAGGCCATTTCTCCATTGCAGCCTTCCTAAGCTTTTTCCATTTTTGACTCCTTCCCCTCCCCCCCCGAAGTTTTCACATCACCCAGGCATACAGATATGTAAAATAGGTATAAAAATCAAACAGTTGATGAGAGCAAAGCATAAAGAAATCGTGATCAAAATACACTGTATGTAATTCTCAAAGATAAATAGCAATAGTATATAAACAACAAAAACCCTTTATTCTTTGATAATCATGTAATTTTGCCATTTATTAAGGATGGAAGCAAATGTGCATACTAATAACACGGATGTGCTTTTTTAACTTTTCCATGAAGATCTAAATCTTGACTGGATTTTGATACTGTAAGATATAGCCCATCTTCGATATTTTGCAGAGTTGGTTGATAATTTGATCTTATGATAAATGCTGATATTGCTCCTTCATGTAAAATTGCAGTACAAAATGGCAGAAGTGTATCGGAGCCTGTTCTAGCTTGCTTTCTGTTGCACTGATAACTCCCTGGCCAAAAGCAACTTGTGAAAGAAAGGGTTTATTTATTCTTACAGCTGACAGTCCTTCAGGAAGAGAAGTCTGGATAGGTCCCAACCAGCAGGAGTTGAAGCAGAGGCCTCGAAGAAATACCGCTTGCTGACTTGCTCCCCAGGGCTCTCCAATTTGTTGTTATCATACAATATCATATAACCAATCACCTGCTCAGGGATGGCACTGCCAACTTATACCAATGGTCTGGACCCACCTACATCAATCATTAATCAAGAAAATGCCCCCAAAGACTTGCCTACAGGTCAATCTGATATAGACATTTTCTGAATTCATGCTCTGTCTTCCCAGATAACCCTCGATGTATTAAATTAAATTGAAAAAAATAAACAAAAAACAAAAAAACCAACAAGCAAACAAACTAAAAGGGCACAGAGCCATTTCAGAAATTGTTGGAAAATCTGTCTTAGTTCTAAGCTAAAATTCATTAATTTATTTTTATTTATTTTAAAGACAGGGTCTCAACTGCGTCCTGGAACTCAATACTTAGACCAGGCTGGCCTCAAACTAATGGATATTAGGTGAACAAAATTCAATCAGCAATATTTTTGGTTCTTAATCTTTTTATTTAATTATTTTATTTTTATTAATGACAGCTTATTCACTTTGTATCCCCCTGTACTTCCCTCCCTGTTTCTCCACACACACCCCTACCGTGTCCCTCTCCCAGTCCACTGATAAGGGAGGTCCTCCTCCCCTTCCCTCTGATCCTAGTCTATCAGGTCTCATCAGGAGTGGCTGCATTGTCTTCCTCTGTGGCCTGGTAAGGCTGCTTTCCCCTCAGGGGGTGGTGATCAAAGAGCAGGCCAATCAGTTCATGTCAGAGACAGTCCCTGTTCCCATTACTATGGAGCCCACTTGGACACTGAACTGCCATAGGCTACCTCTGTGCAGGGGTTCCAGGCCATCTCCGTGAGTGGTCCTTGGCTGGAGTATCAGTCTCAGAAAAGATCCCTGTGCCCAGGCTTTTTGGATCTGTTGCTGTCCTTGTGGAGCTCCTGTCCTCTCCAGATCTTTCTATCTCCCGCTTCTTTCATAACATTCCCTGCACTCTGCCCAAAGTTTGGCTATGAGTCTCAGCATCTGCCTCAATATCCTGCAGGGTAGAGCCTTTAAGAGGCCCTCTGTGGCAGGCTCCTGTCATGTTCCCTGTTTTCTCCCTCCTCTGATGTCCATCCTCTTTGCCTTTCTGAATAGAGATTGAGCATCTTAACCAGAGTCCTCCTTCTTGATTAGTTTCCTTAGGTGTACAGATTTTAGTATGTTTATCCTATATTATATGTCTAATATCCACTTGTGAGTGAGTGTATACCCTGGGTGTCTTTCTGCTTCTGGGATACCTCACTTAGGATGATCTTTTCCAGTTCCCACCATTTACCTGCAAATTTCATGATTTCCTTGTTTTTTATTGCTGAGTAATATTCCATTGTATAGATGTGCCACAATTAACATTTGATTTAATCTGATACATGTTGGGGGACAAGGAAACCCCTATGTTCCCATAAGAGTGGAAAGCTTTGCATGCACAAAAAAACACTGCAGTTCGTGAGGGAACAGTGCTCTGGAGTCTGAGCTGAGGTGTTTCAGGTGTCTGTGTTGGTGTTGTGTGGTAGGGTGGCCAGGTGTGACCATAGTGACAGCTTCAGGGAAATCACTTGATGGCACGACACATTTGATGTGTAATTCTGAATTAGAGTTTGGTCACTGAGGGCTGAGGAACTGTTTGCTGTTACTGCAATCCTGAGACTGCCACATTCAGTTGCATGACCCCACAGCTTCCAGGGTTAGGCTAGGCTAGACATGAATCATGTGTGAGTTGATTCCAGCCTGGAAGTATCCTTTCCATCCATGAAATGAGGGATACCACAGGATGCTGGCGGCAAGGCACACTGCTTGGAAGCAACAACTGGTGCCCTTCTTCCTTCTTCAGAAAATATGGGCCCCAGGTCCCACAGACAGATATTCTGCACTATTGTTCTTAATATACATGCATCTGCCTACATGTGATTTACATGGATAATGTGAACATAACAAATCAACCACTATTGCTGAGAACCCACTATGCATCCACAAACACCAGAGAAGCACCAGCCTGCTACACTTTTTGTCTTCTTTCTAGAATCCTGCAAGTGGGTTCCAGACCTAAGAACATACACATTGAGGTAAAACTCAGAGAAACAACTTTAAACTACGCAAAAGCTGTTGAAATGTGGGGAAAGCAAATTTTACATTCAGGATAGTTTTCCAGTTGCCATGTTTAGTAGTCAGGTCTGAACAATTCAACGTTGCCTCTGATTTACTGTAAGCAGAACAATGGAAACAGAAAATCTCACCCAAGTACCAAGATGATATTAGAATAAGCATCAATTCTAAGTGACACTGGACATTTAAAGCCAATTTATGTCATTAAAAGGAAGTAGAAAATATATCTCTCACTCTTGCTTTTTCTGTCTCTCTCTCTCTCTGTGAACATCTCTCACCCTGGGAAGGCACATTCATTTTTCATTGTAACTTTATTCCCTGATGGTCATGGTTGGTGTCTGCTTGACAGAGCTCAGTCTGGGGTGAGCTCAATAGGAGAACATGTGCTTAGCATGTGCAAAGTCCCTGGGCTCGGTCCCCAGCGTGCCTAAAACAATACTGAAAAGAATGGCTATAGGAATATTTTGCTAAATAATTTATTAACAAAACGACAGTTCACATGTTCTGATCATGAACAGCAATCTATTTGTTTCTTATACAATTCTCTTTCACCGCTCCTCCACCAAAGAGAGACCTAACTTTGCATGACGTATAATATCTGCCCTATTTCCAATACGTAGGAAGGAGACTCAGATAAGCAAATATCTCCCTGACAGGCAACAGCTTCGATGTCACAAAACCACATGGCACCTAGGTCAGTGTGATAGCAGGCCTGTGCTCCTCTGCATCCATCCTTTGCCAAGTTCATTCATCTCCACTCAGCAAAGGATGACATACAGGTACTGTTACTCACTGACACATGGTAACTAAACATACTTATGGGGCACAGCATAATTTGATAGATGTGTAAAATGTGCACTGATCATGCTTGATGGTGCTCACTAAACTTCCATATAGTTGCCACCGTTCTTCCTCCTCTCCCTGTTATTTTTCCTCTATCTGGTTTTCCTCCCCTCCCTGCTCCTCTTCTTCCTAGACCTCTGATTCCTTCTTTGCAATGATGGGATCAAAGCCAGACCTTGTGCCTTCTAGGCAAGCACTTTATCTACTGCTGGGCCACATCTCTGGGCCAGCATTATTTAGAGGCAACAACAGTAGAAACAAGTCTCATGACCATCAATTCGTGAATGCAGTATTAACTGGCAACTAAAAGCCATGGAGGCTGATTTATTCTGTACTGTGGATTCGCCTTAAATATTATTGTGTGAGGAAAAGCAACCATCTCTTTCTCTCTCACACACATACCTGTATCTTTGTGAATCCACTTAAAAATGTGCAGAATGATAAATTCAGAGTGAAAGGGAGATTAATGGTGGTTGGAGTCGAGAGGAGAGGGAATGGAGATGGATTTCTTTTGTGGATGAGTCTGCATGACTGCCTATCCTAATAATCACTTAAATACTAAAAAGGGCAATTTTAAGATGTGTAAATATCTCTGTGAAGCTGTAATTAAAAGATAGAGTGGCTTTATTTACAACAGGCAAAGCAGAATCCAAGGCACAGAGCATCAGAGAAATACAAGGACTTTGGGAACATGAATGAGAAGCCAAGGAAGGAATCACGTCCTCAGTGTAAGAACGAAGGAGGGGAGGGCCTCCCTGTCTGCAAGAATGGTGGCCTGGAGCCAGCTCTGCCCTGTGCAGGGTGTGGCATGCTGCTCACGGTGGACAGGCTACCATGGAATTTGGCTATGGGCTTTATTTTGTAAGGTTTTAGATCAAATGCATGTGGCAACACCCCAGTGACTTCGTTAACTTGTACTATTGTATGTTAATAATAAAGAAAAAAATCAGAAAGGCTGGCAGGCATTAAGACATGGGTAGGCATTTGTGGATTACAGTCTGTAGAGAAGAAACAGTAAACACCATCCAGGGATCAACACTAGCAAGGGAGACTGTTCGTTTGAATTTGATTGACACCAACAGGAAATGCTGGGTGTCTGGAACAGGGAGAAGGACAAGGCCTGATAAACTCCAGGACACCTTGCCAGATGACCTGGAGCCAAAGAGGAGAGTTGGGGAGGGGAGCACAGGCAGAAAGAAGTGAGTTTAATTTGAAATGACTTTGAAGTACCGTGGTGAGGAGAAATTTAGCTCTGAGATCCAGAAAGGGGCGGGGCAGGCTGAGAGGTCTAAGAATCTTCATGTAGACCGTACTTCCTCTTCCAGCACTCTGCCATGAAGATCTGGAAAGTGTGACATTTAAAATGACTGAGTCACCTTTGTAATTGCTAATTAAGTCAGGGCCATGACTAATGATGGCAATGCTAACCTCTACCCACCAACCACCCCCTCCTTAATGAGGGATGGGGGCTACCCAGCTGAAGAGATTTGCTTTCTCAGTCTCTAAACACTTGAACCTCTTGTGATATCACTCTGCCCAATGAGATGGGAGTGAAAGCCTGCGGAGGCTGCAATTTTCCGAATAAAGAGGCAAAACCTCTCTAATAGAAGAAACTACCTCAGTTGATAAGATGGAGGGGCACTTTGATCCCAGCACTCGGGAGGCAGAGGCAGGCTAATCTTTGTGAGGTGTAGGCCAGCCTGGTCTACAGAGTGAGTTCCAGGACAGCCAGCATTACATAGAAAAACTCTGTCTCAAAAAAAAAAAAAAAAAAAAAAAACCAAAGGGGAGGGGAAGGAAGGACAGTCAAGGATGAGTCCCATCAGCCTTGGGTCTCCACACATGTGCTCACAAAACATCCACACATGCATGCACATACAGCCACATGAAAATGGAGAGTAAATTTCAGGTATGACAAAGCATCGGCTGCTAGTATGAAGGAAATCCATGAACACAGTCATTTATGAATGGGGCTGAGCTCCCGGACACTCTTGGGTCTTTTCTGCTTGACTGATATGGTTCCTGTAAACAGCTTCAGCCAAACCTGTCCACCTGACTGTCCAAAAGATTGCCATCTCTGGAAAGAGGAATTTTCCCCTCCCTCAGGCACCCAGCTGGGAGAGAACAAGTCTCCGGACCAAAGCGCCCCAGCCCTTTACACAGGTGCTCTCCTGGGCTGCAGAGCTGTGCTCTGACGAGCTCTCTCCAAAACCACAGACAACAACATTCCAGGAAACACTGCTGTCCCCCAGACAAGACTTCCATTGTCCGTAGGCAAGACCATGCTGAAGGCCTGGATCTCCATGGCCACAGTGCGGGCTTTCAAGACCTGCCAGGGGAAAGTTAGCCCAGGTTTCAAGATGAGGAAGAGCTGGTAACTGATCTGTGTGTATCTCGACAGTTGCTGTAGATTGGATAACCATTCGTGTTTTCCTTTTTGCTTTGGCTGCTGGGATGCTCTGATCAGCCTTTGATTCCCCTCTGCAAACTGGGTTCACTTTATAATACACCCCTGCTCTGTAGATTATCTCTGATTTGACCTCACTTCCTGGCCTGTGTGTTCCTTTTTAGCTTAGTTCATTATGAATTTTCAGTTGCTTTCTACCTACTTTCAGTAAACTCGATTGTGTTATGGAATGGGGAGCATTGGGGAGAGCCTATAGTTTGTAAAAAGTACCAGGCTACCATTGTAACAAAATCTCTCTAATTTGTCGAGGATCACCATGAATACAGCACTGTCCTATTTACCCGAGCTGTGAGGCCTTTATGTTATTCCCATTTTACAGGGAGAAACTGAGTCACACAGAACTGGGAGATTTGCCTAGGATCATGCAGCAAACCAGCGATAAATTCAAGTTTTGAAGTATGCAGCACACAGATAATACTCAGTTTCTATTTGCAAGAAGTGGAAGCACCCTGACATCACAAGTTGAATCTAAAAGGTCTTCAGCCCTCTAGGGGCTCTTGGGATAGTTTTGCACCGCTTAGCTTAGCCCTGGCAGGAGTCAGCTATTAGCTCCTGGGAGCAGTGCCCAGTAGCCTGGGTGCCTTGCTCTGACAGCTGCATACACTGATCTGAAGCCATCTGTGCCCCCTCCCTGCTAACCCTGGAGCTCACTCTAACTTCCGGTCCAAAGATAGATCTGGTCTGTCTCTTCTGGGTGCCCCCATCTGAGACTCATCCTGTCACTGGAATCCATCACCCACAAAAGATGGGATGAACGCTCCTTCTGGATGTTCCTGCACATTTTCCCAATGGTGTCTAGTTCACTCAGTGCCCACACAGCATTTTTACCACATTGGTTCTGTTTCAGTGTATCCCCCCTGATGTGCAAACGCTGTCACTGAGAATGCAATGTCTGGCCACGTACCTGGTATGAGGAAAGCCCCTTTATGTGCCCTGCAGTATAAAGGAAAGAGCCAGATCAAGTAGCCAGGGGAGGTTTCAAGTGGCCGAAGCCAGGGAGAAGCACAGGGCATGTCTGGCCAGCACCAGTGGGCACTGAACTGCTCTCCGGCTCCACAGTAGTGCCAAGGGAACTAACTAATCATTTTTCTCGACAGGCTGAACTCTGACTTACTGGTTTCCTCTTCAGGTTTGTTTTGTCATAGGCTATCAGTCAACTTAGTCAAACATTACAATTCCTTCCTAAATCTTTCAGCAGCTAGATGGCAGGAACACCGCCATGAGGGGGCACACCTTGCCAGGAGATAACTTTGTGGCAGGCTCACGGAGGAGGGGACCCACACATAGACACCTTGGTAGCCATGCTCAGTGGTCTCTATCCCTAAACCCCAAGGACCCCAAAAGACAAACATTCAATGTGCAGTCAGAAGCTTGCAGTAACACAAACATATTTCTATGTTTCTAAGTTCGAGATGTAGAGCAGGCATAGAAGGTCATCAGTTCACATATCAGGGCAAAATTCTCAGGACTTCACTCTTCTCATAATGCTACTGTGTCCTGAAAATGTATCATGTTTGCAGAAGATAAATTTTTATTTCTTCCATTTTACATTTTTTCCTTTTTTTTTTTTTGGTGTGTGTATGTGGTGGGTGTAGTGTGTGTGTGTGTGTGTGTGTGTGTGTGTGTGTAACAATGAATTTGTAGAGGTCAGATAACAATTTGCAGAGCCAATTCTCTCCTCCTACCACATGGGTTCTGGGGGCTGAGCTCAGATTGTCAGACTTTACCCACCAAGCCATCTCGCCTGCCCTTCTGTAGCTTTTAAACTCTAGCACTAATAATGTCTATTATATCTGTCAGCCATAGAAGGCAAAAAATGTTGAGGCTTCCTGATGAAAACCCTCTCTGTTCTCCTGTGTTAATCTCATGTGATGTTGTAGCTCTTTGCCTGGCTCTATTATTCTTTTTTTGTATATGTGTGTTGGAATGACTGCAAAATCTCAACCTGTGCAGTACCGTTGCTGAACAATAATCGCCTAAAAAGAGCGTTGCCAGGCTGGGCCAGCTGGCTGTCTCCCATTCCTGAAACTGAATGTTCTTAGACACACACTCTCTCCTCCGCCCCTTCTGCTGCTGGCTGACTTAGTGTAGCGCTATGTCACACTCACAAGTGCCTGAAAACCGAGGCTCCTGGAAAGACTGAAATGGGGCGCACTAAAGAGGCAGCCTGACTCCTGTCCAGATGAGGACACCAAAAACTGCATATGTATGGTGCATTTCTAGTTTGAAGTCCACTGACCTAGGTCCTTCTCCTTGGCTTCCGTGAGCAGCTCAGGTAACCCCTGTCACTTAGCATTTCTCATCTGTGAAGAGGCACAGTAATTACAGGAACCACAGGACTCTTGAGTTAACACTAATGGAGGCATTTACAGTGCCTGGCCAGTTCCTCTCGCTTCTCCGATGTCTTTTCTCCTCTGCCCTTCTCCCTGTTTTTGTGATCTGGTGTTTGTGCCTTTAAAATGCACCTCTGAAGTATATTAGCTAGAAGACTGCAGCAGTCTGTGCACTGCCCTGGCCAGTGCCCTTCAGCGTCAAATGTTCCCTTAAGTTGTTATTGAAGAAGAGGGAAAAAAAAAGACACCAGTCACACGCACAAGACTAAACTCCTAACTTCCTGAGTTTCTATGTATGAGGAGTCATGTCCAGACTCAACGTGCCTTGAAGGCCTGCCTGGGGCAGTAGGAAGTCCAGTGGCTGCCCACTTCTGACCTCTACCAGCACTCTACAGCCTAGAGAAGAATGCTGGGGCTGGGCAAGTAGTTGGGTGTAGGTAGAGTACTGGGGTTCACTCCCAGCACTCCCACCGTGGCTCAGACACATTGTATCCGTAAGTCCAGCTCCAGAGGATCCAACGCTCTCTGCTGACCTCTAGGGGCACCAGGCACGCATAGTGGTGCACAGACATACAGGCAGAGAAGACTCACGCGGAAAGGAAAAGGAGCATGTCTTAAACACAAGGCTGGTGTGTCAGGTGATTAAAATACTGACGGGTGACAGGAAACCGTCTTCTGACCATCTCTGCGGCGACAAGGACTCTAACCAGGAGGAGACTGAGGCCCGCAAACTTTTTAAAGTCTGTCCAACAAATGTCCTCATTTACATCCAAAGACTTCAGGCACAGAAGTGGAATACCAATGTCTGGCCTGTAACTTTCCTCAGAGTGTCCTCAGAGTGTGCGTCAGACATAACTGTAGTTTGTCCTGAGGCCACTGGACAGGCTTCCTGGCTTTTCCCGAGGAACATCTGTCCAGCTAGAGGCCTCAGGTACTCAGCCTCAAGCAGCTGGCACTCCACGTGTGCAGAAGGCACTGTTCCCCAGGAGGAACGGAGCCTGCCAGTCTACTAGAGAGTTAGTTCAGCGCACTTCTTTCTCAAGTTTGCTCCCCTTGAGCTCCTGGCTCAGTATCCAAGGCAACAGCCACAGTCAGCCAACCCTCCACACCTCCAAAAGTCTTTAAAGGCCCTTTGTGGCCAGATATAAATGGCTAGTAATAATGGATAGACACACACACACTTCTGGCACTTGACCTCGGGAGTTTTCAGATAAGCCTGGAGGGAGTCAGGACATCTCAGCTCCTGGCCCAGCTCTGTCACCAGGAGCTGTGTGACCTTGGATAAGTCACTTCTTGGCTCTGGAATAGCCTTTGTCCCTGGGGCTGATCCAGTATCCTCAAACCCTTTCTGACAGTTCAGGTTCCCAGGTCTCCCTTAATCTCCAAGACCCTTCCTAGGGACAACCTCCACACCAGCATGGTCCACCCTTTTGTTCTCAGGGGTGATGTGAGGAAGGGAAGCCGTGCCCCTTGGGGCACCAGGCCTCGGAGGCCTCCGTGCCAGCAGCTGCTTTCCGGAGAGTGCTGTTCTGGGAGGTCACCAAGCAGCCCCGAGGTGATCTCCTGGCGCCACGGTCCCTTTCCGACCCGGTGCGGGCGGGGATAGACTGCACTAGCTAGGGCTGCGCTGAGCAGCACCCGGGACCTGTAGTCACGGCTGGGGAGTGCAGTCTGGAGGGGTCCCTGGACACTCTCGCGCGCCCAGCGTCCCTGCCACCGCGGGAGGCCACTCCACCTCGGGACTGTCCCCATCACCCGCGGGACAGCACGCGTCGGCCACTCCACCCAGGGCCCGGACGCCAGAGGAGCCGCTACCTGCAGCTGGCCCGGGTCGGGCGGACTGGACTTTAACTGGCGCCGCCGTCCTCGCCGTCTCCGCCGTCTCGTCCCCTCCGCCTCGAGGTCCCCGCTGGCTCTGAGGACCGTGCCCCGCGTAGCCTCTGCGCGCCTGGCCGAGCTGGGCTCCGCGCTCCCTGATTGCTCCCGGCCGGGCTCAGGCGCTGCTGGGACGCGGAGGCGGAGCCGCCGCCCCCACCTGCTCGTCGCGGCCGCCGGGGAGCCACGCCGCCTAGCGCACGGGGACGCGGCCCGGAGGGCGGGGCTGCTCGGGCTCCCGGGAGGCGAGTCCGGCTGCGCCGCGCACCTCCCAGGTACAGAGTCCCAAGCAGGAGCTGCGGAGACAATGGCGCCTCGGGCCGGAGCTTTTAACCCCGCACGCCACCTCGTCCATGTATTACAAACATTTCTGAGCCCTCGCTGAACCTGAGACAGCGCCGTAAGCAAGAGGACAAAGGGGGAACAGGACTGCCTGCTGTCCCGATGAGGATGAGCAGGGACAATGCAGAGCCCAGAGCATATCCAGTGTGCACTAGCAGAGGGGCGCCAGATTCAGAGTGGGTCTTGGAGGGTGGTTAGAGAAGCTTGCTCCAGGATAGTGAAGGGTGAGCACGAAATATCCTGGTAACACAGGGAGGTTAAGTAGCTTCAGGTGGGCCTGAAAGGGAAAGAAGGCAGTTTGAAAACTAGAGTAAACCTTTGGAGTGAAGTTGGGTAGCCGAAATCGCTATCCCACTTCACTGTCCCACTGTCCGGTGCTTGGCGGGGCCCGTGTGCCCAGTGCTGCTCCAAGTGCAGCGACGCAGGCCAGCATTGCCTGTCACTCCTGCCTTACGCATCCCTGCCGGAGAAGGAAGTCCCGCTGGACTCTCGACTGGTTCTTCAGTGTTGAGGCTCTTCTGAGAGCTTGTTGCTCTGTCCCACCGTGTGCTCAAGGAGGAGGAAGGCTCTCTGGCTTTAAAACCCTGTCTCCAGTGCCCGCAGAAGATGTTTGGGAACACACTTGTGAGAGTAGGTGCCAGCTACCACGCTGGACTGCAACCTATCTCTCCATTCACACAGTCCCCGGCAGCCCTCAGCTGCTTTCCCAATTGCTTGCCGTTTATAGCCTGACAGGCTTATGGTTATAGCAGAGATTAATAGTATTCAGGGTGTCTTTCACTTTTGTGTTGACAAGTACATAGCTTTCTCTTTTGATTTAGGTCAAGAAGGGGTTATATGCAGAACCATAATACGTGATCCTGGGCATCAGACCGGAAGGGTATACTTCAACTAAAAGTCATTAACCATTCTGTATGAATAATTGTTATAAAAAAAGTCCAAAGCCTGACCCAAGGACACTCATCCAGGTTGTTAGACCTCACTCTTATTACTTAGCTCCTTGTGTTCCGATTCAAAAAGGAAGGAAAGCTCAGTTTGTAGAGAAGACATATTTCCGTGGCGGGTGAGAGGAGGCTTTCGATGGTGTGTGATGGATGAGCGTGTCCTGGATGGTGAGCTAATACAGAAGTGATGGACTCGGGGGAGGTAGCCTGGTGGAAGGGGGGGGGGCAGTGCCACCAAACTGTGCCTTTATGGATGTAGAGACATCTCTAATGCCAGGGACTGGGGAAGGAGGGGTTGAGGGAAGAAAGAGTCTGAAAGATCTTGGAACTCCACGTGTCTAAAACTGAACTCAAGAACTTTATGAGGAAAGTTTTTATATAAACAAAATGCACTCATTTTGGATTTAATGAATATGTATGAGATGATAATGAATATGAGACATGTATATGCTGAAGTACCCACAATCATGGTCAACGTATAAATTGTTTCTGTCACCCAAGAAGATGCCCATGTGCACCTTTGTCACCAGTCCAGGAAATCACAGGTCTGTCACTGTGAATTTTGTCTTTTCTGGGATTGTATAAGCTCAAACCATGTAAAATGACTTGAGACTCATCCATGTGTTCTTATATGGTTTGTTCCTTTTGACTGCCAATTAGTGTTTCATTGTATGAATAGGCCAGTGCCTGTTAGTGGACATTTGGGTTGTTTCCAGTTTGGGAATATTACAAATTAAGCTGCTTTGAATATTCATGTCACAGTCTTTTTTGTGAGTAAACACTTTTAGTTTCATAAGTCATTAGCATTTAAAATGAAAATGGCCTTGGGACCATAATGAGATACTAATTCACATCCACAAAGATAGCCGTTATGAAACATTGGGTAGTAGCAAGTATTGTCAAAGCTATCAGCAACTTGGAACCCTGAGCTGTTGCTAGGAAGAATGCAGAGCAGCATAGGCTCTACAATATTTTATGTGCTGCCTAGGTGTGCCTCAACTTGACATGAAGGAAGAGGAATCTCAATGGAGAAAATTACTCCATCAGATTGGTCTGTCTGTGGAACTCTTTCTTGATTGATGATTGATGTGGGAGGGCTCTGCCCACTGTAGGCATGCCAATCGTGGGCATGTGGTCCTGGGTTCTATAAGAAATCAAGCTATGGAGAGCAAGCCACTAAGTGACATCCCTCCATGGTCTCTGCTTTCAGTTCCTGACTTCAGGTTCCTGGCTTGGCTTCCTAGATGATGGAAATATGTAAGCAAACAAACCCTTTCCTTCCCAATTTTCTTTGGTCATGGTGCTTATCACAGCCACAGAAAGCAAACAAGACAGCTTGTCTATTCCCCTCAGATGTGAACAGGAGTAACTGTATAACCCAGAAATTCTACTCCAGGTCTATATAGAAGAAGCTGAATACAGGAGGGCAAACAGAAGTCTTATACAGCAGTCATTCCTGAACTCTGAGGATGTATTCCAAAACTCATGAGAGTCTGGAGCTGTAAGTATTACTGAGTCCAGTAAACCTAACAGTGAAATTTAACTTACAAATTAGATACAGTAAGATCTTAGGGGCAATAAGAAAATAATTATAACAATATACTGTTCTATCTCATAGTATTGTCCCTTCACCACTGAAAAGCTCATTCCTTTTATACTGTGGGTAGAAAGAACAGTCATGCATGGAAGACAAGGGCAGAGGAGAGGTCCCTCTTTGCTTTTCAGGCCTGTCACCTCCTGGCAAGATTCGTTTTCTTTACCTGCCTTTTCTCAGCTGCTCTGTAGCCCATAGTGTCCATCATTAACAAAGAAACCTTACAGATTTGCTGTTGTTGTTTAAATGCCTGTTGGAGTTACGGAGACCCATGGTTTATAAGAACTCTTCTATGTTATCATAATGATCACCTGAGCAAGCTCGTGGTTTAGCCTATAATGATGGAAAGGAGGCTCAGAACTAACAGGTTTGCAGAAGTCAGGGGCCTTCTCAGGAGAAGAGCTGTACACAAAAATGAATCCACAGGAGTACTGTCTCACTGGCCAGCCCACAGCCTAATGCTGGGCATGTTCACTGGGACAGCAGCTGGACACATCACAAATGATGTCTCAGGCCAGTGGTACCTTCATCTCAGTCGCCTATCACAGCAGAAGTCCCTTTAAGAGAATCCTATCTTCCTCAAACATTCCTTGCTTCTACTAATGACATAGTGATTCTCTCAAGTCCCAGACTAAACTGGGACTGCCCTATGTCTCCCTGATTTTACCTTCTGCCATCTGATCTGTCACATTCTGCCTCCCACAGACCTTCTGCTCCTTGCCAATTCCTGCAGCTGTTGTTGGAGTTCATGTCTGGCCTCTTATCTTCAAGCTGGGTTCACAGGGCTTCAGGGCTCCAAGGCCCACACTCCTTTTCCTGTAATCACTCCAACCCTTTTCAAATGCTTGCAGGCCCTAGTCATTCCCTTCTGCTTTCAGGATGAAGCCCCAAGGAATTCAGCATTATCCATAATGTAATCTCCAAGGCAAGCCGTCATCTCACCTTCTGCCTCTTACCCCTAAAACTACACTGTATCTCAGCTAAGCCTTTGGATTCACCATCTGTCCTCTGACAACCTTCACCCAGACTATTTCTTTGTCTCAGAACATCTTTCTGCTTCTGATTTGCTTGAGAACATCTTCCTCCTTCAATATTCCTTCCTTTGAGAAAGCCTTCCGGGCCCTCATGATGGATCAGTATCTTTAACATGTAAAACCTTCCTAGGCATGGTAGCGATGTACTCATCTGCATTCTTGAAGGCAGAAGAAATACAGTTCTTGTTTTAGGGCCACTAGTACCTAGCACATCAGAAAACACAAAGCAACACTAAATCCTTGAATTAGCAAATTAATAAAAAAGGTTCCTGTGCTCTTTTTACCCTTCTTCGCTGTTCAAGTAGGGTAGTCAGGAGGAAGCTAGTAACATGTCCAGGAAAAACTCTGTAGAGTCTTAGAAGTGCCAAGCCAGCTAGTAGAGGTGCTCTCTCTCTCTCTTTTAAGTGACGAAGAGCTCCAAATACACTGCCATAGTGTGAAACCATGGTAGGGTGATAGGTCATGGACTCTTTCCTTCTCTGGCCCTGAGTCAAATCTCTACTGTGTAACAACTTTCTTTCTACTGGAGAACACTTCCAAACAACATCAGCATAGAAAGCCAATGTTAAAATGAAGCAGTAGTCCAAGGTTATTATACAAGCACGCTCTACATTGTTCAGTCTTAGGACTCTCTGTACTCACACTCCCTAAACAGACAGGCTGCTTGAGGGATCAGGAATTAACTGTCCTCAGAAGCCCTGAATAGACAATGACAATGGCAGCATGTGACGTTGCTTAAAGTGCCATTTATCGATGTCAATGGAGAGGGACGATTCCTTTCTGAGAAATGTTGGTCCCTGTGGCAGGTCACACCCACATCTTGGGTAAGGCAGAATTTTTGTTTGTTTGTTTGTTTGTTTCCTCCTAAAAGGGCCTTTGCCTCCCCTTTGCACTTCTCACAGGTGGCAAGTGCAAATATAAGATTAGCCATGTGTTTTCCTGTCATGGTGCTGGTGCCTGTTGGCCAGAGGCAGTGGAAGGTTGTAGGAAGAGAGGCTAATGACAGATAGCACGGTACATCTTTCCAGTGGAGACCCTCACCAGTGTTCCACAGTGAAGCGAGAAGAAACAGTGCCGTGGGAACTCCTGATAAGAGATGAAAATAACTCAAAGGACACTTCACGGAGGTGAGGGGGACAGAAGGGATTCGCCCTTCTTGGCTGTTCAAGTAGGGTGGGTGATCAGGAGACAGTTATGGGACAAGTGAGGAGGCTGGCTGGAGAAGGAAGCATTCTGAGCAGAAACGGCCCAGGGTTGGGGGTGTCTCAGCTATGACCTACAGTTCCTGCCCACACAGCAGATCTGCATGGTAAATTAGATGGGGATGGGAAAGCAGAGCTGGAAGTGATGGGGAGAACTGAGGCTCATCAGGAAGTTCTTACCTTAAGGTCAAGCCGTGGCTCTCCTCTTCACCATGTCCTCAGCATCTTCCAAACATGAGCATCAAAAATTACT
This sequence comes from Pachyuromys duprasi, assembly GCA_028658305.1. Classification (NCBI taxonomy): domain Eukaryota; kingdom Metazoa; phylum Chordata; class Mammalia; order Rodentia; family Muridae; genus Pachyuromys; species Pachyuromys duprasi. The sequence continues at coordinate 76,296,236 of CM053763.1, read as the reverse complement.
ATGGTGTTTGGATGCTCTTTGTGTCTAAAGTTTCCTGGGCTGAATGATTGGTCCCAGGTGTGATGAGATTGAACAGGCAGAAGACTCTTTAAGAGGTGGCTCGGTGGAAAGAGATTGGTGCGTGAGCACCCCAGTGGAGGGGCTCAGAGTCAGTCTCACAGAAGGGTTAGGAATCAATTTAATTTCACACAGCAGGCTGTTATTAAAGAGCAAGAGACACCCTGGCTCTCCACATGTGATCTCTCTGGTAGGTGTCTGTTTCATAACATCCGCCATAACGCAGCTAAGGGGCCTCACCATTTGTCAGCACCATGCTGTGTAGACTCTCCAGACACCAGCATCATGAGCCAAATGAACTCACTTTATTTATATATTATCCAGTGTCAGGGGCTCTATTACAGCAGCGTAAAGAAGACTAACAACCTTTTGTGGCAACTCCATCAAGTCCTTTTGCTGTTCCTCCTTCTCCCCAGGAAGGCAGCCACCATAACTCCTTTTGCTTTACATAGAAACTTTGTATTTAAGGTATGTCTTGTTTTCAGTGATGAAATAGTTTATGTCCCATGGCTCCTTCAGAAAAAAAAAAGGAAAATAAAGAAAATTACAAAGAAAAAAATAACAAATTGTCTATAGGTATTTTGTAATAGAGATAACCATAGATAGTACTTTGGTGTTTTTTTTCTGAACCACATCTGTATCTATATAACATACATGTACACACATGATTTGTACACGCTACATATGAGCAGATTTCCTTGTTAGTCAGTGGTAGGAAAGTGGAACTCAAGAATCTAAAGATTTTTGCACTCAAGTCCAGGACACTTTGTTTTAAAATGCAGTGTTAGTTTTGGGTGAGGCTGGGGGCTAGCACTCATCAGTAAGTGAAAAGTCTTTAGTTGTGGGGAAAAATGGCACACAATGGTAGCCCTCCTGGCAGAAATGAGGGTGCTCTAAAAGGGAGGCCTGTATCCCTCCCTTTGACTATCAGACTATTAACTCAATGGTACCCAAGGAATTGTAATTTCCCCAGGGGTCTCAGACTAGGAGAAGAAAAAGGCTGAAGCCTGGTGCCAGCCAGAGGAGGAATTTTGTTTTCTTTTGCGATTTCACACAGTTCTGACGACTTGTCAGACCACCTTGAAGGATAGGTTAGAGCCAAGACAAGTCAGCAAGAGACAGGGCCATGTCTGGACCAGAACTGAGTAGTGATAAGCATTCCTCTTACCCTCTGTTTCCCCAATGGTGTGTGTGTGTGTGTGCGCGCGCGGGTGCTCGCGCTCCACATCAAGCATGCACATATGGATGTCATAGCACAACCTGAAGAAGTCTGTTCTTCATGTTGGTCCTTTTGCCACCTCAGGCCAGGTGGCAAGTGTCTTTACCTGATAAGCTATCTCAGTGGTCTACTTACATCTGTTTAAAGCCTAAATCTTGAGGCCAGAAGATGAACTTGGGGGGTGGGGTCACAGAGCCTCTTTTTTTCCTTTTCCCAATATGCTCACATTGACTAAATGGCTTTTCTCTGCATTTCACTATTATGCAGTTGGCTTATTTAGGATGGGGCGGGGGCTAGCTTGTTAGGACTTTGAGGGTCCCAGCTTTTAACAAGGTAACAGTTCTAGATGTCAAGTCATCATAAGCTGGCGAAACCAGAAAGGTCGTGGGGCTCAGTTACAGAATGAACCCTCTCTGTTCTATCCCTTGATTGAGGCCAGCATAGGACCCTGACTTAGCTGGGGAAGCAGGGGAAAAGGGCTCTCAGGTTGTTCATCTTTGCACACTCACAAAGCCCAGTGTCTTTTTAATACATGGAAAGGAGCAAAAAGCTTCCTGGAGTTCTTCAATTGGCTGCTCTTCAGGAGACAGCTGGCACAAAAGAAAACACCTTGGTTCTTGGACGCTTGTGAAAGAATCCAGACCCAGGTGCTTGTCTTTGTCAGCCAAGACACAGACTTCTTTGAAGAAGCTTGCTTCCCACTGACAACCTTGAATGGTGAGTTTCCAAACACTGCCTGTCTCAGGCAAGTTACATCAGCTGTCTCCTCCCCTCATTCAACCTGACAGATCCTTTCTCTCTACACTTATCTCATTAGTGAGAATGGGCTTCTTCTTTTTTTTTTTTTTCCTCAACACCAGTTAAACTGGGTTTCTGAGGAATTTAGCAGTCTGTTTAGTAAACCATTTCAGTGGATCTTAGATTCTAAAGCCTTCAAACTGAATCAGTGACACTCGACAGAAATGCCATCTGTGTGTGCTGTGCATGTATGTGTGTGTGTGAGAGAGAGACACACAGAGAGATGAAGCCAGCTAGTTCCTGTACTGTCACAATATAGAAATGAGAGAACATACGGAACCATGCTCTGTAGGTAACACTGGATTGTGTGAGGTGTGAAGAGAACCATCTCAGCAGGTGAGGGGGCAGCCGCTGGTCAGCTGACTAAACGAAGCATCCATCCCAGTTTCTCTTTTGTAAAAGCAGAAGCGCTTGCCGAGGGCTGGAACACAGGGACTTCCATCAGAATCAGATATTTATTCTTACAAGTAGGGCATAGACTTATAAGCAGTAATTTGGAAGCCGTGAGGCTCCACCACTTTAGGGCTGTTGGAATCAGTGGCTCCAGGAACCTTCTCTGCTCACTAGTCAGACACCGTGTGGAGCTCTGCTTGGTTGAAGTGACAATGGCAAGGGCTTGGCTGTTCTGAGACTGGGAAAGATGTGGCCGCAGCTTCGGCACTGTTTTTCTTGTAGGGTCATAGGGCAGGGGTAAGGAAAGATCTTCAGAGAAGCCCGGGATCTTTAGAAAGGCTGGCGGCCACCACTCTGGGAAAAAGTGGCTCTAGGAAAATGGAAAAATTACTGAAATTGCCCACACAATTGGAGCAAATTTAAACCTCAAAGTGCAAAAACAAAACAAAAAACAAAAACAAACAAAAAAAACACCCTTGGATAATAGCTGCTCTAATATAGCATGAGAGAAAAGACAGACCCTTAGATAACAGCAGTTTTAGTACAGCTGGAGAAAAACAAACAAACAAACATAAAACATGGACCATTGGATAAAACACTAATACAGTGTGAGAGAAGATGGTGAAAACTGTTAAATAGATTGGTTTCTGCTGGAAAAGCCAGGCTTGACTCCCTCACTGAGGTCATGGGGAAGGGGAAAACAAAATAAAAACAGAAAGATGCAATGGAAATCCACGACATGCTCCATAGGAATTGGAAAAAGTATGCATTCCTTGAAAAAGTAGGTCTTCTACCTCTGAAGACCTAGGCAGGGCCCTGGCTCTCTCATCCATATCTATCTATCTATCTATCTATCTATCTATCTATCTATCTATCTATCTATCTATCTATCTATCTACCTACCTACCTTTCTACCTACCTAGGATTTTTGAAACAGGGTTTTTCTGGGTAGCGTTGGCTGTCCTGGACTCACTTTGTAGACCAGGCTAGCCTCGAACTCACAGAGATCTGCCTGCCTCTGCCTCCCCGAGTGCTCTGATTACAGGCGTTTGCCACCACACCTGGCTCCATCTTTATTTTTTTACTGTTGCTGCTCAGCTGCCCTTGAAGGATGGAATCATGGCTCACTTTCAAAGTGATGCTCACAGGATTCATCGCTGTCCTCCACAAAGGGTCAACCTCGCAGAGCTTTTAAGGGAACATTACAGGTTAGATAACCCCAGGTAGGAGCCTTAGACCTCGCAAAACAGCTGCTTTTCCCCTAGCTTCAGAAAGGAGCAGTGTTTCTCTCTCTACAGAGAGAGAATATGTTTCTTTGTGGCCAGGTGCTGGCAACTTGTTATAGAGCTGAAGTGGAAAAGAATCTTTGTCCTAAAATCGAGAGCTTTTTAGATTTAATAAACTTAGAAGGTAAACACTTACTGGCTCATTAAAAAGAAAGAAAGAAAGAAAGAAAGAAAGAAAGAAAGAAAGAAAGAAAGAAAGAAAGAAAGAAAGAAAACCAATCTCTTTCTTTTTGCTCTCTCCTTAGGATGTGGTTAGAGTTATGCAGGGAATGAGGGAGAAGCTAAGCGGCTGAGTGGCCAGGCCTGAAGAAGCCCCAACACAGGTACAGGCTGTGGTCTGTGCAGCAGCCTCAGGAAGGGGTCTGAGAGCTCTCCCTTCAGAGCCTCTGGCTGTGTGGACCTCTGTGGTGAGAAAGAAAGAAGTGCCTTGGAATTTTAAGCCCCGATTAGACGGGCCTGCTGTGGGGTCTTGGGCTAATTCTCTTTTTCTGCATCTGGTTACTGGGATAGAGGACAGTCATAGCACCTATTTATTTCCTAAGGCGGACAGTGACACCAGGGGAAACCACATCTGCTGTTTTGTTATTGACCTGTCCATTCCGCACTCACAGATTGGCAACAGAAACATTGTGCATCCCAAAGGGGGCTCTTGGTTCCAAGGCAGACCCTGTGGTGGTGCTGTACCCAAAGCAGCTCCTTGCTACTCTGCATTCCTCTCCATGGGATGTAGCTGTCCTGAAATCCTGGAAGGTCTCAAGGGCTTGCCATTCAGTTTAAATAAAAGCAAATGCTGAAAGCTTGGTTTTGTTCTTCCTTTCTGCACGTCACTATTCTCCTGCTCCCCTGGCCCCAAGTGGCAGGATTTATCTGCGCAGAGTCTAGATTGGGACCTGCTGGTTTGGCCTTCGAATTTTACTTCCACCCTGTCATGTTCCTCTCCACTGTTCGTTGCCCTGTCCTGGCTTCCTGCCCAGCCTCCAGTCACTCTCCCTGCCTCCCTTCTTGGCCTTTTGTACAGTCTGTTCCCCACACAGCTGTGAAGTAACTTTTATAAAAGGTCAGTGAGATGTACTTGCCCTGCATAAAGCCCTCCAGTACCTTCCAACTTCTTCCCATCGGTCTATATGGCCTACTTGGTCTGCCCAACATACCGTTGGCAGGCCAAGGGTCAGTGAGAGAGAATATATCTATGAATGCCATCTAAGATCTGAAAAGCATTAGATGGGGAGAAAAAATAACAATATGCTTTATAAAAAATTTAATAAAAAAACTGAACTTACTTGAAACATTCTGAAATTATTGTGTGATACATTTGAAACTCAACTGCATAGTTATTGAGTGTAGACTTTGTAGCTGCACTTACGCAAATCTCACATTCCAGATCCCCCAACACCATCTCCTACCTCATACCCTGCTGTATCCAGCTCATAGTTCTGCTCTCATCTCTGAACAGTCCACATGCTCCTTCTGTGTGGAGCCCGGCTCTCAGATCTCCCTCTCCCAATTTGTGTTGCCTGTATGTTCACTGGAGCATGGCCAAACTTCCAGTGGTCAACCCCTTAAAAACAAACCAACCTGAGTCTTTCCCCACTGCAGACCCTCCCTGGAAGCCCTCAGCTGTGAAGAGCCACACTTCAACATCCCTATCATACTCTTTTAGAGTCCTCTTGGATGCTTTCTTGTCTAAGCTGTTACGTTTTGGGGGAACATGGGGTGGGGGTGGGGTAGCTTTGGGGTTGTCACCAAAGCCTTCTATGTCCCTCTTTCTCAACTGTGAGTCTCCAGTCACTGATGCCACTGCAAAAGTACCTTGCCCTGTACAGTCAGCGGGAGAATGGATCATGGACTCCCACATGGTTTCTGGCGACAGCACAGAGCACAGACACTCATAGGGTCTCTAGCAGCACGTGCCAGGGACCTGAGCATGGTCTCTGGTGGCAGTACGGACCATGGACATCAACACGGCCCTCTGCTGCAGCACAGGCCACAGACATACCATCATAGTCCTCGGCTGCCCCATTCTTACTGCTCAAGACTTGATGCCAGACCGGAGGGGTGATTCCTGACTCAGGCGGGGGTGGGGTGGGCAGATAAACTCTTTTCACACCACTTGGGTTATTCATTCCCTGGTTATTGTCTGTAATTAAAAAAAATTCACAGTATTTTAGATCATTGATGGAAAAAAAAGAAAAAAACCTGCATTCCTTTTTCCAAACTACTCGGAGAACACGTCTACATGATCGACCAAAAACCCTGGTGGGGTAGCTGCTTTGGATGGTAGCACCCCGCAGGCTGTGATTTCATTCCCGCTCTTCATTTCCCTTAATCTGTTTGAACCCAGCATTGTGCTCTGCAGTGTGGGATGCTAAGAATCCTTGCAAAGAGTGACCTGAGGAGCAAGTGGTTGTCACAGATCTTTATGTGCAAAAGGTGGTGGGGATGCTTAAGTTCTAAAAGCTGTATCTGCTAGGAGGGCCTGTGGCTCAGGAACAGCTGGGGAGGCAGAGGAAATCAGACATCCAGAGTTAGATGCTTCTCAGATGGTGAGTCAGCAGCTCAGAGCACTAAGCTCAAGAGCACTCCTATTAGTAGCAAGATCATGTAACCTACTGCTTTAGTATGGCATGCTCGTTCCAGGCTGGGAAGAAAGAGGAAACGATGTAAGGCAAAGAGGCAAAGCGCTGTGTCAGGCTTGTCTCTTTTATCAGAAGAGATACTGTATCTGAACTGGGAACATGTGTCTATAAGATGGGGCTATAGATAAGCCTGTATGGCATTTTCTTAATTAGTGATTGATGGGGAAAGCCTAGCCCATTGTGGATGGTGCCATTCATGGGTTGGTCGGCCTGAGTTTTATAAGAAAGATGAACAAACCACAGGGAGCAAGGCAGTAAGCAGCACTCCTCCATAGCCTTTGCATCAGCTCCTGCCTCCAGGTTCCTGCCCTAATTGAGTTCCTGTCCTGACTTCCTTTGATGATGAACTGTGATGTGGAAATGTAAGCCAAATATACCCTTTCCTCTCCAAGTAGCCTTGTTCATGGTGTTTCATCACAGCAGTTATAACCCTGACTAAGACAATGCCTACAAACTGGGAAAGAGGGCTGTGGTCCAGCATCCACAAACTGCCTTCATTGATGAGGGGTCAGCTTATTGTGAACATTGGTAAACACTGTAAAGCAAGAAGGTGGGGGTCAGGAGTAGGAGGAGGAACCAGCATAAGGAGCAGAATAAAATAAACAGTGCATTTATTATCATTAATAAATGATACTTTATTAAACAGGTGATAATCATGAGCATGTCTGCTCCAGGAAGCATAATTACAGTGAAAGAGAGTCCCTCTTGACAAAAATCCAAATTGTCATAAAAAAGTATTGTGCAGTCACGCATTTTGCAGCAGTAAGAAACAACTCCGTTATCCAGATTGTCTATTCATTTGTTTACATCCCCGATGTAATAAGATGTGCTTGGAAACCAGAGGAAGAGTTGCTGAACCAGACAGGTGGATCTGGACCTAAACAACTAAAATTAAAGGAAAAGTGCAACCAGGAGAGGGAGGTGTATAAAGGCAAGCAAGAGTGTCCAAGCACACCATCTACTACCTAAGGGTGGCCTGGAATGGTCTTCAAGTTTAAGGGAGACCGAAAAATAAAAATTAAAAAAAAGTGGGGGGCTGGAGAGATAGCTCATTGGTTAGGAACACTTGCTGCTCTTTCAGAGGATCCAGGTTCAATTCCTAGTTCTCCCAGGAGATCTGATGTGCCTTCTTCTGTCCCCTACCGGGACTGCATAGATAGAGAGTCCATGCGCGGAGATAGATACATAGATATATAGATAGACTGTCAGATAGATGATAGATAGATACATAGATATAAATTAATTAATTAAAAATCCTACTGTTTTACTTCAGGCTGCTATAATAAAAATCATAGAACACATGGTTTAAACAATAAATGGTGATTTCTTGCAATTGTGGAGGCTGGAAGTTTGAGATCAAGGTGCTGGAAGACTCAGTGTCTGGTGATAACATTTTTCCTGATTTGCTAAAGAGACAAGACATTTTATTTGCCTAGTAGAGGCACCTATCCAGGTATTTAGTGCTGCACTTCTGGACCTAAACACCCTTCCCTCCTACCTCAATATCTAATAGCTGTTGTCTGCTCCGGAAGCAGCAGCAGGCAACCACCTTTACAGCCAGAGTCTTCTCTCATGAGACTCTGAGTGTGCTGGTGTCTTGATCTTAGACTTCCCACCTCTAGAACTGTGTGGAAAGAATTTTAGATTTATAACTCAGCCTGTGGTGTTTCCTTACAGTAGTACACGTCAACTAAGACAGACATGCAATAGTCTCTCCTAATTTTTTTGAAGCTGATTTGTTTTGTTTTCGCATGTAAGTCTATGCTGTCTCAAATAGATTAGTCCATAACTCATTGCAACATCTCTTTCTAGTAAAATCCGTCTTAAAATGTTATGACTTAAAACGTTATGCAAGCATCTAACCCAAAAGATTTATAATGGAGTTTTCAAGTCGAGCTTGAGGGAGGCTCTCTGATGGTTCTTTCCTTTTGGCGATATCTCAGGCACTCTCGGCTGGCATCCAGGAGTGCTCTAATGCTTGGGCAGCGTCCTTCCTGCTTTTCCTCCCACAGTCTGGGGTCAGTTCTTGTTCACAGAAGTACCAGAAGCTGAGGGAAATGGAGATAAAGAGCCAGTCATTATGCTCTGTAAAGGCTTGGCCTTGAAGAAGTTCTAAAAGCTCTTCGGGGTAGAAACACAATTGTCCTTAGGTTTATTTCTCACCGAGGTCTTTACACTCTTGCTTGTAAGAAGACCTCTCCATCTCCTTGGCCACAGCTTCTCAGGTCTCTGGAGGCCCTCCTTTCTGCATGTTGAGAAAGATGGATTACTCTGTGTCAGGCCAACAAGGTCCTGTGAGGTGGGGGGCTCAGCTAGACAGTAGCCATTGGAAAGGCTCGTACCTGGATACATTCAAAGAGCTAGCTGAGGAGAAGCAGTAGCTTTCAGGAGTCTCTGTGTCATTCTGGAGCAGAGCGGCCTGCTTTGCTGCCCTGCACGCTTTGTCTACACAAAAATGTCTACACGCAGCCTGGGGCCTGTGTATTTTTGCTATAAGCTCACAGCATCACCATCTACAAGCTGAGCAAGGTACCTAAATACACCCATACGTCAGAGTTTGCAGTGCTGTCTTTCGCCCTAAACCAGTGGTTCTCAACCTTCCTATAGTTGCAAGCTTTTAATACAGTTCCTCATGTTGTGGTTACCATCCAACCATAAAATTATTTTCATTGCTGCCTTATGACAGTAATCTTGCTACTGTTATGAATAATAATATCTGATATGCCACCCCCGTGAAAGCATCGTTTGACCCCCAAGGAGGTCACGACCCACAGGTTGGGAAACACTGCCCTAAACCATTCTGCTTCTCATTTCTTGACAGCTTCTTGAAAATTCTTCTGTGCTTTGATTAAATTGGTACTTTTTAAACCTAGAGTCTTCTTTTCATATTCGGGGATACCCTGAGATCCCTCTCAAATTTTGAGAAGACACCCACAGAAGCCCTGTGTTCCTTCAGATCTGAAAAATAAAAAAAATTCCATGAACAAAGAACCCATTAAAAATATTCCCGAGTCATAGCACCGGGTGGTGATAAAGGAGGAGGCCTGAGCTGGCCCTGCTAGGCGTGGGCAGGTGGTGGCAGCTAAGTGTGGAGGGAACACTCGACAGCCCTTGGCTCAGTCTCCATCAGCACGACAGCCCCGGTCCTGCTGTTTCCGAGCCCCTGAAACCAACCTTCCTCAACTTTGATAACGTTTTCTCCTGCCTTGTGACTACAGGGGAGAATAATGAAGCTCATAATAAACAATCAAGCGCCTCCCCGCCCTCATGGATAAGACCCGCAGTACAGAACGTTCTTTGAAATCTTTTTTTGTGATTTTTTTTCTTCCCACGTTTCCTCTCTTTCTCTCGGTGATACAAGCATCCCACAGCAGTGAGCAGCCTTCAGATTGGTTAGATGTGAGTAGATGTGCAAAAAAACAAAACCACATGCTACATTTGTGTGGTGTGGAGCTCTGCAGACAAGCTGTGGTGAAGATTTTCAACTGCAGTCCTTACGGGTCGGAGGCAGGAGGAGCAGAGGGAAAATGGACATCACTGTTACCTGAGACCCCAGTGAGTTTCCAAAGCTGCTAAGTGTACACACACACTCGTATGTATACACTTACATTTACCGTTAGTAAAATCCCACCTCTTCATTTAGAAGACTGCAGCTTTTTTGCATGACTGAGTTCCGGCATCACTACTTGTACACAGTGGGGCATATTATGAAGTCAAATAACCTCTATTTGGACACAAACACTGTGACAGCATGCCATTTGATGACTGAGATGGTTCATAAGTAACCACCAAGAGGGCCGCACATACCGAGGATACAGTGGGCAATGGGCAATGCTCCAGTGGGTAGTAGGGATTTCATCATGCTATAGGAAGGAAGCACAACTTTATTTCTTTTCAAGCCGCAGCAGTTACAGGCAATGGGAACCTCAGAAAGGCAACCCTCAGCTAAATACAGGCATGGAGGATGGAGGATCAGAACACTGCAGAGTGAGAAAACAGGAAACAGAAGATAGGACTGCAGAGATTTTGCAAACAAGAGGGTTTGCATAGTGTGCCTGGGTGATCCAAGACGGATCTTCCGGGGCCTGTGTACCACCTGGCAGAGAGGAAACAGAGCTGGCATCTCCATGACAAGTCAGCATTGTGTTGCATTTGGTCTGCTGAGCAGCAGCCTTAGCGTCATGGGAGCCTGGTAGGAAGGCAGAACTTCAGGCCCTGTGCAGACTGCCGTAAACAAAATTCCCAGATGACCTTATGCTTATTTATGGCAAAGAATCACCAAATCAAGCAGGTGGGAGAGACAGGTGCTGAGGGCTACAGTGAGGCATAGCAGAGGCCAGAATGACTGGCCAGATGCCGTTGTTAGCAAATAAGGTTGTTTTGGTTTTCGTTTGTTTGTTTGTTTGTTGTTGTTATTTTGGTAGGGATGGGATGGTTCAGACTAATGGAAGATTTTATTGATCTGTTTGTTCAGAGACTCTTAAAGGCATTATGCTCTAAAAGGACTCTGATGTTTTATATTAAAATAGATCTTTGTGTTTTGCCAATTGAACTCCTAGAGGAACAGATATCTAAACACGGCTGTGGTATCAACAAGGGTTTTTAAATATGGAGAGCCATGAGCAATCAGAAACAAAATGACATGGTAGGTGAATGCATAAGAATTGAGGATCCAGCCTTACCAGGCCACAGAGGAAGACAATGCAGACAGTTCTGATGAGATGTGATAGGCTAGGGTCAGATGGAAGGGGAAGAGGAACTCCCCTATCAGTGGACTGGGGGAGAGGCATGGGAGGAGAAGAGGAAGGAAGGGTGGGATTGGAAAGGGATGAGGGAGGGGGCTACAGCTGGGATACAAAGTGAATAAATTGTAATAAAAAAAAATAAATTTAAAAAATTAAAAAAAGAATTGAGGGTCTAATGCACACGTTTTTCTTACTCAAAGCTTTGTTCCACACACATAAAAGGTGGGATGGGGAAGGTGGGTGGGTCTCCCCACAGCTGGAGAAGAGGGGACTGGGTACAAAGAGCCAAGTATGCAAGAATTTTTATTATGTGCACGTTCGGGGATATTGAACAGATCGGTCCCTTGCTCCCGGACTGTGAGGTGTAGCCTCTGTTCTGTAAGACTTATGCAGCAGTAGTTCTTTCAACACGTGGTGAGAGCACAGTTGAATGAGTATAAGTGACAAAGATTTGGGGCATCGAACAGTTAGGGGTATTGCATTGGTTCAAATCCTGAGCCTGACTCTCAGCTGAGTGGTCTTCTATAAGGACAGTGAGTTCCTCGGGCTTCAGGGTCCTCATCTCTAGGATAAGGAACAGCCACTCCTCCAGCAGGTGGCTGTTTGTAAGAAAAACTGAGTTAAGTGTTCTGGAGTAATGGGCTCCCACGACCGTCACTGTATTATCATCGGTTACTACGGTTGTGCTCTGGCTGGCTGGAGAAGAGAAACTAAATCTGGAGACATTTTCCCAGTTTCTGAGACTTGAGTGAACGGGTGAGTGCGGCAGTCACCCTTGGAACTTGCCCTGTGCAGAGACAGCTGGCTTCATCAGTGTAAGCGGCTCTCCTGTTTCCTCAGGACACTAATAATAACCAGGCCCTGCATTTGTTCCACATGTCACCACCCTCTAAGCTCATTCATAAAGCACTGTCCCATGCATGTCACTGTCTTGCTCTCCCGTCCCTGCAGCTGGTGTGGGGTCAGGGACAGTGTACTCTGAACAGGTGGGTGGGAGGGGAGGGTAAACATGTTCCCTGCTCTAGGGGTCAAAGCAACTCCTGATACTATCTCAGACCCTGGACTTGGTCAAACCAGCACTTGTCTTGACGAGCTGTGTAATCAGAAGAGAGGGTCATGTGGCAGGAGCTGCACCCCACCCCCCTGCATAGCCTGGACTTGGATCGTCAGTGAATCCTGCTGTATTGATCTCAGTCCTGAATCTCCAAGGATTTGAAAGGGTTGACAACCTTTCCAAAGTTATTTGCTCTGGGGACCTACTCTGGTGGCTTTGTTAAATTGGAGGTAGGGAACTAGCAACAAACAAACAATAACAAAAACTACCTTTTTGTCTCAACTGCTTATAATAGATTCACATTCACTTTTTAAAAAATGTGAATAACCTTCAAAAGCAAATGTAAGATTACTTGTAATTTCTCCCGGTATTATGAATTGGAGGACCATCTAGCTTTCTGTCAACAGTAACATTAAGGAAAGAACAGTTCTTGGATGGAGGTGCATAGGAAGGAGACTGAGGGATGATCTCCTAAGAGGGAGCTGACTCTAAGAGTGGAGCCAGGAAGTCAAGAGCTTTGGGCACAGAGCAAGAATCTTAGAGGGAAGGCAGCAGGAGGCAGGGTGCAGGCTTGCCATAGAAAAGGCCAGCGCTAGAGAAGTCTTCTTGAGCTGAACGGGGCCAGTGGTTGGAGGCAATAGCTACTGACTTACACAGCTGCAAGTGAGGGTATAAACAGACAGTGCTTCCTGTCTGTACTCAAGGTACCTCACTAAAGGTGCACAATCCACGCCAGGCAAGTAGAGCTCAGGTCACGATCATTCTCCTTTCCTCCAGGGCTCCAGGCACTCTCAGCTCCAGTTAGAAAGCTGCCAACATTCTGTAAGCAGCCTTTTCCTGGCCTGAAATGCCCCTTCCTTTCTTTCCCCAGCTGTACCTTCCAGCTCAGCAAAAAGACCCCTCTCCAGGGGCGATTGTATAGTCTTGTTTCTCTCCAGTAAATGTGTTTGCTGTTGGATATTTGTTTTCTTTTTTAAGCATCTATTTAATCAATTGCCACTCATTTAAGAAAATAGAGTGGTTTCTTCACATTGCAAATAAATGTGTGCTGTTCTTTATAGAAAGTGAAAATCCAGAAGGTAGAAGCTAAAGCATGAAGAGACTATTCCAACCTGGGATGCTTCCTTCCAGTCATTGTTCTACGTATACATTTCTTCTTCATTTGGTTGTTATGAACATATATACATTATGTGTATTGATTTTTGTTAAGAGAACATTGGCTGTTTTGTGCGTGTGTGTGTTTTAGTGATTATATAAAACAATCATTCAAAACTATAGAAAAATGGGTAGAAGAAAATCCAATCTTCCATTATCACTGTTGTTAGACTGGGATTGCTGGGGCTGATGTGAAAATGAGAGAAGCTGAAATGGACCTCGACAGAAACAGATTGCATTGTATTGCTATCAGGGGCAAGCAACCTTCCCACAGGACTGAAGACTGCTCGTGATGGGAATGGGAAAGCATCATGCCCTTGTCTTTATCTCTTCAAACTGGGAATACGTGAAGGGTCTAATAGCATGTTTTAGTCAACATGTGCCTCACTTCAATGTAGAATTGGAAATAAGAGGCCCTAACATATCTGCCTCATTTTTTAAAATTTCATCATTATTATTTTAATGGGTGATAGTAAAAGTAGGACTATACAGAGATAATTTTTATAGGTGTTTTGAAGTATTTCTCTGTTGTGTTTTTCACCTACTTATGTGTGTCCCAAGACTGCATTATCATGTTATATGCATTTTAAAGTTTGGTTACCCTAGGAATATTAACAGGTCCTGATGGTATGAAAAAGCATGTGGTTAGAAGAGCAGGGGAGATGGTGCAGCTGTGCAAACGTGAGTACCTAAGTCTAAGCCTGGCACTCCCGTAAAAGCCAGACCCAGCAACACGTGTCTGTAACCTCAGCACTGGCGAGGAGAAGGATGCCTGGAGTTTGCTTACAAAAAGCCTCGCCGAGTCAATGAACTCCGATTTTGATGGCAGATCCTGTCTCGAAAACAAAGTGGAAAGCAAAGGAAGACACTGGTATTGCTGTTTCACATGCACACATACCCACAGACATAAGTGTCCACACACACACAGGAAGAGGGAGAGAGAGATGTAAGGAGAGGGAGAGAGAGATAAAAGTAGAGGTGATGTCTACTCTCTTTCAGTTTATTAAAGTTCCCTGAATAAAAGGACTTCTCAGAGTCAGTCTGAAAATATTTTAAAGAAGCAAAATATTGTTATTTTAATTGCTCAGCTAGGGGCTGGAGAGATGCTCAGTAGCTAAGAGCATTTGCCGCTCTTGCAGGGGACCCAAGTTCTGCTCCCAGCATCCACATCAGGTGGTTCACATCTTCCTGTAACTCCAGCCCCAGGGGAACCTGCACACACACACACAGCAAGTAAACATTTGTAGGTTATGATGTACTAGTGATTAACTGAGTCACCAATGATGCATTGGTTTTGCCTGAAGAGATATAAAAGCACTTCTCCTTGGAGTCCATGAACCAAGAACATGTCCAGATTTGAACTCTCTACTTAGTGCTCCCTCTGTCTTCTGTCCTCTGTCTGTCTGTCATATGAATCTGAACTGAATCAGTTTATTTTTCTATCTCTTTGTGTCTGTCTGTTGTATGAAAGTGTGTGTCTGTGTCAATCTGTGGTGTCTGTATGTGTCTGTCTGTGAGTGGTGGACTAGGACTAGGTGTGCGTGTCTCTGTGTCTGTTGAGTGTGTGTGTGGGTATGTGTCCCTAACAAAGGGCTCACTCTGTGTTTATTGAACAGCACAGAAAGCATCACATGGGGAAGGAATGGAATACTTTACAGAAATCCTTAACATAGTTTTATAAGGGATTAAATCACCAATTCCTACTAATCCCAACTGACCCAGACAACAAACATCATTATTTATCAACCAATATCCATATACTGATGCTTTCAACCATTGTCATAGATTTTGGAAAATTGTTTTTAACTTCTGTGTTTGCTGCTTTTAGGAAATGAGACACATGTATGGTCTGGGCCAGGGGCCTGGAAGAATACATAATTTAAGATTACAGCTGTGCATTACCTTAGGCTGTAAAGGTTGATTACACAGGAAATCCCCAGGCAACTAAGGTTGGCTGTTAACAATGTTCTCTTAAAGTCAGCTTAAACAAACAGTTTGAGAACACAGTAGGATAGCAATCTTAAGTGACCTCAAGGTGTATTATTAACTTTGGCTGTGAGATCCATCTGGCAAAAGTTCTAGTCTCAGATATTTTTAGAATATCATGAGAGATATTTTTAGAATATTGCACTGCCACACAAACATATACATAAATAAAAATAAATTAATTGCTCAGCTATAAAAGTTCTATGTAGTCTTTATTTTTAAGGAAACCATGTTTGTGGGGTAATTCTGGAATAACACTTCAACAGTGCAAAATCTTAGCCATTGTTACCAAGTTCTGTGAGGACAACAGCTGTCACTGTTCTACAGTCATCCACTAAGACAGGGACTTCCATTTCATTGGTTGGATGTGAATTATGGTTCAGGAAACGTGAGTGAACCATAAAAACGATCCTGGAGAGTGTGGTTTCAAGGAGCCTGTGTTACCTGAGACCGGAGAGGATGAGGAGTTGGGTGACTAGTCAGTTGAACTGACCCTGGGCCAGACTTTGTTCTGAAACTGCAGCTCGCATGTGGAAACATGCAATTCACCTGCATTCCTGAAGGAGGGATGCAAATGGTACTGTTTAGGCATCACTACAAGAAAATGCTCAGTGTGGGCATAACTTTTTTTAAAAATATATTTGATTCACAGTTAAGTACACAGATGGGAGAAACCATCAATACAAAAGAATATGTACAGAGATTTGCTGTGAAAAACTGGCTTGCAAGACTGTGGAGTTTAGCGGCTTCCCAAATCTTTCCAACACCAACAAAGCGGGTGGTATAGTTCTAGGCAGTGAATGCTGCACGCCTTGGTCTGAGGGGCTGGTGGTCTGGAAAAGGACATCAGTGGTAGGAGATGGCTGCTTCTGCTTAAGCGGAAGGTGTTGTGTTTTTGTTCTTGCAGGCCGCTGATGGACCAGGTGGTGCCGAGCTGCACAAATGAGCCGAGCTCAGCTCCTTTACTCCGTGTTCAGACTCAAGGGCTCATTTCTCCAGAAGCTGTACACACAGACACCGAGGTATGTTCTACTGGCCACCTGGGTATCTTGAGTCCTGTCAAACTGACGCATAAAACGAATTATCACAGGATAGTTGGCCCAGCCTTTGTTAAAAAACAAAAAACTCACAAAAAGAGTCCACACAAATTTGTCTCACCAAACTTAAAGAAGAATCGGGCTAGATTCTGAGTCCCAGTCTCCTTAGGAAGGTTTCAAGGCAGAAGACATGGCAAATGAACCTCTCTGGCAGGGTTCAGGACCTTCTTTTGTTGGTAGCTTCTGGCCACAGTTTCTGAATGCTTGCCCATTGCAGTGGATTTCATCTGAGACTTGTCAGACAGAAGTATGACTGGGATGGACATTCCTGGAAAGTCCCACCATGAGGGACTCCATGTCCCAAGGGCAATCTCTGCTTATAGGCCTCTGTCCTTTTGGACTTTTGGAAGTTACTAAAATTCTCCGCTGACCGCCTCAGCCACCCTCCTGTATTCCTATTTGCTACTATAATCAATAGCCATGACTGGGTATTTGTGAACAACATATGTGTCAGGTCCAAAGAAAACTTCGTTTGCCCAAACTCTAGTAGTTAGACCTTCCTCAGGAACTTATGAAGCCTGGTCCCCTCAACCAAAAGGAGCTATTTCCTCTATCACTGGCAGAAGAGACAAATGGCTGTCTGTGGTACCCATCAGCATACCGAAGTGCATGCTGGCCTCCAGGCTCCCTCAGTATTACAAGAACATGCTACACATTTCAGAGCTCATGCTGGCATCCTGGCTCTTCTTAGCGCTTCTCACCTCCTTCCTACCTAAACTTACTCAGCTCATGGGCTTCTAGCTCCTTAGCTATTCGTTCTCCTTATAATTCTGCTTTATTGACTGTGCTCTTCATTTTGCCTTCTCTCTCTCTCCTCTCTCAGGTCTATTCTGCCAGCCATGCTCAGTCTACTACTTATTCTCTCTGTTCTGGACTGTTGCAGAGGCCTCTAGCTATTCTCTCTTTCTCATACCCACAATTAAACCTTCCCCTCAACCATACCACAAAGTTGGTCATTTCACCAGTTTATACAATATATTTATTGCCTTACTGCTGCACGCTGCAGAGATGAGGAGCCCAAGACTGAGGTGCCCAGTATCTGACCAGAGCCTACCTGCTGCATCATCACACAGTGGAGAGCGAGAAGGAGGGAGGCCTGGGGGCAAGTTCTCCCCTTGTGAATCCATTGCTCTGTTAACAACATGACTATATCCATGAAGACCTCACCGCCATTCACTAAGCCCTGTTTCCCAATGCACTCGCTCCTGGTTATAGATCTTTGTCCAAGCATTGTCCAGATATACCTCTGCCTAGCCTCATGAGGTGTTCTTAGAGGCTCTGCTGCATGCTGGATCAACCACGCCCCTCAGAACTGAACTATTAAAGACACAACATATGAGGTGTCCCTGTAACAACTATAACTCAGCTATGAGCTTGATCTCTGCACATGTCTATGAACGAGAGCACATCCTTAATAAAATATGCACACAAGATGCCCACCAGACCCAAGTGGTCTCATACCTATAGTGGTCTGGTGAATCTATCTGTAAATATAACAAGGCTAGTCATAAAACCATCACAATGGGTTATAATACCGCATGAAAAAGTCTCTGTATATGAAACTAGTGTTTCCTTTCACAGTGTCAAGAAATGCTACCAACCCCATGAAAAATGCCCAGTGTTATTGGGTCTCAGCAGAGAGATAAGCTAGGGTGATGAGTAAATGACCCCCAAAGCTCAGGCACACTGATAGTGAGACATCTCAGACTTGGCTAACTCAGTTTCCCTTGGGACTAGGTAGCCTGGCTCCAACTTCACATAAGGTTGTCACATGCTGAGTACCTGTGTATCTTAACAGATTCCAAACCATCTGACACCTACACTGCAAGTATTTGCATTGTAAAAAGACGGAAGACCCAGCCTCCCCTCTAGCTCTGGATGTGCAGTGTGCCCAGGAGCATAGCCTTTCTCATGGGTGGAGAGAAAACAGGGATTGGGTAGGAACTTTGTGCCTTTCCTTGCTGGTCATGCCAGCTTAGCACAAGCAAGCCTGCCCCGCGGCTCATACGATGTGGTTGATTGCTCTCTGGTGTCTGTTGGAGGACTGGCTCCAGGAATCCCAAGGGTCCCCAGATGTGTGGATGCTCCAGTGCTTTCTGTAAAGTGTGTGTGGTGTTGATTATAAACTAGAACCTTCACTTTTATTTTTTTAAGTCACCTCTAGATTGCTTATATTATATACAGTTGTTTTGAGACTTACTATATATAGGAAAAAATAGTCTGTACATATTTGTAATAGTTGTACACTACCTACTACATGCCATTTTCAGCCCATTTTTGGTTGGCTCTATGAATGTGGAACACAGAGGGCTGTTTCTGCCTTCATTCACTTGCTGTACCCTTCTTGTGACTTTACTGTACATTGAAGACCCATTTTCTTTTATCCACCTTCAAGTATTCCCTGCCTAAACCCTAGAATCCAGCAGAGCTGTGCACTGTATGTATGCTTTCCTCTCTTCAGGAGAGACTGCAGATCTTTACCGCCAGGCTCTCTGATGGAGCACACAGAGTCACAAGTCAGTAAGCACTGTCAGGAGTCCCCCTGATCATCTTACAACTCTTGGACATTTATGCTTCTGAGGATGTCCTGTTTCCTTATGGGGCATCCCCACCTCTTGCATTTGTGTGCATGGAGTTGCAATGTCAAAGGGCATTTTAAAGACTCGTGTATAAGGGGGAGAGGGGGAGAGTGCTCCTCTCATCCATCTCAAAGGCAATATGTATCTAGGACAGCTCTACCTATTGTCCCTAAGCCTGTACCTCTGGCTTTTCTAACAGAGGAGGGACATCATTCAGGTGGCTGGCTCAGCTGCTTTATACATGAAGTACAGGGAGACAAAGGCACGTTTCTAGACACAATCATCGCTGTTATCTTCAGTGACTTGGGAATCACGTTCTTAGTTTTTTTGTTGTTTGTTTGTTTTATCATGAGTTTGACTTCTGTCTACACCGACAGAGACAAGCCAACCAGGCTTCAACAAAGCCCTTATCAGAGGCTGTTGTATCAGTGCAGGGATGAAGAGATCCCATTTCTCCCTTTTCATATACATATCTTACTTCTCAATCTTTGGAAATTCTTCTTGGGAAGGGAACACTGCTTCTACGAATCCCTCACACAGAGGAGGCAGCCAACACACTTGCAGTGATGTGTTGATTGGCTTTTCATTGGCTGTTCTTTGGTGTGGATTTTTCCCCTCTTCAAAGCTAAATAAGACATATTTGCAATCTAATTACAAAAAAGAGAATTTTAAAGGCAGAATTCAGACGTGGATAGACCTCCAGTTTCTGTTCCAACCATCAGGTTTATTTTCACTGCCAGCCAAACAACAACATCAACAACAACAACAAAAACTTTACAAAATATGGGTTTCACTGTTTGCTTCCTGTATACATTTTAATTTTAACATTGAATTATTATAAATTGTACAGCAATTCTATATTCCTTTGATTCATAAAAGATATTGGTATAACGGATTTCCCCAACTATGCAACACCACAATTTGGAACAGTCCTGCCGTAGAAGCATCTGGAATGCCTGTGCTTTAACTAGTGCAAAAGGCTTTTACAGGAAAGCCAGATTAACAGGGTATGATGCGTGGACGTTGTGTAGGACTGTGTTCTGTAAAAACAACTTCTTCTTCCTCCTCCTCCTCCTCTTCTTCTTCAGAGTTATTTATTTATTATTGTATACAGTGTTCGGCCTGCATGAGAGGCCACCAGATCACATTCATTATAGATGGTTGTGAGCCGTTATGTGGTCACTGGGAGTTGAATTCAGGACCTTTGGAAGAGCAGCCAGTGCTCTTAACCTCCGAGCCATCTCTCCAGTCCGTCCTTTAAACTTTTTCAACTCTGAGAAAGCTGGCTTAACTCCCACCCTTCAGTCAGAGTAGATCTCTGTGCAGCTCTGCATCAACGCTGTTCCTGAGCTGTCAGAGAAGAAGACGTGTTACGGTCTAAAAATAAATATAATAAGTTCCCTTATTCAAAAATGGCAGAACAGATTTTACACAACTGTTCCACCAAATTGATCACATGTTACTGGGTTTGAAAAGTTTTCCACCCATAATAAAATTATGGAAACTTTTGGGTACAAAAACAAGGGCCAGAGCAGAGAACGTTTCCTTTCCCCTTTCGCATGAAGAGAGAAAACATTAGCGCTGTGCTCTGGCCAAGATGGGAGAGAATGTCCACAGCTCTTTTGGAGTTCACACGGGATCAGAACCAGACAAAATCTCCACAAAAGACAATTAGTTTGCCAAGCTTTCCTTGGCAAGTCTCCAGGTATGTCAAGGAGGACTTCTGCCCATTAGCAGCCAGACTCCCACTATTATGATTTAAACTACTGTTTTCTAAAAAGCATTCCAGAAATGGGCAGCTCTTAGGTGCTATTTGAACAAGGATGCAGGGTCAAGGAAAAGTTCAACTATCACAGACATAAGGACTAACTGCTGCTGTCAGGCCCTCTCAGTGTGCTGCGGAGCAGCCTTTGAGAGTGAGTCATTTACGAAAGGCACTTTGGAGTTCTGCTTTCCTGTGGCATTGTAAGAAGGCATTCTGAATGTCTTCTCTTTCTAAAACTCTGAAAAATCTTGGCTGAATACATAATTTTTAGATGCACAGTTTGCAAGAATATGGAAATCATTTGGGGGAACAGAGATAAGAAATAGTACAATAAGTTACTGAGGACGTTGTACTGAACTGGAATCACTTCCAGTCATTGCACTGAACTGAAGGGATTTCAGGCCAGTGCCTTGAGTGTTAGCAGACACTTAAAGGACGGTGGCCTCAGTACCAAACCTGGATCCTCTAATGGCTAACTCCTCACAAAAGCTTTCAAAACCTATTGAACTTGAGCATTCAAAACCTATTGAAGGAATGGCTGCTGCAGCTTGGCTGGGTCCAGTTTCTACTCTGTGAGGTGCGTTGGCTTTTTTTGTTTGCTTTCTCTCTTCCTGGAATTAACATTGACTACTTGCTTGCTCAAATAACAACAATAGCAACAAACTATTGAACAGGAGATCAAACCCCCAAATTACAGAACACTCAAGGAAATGAACTATCACAAGTTTGCAGGCATGACTAACATCAGCATTTTTATCTTAATAATTTTAGACATTTAAGTTATTGAGTATACAATATAAACACTATTTTAAAGCTATACAAAGAAAACGAAAGGAATTAAAAGAAAGACACAAACAAGGAATATGATACCTTGAAAGAATCAGGTAGATTTTAAAAGAAAATGGAATTTTCAGAACTATCATTATTAAAATTAAAAATCAATGTTCAGATTAAATATAAGATAAGGCATTGCCAAAGGTAGACTCTACGAGCTGAAATGTATAGATCTGAAGAAATTGCCCTGACTGCAGCACTGAGCGGTCTGCATGTGAAGAACTTGGAAAGGTGCACGGGCTGTGCAGGTGTCGCTGCATGCAATAAGAGTCCCAGGGGAAGAGAACAGTGAGAAAGAGAGAGAAGATATGAACAAGAAGTGTCAGAAAGTTGCCGGTTGCCTGGAACTTACAGAAAATGCACATCCATAGAGTCAGAACCAGGATGAGTCTCTCATGTCTAGTTGGGAAAAGATACTCATGTCTGCAGCAGCAAAACTTCGAAACATTATTTATCTTGTTAGGGGTAAAATACAAAGCCACGCACAGAGAAATGCCATTTAGATGGTGTGACAGCAGACTTCTCAGGCACATCACTAGCGCTGAGAATCAGTGGAACCTTGAGATGTCTGGAGTCAAGTCAACATCAGTGCAATACTGTGCGCTCAGACTAATTACTTCACAAGAAAGGTGCTGAAATAGAATAATTTAATACTTGTTCACAATTAAATAGAGACTTAGTACATTTGATTCATAAGACTCTCACTGGAAGAACGTCTTTTTATGGAAATGGTTTATTTGTTTGTTTTTATAAGAACAAACTATGGGACATAAGTCTGAGATAGAATAAATAAGAGATAGAATAAGCCATGGGACATAAGTCTGAGATAGAATAAATAGTGAGCAAAGAAGTTCATTAAAGCATTCTAAGTAATTATAGAGTTTTACTGCATGAAGTGGTAATGGAAAATATATACTTATAACATAGGTAACAGTCTACATAGAGAGTGTGTGTGTGAGAGAAAGATAATTTTATACAGATGATAATAGTACCAATCAGATATTAATACTCTGTAAACCAAGATGGAAGTGATTGGAGTTCAAGATAATACAACTTTCTAAATCTATGTGAGAACAGATCTCTAATTTGCAAGCATCCTGTGGGGTTAGTTGCCAGAAAATGTGCTTGGAATTTGGAAGATATGATTTCAATGAAAGTGAGACTCTCGGCCTCCTGGACTCTTGAACAGGTGAGACAGAGTTGTTACCCTCCTGTCTGAGAAGTTGGTGGCTCTTGTGTTGGTGATATAGCAGTACCAGATTTTTTTTTTTAATTAAATTTCAGATAACCCATTGTCTTAGTTCAGGTTCTACTGCAGTGAGGAGATACCATGATCACAGCAACTCTTATAAGGGCAAACATTTAATTGGGGCTGGCTTACAGTTTCAGAGGCTTAGTCCGTTATCATCATGGTGGGAAGCATGATGGTGCTGGTGAAGGGGCTGAGAGTTCTACATCTTGATCCACAGGCAGTAGAAGGAGACTGTGTGCCACACCGGGCAGACTTGAGCATAGAAGACCTAAAAGCCTGTCCCCACAGTGACACACTTCCTCCAGCAAGGCCACACCTCCTAATGGTGCCACTCCCTGTGGGCCAAACACTCAAACATATGATTTTGTGGGGGTCATACCTATTCAAACCACCACATCCATAAAACTTAATTGCCATTTGCTAGAAATTCAAACTGAACTGGTGTGCTTGTATTTTAATTCAGTAACTATGGCATCCCCAGGTGGCTAAAGAAAGAATGGGGAAAGGAGGTGTGATGAGCAGGGTGGCGGGTAGGAAGGAGAGGTGACTGCTGAGACTTGGACCTCTAAGTTACGAATCCAGTCAAGCAAAAGGGGCTGGTCTTATTATCAGGCTCTTGCCTGACCTTTAACCTCCATAGAGTAGCTGTGTTCGCCATGAATTATCACATGGTATCAGCCTTAGGGTTGTTCTGGTGTATGATAATGGCTGATGAGCAGCAGGTTGGGCCCAAGAAGTGATCAGGGGATAAGGAGAGCTACAACAAGGCAGATATGTATCCATTCCCAGAAGACTTTGCTGTCTGACCAGTGCAAAGGGCTTGTTCTGAAGGAGATCCAAGCTTTGTAAGTGGGATAGGCTACTAGGCGTGGTTGACTGTGTTTAAGAACTCTGAAACCACCATATACACTGATAACATCACTTATCAGCGCTTCTGTGGTCAAGATATGGCCCCATGGGGCTGTGTGCGGGCTGCTTGAGCTTCAGTGTGCAGGTATTACAGAACAGTGGGACCCTTAAACGTTGGGGCCTAGTGAAAGTTAATGAGGGCATTAGGGGGGTGTCTTGGGAAAGGACAAATGTTGAACGGGGAAGGTTATAAAAGAGCAAACTTGACCTGAGAAGTTCACTGTTTCCCTTTCTCTTGAGTGCACTGCTGCCCTGATGCCATCCCTTCCTCTCCCTCCCTCCCTCCCTCCTTCCCCTCTCTATTTCTCCATTTACAACTTTCCTGTGTGGCGAATGTTATTTGGCCATCTCCACCTTCCAGGCCTGCCACACTGAAGTATAGAGAGGCTGAGCGGGCCCCAAGTCATAGAGCTGAAAACCAGTCGACAGCCAAGACCGCAGAGCCAGCGCCTGGCTTCGATTTATTTTCTTTCCCTCTTTCCGTTTTCTGGTCCTGCAGATTGAACCGAGCCCTTGCATACACATTAGCATGTGCTTCTCGGTGCACGTCTCCAGCACCTCCCACCACACCACAGCTGATCTTTATTTAAAAATCAGATCTACCAGGTCAGTGTGCTCCAGCAGCCAGCGGAGCACAGACCCCCGCAGGCTTGTGCTCAGGGGCTGCCTTTTCTGAGAACTGCGACAGCCATCAACGGATCTTCTAGCTACCTGCTCAGCCCCTTCACCTGCTGCCCCGACAGCGTCCTCCCGTTGTGCTTCCTCTTGGCCAGGGTGTGGGCAAGGGCCCAGTGACAGCCAGCTGGGATTTTCTTTTTAAAAATAATGTTTTATTAATTCTTTGAGCATTTCATACACTATATTTTAATCATATTCATCCCCCAACACTGTCCAGATCCATTTCTACCCCACTACCCACCCAATTTTGTTCTCTCTCTCTCTCTCTCTCTCTCTCTCTCTCTCTCTCTCTCTCATTGAGGCAGGGTTTCTCTGTGTAGCAGTCCTAGATATTCTGGAACTCACTCTGCAGACCAGACTGGTCTCCACCTCTGGAGTGTTGGGATTAAAGGTGTGTGCCACCATGCCTGTTATCTGTCTTTCATTTTTAACTCCACCAAGTCCAATGTAGTGCTTGGGTGTGAGACCTGCCTCAGATTATGGTCCACCTGTGTGAGATCACACCCTTAAAGAAAAACAACTCTCTCTCTTTCTCTGTCCTTTTTTGTATTTCTTTTGAAGAGGACAGAAAGTTCGCCCCTGGAGGAGTAGTCCTAGGAATGCAGACTCATATTATGGATAGTACTTCCTGGGCTTATTGGCTATCTTCCCTGCCCTCAGGAAAAAGACCATGATGCAGGGAGGTACTTTGTGTTCAGAGGAAGACATAGGGGTTGATAGGATCATATTTTCTTGTACACATGAATGAGAATCTAAAAAACAAAAACAAAATGTAAATAAGAAAAGATTGGAAAACCCAGGCACTCTAGCCAAGGGTGGAAGTATCAGGTGCTTGCTTACTTTATGGCAAGGGCTGGACCCTAACTGATGACGTAAGTGTAAGCTGTACTGTGTTTTCTTGCCAGGCTAATGGCTATGATGGTCTGACCTGGAATGAAAGACAAAGTGTAGATGATAGTGACCCTGCTGGACCAAAGCTTGGCAGCTTCCTTTGCCTGCCTGTCTTGCTCTCCTACTTCTTGGCTGGTTGGAAAGTCAAATAGCTACAGTAGTTTAACTTTAAACTCACATGTTTTGGTAGGGAGGTGAAGCACATATATGCTGATCTTGAGGAACTGGTAAAGCACTGTCATAGCATGAAGGGATTGGTGCTTAGGAAGCAGTTTCATCTGGAACACAGCGGCCCTGTATTTCCCCCCTTACAGAACGGTGCACTTGCAAAAATGATAAGATATTATCGTGAGCGCTTGTTTTAGTTAGGATTCCATTTCTGTGAGAAACACCATGATCAAAAGTAATCTGGGGAGTAAAGAATTAGTTTCATCTTGTAGTTCATTATAAAGCAAAGTCAGGGCAGGAACTCAAGCAGGAACCTGGAGGCAGAGACCAGATAGGGGTGCTACTTACTGGCTTACTCCCCATAGCTTGCTCAATCTGCTTTCTTATACCACCCAGGGCCATGTGCCCCACGCTGCACCAGCCACAGTAGGCTGGACCCTCCCACATCAGTAATCAATCAATAAAAATATCCTATAGACTTGCCTAGAGGCCAGTCTGATGAAAGCAATTTCTCAGTTGAGGTTTCTCCTCCCTGATGACCCTAGTTTGTGACAAGCTCACAAAAGCCTAACCAGCCAATACTTAGTGTCTCTTCCACTTTCATACCTGTCCCTCCTGTTTAGAACCCCACTTTTGTTTTGGGGATCTGTTCTATTGAATGTGACATCACTGTAATCCTATCATGGTGTCAAGGAAAAGTCATTTGGTGGGACATACAGCTTCTTATTACATATTTAAATCTTGGGATTAGGGTCCTGAGGTCTCAAAATGTTGGGAGCTAGCATCTTTATAGCTAGGCTCCCCAAGTAGGTGGTAAATTCTTGATCCTTGAAGGCAATTGACTCCTGACTTTCCTGAGGCCACTGCCTTTCCTTGGAGTCTGTCATACATTTCATATGTTTTCAATAATTTATATTCTAAACTTCAGCCAGCATTGCTTTTTTGTTGTTGTTATTTTGTTTTGTTGTTGTTGCTTGGGGCCAAAGAACCCTGAGAATGTTCTAGATGGATAGATTTTGATTACAGCTGGACGTTGGTGCAAAGCCCTTATTCTGTCCTATATATGTTGTTTGTTGTGAATGGTGATATGAAAAGAACTCCCTGGGTCAGGGCTGCTATGGGTTGAAATGATGTGTGGGATGTAAAACTGAAGAAGGCAGCCATAATTTGTAGGACAATGGTCCTTTAAATTGGCCTTTCCTTCTAGTTTATATGAAGACTCATTCATTTTATTTTTATATATAGACATACATACATGAGAAATCTTAGACCAAGGAGTAGCTTGCAGCAAATGTTCAGTAATCATAAATCATAATCAAGTGGTTTGGAATTGGAGGCTGTCTGGGGAATAAGTTCTGGATCTAGGACAGAAGATAACAAATAAGTATAGTAGTCTCGTCCTGTCTGAGATTTGTTTACTACGGCCTCATCCACCTACAGTGATCTACAATCAGACACACACACACACACACACACACACACTCCGTATATAGAAAGAATATTCAGATAACTTTTAAACCATATTCTTGTTCTATTTCATTACTTGTTGATGTTAAATACTTACGAATCATAAGCTCACCTTTATCAAGGCTGCGTGTGTATAGGAAAAGCATGGTGTATAGAGTGCAGTTAGTTACAGGCACTCACACGGGTATCTTGGAATGTGTCTGTCATGAATAAGGAATTACAGGGGTCACAGGATTGAGGAGGATCTTAGAGCAGGCAAATATGCTTCATCCTAGGTGGCAGAGGCTGAGGGGGGGGGAGTCAGCACAGGCTTTTTAGAAAGGCTGATTTATTTTCAGAGTGGTAGGACAGGGAGCTAACCAGGGGAGTTTCAACAATCCAGCTGGGAATGTGTGGGAGCTGAGAGCAATCAGCTCACATCTGCAGGGTTGCCAGACTTAGTAACGAAAAGCACACGATGGCCCTGTTAAATATGAATTTCATATAAACAATAGAATCTGAAAGTGCCAAGGCATATTTTTAGTGTAGGTATGCCCATATACTACATAGCTCTAGAGATTATTTGTTGCTCAGGGGAAATTCACATCTCCCCAGCTGTGCCGTATTTCGCCTGGCAAACATATCCTTGTGCACCAAAACAATACACTGTATTTCAGGACACAATAGAAGGTACACTGTGTTTCAGGGCAGCTGGAGAGGTAGGAGAGGAAGGCAGCGTGGGCTAGGCGAGGATGTGAAAGTCAAGTCTGAGAAGGCTGATGATCTGGGGAAGGACCTGAGAATTATGCTAAAACTGAGATGAGCCGTTGGAGAGCTTTCACCACACGTGTGTGAAACCATGGAGAGTCACACACTCAGGCAACATGGAAAGAGAATTAGTTTCTATTGCCTCGTAGTCAGCGCCGTATTGTCAGTTACCTCACACTCAGTGCCTTCGACAATAAACGTGTATTATCTCTTCATTTCAATAGGTCAGGAAATGAGAAGCAACTTATCTGGGTGCTTCTGGCTCAGGGATTTTTATGCAGCTATGGAAAAGGCATTGATAAGCGTCACCATCATCTACAGGTTTGCTTTGAGAGTGCCTCGCCCCAAGGTTGGCATACCTATGGCAGGAGTAGGGTATTGCCGTGACACACCTGACCGTGTTAGTTTGGGGAAGATTGTAGAAGGAGTTTGGGACTTTGAGTGAGAAAATTCATTGAGTGTTCAAAGCTTGGTGAGCTGTCCTTTGGGAGCTTGGAAAAAATAGTATTGAGAAGGCCTGGATTGTGATGTTCTGGAGGGGAGTGTGAGAGTTTCTTAAAGACTATCAAGGCCATTGCATATTTACTATTTTGATTTAAGATTCTATGGTTTTGGTCAGCTGGGGCTGAAGAGTCAGATGTGGTTAGCAAGAGACCAGCACCTCTGTGGTGGAAGCTATGCATTACTGGGACAATTGACGATGGTTAGCTGTAGCTAAGAAGTTAGTGGTGGTTAAGAGACTAGCAGCATTGAGGTGAAATCTTCCTGAAGAGTTTCCTGAGAGTCAGCACACAGAAGCTGTGTTCCAGAAGTGACTAAGGATGCCACTTGAACTGGCAGCCTGAACTAGGTACTCTAGGAGTTGCCCAGGAGGTACTGGTTTCGAAGGCATGAAGGGATCCTGTACAGCAACCGAGGCTTGGCACTGTGTGAAACCATTGGTGTCAGCTGAAGGCCCAGTATTATGGGGTCTTATAGAGAAGTTGAGGCTATTTGTGAAAGTGCAGCCCAGCTGCAGCAGAAGACCTCAGCATCTTGGAGATGCCAGCACCATGGGATGACCACTAAGAAGAGCATCAGCAGTGATGAATCTGAGAAGACAAGTGTGTGCTGCAGAGGGTGGGGGTGGGGTGGGGAGAAGTGACCCAAGCCCCTCAGAGGAACCCAGAAGAGCATGAGTGGATCCCAGATATTAGACATTGAATGATTCACACTGTTGGCAAGTTGGGTTTTGCTTTGATCTGGTTGTGACTGTGCCCTGGTTCTTTCCTCTTGAAGTAAGAAAATATTTAACTTATATATTTTTTTATTTTATAGGAGCTCACAGTTGAGAGGCTTTAAATTTAAAAAGAAAGAGAGAGAGATTTGGGGATTTTTACCGAAACTTTGGGTTTTAAAGAAATACTGGATATCTTTAAAGAGACGGCTTTTAAAGTGTTTGAATTTGTAAGGCTGTGGATTTTTTAATATGTAAAATGTTTTATATTGCTATATCTTTAATAGTTTGTGATCTTGGGGATGAACAAGAAAGGAAAGGTTGTAGCTGAACAGTGACGTTTTTGTGTGCCAGATTGACAAGGGATCAGTTGTGCTGGCTAGTTTTATGTCACCTTGACACAAATTTGTCATCAGAGATGAGTGAACCTTGATTTCAATATGCCTGCATAAGATAGGGCTGTAGGCAGGCCTGTGGGTCATTTTCTTCACTATGATGGGGCAGGGCCCAGCCCATTGTAGATGATGTTACCTTTGGCTGGTGGTCCTGGGTTCTATAAGAAAGCAGGCTGAGCAAGCCATGGTGAGCAAACCAGTAAACAGCACCCCTCCATGGCATCTTCATCAGCTCCTGCCTTGTTTGAGTTTCTGTCCTGGCTTTCTTCAATGATAAACAATGATGTGGACGTGTAAGCCAAATAAACCCTTTCCCCTCCATGCTGCTTTTAGCCATGGTGTTTGATCATAGTAACACTAACCACTAACTAAATAAAATAGAGAACTTGGATCTCCACTTGCAGGGAGAACTAAAGCTGTTCTAGGAAGAGCTATCTCCTTCAAGGGGCATGCTCCAAGACTAGCTGTAGCCACCAGAGGGCACCCAAGGAGAAAGCGCTGCACTGTGGGGGCGGAGGGCTGTACTCCAAGGCTGAGCCTTCTCAATTAAAAACGGAACATTTCCATTGTGAAATGAGAAATTGGTGTGCTGGGGGCGGGGGCAAGTGAAAATTACTCATGGGAACAGACTCTATTTATCTATCACCTATCTGTCTATCTATCTATTTGTCTGTCTGTCTGTCTGTCTCCATCTCTCTATCGTCTATCATTTGTCTTCCTCTTCCTTTGTCTAATCCTGAAGCCACTTGCTTCACATACACAGGCATTTTAGCAAGGGTTTTCCAGAACATATCTGAGAACTAACCTGTAAGATGAGCGCCCTCTGCTGCCACTTGTCTGGATAATTCTTCTGGCAATAATTTTTAAATCCATTAGATTGAGTATCACCTGTATCCCTGCAAGAAAACCCAAGGTTCTTCCTGTGTGGGAACACAGGTTTCTGTAGTTAAGCCAATCCTTTTAAAGTGGTTTCATTCACTGAGTGTCAGCTAAAATGCAGATATAGGTGAGATGAGGGACACTGGTTAACTTAGTGTGTAATGAGGAACAAATCCCTTTTTAGGGGCACAAATCCAAAGTTCAGATGTCACCACCAAGGTTATTCCACCGTATAGATCAGCAAGTGGGCAGGAGGAGATGGCTCCTAAGGAGTCCAGAGCATCCAGGAGACACTGACCATCACATGTCAGGGGCTACTGTGCTGGCTACTCTTGGGAGATCCAGAAGGGGCCGCAAATGTTCAATGACAATTGTACTCCAGCCACAACTCACAGCAATGAGCGACATATTCACTGAGCATTAAAATGGATGGGTCTAGCTCAGTTGGTAGAGTGTTTTCCCAGCATTCAGAAAGTCCCAAACTTTGAACCTTGGCCCTGTATAAGCTGGGCACCGTGGCAAAGGCTTATCATACCAACACTCAGGAGGTGGAAATGGAAATCAGAAGTTCAAGCTCCTGCTCAACGAAAGGAGTTTGAAGCCAGCCTGAGATAGAGGTCTCAAAAACAAAAAGAGCTAAGGAGAGACACGGGTAACAGCACTCTCCGTTTATTCTACGTATGCATCTCCACTTTGCACAAATTTGCAGAATCTGGTTCCAGTTTGAGGCTTTTGGCATTAGTTCTCCCTCTTCTCAGAAGGATCACTCCTGGGTCATTGTTCAGCTCAGGACTTAAAAGGTCTCCCCTTCATGTATATATGGGTGCATGTAGAGACCAGAGGGCAACCTTGGCTGTCATTCCTCAGGTGCTATCCACAGCTCATCTTTCTTCGTTTCTTTCTCTTTGTTTGTTTGTTTCTTTCTCTTTTCCCTCCCTCCCTATCTCCCTCCCTCCCTCCTTTCCTTCCTGAGGTGGTGTCGCTCACTTGAAGAGTTCAGTGAAACTGGAGTTTGTCAATTCAGAAAGGCTGTCTAGCCAGGAAGCACAGAGAGACACAGCCCCATTCCCTCAGCCCTTGGATCTCACGTGTGAACGCGATTTGGGGAGATTGAACTCAGGCCACTCTGCTTGTAGTTTAAAAATATGATAGACCATGATTGATAATTGTCATTCTAGTCTTTTTGTATGCTCATGTTTGTGTGCATGTATATGTTTACACATCTGAGTGTTGTCACACGTGTATGCATGTGAAGTCCAGAGATCTCAGCTACTTTCTTCTTCTTTCTCCTTCTCC
Organism: Pachyuromys duprasi; assembly: GCA_028658305.1. Taxonomy (NCBI): domain Eukaryota; kingdom Metazoa; phylum Chordata; class Mammalia; order Rodentia; family Muridae; genus Pachyuromys; species Pachyuromys duprasi. The sequence goes on along the minus strand of CM053763.1, from coordinate 76,264,734 downwards.
TTCTTATTCTTCTGTTCTCCTCCTCCTTATTCCTCTTTTCTTCTCTTCCTCTTCCTCCTTTTTTCTTATAGTATCTATCATTAGCCTGGACTTCCCTCTAAAGCCAGTTGGTCGTCTGCTTTGGGGTCTGCTGTGTGGCTCTTGCCCTGCTCCCTCCCTACCCACTTGCTTCCCCTTGCTGACTTTGGCTTCCCAAGCCCAAGGCAGGAGGAAGAAGAGAGATGAAAGGATAACAGTTGTCACCATGGTGACCTTGTATTCTCACTCTGACTAGTTTTACAGATGGATCTTCTCCTGAGTGTTCTCATTTTTCTCATGTTGTGGGTTCAATTCTGTTTCCTCCAAACACTACAGGGCTGTAGTGTCCAGTACCTTAGAATGTGACCTTATTTGAAAACAGAATCTTTGCAGATGTAATTAAATTAATAGTGGAAGATGAGTCCTATATCCAATGACTGATATTCCTAAGAAAACAGAACTTTGTAAGCGGAGGAGTTACCCAGGAGTGGAAGGCCACGAGAAAATGGAGGCCGAGAGTTATTTAGTCACAAGTTAGTGAATGCCTGCCTTTGTGTGCATTTGTCAGACATTCGATAGAGGTCAGGAAAGATTCCTTATAGTGACTCCAGAGGGGGAAGGCCTTACTGGCACTCTGATTTGGGCCTTCTAGCTTCCACATCTGTGAAACTAATCTCTTGTTTTGCACAGCACAATTTGGGGTCCTTTGCTACAGAGACCTTAACAACTGGAGGCAGCCCAGTTCACATGCCCTCAGTGCTGGTGTTGCAGCCATCTGCAGATGATGTGTTCTGTTCCCAGGTTCCCTGCTGCAACCAGATCATTGCTCTTGCAGGTTGGTCCTCCTGGCCAGGACTTCAAAGGCTCTGCTTCCAGCTTTATCTTCCGTGTGGCTCACCTGGTCCGAGGAAATTCGTGTCCTCCACTACATCCACTCCGAGAGAGATAACAGGTTCTTCTCAGTGTGGGGGACTCCACGACTCATCCACAAAATTATTTGACTGTTTATTTTCCACTCAGATTCTGGTTGTAAATGAGCTCATAATCTGCTCTGCCCTGTCATAGATTAGAGAGTGCACACCAGGTCAGGGCCATTCTGTTATTCTTACAGTGGCTAACAAACATGCCCCCGTCTCTGGAAATTTCTTCCAGTGATATCTTAGGACTCTTCTCCTCACCTTTCACATCCTTAAATCTGTTTGTGGGTCTAAGAGCCTAAGAAGGGGTGGTGACCACCTGTGGAGTTTCCCCAGGTGACTCCTAGTAGCTGAAGTATAGCCCATAACGCTTTTTGTGCTTTGGAGTTGTTCTTCTGTTCAGTGAGCATCATCATACTTCACAGTGCAAAATCGAATTGCTTTACTGCACCATGTGCCCCTGGAGGTCCTTTGCCAACTGAGACTCTCGCCATTTGAAGGTTTTACCGAACTCCATGGGAAAGTTTTTCCCACTTTTACTTTAGCAGCAATACTATGTTTCTCCTAACTTTTGGTGTGTGTGTGTGTTGCAAACAATCTGAAAGTGATATCTTTGTGTGTGTGTGTGTGTTTCTCTGAGTTAGAAAAAGGTAGACTGGCCAAGTCACAGGTCATGCCTAAAGCTTTTCATTTTTTCTACCCATTGCTCTGTGGCTGGCTTGTCTCCCTGACCCTCCCTTTGCAGTGCAGTTAGGCGGTTCTTGGACTTTGCCTCAATCATTCTAGGCATCCTGCTTCTCAAAGTCTGTGGTGCTTACTCAAACCGCCCGCCAGTTCTGCCCCTGCTTATCTGGCTGTGGCAGTACTGGCAGGGCAGCCCCTGCATCTGGATGTTTATGTAGGTTCTAGAACCCAACTCAGGTCATCAGGCTTGCAAGGCCATCCTTTTACCTCCAAAGCCTTTCTCCGTCCCTTCCTCCTCAACTTACTGCATCTTTAAGTACAGCAGAAGTCTGGACGTTGAAAAAAAAACAAGCAAACAAAACAAAATCCTCATGCATTACTGCATGTGAGGTTGTGGGTGCAGATTAGGTCCCATAAACAGGATGCATTCATTGGAAGTTAGATGATGGAAATTAGGCAAAGGCATCTTTTTCAAACCCAGGTAAGGCAATGGGCACAAATTAAATCTGTTTCCTTCTTACCTTGGAAGTGGTTCACTGCTCAGTGGGTGCCAGTGACTCCTATTTCACTGATTCTTATTTTTTTGTGTGTTCTTTTCTTTTTCTTTTCTTTCTTTCTTTTACTTTTTCTTTTTTTTCCAAGTCAGCGTTTCTCTGTGTATAGTCCTGGAATCACTCTGTAGTCCAGGCTGGCCTCAACTCAACAGAGATCCTCCTTCCTCTGCCTCTTCCTCCCAAGTGCTGGGATTAAAGGCATTGTATCACCATAGCCTGGCTGGTTTTCTACCTTACTAGTTGGGATAGATGTGTCAGGTCCCAGAAGGTTCAGTTCTGCCGCATCCTGGGTGTCATTCCTGGGAGTCTCCCCGACAGCCTCAGTCTTTCTGCCACTTTCCCTGTATTAAGTCCTATCCACGTGCAATCCCGAGGTGTGGTCTGTTTTCTGCATTGCTTGGCAGATGCAGGCTTGCTGTATGGCTCCCCATTCTCAGGGGTAGACAAGAGACCTGCTCAGCCTTAATTGATGGTGTCAGCTTCCCTATGGGTAGATCAGGTTGAGAAAGTCTTAGTATTTAGCACAAGAGATTTCTACAAATATATATTATGTATGTACAAGTATATATTATATATACAACATATATAGAAATAAATTATATATTTCTATGAATCATATATGTATATATACATGTATACATATACAGCTAAGCCTTGTCTATTAGAACTGCAGTTGGAAGTGGAAACACCATGTTGTAGATCTCAGGCTAAGTCTATACCCTGGCTCTGGCCATGATTCTGCTCCCTTCCAGTCAAATGACCTTCATTAAACCCTTTCTTTTCTTGGGTCTGAGTTTCCTTTGCTTTGAAATAATGAGTTTCCGCTATCTTCCAAGACTGAGTTTAGCTCAAAGACTGTTTCTACAAAACCATTTTGTGTGCTATGCGCCAGACGGCTTAGTGCTAAACCTCACCCAATGAAGCAGCGGCATCTTTGCAAATGGCATGCTTACCCAGCTTGCTTCTCAGCCTGCTGGCCACAATAGGCCCTGAGCTGTTTGCTCTGTCTGCTTGCTGTTCCATTTTCTATTAATAGTAAATTGATCTAAAATCGCTGTTCCTGAGAATTGGAGATGTTGCCATTGGAGACAAGCTCGATTCATCCACATAACCATTAAAAAAAATAAAAAAGATAAATTTCATAGTGAAAGCGGCAGTTTGTTTTCAGAGAACATAGAACTTACTCTTTGAAAGCTTACTCCAATGGTATATGTACATTATTGCCAAGACTTGGGGTAGAAAGGACTAGCCATGTGTTTGACTCTCAGTGTCTGACACCATATGCGGAGTCTGAAATGTACAGTGGTCTTCACTGCCTACACTTGTGTTACTAAGGAATACAAAGGAATTTGTGCTTAAAACCAAGTAAAAGAATTCTACTGCAGGGTCAGGGAGCTGTGCAAGCAGGGAAGCTAGCCTGGGACAAGAGTGGGGTTGAGGCATGTCCAAACCCTGATAATCTTGTCCTGAGTCTGGCAAAAGTAGGACTGCTTCCTCCCTGCCCTAGGCCTGTGTGTCCTGGCGCATTGGAGCCTGGCAGCCCCCACCTCTGTCACCCTTGAGGTGGACATGTAGTCTGGTGGCCAGGTTTCAGGTTAAACTTCCTCTTTCCTTGTAAGGTCATGTCCAGCAGGTACCTGGATTCCTCTTCATGCAAATAAGGCATTCCCAGCACCTTAGCCCCATCCAGTGATGTACGCTCACCCCAAAAGCCTCTACCCACTCTCTAAAGGTTTAAAGAGCCTTTGTTCCCTCCAATTAAACCAGCTGCCTCACCAAAGCTGTCTCTCAAGAAGGTGGTTTCCTGCACACTCTCCCCGACCCAGGTCCTGCACTGCACCCACCCTCCCAGGCTAAGCTTCACTCCCTCCAGTCCAGCCCAGTGTGCAAGGAGACTGGATGCCTGAGTGGGAAGCAGACATGGGGCAGCATTCTGCTTCAGTTTTTCCCCTTTCCGGTTGGAGCACAGTGAAATTTTATTTCTTTCCTTCAAGTCATATTTGCTTTGAAAAGTATTTCCTGTTGTTCGCACATGATTCATAATTAATTAATTAGTTAATTAATGAATGAATTTTTGAAACAGGGCCTTGCATTTCTAGAAATCCTGCCTCAGCCTCCCTAGAGCTAGTGTGTGTCACCATATTCAGCTTGCCTTCTTGCCTTTCCTTCCTCCTTCCCTTCCTTCCCTTTCTTCCTCCTTTCATTCTCTCTAGCTTTATTGAGATCTGATGTACACACAATAAAACTTATCTACCCGAACTACACTGATTGATAAATTTTGATGACTATATGCAGATATTTAAATTCTATCACTATCAAGCTGTATATTGAAGATTGCCCACTATCCTAAAAGGTTTTATCATTTCTCATATGTCTCTGCCATAACCCCCTGACCCCAGATAGTCACCAACCTGCTTTCTAACAATGCCATGTTACCATTAGTTCAATTTCACATAGATAGAATCATACATCACTCATATAGTCTGTGTTTTAGACTACTTTCATCTAAATTGAGGTCCTTGATATTCATCTTTCTGGTTGTATATATTATTTCACCCATTTTCCTGTATAATACTCCATGATAAAAATATACCATAATTTGTTTTCATTTACCAGTTCATAGATATTTGGGATGTTGCCAGGTGGTGGCTCACTCCTTTAATCCCAGCACTTGGAAGGCAGAGGTAGGTAGAGCTCACAGTTCAAGTCTATCCTGGTCTCCAGAGTAAGTTCCAGGACAGCTTGGCCTATACAGAGAAACCCTGTCTCGAAAAACCAATAATAACAATAATGATGATGATGATGATGATAATAATAATTTGGGGAGGTTTTAACTTATGGGTGGCTTTAGGTAATGTTATTTTACAAAGTGGTCATGCCACCAGCATTGTTCACATGAGAGTTTTGCTTTCTAATGTTCCTACTGACATTTGGCATCGTCTCTTTATTCTGTGCCTGCCTTCACTGGACTAGCACCAGTGAATAAGTCATATAGGAACATTCCTTAAACATTATAGAGAACCTTTCTGGTCAGGGATAATCAAAACAACAGATTCTGATACAAAGCTCCCTCGAGGTTAAGTAAATTATACAACTTTAACTCTGTTGTAAATGGCCGTTAGTGGATTTTGTTTTAATGCCTTGGATATTTAAAAAATATGAGAAAGGTGAGATCCAAGATGGCTGCCACGAGAGAACACTGTGTCTGAGGAGTAGGAGAGCAGAAACAACGCAGCGACCAGGAGACTGAACTCTGGGACCTAAAACGCCAGCATTGTGAGTGCCAGGTGAGCGGAACTCCTACGGTGAGAAAATCAAGTGGAAAAACCCTAGGGACACCCAGTTATTACCCGGAGAAATTTCCCGGTGACCAGCGGCGCACAGCTCTGATCTGAACGAGCAGCCGCGCTGGGCGCCTGCACCCGCCATTATAGACTGGATTGCACAGTCTCGCGGGCAGTCTCGGGAGGAACCGGGTGCCGTTTTCACTGAACTGCACACTGCTAGCTCACACTGCACCCAGGTTCTGCTTCAACCCGCGGGTGTGCTGCAGGCTCAGACCGATCACCGGAACCACCCCAGACTGAGTGGATTGGGGGACCGTTTTGATCAGTTTACACACTGCGGGGGCGCGAGCTGAACGCTTCCGTCAGCAAAAACTCAGTCAGTGTGTGAGTCCGCCAGCGGGTCTGGGAGGAACCCGAGTTCTGCCTCAACCCATGGGTGTGCAGCGGGCACGCACCGATCGCCAGAACCACCACAGACTGAGAGGAACCGGGGACCATCTTGACCAGACCGCACACTGAGGGTGAAAGCTGCACGCATCCGCCAGCAAAAACCCCAGTTCGGGTGTCTGTCCATGGGCCAGACAGAGAAGGCCTCGGGCACCATTTCAGACAGACCTGCATACAGCGGATGTACACCAACCCAAACCCACTGTGTGTGCCCCAAATATCATCTCAGACCGTGGTGCACAGCCCCTGGCACAGAAGGAGGCGCCAAATCTCCATTCTAGGGGAGAGCCCTTAGCAGCAAGCCCAGGGCGGAGTGCACAGCCCCCAGATGACATCTCAAACCTAGACACTCAGACTCTAGCACAGAGTGAGGAGTAAAGACTCCAGACCAGAGGGGTGACCAGCCTGCAGTGCTCACAGCTTCTAGCACAGAGCACGAGGCTGGGCACATAGAGCCCACAACAGAGTTCAACTGAGACAAAACACACACCACAAACCACCGGAAGTC
>CM053763.1:76122985-76257819 GCA_028658305.1 Pachyuromys duprasi | reverse complement strand
TAGGAGGGAATGAGGGAGGGGGCTATGCCTGGGATTCAAAGTACCTAACCTGTGACTGAGATAAAAATAAATAAATTTAAAAAAATATGAGAAACACTGTGGACTCTTTCCCCCCCTAAAATAATGAAGAAACTCTCTCATAACTTCTGTTATTCACCAGTGAGTTAAAGCCTCACTCTGACATGTCTGCATCTATTAAGCCCCAGATAAGGAGCCAATGACAGACCAAAGTACAGATACTACCAAAGTTCAACTTAGCTAACCAATGAGTTTTATTGGGGTTATAGAGTAGAAATGACTCAGTCAGCTGTAACACCAAAGCCTATTCCAGCATGGATGATGATTTATGAAAGCCAAAAACCTGGAGCTCACTGTACAACCTGCAGGCAGATCAGCAGGCTGGAGAGTGTCTCTTCTGGGCAAGTCGGTTGGTTTGATCCTCTTCAAAGCAGCTCAACTTGGGTCTGCTTCTTCTAGGTAGCTTTGCTGGTCTGTTTCTTTTAGAGTGCAGTTGGGCAGCTCAGTTGGTCTGAGAGTCTCCTGGTAATCTTTGTTACCTAAATATGCTTAGGAGTGGGAGACACATAGTGAACCTTCTCAGTTTCAGGGATTTCCTGAAGCTTTTGAGTTGTTCACTTTCTGAACTTAACAGATGGAACATTTCACCTCTCTTCAGAATATACTGTCTTAATGAGCTTTCCTTTAGGATGGGGATTTTATCCAGAAGGAAATTGCTATAAAACACCACAAACACCACTTTGCCTGTGATGGATTGGCCCTTAGCCAGGTTGGGGAGGAGAGGCAGGCTGAGGATGGGTGGAGGCACAGAGAGGTGCCTTGAAATAGACCACAGGGGTGGTGGTTAAGAACCATGGAGGATGGCTTACGTGACTCAAAGGGCACACACACCTACAGTTTAAAATCTATCAGATCTGCAGCCCAGGGGTGGGCAGGCTCAGTCACTCATCTGTGACTGGAAAACACATCAGACTAGAATATTTAGAAGCATTTTGAAGCTCACCTCCAACCACTGGCTGAGAGAGGTGAGAGGTGAGTGGGGAGTCTTTGCTAAAAACTGCAAAGGAAATTCCATTTGAAGATGAATTCACTGAGGAGAAATCACACCCTATGCAGAACAATAGAGACTATAATGTGTAGATCTGTGGAGAACACACCTTTACTGGACTATTTCTGAGGATTTATTCTGGGATGGGCTACAGCTGCTGAAGACGTGTGGAGAATAAGAGTTGCATGGGAACAGAGGATGCTTTGTTTCTCCCACAAAAGATTAAGTTTGGAAAAAGTTTGCACTGAACAATGGGTTTTGAGTAAGAGAGAGCGAGAAGAAGTAAAGGGCACTACAATCTGAAGTTACAAGTGCTTTCCTTCCCCCCTCCCCTCTTTGACATAAGGAGCATTTACTGTGGTTGAAAGGATTAAAATGTGCTAGGTGTAAAAATATTCCAAGTTTTTAATTGTTGAGTAGTATTCCATTGTGTAAATGTACTACAATTTCTGTATCCATTCCTCAGTTGAGGGGCATCTGGGTTGTTTCCAGCTTCTGGCTATTACAAATAAAGCTGCTGTGAACATGGTTGAGCAAATCTCCTTGTTGTATACTTGAGCATCTTTTGGATATATGCCTAGGAGTGGTACATGAAATTTGCATGCAAATGTTGGGAAAATATCACTCAGGATGATATTTTCTGGTAACCCAGAAGCAGAAAGACACACATGGTGTATACTCACTTATAAGTGGATATTAGACATATAATATAGGATAATCATACTAAAATCTGAACACCTAAAGAAACTAAGCAAGAAGGAGAACCCTGGGTAAGATGATCAATCCTCGTTCAGAAAGGCAAATGGGATGGACATCAGAAGAGGGAGAAAACAGGGAACAGGACAGGAGCCTAACTCAGAGGGCCTCTGAAAGACTCTACCCTGCAGGGTATCAAAGCAGAGGCTGAGTCTCATAGCCACACGTTGGGCAGAGTGCAGGAAATCTTATGAAAGAAAGGGGAGATAGAAAGACTTGGAGGGGACAGGAGCTCTACAAAGAGAGAAAAAAATTGGGTGCAGTGATCTTTTCTGAGACTGATAGTCCAACCAAGGACCATTCATGGAGATAACCTAGAGCCCCTGCACAGATGTAGCCCATGGTAGCTCAGTGTCCAAGTGGGTTCCCTAGTAATGGGAACAGGGACTGTCTCTGACATGAACTCGGTGGCCTGATCTTTGATCACCTCCCCCTGAGGGGGGAGCATCCTTACCAGGCCACAGAGGAAGACAATGCAGCCAGTCCGGATGGGAACTGATAGACTAGGATCAGAAGGAAGTGGAGGAGGACCTCCCCAATTAGGGGACTTGGAGAGGGGCATAGTAGGAGATGGGGAGGGAGGGTGGGATTGGGAGGTAATGAGGGAAGGGGCTACATCTGGGATGCAAAATGAATAAACTGTAATTAATAAAAAATAAATAAAATTTTAAAAAAGAAAAAATATTCCAAGTTTATAAATAGTTACATAAAGGCCTATAGGATCTGGTGAGAATTTTACATGTTTCACAGATGCAATGCAAGGGGCACTCTAGAACACTAATCAGAATGAAATGAACAATTTCATTGTGAAAGACAGAGAGGGAAAGAAAGAGAGGGAGAGGGAGAAAGGAGTCAGAGACAGAGAGAGAGAGAGAGAGAGAGAGAGAGAGAGAGAGAGAGAGACTGCTCCTTATTTTGTACACACATTAGAACTACCTATTCTGGGATCAGTTGCAAATCACACAGTCCAGGGACTGAACATAGGGGCCAACTCTCTGTCCCATGGCAGAGGTTGTACTGCCATATCCAAGAGACCCAGATATGGATGAGCTAACATCTCCATGCATTCTCAGGCTCCAGAGATTTTAGACTTTCAGTCAAGTACCTGCAGTGACCTCTCTTCCCTCGTCCCCAAGTCAGCACTGTCTGTATTTTCATTTCCAGGTCTGTAACTTAAAATACTGAAACCCCCCTAGACAAGGACTGATCACTTGCTCCCAGCAGCCAAGGTCAGCAAGGCAACATAGGTTCAAAGGCAGCTAGCGGGAGTCAAAAGTCACTAACGATTCTAATTTTTGTATAATCTGCTGTATCAAGGAATGAACTATAATAAACAACCCATGTTGTAGGTCTAAGAGCTGAACTTACAATGATTTAGAATCTAGAAAGGTGACTAACCACTTAGAAAAAGTAGTTTAGTTCATCATCATCCTCTATGCTAAATTCCAGAAGAACTAAAGGATTTGATTAAGTAACTAATTTAAAAATTTTAAAAAGACCCAGTCAATGGCTATAGATTCTGAGAAAGGGATGGACTTTTCAGGCACAAAAAAGCAACTAAAAAGTATTGTGGAAAAAATGTTTATAATTGATTTTGCCATGTAGAATGTGCATTCCTTCTGTATTTGTTTTTAAAAGCCTTATCAAATAAAACAAAAGTATTAAATTGTGTGTTTATAAAATTATTATAGATGTGAGCTCATGGCCTTATAATAGAAAAATTTTATAAAGCTTAACCTCACCTTCTCTCCTCCGATTTAAATTACATCCCTTAGTAGCCATAAATAGGTAACTAATAAGCTTAATACTGTGTGAAAATAACAATTAATAGCCTCCTTAGGAACTGAAAAACTCTGAGTGAAAACCAATTATTTCTTTGTAAGTCACCAAGTGGCAAGATTTTTAAAAAAGATAACTTATAAATATAACAACAACAACAACAAAAAAACTGCCTAACCATTCCATAGGTAATTTGCTATGTTTATAAAAACTCTTTTCAGGGCTGGAGAGATGGTTCAGAGGTTAAGATCACTCACTGGCTGCTCTTCCAAAGGTCATGAGTTTAGCTTCCTAGCAACTATGTGGTGGCTCACAACCACCTATAATGAGATCTGGTGCCCTCTTCTGATGTGCAGGCAGAATACTGTATAAATAATAAATAAATAAATCTTTAACAACAAACTTCAGTAATTTCTTTTTTATATTCTAATGAACTAATCAGAAATAAAAAATTTAAATGTTACACACTGAACAAAAATTTGAAATGATCCAAATTTCCCAATCTAAAATAACCTTATATAAACTATATAACCACATAAAGCTATCTAAATTATTTTGAATTTAGTTATTGAACTATTTTTAAAATGTTAGTAGCATTAGTATTAAAAATGAGAAATTTTTAGACTACAATGAGGTTTTTTGAAGTGTAATAAACTTTATTTTAAAATGAAAAGTTGTTTGTTTTTCTGATTATAAAATAAATTTGGAAAATTAAAAATTTTTAAACGATTCAGAAAGCCCAAAGGAAAAAAAAAGAAAACAATCCAGACACCACCTCTTGGATATAGAAATTAGGACATTGGTGGGCGTTTCTCTAGAGTCCTTCATGCATATCTGTAGGCACACATTCCTGTGCACAAATGTGCACAATTCAGCTTTCACGAACAAGCAGACGTGTGTAGTATCAATTTGTTTCCTTGCGTTCAAGATATTTACAGAAGTCTTTTTCAAGCCCAGATCAGACGACTTTAGTATTTTGTAGTATTCTTTCTAAAATTATCATCTTTAAAATTAAACTATAATTAATGACGCCATCTCCCCTTCTCTCTCATCCCTCCAACTCCTGCCCTGCCCTGCCCAACTCCCTTTCAAATTCATGGCCTCTTTACTCTTTAATTCTTCTTGCTTACATATGTAAATGCATAAATATCTAATAAGCATAACCTGCTGAGTCCACTTAGGGCTACTTGTATGGGTATGAATTCAGGGCGGATCATTTGTACTCCTGAAGAATTCGGCATTCTTTATGTGACATAAGTATAGGTAAGTGTCGATGTGGCTCTGGGCACGCCTACTTTAGGTCACAAATGCATCTCCGCGCACAGCACCAACAAATGCTGCCTGAGAACCATTGCTAAGACTTGAGGTTGTTGCAGGATGTGGCTTGCAGTGTTTTACTGCGCATACAAGGCTTTCTGACCTTGTGGAAAGAGTGGCATATTTAATATTTTCTACACTCATTCTTCAGCATGTAAATATCAAACAGGTATATCTTTGGACTGCATGTGCTAGACTTTGATTTTTTTTAAGTGTAGTGATGTTTCATTTTCCATAATCCTCACAGAGTAAACATTAAAAATTCCCTAAACTGGGGCTGGAGAGATGGCTCAAATGCCATATTGTCTTTTCCTGATGTGTCCCAGTCTTCTCTAATCTGAGAAAACCCAGCCTTTCCATTGTTCAGGTGTGTGGCGCTTGTCTGGAGCACTTGAGCTTGTTTGGTAGGAATCTCATCATTCATGTGGACTGTGGACTGGGGGAAAATATCTCAGAGGTTCTGGCCCCTTCTTGCTTATCCCTTCTGTCAGTGACACCTAATGACAACTGGGCTCATCACTGGTGAGGCCCATTCTAGTTCTTCATGTCCATAGTGCCTTCTCGTGTGAATTAGCGCATTTCCTTTACTACACACATGTGTCCATACATCAGGAAGCCCCACCTACTCCCAGAGGAGAAAACATAAGCTTTACCAAGTGATGAATGAATAAGTGAAAATGGTGTTATGTTAAAACCACATAACTAAATAATATTTTGGAGGAGATGTTTTGGGTTATGATAATGTCCTGTTTTGCCTACTGATTTTAGCACTCATCTGGGACTCTCATCTACAGTAACTATTAATCTGGTGTCCCAAAGTTGACATTGGGGTTCTTTCTGTAAGATTTCCCCTTTCAACTCCATGTATTTATTTATTCAGCTATGTATATAAATAACAGGTATATTCATAGCTGTTTAGTTTATGCCTTGAGCTATTATTTAGTATGGTCCTTATTTATTTTGCTATTCAAAGTGTTCTGTCACTGGCCATTGGGTTTCTTTCAGATTGGCTTCAATGTCCTTCTGACCTACTCCTTTCATTTCCATTCCCTACACTTTAAAACAATATCCTCTCCTTTTTGATGGAACAGTAGCAGGGCTTCACTTTCTGTGTGTTCATCCACCTGTGGTCAATCACAATGTGAAAACAAGAAATGGAAAATTCTAGAAATATTTTATAAGCTTTAAATTGTAATCTGCTCTGGGCAACAGGACGATATTGTTCACCATCCTGTCTAGGGAAGAAATTATTCGTTAATCCAACATATCCATGCTTTATATGTGACCAACTCATTAGGCTACTCAGTAGCCATCTTGATTATCAAACCTTCGTTGTCGCAATATCACAGTGCTTGCACTCTGGAAATTCTATTTGTGGCCTGATACTATGTCACCACTTATTTGTCTCTAGACTAAAGATACTTCCTGGACAATACCAGGATCTTCCAGGCAAGTCCTCAGAGAAGTAAGAGACAGTGTCTCCAGGGGTGAAGTCAATGGAATTGTGGTTGTCAGCATCATGAGGTCAGAAACCATCTCTGTAAACCTGGTGGTGTCCAGAACATAGTACATCCTCATCACTGAGTCTTTATCCTTCAACCTCACTTCATCTCATTGCTCTGTCGTTGTGCCATCTCACACCATCACAAGAAGGAAGAACACAGCACAGGCTAGGAAAGAGAGTGGGGAGAAAGGCGGGATACATTGAGAGGGAGAGAGGAAGCAGGGGAGAGGGACACATGCAGCAGAAAGCCACCTGTAGCAGTCTTGGGGTGTTAGGCTTCTACCTCCATTCTGCCAACCCCCACCATTAAGTAGGAGAGAGAAAAGGTTAGTGGGTAGAGGAGCCCAGACCCCTTTACTCCAGCCTGCTAGTTAGGGCCAAAGGGTTCTTTTAGGGCTTTATACCTATATCTGCCAACAGCAGATAATTGTCTCTTCCATGATGCTGTGCCCCAAGCATTTCTCTCCATTTGCTCTAAACTGCCATACTGTCTCTCATCTCTGGTCTCTCCAAACTGCTACTCGCCACACACCACCAAACGCCACATCAAACACAAGAAGGTCTCTTTCTCGGCCTCATATTTATACACTCAGAATCCTAGACCACCCTTCTCTCCCTGTTGCACGTAGAAGGCCATTACCATCTGGCAAAACCCACACTGCAAGAGACAGTTAACAGGTGTGGATAAACTAAAGCCCAACTAAAATCCCATACTTTGGATTAAAACAAAAGCATATTTACATAACATACTAAAAAACTCCAAAACTTCCATTATAGATACAAATAAAAAGAGATAGAGACGGGGAGAAGGGTTAGAGATGGAGAGATGGACAGGGTTATCCCCTCTTATGCAGGCCTGTGTAGCATACAATATATAGGTAAAGTGTGGCATGTGCTGCCTGGGCTCATCAAGAAGTTGGATCTTGAATCAGGGTTGCACCCTCTTTCAGGCACAAGTACATTTTTGCCAAGTGTCCTTCAAGACCTCTTGTGTGACAGGAAGGAAAGAATAGCACATCAGCCAAAGAGTCAAAGCATGGTGTCCTTGATAACAGCTGGAAGTTGAACCATTTCAAACAGATGTTACTATTGTTTAGCCCATGGTATAAAAGTGTCTGCAATGGGAGAGAGTCTGGAAGATCAGCTGTGGAAAGTCCATCCCTGGGGAGAAAGCTCAGGTAGGAACTCCAAGTGCCTCAGCTTCCCTTTTCTCATTATGCAAGGTGTTTATATGACCCCGATTTGGTAATGTAACCTTACTGATGCTATTTGTTCCTTTTACATCCAAGTCTCACCCTAAGGTACACTCTGCTCTGCCTGGGACTCTCTCTATTAGGAGCTCCAACTGGCTGTCTTAAAGGGCTTTCTCAGTTGATCTTCTACTGGATGTTTGAGCATCTGATTTGATGATGTTCTCCTATTATCTATCTATCTATCTATCTATCTATCTATCTATCAATCTATCATCTATCTATCTATTTTCTATCCATCATCTATCATCATCTATTTGCTATTTATTCTGTTGCTTTGGCTTGCTATATACTTAAAATCCTTACTCATTTCAAATACAAAGTATAGCTTATGCATATCATTTCTCCAGATCGTGCAAAACAGTGTATATGTGTTGAGGGAGGCTGGAAGCTGATGTTAGATACCTTCCCTGATTGCTCTCCACTTTATATTAATTTCAGAGGTATGATTCCACATTGACCCAGAGTTCACATGTTCCACCCTCTCTGTCTATCCTGCTTTCTTTTGGATCTGCCTTCTGAGTCCTGAGGTTATAAGTGACCCCATGTCAGCCAGGCTTTTTCCCCTTTTGTATGATGTGCTGGTAAATTTTATCAAACTGACACAAGCTAGAGTCGCTTGGGAAAAGGGAACCTCAATTGAGGAATCGCCTCTATCGGATTGGAATGTGGGTATGTCTCTTGGGTATTTTATTGATTAATGTTTTATATGGAAGGACCCAGCTCACTGTAGGTGGTGCCATCCCAGGTCTGGAGGTCCTGGGTGGTATAGGAAAGCAGGCTGAGTAAGCCACAAGGAGAAAGCCATAAGAAGCACTTCTCCATGGACTCTACATCAGTTCCTACCTCTAAGTTCTCTCTGTCCCTTTGCCTAGGGCTCATCCAATGGCAGACATGTGGCATCTGCCCACTTTTCCAGGAGAGTCTTGAGGCTAGCAGCTCTCTTCACCCACACTCTCACAGTGGTTTTATTCTAGGGTGGGATGTAGCCCTTTCTGCATTGTGCTGAACTCACAGTCTCAATTGATAAAGAGCCCCCAGGCTAGCTGCTGGACTCAGTGTATGGTCTCCTTAGCCATCAGCCTGGGAGAATCATGGCTAGACTACCAGCCTCAGAGAGGAAGCCTTCGACAGTGGCTGATGGGTAACCATGTGGCCCTGGAACTCCTACAGAACCTCACTGGTACCAAAGGAATTTAGAACATGGGGCTGAAGCAGCTAGTGATTCTGTTTGGGGTGACAGACAGGATGGCAACCCTTTAAGCTTCAATAGTGCCCTCTGGTCAGGTTGGTTTGGCTTAAGGAAGTTCAGCTTACAGGAGTAAAATGTGAAAAAAGGTTGGAAGGCCAAAGGGAAACATTTGGAGATCAAGCCTGGTTGGAGGAAGCAGGCAAGTAGAGGGATGTCCTTGAAGGGCGAAACTTGTCCCCAGCCTCTTCTCTGTCATCTCTGTGTGCCTTTTGACCCTTTGAGATGAGCTCTCTGTTCCTCCATGTTTTCAGCACAGTGCTCTGTCCTGCTGCGGCACAGAAACAATGGATCCAGTTGATCACAGACTGAACCTGCTTTACTGAGCAAGTGCTTCCCCAGACCGCAGATAAATATGTTTGATTGACTGACAGGAGAAGGATGTCAAGACTGGCTGAAGCAGCAGCAATGGAAGTGGACAGGGATGGAGAGGTTACTTCATGAGCCAAAAGAAACTCTTCTTTCCTTCCCAGGCATTCTGTCACAGCAATGAAGGAGTGACTGAGACAGCAGGAAACAAGCATAATTAAATAGAAATGTAAAGTGACGAGGGTCCACTGTAGACTATTCACGGTTCTGCCTACTTAGGCAAATGAACTCTGCGATGTGAGGTTCTCTTGAATCCAAAGTTGTGTGGGAAATATGAAATTAGTAGAAAGCAAACATTCATCCCTCAGTTATAACAACAGAGCAATGTGTTATGGATGGTGTTTGCTGTTGTTTGTTGTTGACAGCATTAAGAAAACAAAGTATTCATTGAGATCAACACAGATGTCTGTCTTCTCTGACAGCATAGGCCCTAGCACAGGAGCTAAGGGATAAGTGTGGGTGTGCTCACATATGCTTTTATTTGGTTACAGTTTGGTGGGGTTTTGTTTGTTTGTTTGTTTGGTTTGGGACATGGTTTTAGTTTGTTTTCTTGGTTTGGGCATTTTTTTATTGTTTGGTATTGGGTTTTTGTTTATTTTTCTGAGAAAGGACTTAAAGTTGGGTGGGTAGGAAGAGGGAGAGGATCTCTAAGGACTGGGAGGGGCAAGCATGGTCAAATATATTTAAATTTAAGAATTGCTTTAAATACTAAAAATATAATATAATTTAAAATTTTTAGTGGGGGGCTTGCTTACAGTTTCAGAGGATTAGTCCATGATCATGACAGCAGGGAGCAGACAGGCACGGTACTGGAGCCGGAGCTGAGAACTTTACATCCTAATCTGCAGGTAGCAGGGACACACACACACACACACACACACACACACACACACACACACACAGAGAGAGAGAGAGAGAGAGAGAGAGAGAGAGAGAGAGAGAGAGAGAGAGAGAGAGAAATCTCAAAGCCCACGGCAGAGAGACAACCCTTCAAAAAAGGCAATACCTTCTGATACTTCCCAAACAGTTCCACTAACTGAAGAGCAAGTATTCAAATACATAAGCCCATTGGGGCCATCCTCATTCAGGCGATAATAATGATCTCATGGGAAAAAGCCAACATTTAGGAAAGGCAAAACCAACCCAAGGAAAGGGGAATGATGCGGGGTTCCTCTCCCATGTCTCAGCCAGCTCTTGCTGGGTGAAAGAAATGTAAAGTGGTGTGTGTTGCCCGATGGAGACATCCTAAAATGGTTCCAAAACCATCATAATAGACATCAGTGTAGGAAACCCCACTGAACTGTTGATTGAAGGCGTCCCACTGCAAATGCAAGATTTCTCCAGAATTTGTAAACAAATCCTGTGGCTACTCTCTGGAAATATGTACGCAAGCCAAGTGATAGTAAAGGAACCATTTTAAGGTAGACAAAAAGCAAATGCTTTGGCAAGAAGCTCCTGTTTTGTGCATTTTTAAGAGATAAGAACATTCTTTGGAGGGAATTCAGGCTAGGGTAGCATGAGGTTTATATCGAATCTCCCCACAGAGCCTGGTACAGAGCAGGTGTTTGTTAACAAGTTAATAATGTCCATGACCCGCAGGCAGGGTTAAAGCACGTGGTGATTCTGTATGCTTGTTTATATCTGTTGGACCCTGAGGTGGAGAAAGGTGATAATTCGAAACAAGAGGTTGGAAAATGAGTGGCTACAGTCACTGTGCTAAGCCACAGCAGGCTGACTTTGCCACCAGGCACAATACCCAGGGAATACAGAACTTTTAGAGTCTGAGAAAAGTCTTACTGCCTTTAAAATAAGAGGAAGGATTTTATACTCACACAGTCACAAACATGATTTTTAACTTCTTCTTCAGTTGAGGGGATGATTCCTGAAACTCACAATTCAGCCTGGGAACCTTAACATCCTACTTCACAAGGAAGAAACATGGGTCTTTTGCCATGGATGCCAACCCAAATGAACTTCCAACTATAGCTTTCTTTTTTTAATACCTAATTAATTTATTTACTCACTTTACATCCTGATCAGAGCCTGCTCCTCTCCCCCAGGTCCCATACTCCCTCCCTGATCTCCCTCTTCCCCCTCCCCTGCTCCTCAGAAAAGGGGAGCCTCCCCCTATCACCCTACCTCAGCACATCAAGTGACATGAGGACTATAGCTTCCTTTCTCTCTCAACTTCCCCTCATTTAAATGTCAGGCTTATGTTTAATTTGCATACAAGAAAACTCTGTTCACTGTACATTTCTAAGGGTCCTAACCAACCCGTGCAACCAATCCACTTCTACTATGAAGACACTTCCATTGCCCCCAAATGTTTCCTAAAATCCCCAATCCCTAGGCTTTGGAAACCACTGATGCATTTGCAATCTTTAGTCTTATCTAATTACATAGCCAGTGAATCTGGCTTCATTCACTCAGCACAATACATGTGGGACTCATCTGTGGTGCTGCATATGCCTGTCAGTAGCTTATTCATTTTTCTATGACAGGTACATTTAAAAAAATGTATTTACCACCAGAATCACAGTATGGTATTTTCAGCCTTTGGAAATACAAACAAAACAAAAACAACAACAATGAAGAATCTCTGCAATCATTCCATTGTATGGAGAAGGGGATCTGGCTGTGCAGACAGAGTTAAGGCTGTTGACCCTGAGTGAGAATTGGGCTCCTGGAGTATTTGGAGGGTGCACTCTAATCACAGATTCCTCAAAGCAGAGAAACATCCCGAGTTCTGTGGATAAGCACTAAAAACATAACTCTAATTAGAGTGAACCTTCACTAGCAGTGAACACTAGTCCAGAACTGAAAACGAGTTGCCTTTGAAAGTTTGAAATCTAACAGTTCAACAGGCATTTACTGTTGACAGAGGAGACTCAGGCTTGACGTGAGAGTCAGTGACCACACCAACATAAAAGCACCAAGATCCAACATGTTTATTTATGCAACAATTGTAATGCTGCATCCTGAATTTGTGTTAAATTAAAGAAGTACAGGTCTATGATGGTTCAGCTCATGATTCTTTTAATTCTACAGTGGTGTGAAAGCCATACCTATTCAGTAGAAAGCATGTTTTGAGTTTTGATTTTGTTTTGAGGCAACAGTTAGCTATGTGACTCAGGCTTGTGGCCCTCCTGCCTCAACCTCCCCAGACTTTCAGGTGAACTTGGATGTTTTCCCTGTTGGACAATCTGTAGTACCACACTGTCTAGAGAAGCTGGTCCCTCAGCCACCTGCATCGCTGCACCCTATTGTGTGCTGTGTGTATTGTTATAATGCTCAGTACGTTAGACTGGGTGGTATTGTCAACCTTCAGTGGGCTCTTCAGGATGTATTCCCATCAGTAGTGAAGGAGCATCAGGATTGTCCAAATAGTAATTCCAGTGGCCTCATTCTACAGGTGGGGAAATACTCAGAAACGTCAGGTGACATCTCCAAGATCCAAGTGGAAAAAGAGGTGTCTTGTGTCATAAAGAGATTTAAAGGCCCAGAGACCCCCTCTCTTCTTTCTTCCATTAGCAGAATAGTAAATGATGGGTCCAGGGAATTAACACAGTTGAACTAAGGAAGTGCAGCCAAATTCCCAAGATGGTCTGCTGAGTAAATGAGCCCACATGGACAGACCATGTCCTGTCTTCTTCTCTTACTGGATTCAAGATGCAGAAAGGGATACCTGCAGGACTTTAATCTCATTGTCTCAGACACAGGCTCCTGCTCAGATGTCTGGGTTCCTGCAACTCAAGGCCAACATCATAGGAAGCTGCTTGCCTGGGACAGAATTTGCTGGCCTTTTCTTTTCTTTTCTTTCTTTTCTTTCATTTCCTTTTCTTTTTTCCTTGAAAATGAAAAGCTTAGAGTTATTAGGTGGTCTCAGGTCTTTTCCAGCTTGGAAGTGTAAAGCTGCGACTGGGCGCTTATGTGGGGTTTAACTGAAAGGGAGCTGAAATGGAGAAAGATTTGTTCCTTGCTTTCTTTACTTTCTCATGGCTGAAGCTGCCCCTGCAATACAAAAGCTCTTTGTCTCCTGACCCTTTAACCCGTAGTTTTCACTCACTCTTTGTTAACGCCTCTCCTTTTGTTTCCTTTGATTCTTGGTCAACTTTGAGTTTCTAATAAACATTCTACAGGTCTGTGTGAACTTTTCTTATATGTTACTGGGGACAGAGCATGTAAAACTCACTGTGTTTCTGCACAGATCACTATGAGCATCATCTGCCCCAATTTTGACCAACCAATTAAAAAAGGAATGAGCTCTTATTACTGAAAAGAAAACAGACACAGCAAAGCCCAGAAGTTTCCCTTTGGTCAGCCTTCCATTGTGTTGCTGTCCTCCCAAGGGCTGGACACCCAACACTCCCACAGAGGTTCTCAGGGCACAGACAGTGAAGCTGGAAACCCAAGTCTTGCTCCTGGGGATTTCCTACTGCCTTCCCAGGGCTTATGCATGCTGCAGCCAAAGAGGGTATGTCTGCAAGCAGAATAAAGGAAGTCTGATGCAGGTTCCTGGCAACTTGCCTATGCCTGATCCAATCCTCCCTCTTCTCCCTCCATCCCTCCTCAGATACCATGGCCAGCCAAGCAGTGAAACCAGAGACCAGACCAGCCACGAAGAGCAGAGATTCCCAGCTTCTTGGATGCTGGTGGCAATGGCTCTGCTCCCAGCTCCTGCCGTCTCAGGCTCAGGGCCAATGCTGGAACATAGACATCGCTGCATCTTTGTTCTCACTCAGCTCTTTCCCTGTCTTTCTTCTCAGTGGTGGCTTTGCCTTCTTTTTCTTCCCCTCCTCCCCTTATCTCCTTTCCTTCTGCTGCTTTTCCTTCTGTTCTTCCTCCACTGGGCCGCCGTCTTGCCTTACACTCCCTGATCCTCCGGCCTCTCTTGAGTCTATTTTCTTTTACCATGCCCTTACTTGGAGGCTCACCCAAGAGTTACTTGGCCACTTCCCAATCAATGGTGGACACAACAGATGCCTAAAAAAAGGCAACTACATTTTTGCTCTTTTGGTCTTGGGCTCTCTCTCTTTCTCTCCCCCACCCCGTGTGTGTTTTCTTCTCTCATACCCTAAAAGCTTCATTTATGTGAAGTGTGGCATTATATACCCCTTAGTAAATCAAGATTAATTTTCTCAAAAATTTAGGAAAAGGAAGGTAACCAGTAATCTCTATTTCATACCATACTTTTGTGTTTCCTATATTGTAGAGCAAGGTGACCCTCCTCTTCATTCAGGTAGGGAGTCCCCTAAAACTTGAGCCACGAAGAATCCATCTCCACAAACCATCCGCTGTGACCAGTGGTGACTTTCCTCTCTAAGTGGAGTTGACAGTGAAGGCCTCCCTCTCCACTCTGTTAATGGAGGCTCAACAGAGCAACAAGTCATGCTCCACACTATAATATGGCCTGGGGTCCTGGCAGGGCTGCTGGGCTGCAGAATGGGAGAGCTGCTTCCACCTCCCTCTCCCTCCTCCCCCCCCCCCCCGGGGACTAGGCAGACATCCCCACCTCATTGGTTGGAAGGCTTTTGTACTCAGCCGCAAGGAAGCAGCCCCCAGATGCCTGGTGGAGACTAGTATGCCTTCCCCACCACTTCCCTACACGCAGGCCAGCCTCCTGGCCCACTGGGTGGCATTTGCTTCAGAGGCCACAAGACTATGTATGAAGGGCTTCTGAGAGGTCCTCCAGCTTTGCTGGTGTGGGTATATGTGAGACACGCCTGCTGTTTCAGTTTGGCAGATTTCAACAGCACATCATCAAGCGCAATGACTCTCATTTTGATCAGTTGTTTCGTGGTAAATGTTGACATTTAATTGACTCTGATAGTCTCAGAACACGTTGGTGCTTTTTCCTGCAGGCAGAATGCTCCTTTCACTATTGATGAAAAACAAAGCTTAAAATGTTTCTTGGTGCCAGAAGTAACAACATTTACTTTGTTCTTCTAAGAACAAAGTAGGGAGGTACTGTCTTTTGTCGTCATTCGGAATGGAAATGATAAATTCAGTTTATGGGAATAGGGAGCCAGCTATCTATTAAAATGTGTCCAAATGTAGAAACATGAAAGAATCTTTTATCACTCTGGACATTCTAGTGTTTATGTGAAATCCTTGAGAGTAACTATTATCCGTGCTGAACTCTAGCTTCCTAATTAGCTAAGCTGCTTGCTGTCCTCTGTTCCCATGTGTGCTGTGCAAGGTTTCCATCTTTGCAGTCAGAACTGAGGGTTTGAGTCTAGGTTCTCAGGTTATAACTCGTCCTTCAGCTCCTACTCAGAGAGGTTTATAAAACTTGCCGATTAAGCAACACAATGAGAAAGTGCCTTGCAGGGCACAGTGCCTGCCTTTTCCCCTGGGGAACAAGGCATCCATACCCTTGCTGCGGTGGCTTTACTCCAAAAGGCCACTAGGTGGCGTGTGCGTTCGGTCATTTCTCCGTATGCCCCACAGTTTCCTGGCATCAATTACGCTGTGGCACCTCTCTCCTCAATGTGTTTTGTTACCTTCCGTGAGTTTCTCTCCAAGTTAAGTCCAGCCATTTTGAGACAAGTGATGGTTATCGGTCTACTGCCAAGATATACATTCTATCCAGGATTGCACATCGAGTAACACTGGCAGAAAAAGGTACACCAAAAGAGACAAGGAGGGTGAAAGAAAGGCCAGAAAGGGTCCCTCAGAGAAGACAGAAAAGGGACCCTGGGAGAGAGGGAGAGAATTCATATTTTACTAGAAGGGAGGACTCTAGTTTTGAAGCCGAAAGAGAAACAAACTTTCTCTCTCAAACTAGGAGATTTGATGGCAGTGGCTCCAGAGTAGACTGAGGGCTCCTTTGTTCACCCCGTGTAGGCTAAAGATCCATGAGACCCTGGTGAACACCACTCCCCATAACATTCCCCCCCCCCTGTATTGCAGAGGTAAGCTGAATGAGTGGCTGCTCCAGGGACACTGGCCAGTCTGTTGAGGAGGACCAAGTGTCCGGCTGTGCTGATTTTCACTCTGATCATTCTGAGTGAGAACCATGGGAACTTACAGACACTCTATTTTAATTTATTATTATTTATTGTTATTATTGGTGGTGGTGGGAGTTTGTGTGTGTGCCTATCACAAAATGTATTTAGAGGTTGCAGGACAGCTACGGGGAGACAGTCTCTTCCACTTCTACATGAGTTCTGGGGCTGGCTTACAAAGGAAACCACTCACCCACTGGGACTTTCCCCCACGCCCAGAATCTGGAAAATTATAAGGCTCAAGGTTAATTCTTCAAGACTGTGTCCCGGAGGGTTGCAGACCAGGATTGCAGTTTCCTATTGGGAGGCATGGGCAATAGAGGACAGAGATGGAAATGGAGGCAGCTTTCTGTAAGCTTGCCATGAGACGTGAGAAAGTCTTTAATTCAGTTTAGGCAAATGAAGCACCAGTCGCAGAGGAGGCTGAGCTTCTGGGCCAGTGTATCAAAGTGCCTCTCTGCTTCACCTGTGTGGCCTAATTGCACATCCATTTGTCACAAGAGCCCGCAGAATGTCAACAGCCACTTTCTGTAACATTTCTATGGAGCTGGAATGTAGCAGTCTGGCTTGGTGGCCTTGGGAACGGAGCACATCTCTCCAGATCTCAGCTCTTTCGCCTGTTAGGTGGAGCCCAGTTACGGCTGTGGCTCAGAAAGTACTATGAGATAGTGTGGAGGGCTCACTCCAGTGCCTGGCACAGAAAGGTCATCATAGCCATGAGGGATGGGCTCCGTTCCATCTCTATTTCAAGCAGCCTCAGAGAATATATCAGGCCATGAACACTTAAAATAAGTCTGTAGTTGTGGTTTGTTTGTTTTACAGGCCAATTTTAAATTGTTTTTGAACGGCAATTTGTAAAGCAGAGATGAGGAATTCAACAGAACAATGAAAAAAAAAAAAACTAACTCCAGGAGCTGGCTGCTCTTCTAGAGGACCTGGGTTCAATTCTCAGCACCCACATGGTGGATCAGAGCTGTCTGTAACAGGAGATCCAGTGCCCTTTTTTGGCCTCCTTGAGTACTAGGTATCCTTGTGATACACAGACATACATGTGTAGGTAAAACACCCTTACACATAAGAAACACATACATACACACACACACACACACACACACACCAACCAACCGAAAACACACAAACAACCCCCCCCCCAAAAAAACAACAAAACTCACCTAACTAGGTAAGAGCTATAAAAAGTGCGTAGTTACCCAGAAGCTAAACTACTAGAGAAGAACTACCCACTCACAGCAAAAGTCTCTAGCAAAGTCCACATCATGTGTGATGCCCAGTTCTCGAGCCCCCAAAAGACCAACAGGAATTGACTCTGTTGGAAAACACAGGAGGGTCTTTTATTACAAGCTTGATCTGGGTGGCCACCCTTTACAAAGACAAAGAGGCAAGTGACCCCGGCTCTGGGAGAATAAGGTTTTTAAAGGGAGAAAAATGCAAGCAGGAAGTACAAGCCTTGGCATTACAGGGTTGGGTAAGAGGATCTCTAGGGGAAGCTGACCTTTAAAACGATTGGTCTGTTTTTTAGGTGCCAAGAGTGCAAATGGTCAGGCCTGACTACCTGGGGGACGGCTGACCTCTAGGACTGCCCCCTCATGTGCAGGTTAGGCTGTAGCAGGGGGTTGGGGTGGCCTAGCACATCCTGTGAGCTTTCTTAGGGGCTACATGACTCGAGTCACATCCTGAGGTTTATCTGGGAGGGGGACTGCTGCTGGCCCTCTGCTCTGAAAGGAATGTGGTCTGGTGATTTTGCCCCAGCCCCAGCTCCAGGAATTAACTCTAAGTTTTTGAATCTCTCACATGCATGTTTGCTTTGTCACTACCTCTGCAAAGGAACTAGGCTCTACACAAGAATATGTCCTGAGCTATAGCTTCGATTTAGTCCACACACTGAACGTCCTTTCGTACCTGGCAAGGGGATATAATCCCAGGACTCAGGGGATGCCTGAAACAGTGGGAAGTAATGAGCTCCCATGTATACCCACCTACCAGACCTCTGTAACCTACATCTCACTCACTCTATGATGGGTTAGTATATAATTTAGGTATGGTAAGAGGTTAACAACAATAATGAAACAGAATGATCATAGCAATATGTTGTAATAAACATTATGTGAATGTTCTCTTACTTCTCTCTCGAGTGGTAGGGCAACTGTCATCCTGTAGCCAAGATGGCGGTAGATTGACAAAAGGCAGGTAGCATATCTCAAGGATAACTGGAGCTATGGTGATGCATGAGACCTAGAAAATCGGGGAACAAAGTCTCTCTGCCTTCTGTAGGCTTGGTTGTTACAGGACCAGAGCCTGCAGCTTCTGTAGCCACCCTCTGAGCATGAGAAAGGAGAGGCCAAGCCAAGAAAGATGGTTTCTGATAGGCCATGAAAGCCACCTCTTTCCCAAAACTTCATGTCTTAATTCATTTTGAGTTAGGATCAAGACACTGTCACCTACACCCACTCCCAAGTCCCCGTCCCTTCTTCATTGATTTAAAGAGACACTATAGGAGTGAAAATAGGCCAATACAAGCAAGGTTGCCACATGAGTCCCTATTGACTGCAAGTAGTATGAACATTTTGTGCTAGGATACTCAGGCACAGCTTCCTGAAAGACAAAAGTTCCGAGTCATCCAGAAGGAAGCATTGGATGGCACAGAAATATGGCCAGGGAAAGGGGGTAGAAGTTCAGGTTGATCAATGGCAGGGATGCACAATGTATATCTGACCAGAATGAGCACTCCAGCCTGGAACAAAGGTATAGCAAGCCAGCCAGGCTAAAGTAAGGATGGCTGCAAATCTTGGGAGCAGATAAAGAGCTTGGACTTTGCCTGTAGATACCAAGAAGTATTGCTGCCTTGCGTGACCTGACAAGTCAGCATTAACATGACAGATCACTAGCTGCAGACAGTGACATGGCACGAATCCCTGTTCTAGACCACTGCAATGATGCAGGCTCAGTATAGCTCAGGCCTAACTCAAAGGGAGCGAGCAGAATGGAGGTTGGGGGCAGGCCAGTGTAGAGAGGATGCAACATTCGAAGTACCATGAGCCTTTCTCTGCTCAGAGCCTTTTCCTTGCAGGCATCAAGTGCCAGCTTTAGAGGAGCATGACCCTGCTAGCAAGAAGAATGGAGTTTCCGCAGCGGAATTTGCTTTGTTTGGCTTGCTGAGGGAGATTATCAGTTTTCTGTTTCTGCCCTCACCACACCCTCTGACTCACCCCGTGTGCCACAGACATGTTCTGCTTCTCAGAGCACCACGGTAAAACAGATTTCTGTTTCTTCTGCAAACATCTCAATTGAAGTAATGCATTCCATTGGTTTTAATTTATACTTTTTAAAATTGTTTGTTCGTTCGTTTGTTTTAAACAGAGGCTCATTCTATAGCCCAGGATGGCCTTGACTCACAATGTATCACAGGCTAGATCAGAACTCAAAGCAATCCTCCTACCTTAGTTCCACAAGAGCTAGAATCATAGGTGTACGTTGCCACCCATGCTTTTTGTGTTTTTGAAAAGAAGCCCTGGGAGATGTTTGAAAGCAAAGCAGGGTGAGCATTTGTGCATTTAGCTTACAGACGTTATAAAATGTCAAAGGCTGTTTGCTGAGAGAGGATTATTGTGACATGAGGGCTGTGAGATGGAGCTGAGCCCTTTCACATACTCTCAGACACCTGTTATGTGAGTTTAAACATCTGTCTGAAGAGCAAATATCGGGGAGTTCTCAACTGAGTGAAGAGAAGTGAAAGACTTTGTTGTGTGATAGCACCGAGTTCCAAAGGTACAAAGCTTCTTTTGCCCTCCTGGTTTAGTGGGTCTGGGGCAAAGTTGAGCCTTACTAGAGCCTTGTTCTTAAAAAGCACCATATTCTGCTCCCAATAGACCAGAGATAAAATGAGCCCTGCTGTGTTTTGTGTGTGAGTGTTCTGCACAGCGCCATGTGTTTGAACACTTGGGCCATTATGAGCACACTATCTTTGGGGACACTTAGGATGTGGGGCCTCATGTGAGTTGGTGTGGTGACGGTGGGTCTGAGGGTTTATAGATGGGTCCCACTTTGCTGGACCTATTCACCCCCATTCCTCTGCTTTCTGGTTTCCCAACATGTAAATGGTCCCGGTTTAACAACCCTGCTGTCATGAACTCCACCTTGCTTTTCCTGCTGTGATGGACTTTGTTTAGTGCATCAAACCTCAAATCACCGGCAACAATATATACTTTCTCTTTTCAGTTGCTTCTTGTCAGATGTTTTATCAAAGGAGAAGAGTAGCTAATATAGAGCCCCATTGCTCAGTTTCTAAAATACATGTAGGAATACAGCTTAAGAAGGCTTGCCATATGTTGAGCACTGTGGCACATGCCCATAATCCCAGCACTCAGGGAGGCAGAGGTAAGCAGATCCCTCTGAATTTGAGACCAGCCTGGTCTACAAAGCAAATCTAGGTCAGCCAGGGCTACACAGAGAAACCCTGCCTCGAAAAACAAACAAACAGCAAAAAAACTAAACTAAACAAAATTTCTTCCATGAGAAGGCATGCTCAGGAAAAGAAACTTTTTGAAACTTTGTTTCTTTGTAACTGGAGATGAAAATAAACATCTGATGGATTTATCTTGAGGATTAAAAGACAGAAAACATAACATGTATGTAACATATTCTTGATCTTGACTTGGCATCTAGTAAGAGTTCAATAATGAATAAGTTAGAGGCAAAAACTGCTGGTATTACAGTTTTTCTTTTTGTCTCTGTTTCTTAACCATGCAATTGAATCTAGTTATTTATGGCTCCTGTGACCTCCACTGAAACGAAATAATCAAGAGTTTATCTGCTGTGTCCAAAATGGTGCAGTTGTCATTTAGCATTTGCCTGGGCACCACCTAAGATGGATTTTCTTCTGAAATTCGTATGTGTGAAGACAGGCTTGTGGTGTTCTTTCCTGCATGTGTTTCATATATTCGTGATGGCTGACCTTAGTTATTTATCTTACGTGTCTGGGAAGAGAGCTTCAGCTGAGAAACTGCCCCACAGCTAACTAGAGCAATCTGAAGAAATGCATCCTGATGACATCCCCATAAAACAGGTGTAAATGGCACCCTGAGGGGGTCTGGGGAGGGGCTAAGGAGAAAGGCACTCCAGAGCTGTTTCCAAGTTCCATGTTCCAGATCCAACAATGGCTAATTGATTGGTCTAACCTTCTGCAAGTAGTGTTTTTGCGTGTTAATACCAAGAATAATCTTTCTTCCAAATGGTGGTCATAGAAACATGTCGTTCAATCTACATTAATGATGATGAGAGATAACATTATTTGTCTCTGGAATCCTGTAGCAACTTTATTATATTGCTCTATGACATTGTTCCTCCAAGAAGAGCCAGCATAACAGATTCAGCTCTTGGTCAGTGAGAGTTTCTGCTTGTTATGGGAAGCTCTCTAGTTCTAGCAAAACTGTTGTAATACGTTTCATTTTTCTCTTTCTGCTGTTTCATTGAGAATATGGGGGAAAAGTTTAAGCTTCTGTTGACTAGTACAGGGCTTGCAAGTCAAAGCACCAAACTCAGTCCAAAGAAGCAGAAGCAAGTCATGTTGGAAGTGTAGGTGAGTGCATGGTGACACTTCAAGGTGCTCAAATGAAGATGGCAAAGAGAACACTATGGAGCTGATCAGGCCTCTTAGTGATGTGGACATGCTTTGTCATCATGAAGGGTTGCATACACTGCATACCAGCCTCGAAGAAGCAACTACAGTTAAGATGCTGCAGCTGGTATTGTGCCATTGTTTCATGGACAAGAAACTGCCATCCCAGAACCTAAGAAACATGCCCTCCAACATGGTCATAGTTGAGTGCAATCCTTGGATTCAGCTGGAGCGCCTCTTCCTCAGCTGATCTGTCTCCCAGCTAATGGGATGTATGTAGAGTATAAAATATTAAAATTGTTTTTTATTTTTAACTTTATTGTGTAGCAATATATTCCAGAGAACTTTCCATATCTATCTATCTATCTATCTATCTATCTATCTATCTATCTATCTATCTATCTATCTACATCCTATCTTTCTCTTTCTAAAGAGTCCACAATGTTCCTTTGTATTAACTTACCATAATTTTTCAAATCACCCATTGATGGATGGGCACCTTGATTGTCTCCAGTTTTTTATGTCACAAACAATATTGTAATTTCTGTTGTCC
Source organism: Pachyuromys duprasi (assembly GCA_028658305.1). Classification (NCBI taxonomy): domain Eukaryota; kingdom Metazoa; phylum Chordata; class Mammalia; order Rodentia; family Muridae; genus Pachyuromys; species Pachyuromys duprasi. The sequence goes on along the minus strand of CM053763.1, from coordinate 76,235,337 downwards.
TTTAAAGTTATAATATTGAGTTATCTAGGTTTTGTTACTTTATTTTTCCACATCTTTAAAAGCATTGAGGACCGTTATAAAGTTGGGTTTGTTGTTGTTTGTTTGTTTGTGTGTGCGTGGTATTTTTGTTGTTGTTTGAGACAGGGTTTTTCTCTGTAGCCTTGGCTATCCTGAACTCACTTTGTAGACCAGGCTGGCCTCAAACTTACAGAGATCTTCCTACCTCTGCCTCCCTGAGTACTGGCATCAAAGGCATGTGCCACCACACTGAGCTTCATCAAAAAGTTTTAAACTTAGTAACTTGTCTTGATTCATTTTTAATTCTTTCATAATCATTAATTTGCACATTTTTATAGCTGTAGGATATTTGTACTTCTTTCTCTCTGAGCTCCTGGCTTATCCGTGTATGCATTTTCTAATAAGTGTAAGAGTGATTGGGAATAACCGATGCATTTAATACATTTTCTTAAACTTTTGAGATTGTTATTTCCAAAGGGTTTTAAAGAATGGAAACATTCAATATATAGCTAATCTATATTTGACTAGTTTTACTTTTTAAAACACATTAAAAGAGGGGGGAAAAAGCCTGGAAGAAAATGCACAAAAATACCTACAGGTGTTGACATCACAGGCACCTTTCAGTTTCTTCTTCAGATAATGTTTTTCAAAACCCTGACAATGCATGTTTATCCACGTGATCACAGAGAACAGGAGAGCCCTGGTTTGGAGTCAGTGGCTGAGCTCTGCACTCACAGGGTTTCTCTCTGTGTACAGGTGATTGATGGGTCAGAACAAAGGCAGCCCTGCAGTCCTGTTTGAGGTTGTGGGATGCCTTCTGGGGACTTTGTTTCTGTGGAAGATATTAGCTATGTGTGTGATCTATTATAATTTGATATTTACAAATAAAACAGACTGTAACAGCTTCCCCCCCCCACATTCTAGCCTTGTCCAGGCAAGCACACAGTGCCTGGGTCCTCACTGCAGCTTTTCCCACATACTTCTGGTCCTTTGCTTGGCTACTCTGACTTCCTAATTAACCATGCCCTTTGGCCAAATTGCTATCACCCCACAAAATGAAGACCCCTTCCATTCTTTTCAGAGGCCAGCCTGGTCCTGAATTTCAGGACAGCAAGGGCTACGCAAAGAAACCCTGTCTCAAACAAACAAACAAAGAGAATCCTGAAGTTACCCCTTTAATACAAGGAGGAGAAACAGCAAACAGTCCTTAGGACAGTGAAAGGTCCTCTTATCCTTGTCAGCTGTACTCCCTTCAGGCCTGTAGAAAAAGTGCCCTCTCTGCCCTCACACAATGCTTGCACTGAAATAGTCCAACCATAGTTATGGATGCAAAGATGCCAGAATTCAAGTCTGGGAGACAGGACTTTAAGTATCACACTGTCTTAAGAAGATGATCTTTTTTTGTTGTTCTTCTTTCTTTCTTTCTCTCTTTGTTTCTTTGTTTCTTTTTTTCGAGACAGGATTTCTCTGTATAGACCAGGCTGGCCTTGAACTCACAGAGATCTACCTGTATCCGCTTCCTGAGTGCTGGGACTAAACGTGTATGTCATCATGTCTGGCCATGATGAAATAGTTTTAAATGATGTTTTTACTTTTAACTTATATATTCCTTTTGTCTGGAATTTGAACTTTGGTTTGTGATAGTGTACACTATCATGAGCTGTGGTTAATATTAATGTTTTTATTGTTATCTTGGTACAGCAATTAAAGATGTGCATCCTTGAAGCCGAATGCCTATGAGATGGGCCCATCCCATCTGTGCATACAAAATACTCCACTGTTTCCATTCCCCAAATAGTGTATGAGTAAGAAGGCTAGACAGACAAGGAATCTTCCGTTAAGTTCAATGACTTTGGGAATCAATAGATTCACACCAGGGAAGGCCTACCAAGAGTGTGCTCTGAATTATAAGTCCCCTACGTTCAGAGATCCTGGAAGATTCTAAAGAAGTCATCTATTAGGTGCATTTGTGCAGAGAGTGGAGGTAAAGGCCACGGAGCTTCTGCATGACAGTCATGCATGTGCTCCATGATGGTGGGTGATTCAGGAAGGGACCCACAGCTCTGCAGGCAGTGAAGGACAGGTTGCCTGTTCTGTCCTTTGAAAGGAAACTCAAGCAATAGGAAATTGTGATCACGTAAGACTGAAAGAGAAAGCATTTTTTGTGTAAGTACTACCTGCTGTTTTCTGATAGATATCCACAGCAAATGCCTATCTCAGTCTTTATATACAATACCTGCTGGCATGGGTAGGCAAGCACTTATCTGTCCACATAGAAATACCTGTCCAATACACACCTTTCTGTTCTGATATTTTTCAGGCAGATTTCTCTTCCTATCACACACAGCCTCTCAGAGTGACTCTTTTCAACCCTTTATGCTTTAGCTACAGAGCAGCTAAATCTCAAGCCAGACCCATACATACATGGATGTACATACACACTCACATATACACGCATGTGCATGGATGCATGGATGCCCACCCACACATGATTAAAAGTAAATAAAAATTTTAATCTTTTAAAAAAATTCGCCTTCCCCCCCAAAAAAACCCCACTGCCAGATGAGAGGTACAATGTAGACAAAAAAGGGAACACAAACCCCTTGAAGGACTGAGACAGGACAAAGGGATCATGGAGCTGCCAATGCTAGGGTCAGCTCCTTTGTAGCTGCTGGCATGGCCGCTGACCTGTACTGTTCTGCAGGGAGCAGGGAAAGAACACTGCTGGGCAGCTGATGGCATGGGCAGTCCTGAGTGATCAGGCCATGGGTGTCCAAAAGTGCCCTGCCCCAGGCAGGAGCATCTCAACAAGGATCTACAACCCCCAGCTCAGCTGAGTTATTTTTCCCCCTTTGTCATTAGTCCAAATATGTTCTTGAGAAATGTTTATTTTGTTGACGTGACCTTGGATTCCTTTGAATTGGATGTGCTATCTGTGTTTCCTATAGGTATGATTATTATTGCTCCTTTTTTGTGATAAGACAAAACGCAAACTGATTTTTTATTTCCACAACACTGTGAGATAAATGTCATTATCCTCGCTTCACAGCCAAAGATCACCCAAGAAGAACAAAGTGCCAGACCCTATGTGACCCTCCTTCCTCCCGTGAGTTCTTGCCAAGTCACACACAGTGCCACGCTCAGCTCCTGGCAAGACTGCGGCTTCAGCTCTTCCTGACCCTAGGATGACAGAAGCAGCTTTTGCGTTTCAGACTTCCTGCTACTTTCAAAAGTAGGAACCTTTGCATTTCCCACTTCAAGCATGCCAAAAAGAGATAGGGTTCTAAGGTTCTCAGAAATAGGGTCCTCGCAGTTCTAAGCATCTGCAAGCTTAAGAAAACTTGACACTTCACAGAAGCACGCTTGCCCCCAGCGATACAGGTAAACACATACCCAAGTGCTCCCGGTGGGTTCTGAAATGACAGAATGGCTGTGACAAGTGCCAGCAGCTCTGGGCCACACTTACTTGGTCGGGGGAGGGCTGCATGTTTCACATAGACATACTCAGTCGACCTCATTACTCACAGTTTCCACATTTTGATTTTCTTACTTGTCGGCATTTGTTCACAGCCCTAGGGTCCATTCTGGTGACATTTCTGTCATCATTCATGGACATGTACAAAGCACTAGAAAAGCGTCATTTACATCCCTCGCCAGTGGAACCCCGGGATATTCTGCCTTCTGGCTTTCACCCTCATACTGCAAACCACTGCCTTTTCCCTTTTACATTGTTGTGCCTTTTGTTGGCACGTTCACTGTTGAAAATAGGCCCCAGACATAACGCTGAAGGGCTGCCTCGTGTTTAGGGAACAAGATGCTCCTGACAGGGAAAAGATGTTAGTGTGCTTCATTCAGTTGGTGCTGCCGGCTCTGTTTAAAGTTAACCACTCAACAATGCATATTAAATAAGATTTCCTCAGAAAGAGATACTTCATGTTTCTTTGATTAGCAGGAAAAATGGTGTGAGAGGAGGCGCATGGGGACCAGCCTCATGTTTCCCCTGGAAGCAATGATTTGCCACTAACGTGGTGAATTACTGATGCTATAAAGCAGAGACTCTAGAACATAGCTATCATGAGAATGAATAACCTATTATATGTTTACATGTGTAGCACATTTGTAACTGTCTTATCCTAATTCACTGAAGTCTTAAAAAGGTAAATCTATATTATTCATTAGTAATACTTGGAAAGTGGAAAACTATTACCACTTGATAAAGAATTTTTATCTTAATTAGGGATGAAAGGTCTTGTGGTTGGCTTTTTGAAATCAGTTCTAATTTCATTGTACCAACCCGAGAATGTACTTGACTACTGTTTAGCAGCATGGGATGCTGGTTATAACCATTTGCAAACGTCACTACAAAACATTTACTTGGTATCTCTGTGCATTCCAAGCAACATTTTCATTCCAGACATCTGTCCAAGAGTTGGTTATCAAGTTGATAAATGGACATTTGAACATAATATTTCATTCAAATATCTTTGGACAACCTAGCAACTCCCATTGAGTCAGACCCTCCACAGACTGACACCACCTGTCCAGGTCCAGTTTTCACTCTGCCCCCATATCAGGGTGGAATGGGCTCTTGTTGGTTTTCTTATCTTGCCGTTACAACTACCTGCCAGGAGCTTCCCAGCATCTTCAGTTTGCACTATTTATCTAGGTTCCAGTAGACCCGGAGTCAGGGAGAGATATTGGCTAAGCACAGACTTGAAGAGAAAGAGAGAGGTGGCAGGTTGTTGGTTCATTTGATAGAGTGTTTGCTGTAAAAGCTGGAAGACCTGAGATTCAATCCTGAACACCCACAAAAGCCAGGCATGAAGGCAGATGCCCATAGCAGCAGGCTGTCAGGCAGACAGAAGGACCCCTGAGGGAGTTGGGGTATGTGGGCTTGTTGCCTAACCACTCTGGCCAATTTGGTGATCTCTGGGTTCAGTGAGAAACCCTGACATATACTAAAGACAGAAGGTGATTGACAAATACATTCAGTGTTGACCTCTGGCCTCCACACACATGCACAGGCACTTACACACTTACATGCACACACACGAAGAGATACCCAGAATTTAAAAGAGGAATTTAAATTGAACCAAAAGGGGAGATTTGTCATTTCTTGTTTACTCAACTTCGCAGTCTCTTATACGAAGCGGGATGTGGGACTGAAGGAGCCCTAGACAGTAGCAGGGTGTTATTCTAATAGATGGGACTAATGAGCTGGCTCCAATATGCAAATACCTCAAGTGGGCCTGAGCCTTCTCATCTGTGAAGGCTGAAGACAGATTTTTCTTGGTCATCCCTCTTAGCCTGGTAACATGGCGAGGTCTCCCTGTAATCTCAATCTGGAAAGACTCCTCATGTACCTCAGGCCCCAAAGAGAACACTACTTCAATCAGACCCACAAAACACCTATCTATCCTCCAGTGCTTGTCCTAAGTACCGAAGGATATATTGCTTTTTTTCATGTCACCTTCAAAAGTCAGAGGTCTTGACAACGAATTAATCCATGCATTCAAGAGATGTTGTGGGGCCTTTTTACACTGTAGCCACACAATACCCAGAACATAATCTCTGTCCTTCATTCAAGGCAAAGTTTGTGGGTACCCTGGATTTGCTATCAGTCTGTTTCCCAAAGTAGGTTAACAATCCAGTATTCTGTCCAATTATTTTCATTAGAAATATGATCCTAAGACAACGAGTCAGTACCAGACAAACAAACAACAACAACAAAATGTTTTTCTATGCAACTGAAAGGAAAACAATTAATTTATATTTTACTAGTGACATAAGGAATTTGTGCGTGGTGACTTGAGTAGACTGGCATCGCATTTTTAATTTATTCTGGAAGTGTTTTTGGAGAACAGAATAGCTGCCTCCGAGTACAGTTCTTCTGCTAAGCCTTCGCACTGGCTAATTTTCTGTTGCTGTGATAGACCACCATTAGCAGAAAGCAAGTGAGGCTCAGGATTGCAGAGGCAGAGTTAGTTATGGTGTGTGTAGGGGGCGCTCTACAGCTAGCAACTGGAGCAGGAAGCTGAGAGATCACGACTTTAACCACACACACAAAGCAAAGAGAGAGAGACTGGGAGGGAGACCTGGGAGCCCACTCCCAGAGATGTACTTCCCCTAGCAAGGCTGGTCCACAGCCCCCCCCGTCCCCGCTTGTAGCTATCTGAGCTCTGTTGCCTGAGCTCATGCAAACTGCCACACCCACCATCCTGACATGTCTGTCCTGGAGGCTAGGATCTAGTTCATTTCTCAATAATCGGTTACCAAGCATTGGTTAAAGGTCTTACTATGTGCCCGTGAGGATTATCTTTCCCTGAGTATCTAGTCCCTTAATTCTGTAATTTTAAAATAATTCTACAATACTTTTTGAAAGAGTTGGATCTTTGGTGAGAGGAGAGGAAATTTTCAAATGAATAATTGTCCATATGTGGAATTATATACTTCCTTTGTGGACTAGGTTGATGGCTCGGTGAGTAAAGCATTTGTGGTGCAAATTCGGGGACCTAAGTTCAAATACCCTTGTAAAACAACTAAAAGCCAAGTGTGACAGTGTTCCTCTGTCAAGATGGAGGACAGAGACAGGGCAAACCCAGAAACCCACAGGCCAGGTGGCCTGGCACACAAAACAACAGTGAAGGAGAGGCCTTGCCTCCAAACAAGGAAGAAGATGAGGATAGATGTGCTATCATGTGCACTCACACATACACACCAGATGCATGGAAAAAAGATTAAGAATTATGCTGTCTCATAGATGAATATTTTACTATCACCTTATGTTATAATGTCAGTCTATTTTTGTTTTCTTATAAATTTATATTCATCATGGGCTTCATTATCCTCACTTTGGGGATCTCTATAGAAATATGGTCTAAGCATCTATAAATAATACATGCAACATTTGGGGTGGACCTTTTAAAAATCTAAACAATTTTGGCAATCCAAATTAATCACTGTCCCAATCATGTTCTATGCCTGTTTTTCCTTAACTTGTAGCTAATTAAAATGAGAGAGTTCTACAAATATATGGTTTAAATCAGCAATGTTTGCTTGTGTGCTTGTGACTTCACAATAGAAATAGACTCCACATTAGTCATGTAGAACACCAGGTACATAAGAATAAGATCACATGCCTATAACTGCAGAGTCAAACTAAAAAAAAAGACTACATTACTTTCAACAGGTTATGCTTTTCTTGTGAAATAGATGAGTTTTCTGTGGAAGTAACATTTTTGACAACTTATACTGACCATATTTACTTTTCCTAATTGAGGATAATGCACAATACATTCATTGTGAATCCAAAATCACTGCTCTTTAGATTTACCTAAAGGAGAAAGTGAGCATTATGTTCAAGTTTATATTCCCAAAAAAGAAATTTATCTTAAGTATATTTCTCAATTATTCTAAAGAACATAAGATCTTGCTAAACAATTCAGCTGGGTCTTTTGCTTATGTTTTGTTGTTCTGCTTTGAGAATCTAAGACTTTAAATTGAGTCACATAGCATAACCTTGTATTATCTTAAGTTCAATCAAAATTAACTTGCGATTCAAAATCCAACAGAAGTAATAGCCATTCTGAAGGAGACCTTTGCCATTTCATATCTGTTCAAAGTAATACAGAGAATTAGAAAAGATAAAAATCTCTTTTATTGGCCCTTTACAACCAAGGCGGCATGGGCTCTTGTGATTGTTAAGGTGTGGTTGAATGATTCCCTCCCACATACAGTAATATTTGATCTTTGCTATATTGACTCAACAGAGTACAAGAATCATGTCTAGGATTTTATTTAGCTTCTTTTCAACAACATCAGACAATATGGGGCAGAAAGCATCAATAGGCAGTCCATATATATCAGAACGTGGATGATCAGTACTGTGTATTTTTGTGTATTACCAGTTATTTTGATTTACATATGTTCAGAAATACAAACATTGCTGGAAAATTAGGAAACCTATTAAGTGATAAAATTACTATTTACCACTAGTACCTTACACATTTTTAACCTGACTTCAATATAAACCATGTGCTTGTTTTATAACATGATTGGCAATGACAGCTTGACATTGGAAGGGTGACTAGAAAAAAATTGGCTTGATTTGCCTTGATGCTGATCAAGTGTTGGTGAGGGTGATGAAGGGATCAGTTCTTTACCAAGTGGATGGCCAAGATTCTTGGGAGTGGGGATTCAGAAAGAGAAGTCTTGAGAGTCAGGAGGAAATGGAACATTTGGTTTTGATGTGCTCAGTTTTAGGTAGCTACTACATAGTCAAGGACATCTAGACATTGCACATAAGAAAACTGACACATTTAACCTGTTTCATATTTCTGGTTTTCAATCACTACACCATCCTGCTTCTCAAATCTTTGGGCAGATGCTCCTCTGAAGATATGGATCTTGAAGACCCATCTTTCCTCAGTACCTTCCCCCTCACCTGCCCCATGTAGCTGGAGGGTAAGCCTGTGGTGCTGCACCTGCCAGGAGAGAAGCCTTATCATCCCGCTGTATCTCCAGCTCAATACCTCTTCAACAGGGAAATGTCAGGACCCAGAGTTCCAAGCCACCTATTTCACTAAATGTTTGACTGCTGGCAAATCATTAGTCTCTCATATTTGGATCTAAGCTCTGAATCTTTATGTTTGAGCACAGAACCTTAAGTAATAGCAGAGGCCAGGAAAATAGAAAGAGGCTGCAGGGGCAGGGTGGAGGAGCTCTAGAGAGAGGGAATATAAGAAGGCAGATGCTATAAAGGGGAAAATAGTAAATAGAAGAGAGGGGGAAGGAGGAAGCATAACTGTTCAAGATATTTGAAATGGCCATGGAGAAACATTATGTTTTATGTCCACTTAAAAATATATGTATCTAACAGATATAAGTGTGTATATACACACAGAGTTTGGATGAAGTTATACTTCTCAAGGTGATAATGCTTCTTCTAAGAGCCGTAGACCATGTAACAAAATCCCTAATGCCAGGGTTGGAAAATCTTTCTTTGAGTTGTTGGTCAGGGGAATTAGGGAGACTCTCAAAATAATATAGGCTATGGCCATTGTCCTTGGTTGCTTCTGAGAACTTGAAAGTAAGACCTTATTAATGAAGACACCATATACCTTGGACATAGGATTTGGGGGGAAGCAAGATGCAACCAATATGGAAGCCTGCTCTCTGAGGACTAACTAGCTTTCACACTAGTAAGGGTGTTGTGCAAGCTGCAAAAGGGGGAATTTGGCAACTAAAAGTCCTACCCAGCTGTAAAGGTATGAATCACATCAATGATTACAGCAAGTACAGCAAGATAGCTCTAAGGATGTGACAATGGCACTTATTTCTTGGGGATAACCAACAACTATCTAATTAAACAACATCCATTCAGTAGGAGAGAATCCATGCCGGTACTATAAATCAAGTGAACTAGCCATAGCTGGTGACATCTTAGACCCCAGAGGAGAACTTACTGCTGCCAATTTCCCGAACCAGTGCAACCTCTAACTACATTCTAAGTTGTTTATTATTATTATTATTATTATTATTATTATTATTCTCCTCCGATGCTTAGTGCCATCACTCCTCATCAAAGAGGCTTTGTTTTGTAGCAAATTGAAGCTCTGTCAAAACTCAGGGAACAACTGATTGTGAGGTGGCCATACAATTATACCCAGGAGTATATGTCTACAACACAAACCTCTGCACATAAAGCTCAGGGAATAACAAGGAAGAGGGACAACATAGATGCCAAGAGCCAGAGCATCACGAAGTCTGCTGCCGGATTATGTCTTTTAGGTATGAAAGGGAAGCCGCACCCAAGAGATCACAAAAATAAGATCGCCTAAACAACGCTGGCACCATGAAAACACCAGAGGACCTGTGAATAGTGGAAATCCCACAAGGCCCCACTCCTGGATGAAGAGCTATAGGCAATTAATGGTTGCTGAGAGAGGAAGAATCAGTCTTCTCCAGGGATGAGCGCCTTCATAGGTTATCTAATCCCAAGTCGTCAGCTCTAAACAAATACAAATATAAGCATCACGAAGTTAGCCCAGCAAGTGGTGTTTATATATGTATATGTACATTGACAGTTATATAACAATAATTAAAGAAGGGGCCATAGCTTTGAGAAAGGGTCGGGGAACACAGGAGGAGTTGGAGTGGAGAGATAGAGGTGTGGAAATGATATAAATCTACTACTCATGAAATCCTCAAAAAATTTAAATTAAAAGAAACTTTTGAAAGTCAAGAGACAAAAAAAAAATAACCTCTTAAAAAATGGGCCAAATTTTAGTTGCCTCCCAGAGGTAAGTTGCCTCCAGAAGGTAAGTCCCTATTGATGAAGACACCATACGCTTCAAAAACAGGACCCAGAGGATCCAAGCTGGGTCTGACCTGGAAGCTATGCTTGCCAAGGACGAGCTTAAAACCAGAAATATCTGATTTTAAGATAATTACAGCAGTACTGCTTATGAATGGAGGGAAAAAAAAAACACTGGAAATCCCTAAATATCCTTCACTGGGCAGATGGATGAAGTAATAGTGGTGTTTAGTGAGCTTAACTGCTCAGCAATAAAAAGGAGTGACATTCAGAATTCTTTTTTATTTATATTTTTTATATTAATTACAGTTTATTAACTTTGTATCCCAGCTACAGTCCCCTCCCTCATCTCCTCCCACACTCCTCTCCAAGTCCAATGATAGGGGAGGTCCTCCTCCCCTTCCATCTGGCCCTAGCCTATCAGGTCTCATCATAACTGGCTGCATTGTCTTCCTCTGTGGCCTGGTAAGGATGCTCCCCTGTTAGGGGGAGGTGATCAAAGAGCCAGCCCCTGAGTTCATGTCAGAGACAGTCCCTGTTCCCCTTACTAGGCAACCCACTTGGACACTGAGCTGCCATGGGCTACATCTGTGCAGGGGTTCTAGGTTATCTCCATGCATGGTCCTTGGCTGGAGTATCAGTCTCAGAAAAGACCCCTGGGCCCAGATTTTTTGGTTCTATTGCTCTCCTTGTGGAGCTCCTGTCCCCTCCAGATCTTTCTATCTCCCTCTTCTTTCATAAGATTCCCTGCACTCTGTCCGAAGTTTGGCTATGAGTCTCAGCATCTGCTTTAATACCCTGCTGGGTAGAGTCTTTCAGAGACTCTCTATGATAGGCTCCTGTCCTGTTCCCTGTTTTCTCCCTCTTGTGAAGCCCATCCTGTTTGTCTTCTTAAAGTAGATATATTAAAGGAATCCATGATTTACTGAAGAAATCCAGGCTCAAAGATATGCCAGACATGGTGGTGCCTGCCTTTAATACCAGTACTCTGGAGGCAGAGGCAGAGATAGGCAGATCTCAGTGAGTTTGAGGCCAGCCTGGTCTATAGAGCAAGTCCAGTATAGTCAGGTCTCTGTTACATAGAGAAAATCTATCTGGAAAAGCCAAAACCAACTGAACAATCAAACAACCTGTATCTATTTATATAAAATTCTGGATGGGAAGAATTCACATCAGCACCCACAGCCTAAGGAAAGAAAGAGGATTTGATTACCAAGATGCAATCTTTGTAATTTTATTTTTTACTAAGAGGGAATTTTTTATATCTTTTTAAAAAAATCTTTCCTGCTTTTATTTAATGTGCTGACTTGAGGTGAGAATAGATTTTAGGTTTTGTGAAAAAGCAGCCACATTCATGGACTGCACATAGTCCTCAAAAATAACCTGCTCTTCCAACATATCTGTTCCAATGTTATCATCTTCAATTACACTCTGTATTTGAAGCTTTTAAATTCCATATCCCACAGGGAACCAATATAGAAAGACCCCCACCCACCACCAAGCCATCAACACGGATGTTCCTGACGCCCTTCTCCAGTTTTGTCATGTCTGTCTCATCATCCCAAGGGTTCACTTCTAGTAAGATGGAAGACTTGGCAATATATGCAGGCTTTTGGCTTTCTTGGATTCACGCTGTGCAAGGCACTCTACTCAGAGGCCTCTGCTTCTTCATGTCCTTCCTCAGATCTAAAGAGATCAATGTCATCGTCTTCTTTAGCATCCGTAGATCTGCTTCCTGTTTTGTCTTCCACATAGGCAGGGTTGCACTTGCTCAAAGTTGTCTTCACTCCTTGAAGACGAGGTTTATTTTCATTGTACCAAGGCAGGGCATGACACAAGTCCATGGGCAGTGAGCCAGAGATTGCTTTGAATACTGCCACGTGGGTTTGTGGTGGTACATACTCCTCCATGCAGCTCTTGTCAGGTAATGGTTGGGCGCCTGAACAGTGGGACTTTTCAGGTCTCCAAAACCCATGGTGTTGGCTATGTCTGGGAACTGGGCGGCTGCCAGTACTGGGGGAAAAAAGTGAATTGTCTTATGTATTAATGGGTCAGTTGTTATACTACTCCAAAAAGTTCCTCAGACTCACAGAGCTGTATGCCAAAGAGGTTTACTCTACCACATGTTAAAATACTTTTTTGAGCAGTAGCTGGTCACAATATAAAATAGACTTTGAAAATGCTGAAAAATCTTCTCAAAAAATGATGAAAAATGCCTGGATAGAAATTCAGAGAAATTTTCCAAAAATTGGATGAGAATATGCAAAGAGTGATGGGGGTTAATTGTGATGGCACTTATAAATTCTGCTCACAGACCTCAAGTCAACACCTGCCCTTGCTTTCAGGACCATTTAGGGGAGCTTCACTTCCAGTGACCATTAGGGGCAGCAGACGTTAAAGGTCCCCCAGTAGAACCCAGATGGACCATAAACAGTAAAAACAACCACAGTGCCTTCCCCAACCTTTGGAATGTTTGCACGTGTAGGCTGCTTGCATTGTTGAGCTTAGTTGTGTTGTGGGTGGCAAAGAGAGTGGGGTGATGTGACCGCAGAAGCATTCCAAGTGGGTGCTTGTGGCAGCCTTAGCTTGCTTAGGAGACCCTGACTGTGGCCCTCCCCATAGCATATGCAAAGGGAGCTTCCCGGGTGAGCTTTGGACTTATCTTGGCTTCTAAGACTGTCTTCTGCCTGCAGGTTAGAAACCAGGAGTGTTCAAAAATCTGAAGATTCTGCTTAGTGTAGCAGAATGCCTGAGGGGACTGGGGACCATGGCAATGCATAGACGGTGGGAGATGGAGGGAGGCAAAGGAAAGAGCCAAATATCAGAGTGGATGCTGTCTGCTCTCTCCTCTCTGTTGAATTTTTTCCTTCCCTCTTCCTTCTGTCCTCCCCTAAGGAGCATTCTCCACCCACCTCTGGCCTCTATTCCCCACTTTTCTCTTGGACTTTGTATAACTCCCTTTTTTTCTTTTCATAACTTGTCAGCAGAGTAAAATATACACAGCGTAACAGGGAGGGCACCAAAGGAGTGACAGGTGGTGTGGCAGGGCCACTAGAAGCCATAATAAATTACCACAAACCGGATGGCTTAAGTCAACACAAATTTACTCTCACAAGTCTGGAAACCAAAGGTCTGAAATTGAGCTACCAGTTACCAACACAGCTGCCCTTCCTCTGCTGGTTCCAAGAGAGGATTGTCCTTGCCCCTGGCAGGCAGTGGTTACCCTGTGGCTCCCAGACTCCGGCCTTTGCTTCCCAGCAGGAGGCTCAGCCTCTCCTGCTGCTCCTCTCCACAGCGGGTGTTGTTAGTACGCAGCTGTGAATAATTATGCAGACTCCACCTGGAGAGTCTGGAAAACCCAGGGTGTGATCTCTTTACAAACTTTCCTGGCCACTGTAAAAATTCCTTTTCCTAATATGGTCATATCATAACCATACATTTGGGGAGCTAGGCTGTGCCTTGGGTGGGTTTCTCACCCCTAGATGGCATCCAGTTTTTCTTCTCCTTCAGTAAGACAGATGGTTATTGCTGGTGAATGATCACTTCGCCACCAGCTGGAATAAAGAAAAAAAAAAGCAGTGAGGAGAATTCATTGGTAGTGTACCCAGAAAGCTGACAGCCCTACTGGATAGCCATGATAAACAGTTAAAAAAATAAATAAATAAAAAGAAAGAAAGAAAAATAGAAGACGTCCAAAGAAGCAAGGAAACACAAAACAACCACAACACAAAGCAAGAGCATAACAGTCCAATCCTGTCACCATGTAAACATGGCTGAAAGAATCTAGATGAAGGAACAAGACAAGCAAATGCTTCCCGACTAATTAACGAGAACAACGAAACGGATTATAGTAGGAACACGGGCAGCTCTGAAGAGAGCAAACACAGGGAGATACAGAAGTCTAATGTTCGAGCCATGCAGGCTTGACGGGCAGAGTTCGGTCTTCAGAACATTTGTAAAGAGGCCGGCACAGTACTGAGTGCACGAGCTTCAGTGCTGAGGAGGTGGTGACAGGGGGTCCTTGGCAGTTGCTAGCTCTCCGTCACGTAAAGCAAGGTGGATGGTGCCCGAGAAACGAAGGCGGAAATTAACCTCCAACCTTCCTGCAAACGCAGACACGTGCCCACCTGAACACGTACCACACACCCACCCACAAAGAAATGTAACATTTAAGAGATACTGAAGTGCATCTGTGTTAAGAGAAATGTAACTGAGGCCACTTTGATATGCACATGCATGCATAAAAACATACACACATGACTGTTATATTCACACACTTGCTATTTATACACATATACACATATATTCATGTGTGTGTATATATACCTGTTATATACATACACAGATATGACATGCACACTTATATGTAACTGTTATATACACACATCTGTTATATATAAACATATGCACGTCATATACATGCATGTATATGTATACCTGTTATATATACACACATATCTAATACATACACAGAGACACAGAGACACAGACACACAGATACAGACACAGACACACAAACAAACAGACACACAGACACCCCCCCAACCCCCTTCACACTTGCACTCATGCACTGTGTCTGCTGTTCTCAGACCTTATAAGAGCAGACCATTTCTGCTCCTATGGTCTTTCTTCTTCCCCAGCAGCAGGATAGACCAGTTGGGGGTGGGATCCAGAGAGATTATAAGCTGGTAGGGCCCTTAAGGCCTGGCTTGTATGAGAGGGACTACATCAAATTGTTCTAAAGTTTGTTTGGTGATAGATCTATGAGGAGTTAATAATAAATGTTGAATTAACCCTTAGGCTGGCATTTTGATCCTACAGGATAGGTGTCCTCAAAGAGAGTATGTGTGTGTGTGCATGAGAGAGAAAGAGAGAGACAGAGACAGAGAGACAGACAGAGGCAGACAGACAAATAGACAGAGATAGACAGACATCAGATAGCAATTTTTACACAGTGCACATAGGAAAGTCCCCAAGGGGAGAAACTGAGAAGGAAGTCATATGCAATCCAGGAAGAAAGCCTGATCTAGGACCCTGCCTTGTCACTTTGATCTTCGAGTTTTTGTCTCTATAACTTTGGGGAAATAATTATCTATCCTTTAAGCCATTCAGCCTGTAGTATTTTGTTACAGTAGCCTGAGAAAACTATCACACATCAAATTGGAGTAATATCCTTCTACCACATCTTTTGACCACAAAAGATAACCCACAAAAAAGTTAGGAAACAGGTGCCACACCTTGACAGGAGAAATAGCAAAGTCTGCACTAAGAAGACTTGGATGCAGGGACAATAAGGTAACACCCTAGCAACATACAGTTTCTGTCCAGACCAAATAATATGAAGGGGTTCCAAGAAGGGCAAGGTAAATGGGACACTGAGTGTGGTCAGCGTTCTGGCCTGTTGAACAGCAGTTGCGACTGTTTCTTAGGTATCAGGCAAGGTGCAGTGGTTTGGAAGGTCTATATGGCGGCTTGCCCCAGGGGCTTGTAAGTGCTGTCATCTAGTGAAGGGATCCCAGTACCATCATTTTCCAGAGAGGTGGTGAGGTTTGGGTGGCTACACTGCATTTTTACATGTAGGAAAGTCTGAACATGAATATTTGAATGAGTCTCCTGATAAGTGAATTAAAGAACAGGAAGCTGAATGGTCAGTTGAATAGAAGAAGGAAGGACAGAAATCAGGTTGTGTGTAGTGAAATCAGTTGTGTTTAGTCTGTGTTCACTAATTCCTTGATCAAACAATGGAGACAGCCAGCTGGGCTTCAACACTGAACTCTGTTGCCAAGGAAAGAGCATTCCAAACTTAAAGGTGTGTCTGGGTACAGCAGCCTAATTCCACCACAGCCTGCCTGTCTGAGGAAATCTTCCCTTCTTCATAGGAAGCGTCATTCCTGTGTGTCTGTAACTAAAAGGGGTGACAAGTGACTCCCCTCTGAATGCTCTCTGGCGCTGATAGTGTTGGTTCTGAAGAGTTAGCAGTGGTCACACATCCCCTTTTGATTTTGTCCAACTGGGGACGGGGTGGGTGCAAGGACACTTCCTCTTGAAATGCTTGTGCCTCTGGAGACCATCACTAAGACACAATCTGCTACTCTGTGTCACGTGGGCTCGCCTGCCCCAAATCTCCATGTAAACCCTGAGAGTTGACCTCTATGAGAAAGAAAGAAGTGTAGAATACACCCAAGGATGAAGATGAGAGGAGTTGCCTTCCATCAAACATCAAATCCCCTGCAGCAGGCAGCTTGCAAGGCTTGGTAGCTTTGACATCCTATGGGAGCTGCCAAGAAGTTACTTGAAGTGAACATGTCCTATGTAAAATTGCCATGTCCTGGACAGACGTGAACATCTTGAATAAATCATGTGGAATTGTGAGGATGTGAATGTTTCCTGCTTCTTCTACTACCTCCAGGGTCAGAAATACAGGCAGAATTCTCATTCCAAGGGCTTTAGATATTTTTATATGGAGAGAATATATTAATACTTAAATATATTTAATATTAAGTATATTTAAATATAACAAAATATATAAATCTCTATATATTTATTTATACTTAAAATAATTTTTCAACAATATATATGTGTATTATATATATAAACTGTAAATTATGTATATTGTTGAAGAAATGAATTATATATAAGCTTAAGCATTCTATGCCCGGTGTTCTAATTTGCTTTATCTGTTGTGATAAAACACTGACCAAAACCAACTTGGGGAGAAAATGGTTTTTCAGCTTACAGGTTGCATTCATCACGGAGAGAAGCCAAGCAGGAACCTGGGGGCAGGAACTAAAGTGGAGGCCATGGAGGAGCAATGTGTACTGTCTTGCTCCCAATGGCTTAATGAGCTTGCTTGCTTAAACAACCCACTTGCTTAGAGGTGCTACCGCCACCCTTGGTGAGCTGTGCTCTCCCATGGCAATCATTAATCAAGAAAATGACACCCCCCAGGTCAATCTGATGGAGGCAGTTCCTCAAATGAGATTTCCTCTTCTGAGGTGGGTCGTTTATTTCAAGGTACAAAATAAACAGCACACTAGGCCTAGCCGTTCTTGGATCTTGTCATTGTTAGTTGCCTCTTTTTTGTTTTTGATTTTGTTTTTGTTTTTGGTTTGGTTTGTTTGTTTTACAAGTCAGGGTTTCTCTGTGTAGCCTGGGCTGCCCTGGACTCACTTTGTAGACCCGGCTGGCGGCGAACTCACAGAGATCTGCCTGCCTCTGCCTCCCGCGCCCCCCAGTACTGGGATTAAAGGCATGGTCCAACACACCCGGCTGTTAGTTGCCTCTTAATTTCTCTATTTTTCTCTCCTCCCCCCTTTAAGGGATCTATAGCACCTTAACTGAATTTATTATGTAATACCAAACTCAAGATGTAAGCATGACCATGATAGCACACAATCACCTTCTTTATCATTCATGGCTCCAACCTGTTCCTCTTTTTCCACAAATCCTTCCAGAGCCACCCACCCTTTAATTTCTGGATCGAAGACATGAACACAGCTGTTTGAACAACAGATGTTTTGGGGTTGCTAACTCCTAAATTTTAGACTGAGTTGAAAGAGTTCAGAACACCCTCAACTTCAACAGAGGAATGGAGAATATGTGTGAGTGCAGGCGTTAATGAAGACTTTTGCATGGCTATGCAGTTTTTCAGAGAGTTATGCCTGTGTATGCATGCATTTGGGACATGAGCTGTTCATCAACTCCACTTTGCTAGTGAAAGGAACTGAAGCCAGAAAGGTGAGGTAAGTCCATGGGAGCTGTTTCCATGTGGTTGATCGGGCAGCAGAAGTGTCCTCAGCTTCGCTGAAGCCTAGCAAGAGTGCCTATCTTAAGAGGCTCTGGAATTCCCAGGCAACCCAAAGCCTGCTCACCCCTCTGTAGGAGGTAGACCTGGAGGGAGAAGACAATGCTAGTCAGAGAGCTGGAAGGAGCTTGCTTTGACTGGAGAGGATGGAGGCGAGAAGGAGTCCATAAAACAGTTCTGATGACTTCAGACTCTATTGGGGAGGGGCAATATTCAATGAGTGTTGAGCAGGACATGCCACAAATCTGTATCTTGAATCAGGTGAATTTGTAGAAATGGTTGGAGAAATTTCCTCCCCATACTGTAACCACACAGTGATAGTTCATATGATAAGGTCATCCATGAGATTTGCAGCCCACTGGCACACAGCACCCATTTCTAGAGGGGGGAGTTCTAGCAGCTTGTCCTAGTGAGAATCACAATGACTTCTCTATCAACTGAAGTTATGACTATAAAGTTTCTAGTGAAACTTTACAGGGTTGAAGGGAAGAAGAGATCTGCCTTGAGTGCTTTGTGGCAGCCCAAAGTCTAGTGGCTTCTCATTTACATAGCACCCCAATTTATATCTTAGTAGCCAATCAAATCCCTGGGATATTTCAAATCCCTGTTATGGGAATTAGTCTTTCCAGTAGATATCCAGTTTTCTTGTTACTGTGTGCTTTTTCTCTTCTAATGGACTCTGACTAGTCACAATCTTCAGAAAAATGCTCTACTAGCCAGGACAGCCTGCTCCCTGGGAGAGAAAAGAAAGATTGTGACCCTTCTAAGAACCATTGACATATCCATTCTTTTCTAAAGGAACATAGGGAATTGTATTGCCCTTTTGAACTTCTCTGAGTTCCCTAACTCAAAGGGTCACAAGACCGTGAGATCTGGTAGCTGGTGGTGGGCAGCACAGGCTGGAATGCACAAAGAAAGATGTGTCTCAGTAAATTGGTCAGCAATGCCAGGAGATGGCTGTGAGCATGAAGTGGTGTGTTATTTGACTTTCTGCGACTGTGACAAAGTATAAAACAATCTAGTTATAAGGAAGAAGAGTTTGCCTTTGACTCACAGTCTCTGATATTTTACTCTATGGTCACCAGGCCATGTGGCTTTGGGGCCTATGGTGACAAATAGCATTATGGCAGGCAATGTGAGAAGGAATAGGCTACTCACCTCACAGCATCTGGGAAGCAAAAAAGAAAGAACCAGGTAGGGGCTGGGGTCCCAATATGCCCTCTGGAAGATGCTACCAAAGACCTTGTGTATTTTTGTTGCTTTGTGGTTTTGAGACAGGGTCTCTTATAGCCTAAGCTGGCATCAAATTTTGCTTTGTAGTCAAGGATAATCCTAAGCTGCTGATCCTCCTTCGAATAGCCCTGTGTATCACCATGCCTTACTCCCCAGTGACTTTCTACATCCTAAAGGTTACACCTCTTTCTCACAGCCTGAGGAGTGAGCATCCAATGCGAGAGCCTGGGAGATACTTGGGATAACAAATGCTAGCAAGCAGAAAGGCACCCAGAAGTCTCACAAGGGTTTGCAGGGCAGACTGAGGAAAGAATGTGACCTCTGACAGAGACAAGATGGACAGACGTCTGCATGGTGCAAAGCTGTCAGTCCTATGGAAAGCCTAGAGAGAGATGGCAGCCTTTGTGAAGGGGGTAGTCTTCCCTGCAGGGATTCAAAAAAGGATAAAAAGTTGAGGAATGACCGTTTCCATGCTCTCGCTGTCCGTTTGCGTGTGCACATGTGTGCACATGATCATGTACGTGTGTGTAAAGGCCAGAGGTCAAGAGTCGGTGTCCTTCTCCAGGAACCATCACCTGGTTTTTGAGGTAGTGACTCCCTTTAGCCTGGAACATTCCAATCAGGCTACGATGGCCAGCAAAGCCCAGGCATCTGTCTCAAGCCACAGTGCTTGGCTTTCCTTGTGAGTCTGCATGCTTGCACCCAAAGCATTTCCTAAGTGACTTAGAGCTAAATGCCCAATCCCTAAAGCACACTTTTCAATGCTCATTTGCTACAACATCTGCAATTGCATTTCCACCATGAATAAAGAGATTCAATGCTCCTAGGTAGCAGGAGGACAGTCAATTTCTGGGCCAAATGACAACAAGGTGATAGCAACACCTGACCACCAAGTAGCTAGTTCCTTCCGTTTTAAGGTAAACACTGAACGTTTTATAGTTTTACTGCCAGTCACTTGAAATAGCAGCACAGGGAAGAGGCTTTTAAAGCTGGAATATAAACTCCACCCGCTCATTTTATGGCAGAGTAAGTAATGCCCAGGTTACCTAAGCCTTGTAGAAGAGCAAGTCAGAAAAGGCAGCAGACCAGGTACCCCAGAGAGCACAGAGGGTTTCAGCTGGCTGCCCTCTGGAGGAGGAGTAAGCCAACATTACACTGACTCACTGGCTATTGGCCTTTGTAACACAAAGGCTAAATCTCTTTGGGGGAAAAAAAAGGGCAGAGGTTGGTTCTAAATCCCTTATCCAGTCGGTCAGGGCCAGAGATTTTCATTTTTCCTCTCTTTAATATGAAACTTACCAGTTTGGAGCCAGAAAACTTTAACTTCAGGATCAACAGTCATGTTCTACACCCCAGCGATAAAGATACACTTTCCTGACATCATATTGCTTCAACGGTTAAACCTAAAACTCTGCCATGATGGTTATGAGCCCAGTGTTTTAAGCGCAGCCCAATTTGGTTGGAGCCCTTGCTTGGCATAACCGTAAGGATTGTGTCTGTGGCCTTCAGTGTCGTTTACTGTGGCCTCTAGTTCTCATCCATCCCAGTCTCTGCTAATGTCAGGCCGGGGTAGTTTCCTCATATTCATCTTTCAGAGATGATTGGCAACAGCGTGTGCTATTGCACACTGAGCTCCAAATCTTCAGTGGCTGATGAAAGTCTCACAGGGATTCCCCTTCCACTTTGCTGAGCCTCATGGGAATGCATGTGCCATGGCTCAAAGGAAAGGTGAGTTTGGAGCTAGAAAGGGCTGAGAGCAGATGACAAGGACAGCGATACCACAGGACCACGGACTCTAGCAAGTTCACACTGAGGTCCACAGCTGTCTCTAGAAAAGTGTACCTGAAAGTTGACATCCAAATGGTCGCGCTTTCTACTTGCTATTGAGATGGATTTGTCCCCTCCCCAAAAAAACATTCAAAAGCTAAAATAGTTATAAAATATTTCACGAAAAGAAAAGATTTAAAAATCAGCTTCTGTTCCTAATGCCTATTTTTATTGCATGAAAGTTCACTGAGTCGTATAGACTTTGGGTCTGGTTAATTTTGGTGTGTGTTATTTTTTTTGTTTATTTCCAGGGATTTTTTTTCAATAATAAAAAAAGTTATAAAAAGTTTTAAAAATCAAGTCGGTATATTTACCAAGCTTGCTTGTTGTGTGCTGGCTTTTAGTGTGGCAGATATGCCTCAACTTAGGAAAAAGAATATATATTTTTCCATGGATATTTGTGCCCCTTCACATATTCCTTTCTTGTTCACCTTTTACTTGGCAGTCTTTCTGCTAGTTGTTTATTTATTTGCTTTAAAACATTGAAACATTCTTCTGTGGTTCTCGAGAAAATATTTCTGATGAGGATTTGGTCAGTAGTCCCACTCACTATCAGCTTTACATCTCCTGTCTAAAGACGGGGCAGCACCAGAGGAGCTAACTGCACAAAGGGTTTCAGGACAAAGTCTTTAAAAATGGCCGGGATGCTGGTGCGTGAACCTGAGCACGTGCAGCAGTCCTGGGTTCCAGGACTTCTGAATCAAAAGCCAGAGCAGGGAGAGGAACAGAAGGATGGACACAAAGGGGCAGCCAGAGGACCTGAAACATGAGTCACTGCTAGGCCATCAACTTTACAAGGAGACCCAGTGGGGCAAAACTATCCATGTGTAATCGTCATGGTTACAAGACTGCTTAGGGAACACTCCACAGTACTCTGAGTCTCCCTTTACATCGTTTGGAAGGCATAGTATTAAATTTTCTGTACTGGCTTCCAAATTTGGGAGTGAAATTTTACTTATAAAGACATTTAAAGCAAATAAAAATTCCTTCTGTAGCAATTTCATTTTATTTACTCTAAGAGTTTGGTTTAAGACGTGTTAAAAGTCTGTATGGATTCTGGGAATGTAATTAATTGTCTGCAAAGCATACAAATCCCAGAAAGACACTTTGTCAAATTATCTTATCTAACTCATGATCTTATTATCCTACCAATTTTGTGTGGTTTCAGATTTCCCTGACTTGGGATTAAATCAGTGTGTTCTTTCTGATGCATAATTCAGGAGCACTTGAAAACGATGTAATTACAAACCCCAATGGCAGATTGTGAATTGTGCTCACTGTCATAACTGCCTAGAGCATGGCTTCATTTCAGAATAGCAGGGTAGCTATAATTTGTACTGCCCTGGACCTGCTATTGGATATCCATGCAATTACAGAGTTGGGTGGGATCCAACACCACACACGGAAGCTGGGAAGATGCCAATGCTTTATGGATGTAGAGAGATTTTAAAGATGATGATGATGAAGAAGAACATGATATTTTTTAAACAATAAAATGTTGATGAAAGAGCAAGTATAACATATTTTACAATACTCAGGCACAGACCTAATTTTATTGATGAGAACAGCCTTGACTTACTGTCCTCCTAAGGGTAGAAGATATTTTGCATAGGTGTCTATTCTAGTTTTTATTATTTCCTACAAACGGAATTTAAAATGTCTTGAAAAGGTTCTCCAGAATTTTCCCCTCAATACCGGCACTGCTCACTCCAGTCCACACTCTCCCTCGTCTACACAGGCTTTCATCCACTTTTTTTTTTCATTTTCAGTTCTCCTTCATTTGAAACCACCCGTAAGAAGACCACTAAAATCCATGGGAAGTCTTTCTCATCCAAGAAGCTAACCCCAAAGACAATGGCCATATACTTTCTGGTTCTAAATGTACTTTAACAGTCTTCTCATGCTTACAAAGAGTATAAAACAACAATAAAGGAAAAATGCATTTTTCTCTTTTAATGTAAGGTAGTTGTAATTGCCAGGTAAATAATCTCCAGCAATTTCCTTTAGAATAAGGTTTTAGGTACGTAGAAACTGAGGTATCAGATCATTAGCTCTATTATTCTGTGGCGATCAACTCCAAGTCATTGATTTCAATGCATTTTAGCCAATCTCATCAAATATCTCTGTGAGATTTCCGTAGATAGCTAACATGTTTGACTATTTCATAAATAAATAATTTGATAATAATGACAACAACAAAAACCCAGCCTTCCTACATAAAAAATAGGAGCCTCCCCAACCAAGCATTTCCTCGTTAAAGACTGAAAAGGCACACATCTTGGAGGGGATGATTTCCCGGCTTTGCATTTGTTTGTAAATGAAGCAGAATTTGTGGGAAGAGTCTCAGTGTCTCTCTCTAGGGCACAACAATGCTCTCTTGTAACCTGCTGAAAGCAGGTGGTATTCACTTACTCTTTTTCTTGAAGGTCATAATAAAGGCAAAAGGGTCGGTTTTTCTGTTGTTGGTGAGAATCTTCCGCTTCACAGATCAAAGGCTTTGAAATTAGATAAGTGTAGACTCGGACTAAATGATATAGGCTTTGAAGGAACAGGTGGAGAAAACAGCTTTGCACAAACTGAATGAGCTCAGTCCATGCATTCAAATGTTTTTGGACAATTCTTGTGAGGGTCACAATGGATGCTAAAAAGGCTTTGTGAGTTACTCCATAGAAGTGCACCAAAGAAACAGGAGAATGTAAGTAGCATGAATTGGTACCACTCCCTTCCATTGAATTTGGTTGGCAAATTGAAATATCTGGTGAGCTGGTTCCAGCTGGGTGTTGCTGGTTTCTAGAAAAGTTCTTTGCCCAGCAGCTTTCTAAGAGTAGCTCTGTGGCAAATAATTAACCTTGTCACTTAGGACCTTGCATGCCTGCTTTTAAGTATGATGAGTTTCAAACTTTGAACAGAAAAAAAAATACAAAGTCACCTTAAGTCTTACAGTTCAACAATTTTAATAGTGCACACTGAACAGGCATACAGCTTTGCAGTTTTCACTTAAAGCAATCTTCTCAATGCTTCTAACTGGGGGTGGGGGTCTCTCCCATCCCTTCACATAAGAATAATTCTAGGGTAGTACCCTAAAGTGCATTTCCCAGCCATTAAAAACAGTGCTGTAAATTGCTCTCCAGAGTCATAGGTAAGAGCATGGCTTCCTCACTTAAGCTGGAGAGCCCATCACCTCCTCATTGCCTCTGAAATATCCATCCAGCCTTTCCACTCCTGCTTGTGACAGGATCAACAGTGACATCTCAGAATAGCTTTTTAAAAAGCCACCTTCCTCAGCAGCAGATACCTAAACCTCCCACAAAAATACTTACTCGTCCTGGAGTCACGGAATACTGAAAACCCAGCTGACCCTTCATTTTCTGGAAAAAAAAGTTAAATCTTGAAGGCTTTGTTCACCTGAACATTCTGAACTTAAGTGGGACACCAAGTGCTAGGGCCAGGGGTAATAGTGTTTCTCTCGCCACACACACAGAGAGAGACAGTCTTGGAAGCTTGCTCAGGCTATTGCTTGTCTTCCTGGGGGTCACCTGGAAGGTCAGCCTCTTCCTCCGGGGACCTGTCTCCTTCCGGGAGCAGCGTGGCACGCACTTTCCTCTTCTCCTTGAATCTGCCAGAACGTGAGATCTTCAAATTGCGCCGGCTGCTGCCTGATTTCTCCTCACACAGCTTATCTGACCTGGGAGGTTCTCCGGTGTCCCCAAGGACGTTGGAGTGCTGGTTTTCTCTACTAGTCCGATCTGAGTGAGGTGGTGAGGGCTCCTCGGTCTCTGGCTGAACCTGAGGCTGCAACCCCACCGTGACCTCCTTGCTTTTCTTCCTGGTTAACGATTTCCACCAGGGGCCGGAGCTGCTGGCGGAGCTGCCACTGTCCGCCATGTAGGCCTGGGGACCCCGGGCACCCCGCGCTTTGGGCCAGGACGTCCCCTCTATCTCCGACGTCTCAGATTGGTCACTCCAGCCTTTCCAGGGAGCCTAGGGAGTGCCCTGCACAGAAAGGAAAGCAAAACTTGGGTTTGTCAAGTAACAAGTTAACAGGCTCATGATTCTCCTTTCCTCTTAGTTGGGGATGTTCAACTCAGTTACCAGTGGCCTCCAGCGGACACCAACTGATCTACAGGCCTGATCTCCTTGAAGGCCTCAGTCTTTGCCTTCGCTCTCAACAAAGTGCGGTGACCATCCAGACGAGGTCCTTGAGCATCAAGATCAGCCTGGCTCCAGAGGGATTAGGCCTGGCCTGCCCCTCAGCCTGGCCAGATAAGGACCACTGTAGGTGCTCGCCTGCCCTAGAACTGCCTTCCTTCAGAGGAACACCCTGGGTGGGGGTCGTTTAGGGAACCTAGCATGTTCTGCCCATTATAGATGAGCAATGAAAATCGGGCATTTTCTTTACTAGTGATTGAAGGGGAAGTTCCCAGCACATTGTGGGCGAGGCCATTCTTGGGCTTGTGGTCCTGGGTTATATAAAGAAGCAGGATAGCTGGGCTTGGTGCCACAGGCCTGTAATCCCAGCACCTAGGGAGGCAGAGGCAGGAGCATCTCTGTGAGTTCGAGGCCAGCCTGGTCTACAAAGAGAGTCCAGGACAGCCAAGGATACACAGAGAAACCCCGTCTCGAAAAACAAAACAAAACAAAGAAAGAAAGAAAAAAGAGAGAAAGAAAAGAAAGAGAACAGGCTGAGCAAGCCACAACGGCACCTAAGCAGCAGTCCCCTGTGAGCTAAAATTTTCCTAACGCCTTTTTTCTATGAAGTTTAGTACAGATGCTTGGGAATGTATTCAAATGAGAAGGCACGCCTCCTAAGTGCGTTGTGCTTGCGTCAAACTGCTTCGAACCACTTCTGCCTTGTGACTTTCAGAGGCTGTCTAGACCTTGAAAACCACCATCCCACTCTTCCTTTTACTCCCTAGAGCCGATCTCCCGATTGTAGGAAGGACTCAACCCCAGTCTTTCTTCTTCCCTTATGTCTTCTCCAACTCTTGAGCATTTTCGTTGTTATAAACTAAAGGTTTCTGGTCCTTTCCCTTCCACGTTTCCTTCCTCCAAAGAAGAGAGAGCAAACGGTAACTCCAGAGAAGCTTTCTTTCCTCCCCAAACGCTGACTTATGGAAGCCCAAATACTCGTAATACTGCAAGCCACGCTCCTGGCACACTTCCCGTGTGCCTGGGCACGACCACCGGGAGTGGGCAGGTCTCGCGCGCACCTCCCATTTCTGGGTTTCAGCTCCGCCGCTTCGCAACCCACGAGCAACCCGCTCCTGGGATTCGCGAGCGCAAAAAGAGGAAAACTTGGGCCACATTTGTTGTTTCAGGTTCTCCCGGAACTGCTAGAGAGAGGAAGTCTCTGCGCCTACAGGAGGCGGTACACTGGCCGCTGGCACTGTCTCCTCCCCAGGATGCCCTGAGGACACACTCGAGCTGGAACTCGAAAACCGTAAAAGCAGAACAAGCCCGAAGTTCTTTTCCTATGAAAGGCGCTCACACCCTCAGGCACCATCCGTGGTGGGGTCTGCACACACCTCCCTCCCTCCTACCTTGCAGATCGGAAAAACAACCCCCCAACCAAGGCATTTATCGGGCAGCCGCGAAGCCTTGGTCCTTCCCCTCACACTTTCTTCTCCGTAGAGATTAACTTGGTGCGTAAGGAAAGGCTTTATGAGAATTGCGCCGTTCTGGGGACCTCTCCTCTGGCGGCAGGAGGAGGGACACGGGGAGGCGCGAGACAGCATTCCCGAGGGACACCGCAGTGCCAGGGTCTGTCTTGTCAGACGCAGAGGAACTCTAGTTCTCTCACCTGCGGGAGCTTCCAAAGCCCCCGCGGCTCCGTGCCGCGCAGGCTGCCCAGAGCACCGAGGGACGTCTCGAGGCCACCTGAAGCTGGGGCGCGTCGTCCCGCGTCGCTGTCTCGGAGAGATGCAGGAGTAGCTGCTGCAGGTCTCGCCCAACACCTTTGACTCTCGCCCACGGTGGAATAACCCGGGGCCGACAGTGCGGTCCTCTCAGCTCGCAGGGGCTGTCAGGTCCGCCGCTTTGGGGAGGGACAGCCTTTGCAGGCGGGAGTCTCACATTCTGGGGCGCGTTCCTCCTTCCCGCTCACGCTCCTCCCCGGTTGCTGCGGGATGGGACCTCGGCTGCTGGCTCCGGCGCACTCGCCTCTCCTGAGCGTCCGAAAGGACATCTGCCCTCCTGCTAGTGGCTGGTCAAAGGACTGAGGACACCAGGACCGCGCAGAAGGGGAGGGTCAGGGTGGGACAGGAGGCGGCCGCCCAGCTACAGGTGCAGGTAGAAGCTTGCGTCCCCGCCCTCCTGGTGACCAGATTGGACGAGGTCGCAAACGTGGCCCCAGCCTTGAGGACTCTGATTGGAGAAAAAGCTGTGCTGCCGCCTCCCAGTTCGTGTTCCGTTCTTGCGCTCAGGTTTGAGTTCTGAGGCTTTCAAGTTTTCTGACTCCAAGAACTGATTCAAACTCGGACGTGTTGGCGAGTTTCAAGCGCTTTCAGCTAAAAGGCTGAAAGTTGTGAACCAAGTTGTTGTCATCAAGCGCTATTCCTAGTACTGGGTGGGTTAATTCACTTGCTCATCAGAGCACCCCAGGACTGGCATTATGACTCTCACCAGGCCTGCAAGAAAATCTTGGTATGTGAAGATTAAACAGTTGTCCAGGGTTGCCGGCCGAAGCGCAAAGGAGCAGGGGTGAAGGTTCGACCCCTGCTTAACCACCACGTGATAGCATCATCTGTTGGTCTTGGGTTCTTAACCACAGCTAAGTGCCTATGCTACTATGCATCCTTCACTTCTGGGTGTCCACGAACCTGCACCAAGCCCGGAGCCACTGAGAGAGTGAACCGGTGGGCTCCATCACCATGCACTGCACTTTAGCTAGGTGGTTATTTGACAAAATGGTATTAATGAAGGCGAAGCTTAAACTTGAGCGATTCTTGAGGTCCGCGGGCTCACAGACAAGCAGGACTCCTGGCCTCTGAGATAGGCAGTCCAGGCAGAGCGTCTGGTTTGAGAGTAAACCTGATAGGAGACAGAATGCCCAACTCAAATTCCTTGCAGTACCGGTCTGATGGACAGGAATTTTAAGGAAAATACGAGGACTTGATGGATGCCGTAGTTTGGGTTTAATTAAAAAAAAAAAAAAGATGAACACAGCACTGAGTATTTGGAGGTGATTATTAACTCTCCCTCCCGTCCTCTTTCTCCTTCCCTCTCTTCCGCCTTCCTTCCTTTTTGTTTTGTTTGTTTGTTTTGAGACACGGTTTCTTTTGTGTAGCCTTGGCTATCCTGGACTTGCTTTGTAGAGATCCTCCTGCCTCTGCCTGCCCAAATGCTGGGATTACAGGCATGAGCCACCGCACCGGCTCTTCCTTTGTTTATTGATGGCATTTTACTATGTAACCAAGACTGGTCTCAAACTCTGGTATACCACCAAACCTGACTTCTTGGGGTTAGCTTTGAAGTGGGGACAGTGAATCACGACAGGAGTGCTTGATAAAGACTAGATGCAGCTTTAAGGGGAGAACTCTTTATGGACAAAGATGTCAGATGATGAGAAAAGCTTATCTGGCCACCGTTTATGGAGTCTGGACTTGCTATTGCTGAGCAGCGCGTGAGTGAGAGAAGAAGACACCAGGTAAAGAACGCTAGCTTGCTGGGCGGCTTTTCATCCAGTGTGGTTTTGACAAAGCCACAAGCATTTTCTCAATAAACAGATCCTTCGCTGCTCAATAAGACAGCTCCTTATTTACATTCAACCACATCGAATGTCTCTGCTACGTTTCCTGGGTTTAGTGGCAGCACCTTATGAATGGAATTTATGGGATAAATGAGAAGGTAAAGCGGGGGAGAAATGAGCAGAGTCACAGGAGATAGAAAGCATGCCGGGGTAGCAGCAGGTAAGGGAGCCTCAAGGTGTGAAGGGTGCGGGGCTTCTCTAGGTTCAAAGAGCAAGGGGGTGACCTAAGTGGGGAGAGTGGCTGGTGGGAGGTGATGCTGGACAGGATAGCTGTGAATGTGGCCCTGCACAGAATCTGAACAGCTCCTTTCCCGGCACAACAGATGATTATCTGCTTAAGGAATAAGCTTCCAGGCAGACACTGGGTGCTAGGAATGAAAATCAGAATCTTGGAATTTAGGGTTGACATTTTCTCTTAGCAAAGGGGCTGGGATACGTATCACATCTTTACATCTCTATCGTAGGGATGGGCTTGGGAAGAAATCTGAACAAATGCTTGAGGAATACAGCCAGCCAAAATGGGAAAAACCAAAGTCCCCTCCATTCAACTGCCTGGTTCTCAGATGTGTTGTGTTCATGTGCTGAAGTTAACACACTTCACTGTGACTTGCTGGGTGATATAGCAGCCCACCACTCCCACTAACATAACTTCTCAGCATTCCAGGGATTGAAAGAACACACACTGACATTCTCCTTTGGCTGGTCTACAGTGCCAGTGTCATTGGCTTCCTCTTAAAGCTTCCGCTATTCTGCATCTTAATCCTTCCCTCCATCTCAGATCCTTTTCTGTCTTCCTTCCCATGGATAATCTCAGGGCAAGCTGCTTGCTTGCTCTGTCTAGCTAAATATCTATCTATCTATCTATCTATCTATCTATCTATCTATCTATCTATCTATCTATCTATCTATCTACCTACCTATCACTCTCACAATGAGATGAGTCTATCTCATTGTGAGATAGAGGCTATCTATGTGTTCTTTCTTTCAATCCTTACAGCAACTGGCAGTAGTAAGAATGTAAGTGGTACTTTGGGTAGAATACCTTGTGATGGTAGAGTCAGCAGGCAAAATGAGGCAACCTGACTCCAGAGCTGGAGTTCAGAAACTATGATTTTGGATTTCTTGCGATTCAGTCCCTAAATCTCCTTCTGAACATCTTTGTCTTACTTGTGGCCTTAAATACAATTTACAAGAAGGTTAAGTCTTGACTCTGTATTTCAGTTCTGTCTCTTTGAGTTACATAGCAGAGTGTTTATGTGGTTCTTGACGTTTTGTCATCAAGTCATTTTGCATTGCTTTGAATGAGAAGTGTTCCCTAAAGTTTTGGGCATTTGAACAATTGGTCCCCAGTTGCTGGTGTTACTTCAGGAAGGTTTAGGTGGCAAAGCCTTGCTGGAGGAAGTATATCACTGGGAGAAGCACACTTGAAAGCTCAAATCCTCACCCTATTGCTAGTTTGCTCTCTTTCCTTAATGCTTCTAGCTCAAGATGTGAGTTCTCGGCTCCTGTTCTTGCTGCCATGCCCTGTTACTTTTGTTCATAATAGATTCTCAACCCTCTGGAACTGTAAGGCCAAATAAAACTTACTTCTATGAGTTGCCTTGGTCATAATGTTTTACCATGGCAATAGAAGAGTAACCAACACACACACACATACACACATACACACATACACACATACACACACACACACCAACTTAAATACATAAAGCAGGGTCTCTCAGCATCATCTCTCACACCCATCACCTGCCTTTATTCCAAAATCTCCTGTCCAAATAACTGGTGCCATACCTGTGTAACAGTGCAAGCCTGAACACAAAGTCTGAGTCCATTTGGGATGTTATGACAATGTGCCACAGTCTAGTGTGATGGTTACTTTATATTATCAACTTGACTGGGTTTAGCATCACCTAGAAGATACACTGTCACAGGCAGTATTCGCTCATGGAGTGTGAGCTAAGACTGAAAAAAAAGGGGGGGATGGACAAAGAGAACTGAATGCCATCATTCATCTCTCTCTCTCTCTACTTCCTGACTATGGTGTAATGTAACCAGCTCTTTGATCTTCTTGTTACTGTGATGCCCTGGCTAATAACTGTTTGTTTGTTTTATTTATTTTTTATTTTTGTCAACTTGTTACAAGCTAGAGTTATCTGGGAAGAGGAACCTCAGTTGATAAAATGCTTCCATCAGATTGCCTAAAGGGAAGTCTGTTGGGCATTTTCTTAGCTGATGTGGGAGAGCATTGAAGGCAGTGCTGATCCTCGTTGGTATAAGAAAGCAAACAGAGCAAACCTTGGGGAGCAAGTCAGTCAGCAGAATTCATCCATAGCTTCTGCCACCAGCTTCCTGCCCCGACTTCTGTTAATAATATGCTATAAGATAACATAAGCCCTTCTCTCCCTAGTTGCCTTGGGTCCTGGCTTTTAGCACAGCAATAGAAACCTAAGTTAAGCCATGTGACTTCCCTACCATGTTGGGGGAAGTTCTCAAATTCTAAGCCTAAATAGTCCCTTCCTTCTTTAAGTTGATCTTCTTAGGATAAAGAACTGCTATGACCCACAGGCCCGAAGTGACACAATTCAACATGGTCACATGACACTAGGCGTCAGCCTCTTCATTCTGCTCTTCCCAAATACCTCCGCCCTTCACTCATACTGACCTCTGTCACCCCAGTGAAATGTTTGTGACAACTCACTTGTCCCCACTGAGCCACGTTGCACAGGAAAATTAGCAAATTAAGGTTGGCAGCATTACTTTTATCCTCTCAGTAGTGTCTGTTTATTCTAGTATTTTGCTCTATAGTCCTTATATCCCATAAATTACCCCTTAGAATGCGCTTCTAGGAAATGTATCTATATTAGTTACTTGTCTTCTTGCCACACACAATCTCTGGTAAAACAATTTAATGAAGAGTTTCTTTTGGCTCATAGCTCCAGTACAATCCATCCTGGAAGGTGTCTTAGATAGGGTTTCTATTGCTGTAATAAAACACCATAACCGAAAGCAGCTTGGGGAGGAAAGGGTTTATTTAGCTTACAGTCCATCATTAAAGCAAGGTTAGGGCAGGAGCTTAAGGCAGAAACCTGAAGGCAGGAACTAAAGCAGAGACTGTGGTGGAGTGCTGTTTTGGGCTTGCTCTCCGTGGCTTGCTGAGTCTGCTTTCTATACAACTCAGGGCTACATGCTTAGGGACAGTACCTCTCCAGCCCTGCGGGGCTGGACCACCCACATCAATCATTCATCAGGGAACTGTCCATAGGCTTGTCCACAGGTCGATCTTACGGAGACCTATTTCTCAATCACGGTTTCTCTTCTTGAATACCTCTAACTCTGTGTCAACTTGACCAAGTAAACAGGACAGCAGGGAGAGTGTGGCAGCAGGAACACGAGCTAGCTGGTCACATCACTTTCACAGCCAGGAAGCAGAGAGTAATGGATGCTGCTGTCTAACTTCATTTTTCCTTGTCATTCAGTCAAGACCCATGGAATAGAGTTGCTCATACCTAGGGTGGGTCTTTCCACCTTGATTTAGCCAATCTAGATAAGCCCTCATAGACATGCCTAGAGATGTCCATGATGGTTCTGCAGCCCCTCAAATTGGCAATTGAGATTAACCCTTATACTATCCTTCATCTTTTTCTCAATAATCTGCTGCTGCTGATCTCCTTAAGCCACTGTCACTGTTTTGTCCCAATTCTGGTATGGTGTCTTTGACATATATCAAAGTTTAGGTCACTAGTTATTTTCTTTAAGAACACACACACACACACACACACACACACACACCACCACCACCACCACCACCACATACCTTACACTTTTTTCTGTTGAGAAGTTAACTGTAAATCTGTAACTTTTTAAAAGGCGATTCTTGCCCTCTCCTCCACTATTAAGATTTTTTCATTGTCTTGGGTTTTTTTTCGATGTATTTAAGTATGGATAATTTTTCATCCTTGTATTGTTTGGTTTATTTGATTCTTTGCTCAGTTTTGACAACTCTCAGCCAGTTTTTCAAGCATTACCACCTACCTCAATCTTTCTTTTGATTTGACTTCTTAGTCTATCTAGCCATGGTTTCTTTTTGGAGGTGTGTGTCGAGGGGGTGTTGACACAGGTTCCTCTGTGTGTAGTTCTAGCTGTCCTGGAACTCACTTTGCAGCTATGGTTTCTAATTTACTTTCTCCCTCAGTCCCTTTTAGCTTTCTGTGATGTGTTCTAGATTGTTCCCTTTGATCCAGATGATGACACATTCTCTCTTTTATGCTATACCTAAAAGGCTATTAAATATGTCTATTAGTTTATACATTGTAACTACATCTTTGATAAATATTCTCTTTAGCTTTACTTCAGATGTTTTGTCATTATAGTGTTCTATTTCTTGAAGGTTTTATATATATATATATATATATATATATATATATATATATCTTTAAATGCAGCCTATGTGGTTGTTTTTTCAAATTCTAGTTATTCAGTAGTAGGAAGCCTTTTGTAGGTCTATTTATTGTCTTTTTCTGCCAGTTTCCATGCACAGGGTCTTATTTCTTGGTGTTCTTGAACATCACATTTTGTTCTTTGATTTTTCTCAGTTATAGGTAGGAACTACTTAAGATACAAAACAAATCTGCCTTACTCTAACAGGAATTTCTAAGTGCTCAGGAGAGCTAGAACACAGGAGCACCTCATGTTAACAGCTTGGGATTGTTTTAGACAGAAGAGATTCATGTGAGCAGGAGTCTGTAGCCACATTCTCTGAGCACATGCCCATCACTGCTTTCACTCTTCACCCCATCCCCACCAGGCTTTTCTGTTCTTCTGTAACTTAACTGCACAGGCAGACCTGTGGGAAGATGAGCAGAGGAATCTTTTGCTCTCATGGCCTCAATGAAGTCATCAGGCCCCCTAGGGACTTGGATTAACTGGACAGCCTCTCCAGTTAATCTTTACCATGGATGAGTTCCTGACTTGTGGACATGTCCTTTTTGCTTCCAGAAGCTACCAAGACAGAAGCTGTTTCTGCATTCAACTCTTTCAGTGGAGAATGCATCCAGCCACCCACTCCCGCTGAGGACACTGATGTGCTTTGATTATTTTATACATGTCTCCTGGGTGTTCATCTTCTTCTCTTGAGTTTCTCGTTCATTTATTTATTTGTTTAATCACCCGACTCCCTCACTAACCTCATTCTATGTAACAGTATCAAGTGCAGTTCTAGAATCAACTCTTAGCATACTACAAATATTAATTTTCCTAAAAGCCCAAGGCATAGACATTATTCTTGTTATAGATCAACAAGCTGAGGGATGAAGAATTTACTACTTTTTAACTTACATATTTGGTCTATATCTCTACAGAACTCTATCTATATATCACACAGCTGGTTGGTGTCAGAGCTGGCATGTGACCCCAGGAAGACTGCTTCAGAGTGCAGGGACACAGCTCACCACTCTGCTATGTGTCACTGATGAGCCATTGTACCTGGCAAGGTACTCTGCAATAGTATCCTTCGTATTGTTGAATGAGTAATCACAGAAGATATAGATTCTCTGATTATAAAATGATTGATATTGAAAAAGAACAGCAATAAAGCAGCAGTGAAATGCCTCTTTCAATTCACCATTCCCATGTGACAACAGGTTGATTTCTCTTTAATTCTGAGTGTGGTTGGTAAAGCAAATCTAGTTTTTTGGTTGTTTGTTTTTGTTGCTAGACCCACTGGAAGAAAACCATCATGTTGAAATAACATCAGAAAGAAATGGCATAGGTGGGAAAATACAGGGACATTACATTAGAGAGTTGTTGCTGAAGCTTTGCTAGAAACTGAACTTAAGGAATTCAGAGTAGGGCATTCTGAAGCAAGGCTTGCAATAAGACATCAGAGCTAGCTTAGGGAAATGAAGAGAATTCACCTTTATTGTTTGTCAGAAAACCATTGATGTAGGCGGAAGTCATGTGCTGTCCTGTAAGGCAGGGTTTCTCCTCTGGTCACCTGATTCCAGGTCAGGGCTGGGGCCTGGCTCCTTGCAAAGGTGACCTGCTTGCTACTG
Source organism: Pachyuromys duprasi (assembly GCA_028658305.1). Taxonomy (NCBI): domain Eukaryota; kingdom Metazoa; phylum Chordata; class Mammalia; order Rodentia; family Muridae; genus Pachyuromys; species Pachyuromys duprasi. The sequence continues at coordinate 76,200,343 of CM053763.1, read as the reverse complement.
TTGGTCATGTCCCTCTGCACAGTGTCAGTTCCGTTATGCTCTGTCTACCATGCTGTGTTTTCTCTTTTGTGGTTGGTCGATGTGCCAGCACCATGAGTCACATGCACACAGCAGAGGTGGCTAGCTGATGAAAAAGTAACCTGATGCATGGAGATCTTTTGGTTTCTTCACCTTTATCAAGGCCATTGTCAAGTGTATGGGACAGCAATCCACAAGGAATCACTGCTTTCCTTTTCTCTGGCTGCCAAGGAGGTTAGTGATGTTTAGGGTGCTCATGTGTCCCCAGGGCAAACACAGGGGCATCTCTTTTGCATACTTTCACTTAGAGAGCATTCAGACTTGTGGACACAGAGGCAATTTTATTTACATAGCAAAGCGAAGTGACTTAGCTGCAACTGTGAAGCCTTTGTAATAATAGTAAACCAAATCTCACGACAGGCTTTTCACTTTTAGTGGCCAGAGCCTCTCTGAGAGATGAGCACCCTCAGTCTCACAGGTTCATCTTGAAAGTTGAGACAATTTCCTCAAGGTCACCAGACTTAGAGGTGGAACAATTTTGATCAAGCTTCAGTTAGTTTGTGCCTAGTACAGTGTTTTCCCCATAGGCCTGCTTAAGTCTTGACTTGCTTTTAGTTAATCATTAGACCAATAAACTTCTGTTGTTATGAAGGCTATTCTGTCCAAAGAGTTAGCCACACATCAACAGTTCTGATCAGTTCACTGTCTTCTAACTTTCCCTTTCGTACAAAGCTAAACCACAGATGGTTGCTTCAGTAGTGATGACCTCAGGGATCAGGGAGTGCTCCAAACAGAGTGCAGATTCTTGCACTTGATGGTTGGGTTGGAAGCTAGCTGAGTGGCTTTGGGAAAAATTATTTGGCATTGTTTTCCTTATATGTAAAGTGAGGATACTTGTATTCCCTTCTTTGGGCAGTAGCCAGTATTAAAGTAGACAATATGCATATTCAGTTCCCTAGCACTGTGTCCCTACAGTAGATGCCAGGTGAATGCTTGTTTTTTTCCTATGACTAATTTCTTTTATTGGCTGAAATTTATGTAAGCAAACTCTATCAATTAGGCAGTGAACAAACCAACCAACCAACCCATCTTTTAATTCCAAAGTCTTTTTGAAAGTAACATCAGAGTCTTACAAAGCACTGTCAATATCGTTGGCCTTGGCCAGTTCCTGTTCCCCCAACAACATCATTTACTGCGAAATATGTAATTTAGGACAATTCACTCTGAATCATGATGCTTTCAGGAGTATCTTAAATGACTAAATCCAATCAGGCAGACATTTTCTGTATATGATTCAGGAAGGCTCTTTATCTCTAAGCACCAAAATTGCATTACCTAGTTAAGGGAGGAAGTGTGCTGGGGGTAAGCCTGAGAGCATGGACACATGAAAGGATTATTGAATGGCAAGTAGAGATCCTCAGAAGGAAGGTCACTGCCACACTGTAGTTCTGGGGTCTCCACCAGAACTGCGTCACAGAGTCACGCTGGAGAAGGAAGAGGCCCGTGAAGTGACGTCTTTGATAGCTCAGCCAGCATGGCTCTCTTTCGTTTTTATTGTATTAAAACCAAGTTTGTGTACACACGGATGCTTATAGAAAATCGCAGACATTCCTTGGGACTAGAGAGATACTCAGTGGCTAAGAACACATACTGTTCTTGAAGAGGAGCCAAGTTTGACTCCCAGTCCCTACTCTGGGTCTCTCACAGCTGCCTACAGTGAGCATATAGCCTCACACAGACATATAAATAGTTAAAAGAATAATTTTAAAAGCCTTTAAAAACGAAAACTACAGGGTCTCTTGCCCTAGCCCTTCCTGTAATTATCTCCCACACTGTTTCTAATGATTTTGACTTCGTTTTGGTATTCACACCTTTCCATACCTCTACATACTGTGGCGCTGTGCTTTCTTTTGACTTACTAAACATTAGACTGTCCTAGCATGCTAATCAAAAACTTAGTTCACTTATGCCTCTGTGATTCTCTTTCCCTTCCTTCATATTCCTTCCCAAAGATAGATCCCAGGTTTAGAATTATCTATTACATGTTTATATTGGGGCAATGCAGGTGTTATTTAGGTTAGGCATTTTAATCTATAGATATACATTTACTGTCCTAGTTTCTTTTCATGACATTTCTGATTTAAAAAAAAATTCCATTTGTTTACTTTGTCTCTTTCTGTCCTTTCAGTAGCTTCTCAGTGTGTGTTGTGGTTTGATCCTGACTGTTGGCCTCAGGCTTATGTGTTTGAATAGCTGCTAGTGCTCTGAGTTGCAAGTTTGTGGCAGGCAGGTTGGGCACTGGGGATGGACTCTTGAGATGACATAGCACCATTCCCCTGCAGCCCTGTACTTAGCAGTTTCATCCACCTCCCCTTTCTATCACAGACTGTCTCCCATGAAACTCTGAGCCCAAATCCCTCCTCACTTGTTTTTATCTGCTGCTTTGTCACAGTGTTGAGAAAAGTAACCGACACAGTGTGCTTCTTTATAGGCTCAACCACTTCAACACTGTAGGAAAGCCACTCTTGGAGAGCTCTACGCTCCTTCACTCAGGGATGACCTCCTCCAGGCTGCCTACAAACACCGTCCCTGGGCTTGCCTTGAGCTGTACCCCCACGTTTCCTGGATTGGTACTTCCTTCTTTCTTGGGGTGCTTTTTTCCTTTGGGGGACGGAATCAGCAGGTGGAGTGGGCTATCATGAGTCAAGGCAACAAGGATGGCTTCAGTGTCTGTTTCATGCTGACATGGCTCCGGGAGTATCGCTTACCCATCATGCCCAGTACCGGCTATCCTCCTGCAAGGGGAGGCAGTACTGGGTAAGGGAGCTTCAGGCAGATCTCCTGTAGACCCCGATGGAAGACCCCGGCCCTCCAGCGAGGGCAGCTGCTCCACCAGATCGGCACCATCCATTCAGAATTTCTTCAGAGACAAGAAGCTCGTTGCTGTCTCATCCAGTCTATTGAGATTTAAATTTTCTGCCTCTTGCAGCTAATCAGTGGAAAAAAGACATACAGAAAGCCATGAAGCTCCATGGCTCGTTTCCATGAATAAAGCTTGATAACATTTTTCCTCCCTATCCTGAGAAATAAACTCAGGACTTCCTGCATGTTAGGCAAGTGTTCTTTCACTGAGCTGTACCCTCAGCTCTGCTATAAAATTTAACATAAAATAGGTAAAAAGCTGGATACGTAATTCTCTAGATCACCATTCTGAAAATACATTACATATTACAGGGTAAAACATTTCCTAGGGCAGTAAGAATGGCTTAGTTCTTAGAAATCTATTTACCATGTGGCTGTGTAAACAGCGGAGGGAGCAAAAGGGAGCTCAGGAGATTGCAGAAAAGGACATTTCAGGAAACACCACTGAAGCATGGGTTTTAAGCATGGGTCGTGACCCTTCTCATAGGGTCAAGAAGGAAGATTCTGTGATAGAATGTGCCTGGGGAAGAGCAGTATCTTCTTCATTAGGGAGCAGAATCCCCAGAGGAGCATGATAAAAACACAGTGGGAAGTCTGTTCCTTTCCCATTATGCCTGGCATTCATGGTTTTAGTTTTCTAGATGACACCAGTGCACATCAAATTTGAGGACGAGTTGTGTAAAAATTACATCTATCACATTACATGTGGACATTTTCAATATGCTCACTTTAAAGTCAGAAGCAAGATGTGACTGCTGTCATTGTTGGAGGTCCATGCCTCTGGAGAAGTGGGAAATGTGGAGGAAGAGGAAGAAGAAAATATGAGACTTGGTAAGAAAGGGACAAAGTTGCCTAAATGTGTATTCCATTTAATGATGCAGAAATCTAAGGTAATATTTAGACAAAACTATGAAAACCAATGAGATTATCTTGTAGATTGTTAGAAATCGGGTGTATAGATGAAGATATTCAGCAGTAGTCCTAACATCTGGTAGTCTATTAGAAATATAGCAAGAATCGGTGTTACATACCTGTAATCTCAGCACTTGGGAGCCTGAAGCAGGGGTATTGCTGTGAGTTCAAGGCCAGTTGATGCTATAGAATGCAAACCTATCTCAAAAAATAATGAGAGTCAGTGATGAGAACTAGGGGTGAGAATTGGAAATAAAAAACACCTTCTTTATGACTATAGTTTCACATCCCCCCCCCCATTTTTCGATCAGATTTTTTGTTTGTTTTTGAAGTTTAGTTTTTTGAGTTATTTGTATATTTGAGATGTTAATTCTTTGACAAACATATATCTAGCAAAGATTTGTTTTTTCCTGTTATGTAAGCTGTATTCATTCTGGTGAGTTTCCCTGATTGCACAGAAACTTGAACTCTATGAGGTGTCATTTGTTAGTTGTTATACTTACCTCCTGTGTAACCAGGGTCCTCTTTAGAAAACCAGCGCCTCTCTGTCTTGTAGCACACATTCTGCACTGTACTTCCTGGTGCATACTTCCTGTAGCACACTCCCTACAGTGCACTTCTTATTGCATACTTCCTGTAGCACACTTCCTACTCTTCCTTCCGTGCTTTTGGGATTTGTTCTGAGCTCCTTGAGCCATTTGGAGTGGAATTTGTGTGGGATCTATTTCATTCTTGGACATGTTGATTTCCAGTTTTCTCAGCACCATTTGTTGAAGACTCTGTCATTTCTCCTGTGTGGTTTAGCCTTGTCAAAACCACAACCTTTGGCTGAGATTGCTTGAGTTTATAGCTGTGTCCTCCATTCTGCTCCATTGATCTGTTTTATTTGTGCCAATACTATTCTGTTTTATTGCTATGGTTTCCTGGCACAGGTTGAAACCAGGCATGGTTTCCTCTTGATCAAGATTGCTTTGGTTGTCCACAGAACACACATGACTGAAAAATAGATAACTTGGAATTCATAAATGACTCAAAACAAACCAGAAGTGAGACAAGTTCAAGAGACATGGTGAAACTTAATAACCAGCTTCACAGAGGAGACAAACAAATGGCCACTAACCCAAAAGAATAGCTCAGTTAGAGGGGAATCAAGGAAATAAGTTAAACAAAATCATAGTATTTTTATTTCAGCAGATTAATAAAAAGATTTATCTATGGCAATGCCAAGGGTTGATAAGGATATGAAGTGTGGGTTCTCCCAAGCACGGCTGGGGAGAGCATGGGTTAGTGCCACTACTGGGAAGCATGCTAGCCAAGTTGGTCATAATCTTCCTTCATGATTTAGCTGTCCACTTTAAGCAGGTGCAGAATTTAATAAGGACATGTTGGGTATCAACAGAAGAAGGGAAATGACCTAGTATCTAGTTCTGGCATTAGAAATGTCAATTGAGTTGTTGGCCAAGGAGGTCCTGTGGAGATCCCCAAACAACCCAGGCTGATGCTAGGACAGAGGGTTGCTCTCCTCAAACTGACAACAGGGCCTCATTGTCAAGGGCATCCACACAGCTCATTGAACATGGAGAGGTCAATATGGTGCTTGCATGGAGCCTTCACCCCTACATTTTAGTCTCTTTGGTGTGGGAAGGTACTCTTCAGGCTATGAAAAGAGGAGCATGGACACCAACCCAGCCACAAAACCTTTACCTACAATCTGTTCTGCCTGCAAGATGTGCTGGGACAGACAATGGTGGCCAACCAACGTCTAATTTAATTTGAGGCCCACTCCACAGGAGTCCATCACTGACCCTGCTTGGATGGCTGAGAGCAGGAGACTGGATAGCCCAGAGATCTAGGGTAGGACCAAACACAACAGGTCTAAAAAGAAAAGAGAAAAAAGTCAATTAAATAATTCCTAATGATATTCTGCTATACTCACAGATCCATGTCTTGCCCAGTTGTCATCAGAGAGGCTTCCGATGGCAATGCATGGGAGAGGGTGCAGAGACCCACAGCCTGACATTAAGAGAAGAGGAAGTCTAAATTGGAGGTCTCCATCAGATCCCTCCCCCCATAGTGTGGGGAACACCATGGGAAGCGGGGATTGCAGGAGTCAGAGGGGATGGAGGAGTCAAGGAGAACATGGCCCACTGAATCAACTAAGTAGAGAACATATGGGTTCATAAGACTGAAGTGGCAAGGGCCTGAAGGGGTCTGTACCAGGTCCTTTGCATATAGACTGTGGTTGTTTGTGTTTTTGTGAGACTCTTATCAGTGGGAGTGTGTGTCTCTGACTTGTTTGCCTGCTCATGGAACTCTTTTTCTCCTGTTGGATTGTCTGTCCAGTTATGAGGGCTTTTGTCTCGTCTTATGGTATTTTATTTTGTTATGTTTGGTTATTGTCTCTCAGAAGCCTGCTCTTTTCTGAAGGGGGATGAAAGGGTAGATCCAAAGGAGAAAGGAGGTATGTTGGGGGGAGGTGGGAGGACAGAGCGAGGGGAAACTGTGGTCGGAATATATTGTATGTGAGGATAATATATTTTCAACAACAACAACACAGCAAAGAAATGAACAACAACAAAAGAACAAATATCAAGTTTACAGAGCCCCAAACCTGAGTCATACCTAATACTTTGCCTTGTTAAAAAGTCAAGGTCTTGATGTCTCAACAATTTTTCTTTGTGAACTACTGTGTTAACATTCTTGTTGATCTCATTGCCCTCACCAGCAAGTTGTTCAGGCAAGTGCATGAAAAACCATCTTGGCCAGTGTGATTGGACATCTGATGGGCACTGTTAGAAAGGGTTCTATTGTGGATGTAAACATGTTTTCTTTTTGTTTTGATCCCAGGGGTCGGATAGGGGACTGATTCAGATTGTCACAGCAGCAAACTATTTGCCTCATGTGGGCTCTGAGAGGAGCTCTTTGCCAGCTTCGGATAGTTTAAATCTGAGGACTCTGGAGAGGGAATAAAAGCTAGAGCACAGAGAGTATGGAGGGAGCTCTGAGAAGGAAGGCTGCTGGTGCTCCCCACTGTTGCTCCTGGTTGCTGCTGATGCAATTTGATGAGAAGAAGTTGGTGATACTCTGAACTGAAGATTGAACTTACCCCAAGGAACCCGACGACCCTAACCAGCAGGAAGTAACCTAAGAGAACAATTCCCCCTCTCCCCACTAACCTTTCTCTCCTACCCGGTGCTGGAGTATTGAAAGGGATTGGGGTGGAGAAGGGAGGGAGAGGATTAAGAAACCAAAATAAAATAGTTTTTAAAAGGGTGCAACAGGATTCCTTGCAGCTAGTTGGTACAAAGCAGATGTGTAAACACCTGAGTCAAACCCTGAGAGATATGCAGCCAGACCTCATGTTCGTTAGTGGACATCTTATTGTTGAAGTTCTTTTTAATCAGAGTTATCTTTTATGTGCTACAAAAAAATTCCTGTCTGGGGCTGGAGAGATGGCTTAGTGGTTGACTGTAAGTACTTCTCTCAAACAAAACAAAAAAACAAACAAAAAACAAACAGAAACCCTCGAGTCCTGTTTCACATTGGGCAGTGCACAATTGCTTGAACTCAGCTCCGGCATACCTGACACTCTCTTCTTGCTTCTGAGGACACTTGCATGCACATCGTGTACATACCCCTCTACACAAATAAACACAACTTTAAAAAATTTTCCTGATGGTTAGCTCTACTGCTAATGCTTCCTATAGGCTGTCTCGTTATTCCCACTCAAAAGTACTCTTTATGGGTATTGGTATTAAGTTGACCATGCCAGCATTGGAGCTGCCCATGAGGCAGGGTAAAGCCATTGGGATCCATCCAGGAGCTTAATGGATTATTTTTTTAAAATGTGGGTATTATGACCCCCTAGAAAAGAATCTCATGTCGCTCTCCTAGATACATACACAGCTTGAATACACACCATATATTTGAACATGCATGCTTATTGTTGACTTGATCATGGCACTAAACCTTTGACATAAGAACTGTTTTTGTCTTGATAGAGCTCGCTCTCTCTCTCTCTCCTCTCTCTCTCTCTCTGAGTGAGTGAGTGTGACTGTAGGTGCCTGTGGGTGAATGCTTGCCACAGAAACCTTTGGAGGTTGGAGATATCTTGTGGGAGTCATTTCTCTCCATCCTCCATGTGGGTTCCTGGGATTGAACTCAGATTGTCAGGCTTGACAGCAAGTGCCTTCACTCACAGACATCTTGCTAGCCCAGAAAATTTAATGTAGCTTTTTATTGTTGTTGTTGTCTCTGTGTGGTTCTGGTTATTGAACCCAGGTTTTGTGCAGTCTAAGCAATTGTTCTCCCACAGAGATATTTTCCCAGCCCCACATAGGCTCTTTCTACTTGGCTTTGAAAGTTGGGTGATTTTTCCAAGGTGAGCTCTTTTGGTTCTGTTCCTTGGATGCTTGCAGCTTCATATTGTCCTTGACAGGATTCTCCAGTCCAATCCTGTGGCTTTCTAGCCATCAAACCCATTAGTACATGAGTTAAACTTGGCTTGCTTCACAAGGCAAGGGATTGGATTTGGAAGTATGGGCCTGGGCAGATGTGGTTTGAATAGGTTTGGCCCACACAGACACATATGTTTGGCCCATGGGGAATGGCACTTTTAGGAGGTGTGGCCTTGTTAGAGGGAGTTTGTCACTGTGGGGCCAGGCTTTAAGGTCTCCTATGTTCAAGCTACAAGAATGGCACACACACATTCTTCTTCGGCTGCCTGTGGATCGAGATGTAGAACTCTTAGCTCCTTCTCTAGCATCGTGCCTTCCTGGGCACTGCCATGCTTCTCACCAGGATGACTAAACCTCTGATACTGTAAGCCAGCACCAATGAAATGTTTTCCCTTATAAGAGTTGCCTTGGTCATGGTATCTCTTCACAATAGAAACCTTAACTAAGACAACTAATATTTGTGCATTGCTACATATTCTACATTGAACTCAGTATTCAGAGTCAGGATATCAACTGACTCATAGAAAAGTGCCTAGGATGCTGGGAGAGCAGCTTATTCTGTTATTGTATCCATTTCCAGGTATAGAACATCTACGGACCAAGATTATACTCCGTTTAGAGATTAAGGGGCAAGAAGAACAGGTATGCTTGGCAACTGGAATGCCCAAAATATGTCGCAGTAATACTGTATTAATAATATATTAGTGTAGTTGCTGAAGAGTATGCAAAGTTATGCATTTGGCAGCTAGGAAAAATTTTCTGTTGGATGCCATTTTGCATCTAAAGGTCAGAGTGTCATGGTGCACAGCATGGCCTTTTCCAAAACTGGCATCTTCCTAGCTTTTGTCTTATATTCCTGGCTCTAGCTCCTGTGGCCTTTCTGTTATTCCTCCAAATTCTCTGAGTTTTATACTCCTTAGATTTTTGTTCTTAGCTTGGCCATCTTGTTTCTCTTCATGCAGGTTGTTCATGAGCCCTGTCTACCAGCTCAACCTCCCTCCTGACCAACCAGATACTTATACCAAGGTGAACCATTGATGTGAACACACAGAATAAACCCCCAACATTTTCCTGCAAAACCCACTTTTCTTTTGGATTTTCTTATTTTTTAAATTAAAATTTTATTATTATTTTATTTTTATTACATTGTTTTCTGCCTCCATGTATGTCTTTGTGAGCGTGTCAGATCCCCTGGAATGGGAATTACAGACAGTTGTGAACTGCCATGTAGTTGCTGGGATTTGAACTTGGCCAGTATGTCCTGACTGCCTCCTAAAGAACTCACACCTGGATCTCTTCTCATCCTTAAAGCTGTGAACTGAGCTGGACTGCTGTTGCCCCAAACAGCATCCTGGTTGGCTTGGAGCCTCTGGTCTTTTACTTTCTGTTCTGTCTTGCCACTTGCTGGATCTTTCGTCCTCGAACTTACATCCTTTTATTTGGCACACAGGCTCTTCATCTCTCATGTTGGCCTGAATATTTGCTCTCATCCCATTCCTCTCTGCTCCCACGTCACAGTTTCATAAACCACCATATGCTTGCCCATGTGCTATGGCTGGCACTTCCTGCATTCTTTGCTACAGGAAACCAGAGAAGATGTCAGAGGAGAGGTGGAGATGTGCCATGTGCTACTTGTGCAAGTGGTAATGTGAGTCTTGCTCAGGAGTTTATACTTTGGTGGGAGGCAGCTATATACACAGTTACTGTACCTTGTGATGTCCTGTATTAGAAACATAAAAACAAGTCATCCATAGGAGGGCAACAAACAGGAATCTTGAGTGTGATAATATCTTTTCAACTCAAATCAAGGAAAGATAATAAAACACTGTCACTTAGTCTGTTCATGCTTGTGCTACCTAATTTTGTATCAACTTGACACAAGCTAGAGTCATCAGAGAGGACGGAGGAGGGAAGCTCAGTTGAGAAAATGCTTCCATAAAATCAGGCTACAGGCAACCGTTGTAGGGCATTTTCTTAATTAGCCATTGATTGGGGAGGGCCCAGACCATGGTGGGAGGGGCCATCTGTGGGCTGGTGTTCCTGGGTTCTATGAGAAAGCAGGCTGAGTAAGCCATATGGAGCAAGCCAGTAAGCAGCACTCTTCCATTGCCTCTGCATCAGCTCCTGCCTCCAGGTTCCTGCCTGTTAGAGTTCCTGTCCTTTGATGATGAACAGTGCTGTGGAAGTGTAAGCCAAATATCCTCCTCCCCCCAAACACACACACACACCCTGTCCCTCCACCACAAGTTGCTTTGGTTATACTGTTTCATCATAGCAATTGTAACCCTAACTAAGACCATGCTGCTGTAACAAAATGCCATATTCTGGATAGTTTACAAACATGCACTTACTGCTTACATTTCTGGAGGCTGGGAGGTCAAACACAAAATGCTGGGAGGTTTGCTGTCTGGGGACTGCACTCTTCTTGGATCACAAGCAGTTATTTGCATACAGAGAAGAAGACAAGAGAGCTCTTTGAGTTTTCTTCTATTAAAACACTAATTCCGGTAATAGGCCTCACCCTCATGACCTAATCACCTATGGAAAGCTCTGTCTTCATTTCCACTGGGAATAAGGCGTCAGCAAATGAACTTGTATTTACAAAGCATCTAACAAAGCAACCCTCTCCAGAACACAGGGTGCAGCTATGTTAGATGCCTGAAACCTTGCAACCACAAGAGAACAATGAAAAGTACAAGGGCATTGTGATACTAAGCACAATATATGATTCATATAGACGTGTCTCCGAGTATATGTAAGCATGTGTGCATGGGTGCCCATGGAGGCCAGAAGAGGGCACTGAACAGCTGAAGTTACAGACAGTTGTGAGCCACTAGACGTGAGTGCTGGGAACCGAACTCTGGTCCTTTGCAAGAGCAGCCAGGACTCTTCCCTACTAAACCATCTTGGGGATACTTTCCGAAGTGCTCATGGAATCCTCAGCATTTTATCATATCGCCATGGGTCTCACCTCTCCATCTCCTCCCTCTCTTCTTTTCTCTGGTATGTTAGTATTCTGGAGATATCTGCTGGTTTTCCTGCATACCCCCTTTGTGCTCTCAATCATTATCTCCAGTGAGTGCCCCCCAACTGGTATAAAAAACTAACAAAAACACCTGTATTCAGAAATTGCCCTGGCGTTTTGGTATCATCAGGTCCAGCCTTTCCTAACTCCCCTCTTCCACCCAAGCAACACCTAGTTCTTGTGTTAGTAAATACTGCATAGATGCTGAGATGAATGGACATTAGATTAGATTCTTCAATCTATATCTAAACTTTATCTCCTAACTGCAACACAATCCTATTTAACTCCACTTGGTCCAGGCTACCAGCTTCTGTCTTGTTGCCATGAGCAACTTCTGATTCCTGTTTCCCACATTCTCTGAGGGAATCACAATCACGTTATTCATCTTTCCTTTCTGACTTATTGCTAGTATGTAGGATGTGTGTATAAGTATGGGCAAGCAGTGGCCACAGCATTTGTGTGTAGATCAGAGATCAACTTTCAGGATTTGGTTCTCTCTTTCTCCCATGAATTTTGGAGATAAAACTCAAATTATCAAGCGTGTGTAGCAAGTGCTTTTACCCATTTAGCCATCTCTGCAGCCTCAAGTCCTCTTTTTTTTTTTTTTTAGTAAATAAAGAATGAATGTTGGGTTATATAATGTTTATTAGTAGCCCTAAAATTATCATGGTGGTATTATCTAACCTACTATCACAAATAATAAAACACAGACACCTGCTAGATCTTATAAATTGCCCTATTTACCTTGGGCTGGGCAGATATTTCACCTACACTGCCTCAATATTTACCACCCACCTCCCAGGCCCCATCCAAAGATATCCACCTTGATCAGCCTCATCTGTTCTACCTTCCATACATAATCCCAATATACTTGCTTGTATTTTTCATCTTGGTGTTTTTTTCCATCCATGCCATTCTTGGAGTCCCTCCTCCAGGCCCACATTGTTCCTTCTCCATGTTAACCCATCATGGTGTCCTCCTCTCTCATCATCCATCTGTTTCCCATGATTTTCCTGTCTTCAAAAGCCTTGGAATCCTATTTTGCCCTGCCTAGGTATAGGCCATTTAATCAGCCAATCAGGTAGGTTTATATAACAAGGATAAGTATACCCAGATCTTGAGGTCCAGTAACATGCATCAGAATAACCTCCAACAGCTTTTATTTTTATTTATTTGTTTTATTTATTCATTTCATTATTTCATTATTTATTTATTATGTTTATTACAATTGTGTGTGTGTGTGTGAGAGAGAGAGAGATGGATGAATGTGACATATGTGGCCACAGTATGTGTGTGTATGGGAGAGGACAATTGTGTTGAGTCAGTTCTCCTCTTGCACATTGACATGGGCTCTGGGCTGGAACTCAAGATACCAGAAATATGGCAGGAGCCTTGTATGTGGAGCCTCCTAAGAGCACTTACCAGTGCTGAATAAATGGTCCGTATCCTAGAATACAACAACTGAAGAGAAAGTAATGGAAATACCTATGGAAGTTAATAGTGTGAAGTTCAGTGAATAAGGTATGCTAGTGTTGAGTTCATGGTTTTGCTTGATGTACCCTGATTTCACAGGACAGTAACATTATGGAAAAATGGTCCATGGCTATTCAAAAAGTCTCTAGCATCTTGGCTACTCTTCTGCAGATATAAGGCAGGTAGACAACTTAAAGTTTCTTTGAAAAAAAATTAGTGACCCCCCTCCCGCATTCCTTACCTAGGCTGAAAACTTTAGCATGACCAGCCAGACTAAACTTATTTAGTCCTTTTCATGAGATAAGCCCTTCCCTTGCCTCTAGGTTTTCCGAGTAAGCGAAGCTTGATACATGATTGTTGGAAGCTAATAAATGTTATATTTTAAAAGCTAAAGGCAGGTGGGTGGGGTGGTGCACACCTGTAATCCCAGCACTCAGGCAGGCAGAGGCAGGTGGATCTCTGTGAGTTCAAGGTCAGCCTGGTCTACAAATCGAGTCCAGCACAGCCAAGCCTACACAGAAAAATCCTGTCTCAAAAACAAACAGAAACCTAAAGGATATCTGTAAATTGGGTGTTGACAGCGGTGGGGAATGCATAAGTCACACATTGGGCCTGCAGTTGTGGACAAGCCCAAACAGCCTTCAGATGATGCTGTTTCTTCCTGACACCCTCCGCACCCCTGCCTCAGCTTCATTGTCCTCTGCTGCCTACCTTAACTTACGCACCAGACCAAACCCCTAGTCAAGACTAGAGCTTCTGAAAATCCATTTCCAGAGAAGGGAGAAAGACAGTGCCCCCCTCCCACCTTCTACGAATAGTGTGTGGAAAATTTCAAAAAAAACCCTGCTTATTCGTTATGCTTGGTGTTATCCCACTGGAAGAATGTGGAGCCATGTAAGAGGAGCCATATCAGGCTGCCAGATGGTTTGGGTGACAGGCACGGTGAGCAAGGCAGAGGGGATCAATTGCTAGTATCACCTCTGAGAAAGATTCGAGCGAATCTCCTTACAGCATGTGATTGAGCCATGTCCCAACATCCCTGAATGTTGCCGACACTTCACCTTAATCCGGAACAAACTCTTTTCTCCTCACGTTTCTTTCTTCCCTACTCCATATGATGGCCTTCCTCCCCTCAAGCCATGTCTGGCACTTTAGGACACAGTCCTCGACAATGTCAGAGTCTGAATGTTACTGCCACATTTCCAGAGACAAAACTCATCCTCAGCCTCCCTCCTCTCATTCCAATGCCTGTTCCACCAGTCAGATCTGGCAGCCAGCTACTCAGTGTACAATCAACTTGGGGCTTTCTGATTCCAAAATCCCTGACCTTTGTTCAAGTCCTAGCATCATTTCCCCAAAGGTCTTTACTGTTACAAAGGGGTAGGGGGCCCCCAGGTGCATTCGGCCTTTCAGAAGCAAAAAAAAAAAAAAAATCTTTACCTCTTAGTGGACTGCCTCCCAGTATATGGTGGAACAGGTAGCCTAGGTATTGTAAGGATGCTTTGGGGGTCACCCAGGTGAGCTGTGTGTGCTTTGGGGTAGCTCAGGTGAAGTGGGGACTCTTCTCATCTTGTGGTTTGGAAAGATAGAAGCCACTGTCAAATGTATCTGAAAACAAGGTTTTGAAGTGACTCATCCTCTTCCCTAAATACCACTTCCTTAACACACTCCAAAATGGTGGACAGGAGCATTTAATACCTGGAATGTTTTTTTTTTCCATTACACTTTCATAAGTTACAAAGTATTGCTCACTTCACAAAATAAAACCATTTCCAGATTATTATTGACAGTCTCAAGAAGTACAGAAGCCGCAACAAACAAATCTGTACAGTTGTGAGGAATGCTGACAGCAGAGAGCAAGTCAAATGGAGCCCCAGAAGCCGTGGATCTGTCTGCGGGGCCCGGGGGGTCGCTGGGCAACCTCTGCAGTCTCTACCACCTTCACACAGCAATTCTCTTCTGGGTGCTCCAAGCAAGACTTGTCAGCGCATGGGTCATCTCAGACAATCAAGGGAAAGACACTGCAACTAGCTTTAAAAATCTAGACTTACAGTTTTTTGCTGTTTTAAATATTTTGACTATGTTACAAAATATAGAGATCTTGGTGTGAAAAACTCATGCTAAGATAAATATAACCAACAGGATGGGTCTCTAGTAATAAAATCATGTTAAATTATCTTCCATACAGAACAACTTTCATGAAGGAAAAACATTTGGTTAAAAAAAACCAAAACTTATTTATTCATAAGTTAATAATCGGTTTACAAACGTAAGGAACAAGATTCAACAATGATCCTGTAGGTTCATGATTCAACAATATGGAAATGTGGCAAAGAATTTCAATTCTTCATTGACATCAATTTGAAGGACCTGATTGAGGACAGGAAGAGTGCTAATTTTGTGTCATGGCTCAGGTGCATCCAGTTTCCTCAAGCATTCTGTGTAGCAGGACATACTCTGCATGTTCTAGGACGCACATGGGAGATAGGGAAAGGCCACAACCAATTCCATAACATTTTTTGGGAAGTCACGAAATGCTTACAGAAAGGAAACTTGTGGGTGCTTCAGACCATCCTAGGATCACTATGAACATACACTACCTCACAGCAGAAAGCCAGAGCTGAGAAGCAGGAACTGTGAAGAGCAGGGGCTGGAGGGGGGGGGGGGCGAACTTTCATCAAAGCACTAGTCAGGACAGAGGTATGTCAAGGTGATACTGCATTCACGGTCAACATTTACCAGGCAGCACTGCAAGGAGGGGAGACAAGGTACAGGGCAATAACCAATGCACTGCATTGAATTCTATTTGCTAAAATAAAATAACATTCTTGCAGCTAAAATAATACATTTTACAATATAGGTTTCATTTAACATTTAACATATAGAATTGTCTTCTTTTCTGAAGGTGGAAAATGCATACTGTACCAAGTACCTTTATGAATTAAGTTCCCTTTTATTACTGATAAGACTGAAGCTTAAAAGTCTACATTTTTAATAAGTTAAAGAAAGATTTATTAATCACTCTTTCAGCAAAACAGACATACATACGAGGCACGGCGAAAGACCCAAGGTCAGGGGTTTCCTGCTCTCACGTGGAGGAGGAAGACACCCCCAACTCTTCAATCCACTGTGGTCCCAGAAATTCTGCCACTTGTTTGGAAAACAAATCAAGTGTAAGAAACGTTTTTATTCTGTTAGCTCTATCAGCCCATTTTTCTTGATGGATTAGAACAAAACGTCTTCGTTTTCTATTAAAATCTGCACAATCAGCTTTTGGTACCGCATGTCATGGAGGGTCGTGAGGGTGCTGTCCTCAGGGGGTCTCATCAGGGTGGGCCCAAACACGATCCCCAGATTTTCTGCATTCATTAAATTGTCCTTCTCATTCATGGTAACCCTGCAAGGAAAGCACAGAGACCTCAGGTAGATTTGCAGAAGGACTGACATATTAGCTATTCATGTCAAACCTGAGATCATCCTCAGGGGCAGGAGCCTGCAAAATCAAAGGGAGAATCAGAGTGGCAGGTAAACGTTTTTGAACTGGTAATTTTCTGATCTGTTTTCCTTATTAAGTTATTGATACTGCCTTCAGCCAGTAGAAATAAGGGACTTACTCAAATTGTTTAAGCACTGGGAATTTGCCGTTCGTAAAGAAACCTTCAACTGTTAGTTAGGGAGATATCAGTTTGAAGGAGCAGGAGGTCACTAGCTGACCCATGGTACCCTCATGGGCCTCATATGGAAGTCTGGTTTTTGTCACCATTTCCTACTGGTCTGCATGCTGGAGAGGGGGGATGAGCGCAGGCAGGCTTGGTACCACAGGAGAAAGATAATTTGTCCAACAGGTGGCTATGTGTTTAGGAAGACCCTGGCTATTGTCACAAAGCAGGAGAATGGCTGGAACCAGGCCAGACTGGAGGTTGTTTATTATGCCTAGTTTCCAAAGGGTGAGGTACAGAGCAGTCTAGAGAAGAACCAGAGGGGCTTTAAGGAGGAAATCTAAGCCCTAAAGTCGCTTTACTGGTTTCCTTGTGGATGAATGATGATTTCCCAGATTCTCCCCTTCAGAAATTTAGGCTTTTAGAATGCTCATCAGAGATAAAAAGGGGTAAGTTCTACAAAGAAGAATAAACTGCGTTAAAAGGTGCTTAGGCTTTGGAGAGAGACTACCCTTTGCCCTCTGTTCCCTTGGAGCAGATTCAAATTAGCCACTTAATGTTAACTTTGGTCAACTCAGTTTGAATCAGTTTCATGCTGCACAGCTAAAAAGCAATCAGGAAAGAGGTCATTCTTCACACCTCAGTTTAGAAAAGGCTTCATCAGATTGGCCTGTGAGGCATTTTTTTGATTGACATTGGAGGGCCCCTCCCACTTAGCATCCCTGAGCCTGTGGTCCTGGGTTAAATAGTAAATAGCCTGAGGAAACCATGTAGAACAAACTAGTAAACAGTGTTCCTCTACTGCCTCTGCTTCAGCTCCTGCCTCCAGGTTCCTGCCTTGAGTTCCTGCCCTGACTTCTCTCAATCATGGACTATGGCATAGAAATGTAAACAAAATAAAACTTCCCCTGCCCCCAGGGGTTTTTGATCATGACCTTTACCACAGCCATAGAAATCAAACTGGGACAGAAATGAGTACCTGAGATTGGAGTGTTGGCATGATAGTCCCAACCATGTTTTTCTGAGGTTTGTGGAGTGCTTGGAATTTGGGGCTGGAAAAGCCATTAGTGGTCAAAGCTTAATGGGGTGTTCAGTGTGATCTTGGAAGACAAGAATGCTGAGAGCAATGCAAATGATGGAAGCCTGGCTTGTGATGTTTCAGAAGGACGCAAAGACTGTCTCAGGCTGTCCATATAATATAGGAACTGTTGTTCTGGTCAGCTGGGGCTGAAGAATCAGCTGTGATTAAGAAGGGGCCAGCACTACTGAAGTGAAACCTTTGATTTTTGGGACAATTGATGCTGATCAGTTGAGGCTGAAGAAATCAGCGATGATTAAGAAAATAGCATGATTGAGGTAATCTTCTGAGGGGTATTTCCTCAGGCTCAGCATACAGAAGCTGTGGTCCAGAGGGAGCCAAGGCTATATCTCATGCTGGCAGCCATAACTGGCAATGGAAAAGTTGTTAGCCTTCCTTCCTCTCTGGAATAGACAGAGGCCCCTTTAAAGGGAATAGCTTGCCTTTCTTGGACATCTCCAATCACAGCTTCTAGAATCCACACAGTACCAAGAGCTACTCTTGTGTACTTCTCATGCTGTATCTTAATGCCTTCCTGCTCTGGGCAGATGAGGGGTGTCAGGGATGGAGGCGTTGGCTTACTTTTTGAGGTGGATCATCAGGTAGCGCAGGGTCTCATAGTGTGCAGGAGGCAGCAGCATCAGGACCTCATGGACAGCTTCCAGCCTCTCATCTGCATTGGAGATTTCTACAAAGAGCACACAATCAGCAACACGGTACACCAACCATCCAGAGGGCTGATGAGAAGTCGGTTTTCTTTGTCTTTGTTGCAAATGGGGCGTTTAACAAATTCAAGAAATCTCAGATACTCTTTCACTCAGTTGTGTTCTGTCTCATTTCAGAAAGAGATAAGGTTGAGCACTGGATATTTAAATGACCATCTGTGGAGTAGGTGGCTGCTGTACTCACCATTTAGGGATCAAAGGTCCTATCGAATTCTTAACTCTGGTAGTATATGCAGTCTGTGGTGCCCTTCCTGAGACCTTGATTTGTTGAACTACCAAAGCTCTGATTTCCTCTGTATCATGTGACAGTATGTCCTGGAAGCTGTCTCACTACTCTTTCCTTCTAAGGCTTCCATATCAAATCCATTTTTCAATGCAAGGGCGTTGGCAGATGGTCCAGCCAACAGTACCATCAATGAAGGCACTCTGACAAAGCCATTGCAAGGGTTAACCTCATGTGCAGCCCAGGTTAGGAAGCAGATACTAGGAACATTAACAATGGAAGGAAGAGTGTGTGGACTCTGGGCCACTGATAGGTGTTGGCAGGGATTCAGAGAAAGCCCTCCTGCCATCCCTCCTGGGATTGTAGCATTCAGCTGCTAGAACCTCCTCTACCTAGGATCAAAAGAACCCAGGAAGGGGTGGTCTTATTAGAAAGAAAGAATAGAGCTTATCTGGAAAATACATTGTTCATGGATGTGAAGAAGCCCTTGCTTCCTCATGTCGGGCATCTTATACATGTATGCCGAAACCTTTAAGGATACATAATATCCCACAGAGCCAAAAGAAGTTCCTGAAAGAAGGCCTGGCTTCTCTCCCTTGCACCTCAGCATCTGAGTTTCTCCTGCTTTGTCACTGCTTGTTACCAGGCAAAGTGTGCCCCTTCTCTTGACATACCCTTTACTCATCCTCTCCCAAGAGCAGAGGGCCCAATTGGCCAACACTGGCTAAGGATGAGGTCAACTCTCTGATGATGGAAGAGAAATGCTGACGGTTCTCTCATGGGTATGCCAGGTCAGTTCTCCATGCTAGTTTTCTACCCTTTAACATCAGTTTTTAATCTTTACTTCACGGGATGGATTAAGAAGATTTAACTAGAAGATATTAATAAGTGGTCCTGGCACTTAGCACTTGACACAGTAAATACTGTATGCTCTTGGCTGTCTATCATTTTAATAAACGTCTATCTATCTTTTAACTCAAGGTCTGACTACATAACCCAGACTAGCCTTGCTCTCCCTACTCTGCCTCCTTAAACACTAGGATTGTGCAGCACTCTACAACTGGCTGCTTCTATTAACCTTGAAAGGCGTAAGCAGGAAAAGCTTGGATGTGATTTCAGTTGATCCACAATGCGATTCTGTACAATGGTTTATATGGCTGTACAATACCAATGGTTTATATGGCTGTCTTTGGTAAACACTGATTTGTTTTAATTACTATTACAAAAATATACTTTCAGCAAATACCAGAATTGATCTGCCTGTGCTAGTGTCCAGGACACAGGGAGCAATGATGAGGGACAGAGCTGCCTGATTCTCAGCTTCTGCCTGCAGAGCTGAGTGAGTATGGACTCGGGGTATCTGGCATCTAAGTGCTATCTGGGTTTCTATTTGCTAAACTTCTGTGCCCCCATCTTGACAAAGCCAATGCTCATGAAAATCTTGAAGGAGTGCTAAGCTTTAATTTTCCTGAGATTAAGAGTAGTTCTCTGTACTTACTCGCTGCCTCTATAAATTTGGAATAGGTGTCGTATGTGATGACGGGGATGGGTAAGTCTCTGAAGTATAGTTTCAGGGCTCCAGTGATGATATTTATGTCTGGGTAGATGTTAGCAGAGATATCCGCCTTTTCACCATCTGAAAAACAGTTAATGGTCCAAGTCTCAATTAGATCTTATGTCACCAAGTTAAGAAGGCACAGGGAAAAGGAGACCCAACATAGACTATGTCCTGGCAAGCCTCAGGGTCTCCATCTCTCAGCCTCTAACACTGTTAGGAACTTGTGGCAACAGAAGGAAGCTCCGTGAGATTGGCACAGGCAACAAAGAGAGTTCAGACCAGAGTGCAGCAGGGTGGAGGAGAAACACTTCTCTGAGTCTCAGCCCCTGCTAACTGCCCGACAGAAACTTATCATAGTAATTCCTATTGCAGATACGCCGCTTCACAATAGGGCAACAACCTGATATGAAATGACACACGATGATACTCATGCATGAAAATGTCATAATAAAACTTGTTACTTTGCGGCTGGTACAACTTTTAAAAATCTCTATGCTGTCTTTGCCTGTGTTCTTTGGCCCTGGACTAGAAGGTCATATACATAAATAATCTTCCCAGCACTTTGAAGTATTATACACACACACACACATGTACATTATTTAAATTGCATTTATTTTTTTAAGGAGGCTGTCTGTGCCATGACGCATGAATGACAGTCAGGGGACAACTTGTAGGAGCTGGTTGTCTCCTCCATTATGTGGGCTCAGAGGTTGGCACATTAGTTGTAAGGTCTGGTGGCAAACACTCACTCACTGAGCCATTTTTGTTTTTAACTTTAAAATTTAAAGTTAAAGTGATTTTTTTAACTTTAAAATTTTACCATTAGTATTAATCCATTTCACCTAACACAGGTCATGAGATTATTATGGATAAATGCTGTTCAGTCATATGGAGATTATTAATATATTTTATGTGGTTAATTTAAAAGCATATATGCCTTAGCAAATTTTGGTTCCAAGCTTTTAAAAGAAGCTATGAAACAGCTAAAAGCACAAACCAAGATAGCAAATGAAAAGCAGATAAGACAGACTATTGAACAACATGATCTTTCACACACTCTTCCTCACGAGGTGACCTGCCCACAGTCTAAGCAAACAGTCCTCCCAGAGGATTCTGGTTTCTGAAGAATGACTCTGAGTAATTCCCGGACCCAACTTCTACTCTAAGGAAGCTCTTGTTGCAGCACAGAGGGCACTACGAACAGTTCACACTCACCTCTGTCAAATGCCATCTTGACATCTTCAATGTGTTCTGTGAACCCAGAGACTCTGTAGAGCCCTTCCGACTTTAATCCTACAGGGCAGCAAGGAGTAGGGGAAGGGGGGAGATTTCAGCTTTGGTTTCCCACGGCATCTCATAAAGCCATTTTAATTTTATCCCTACGCTGAGCGCTGCTAGGAACTGAGCAAATTTGGTTAGTGATCTGATGGCTGCCTCCTGTTCTGCTGTCTAAGAACCTGGGCTTTTCCTACCAATCTCCACAGGAGTCTGTCTTCATCTGTGTGTTGGAGACGGGCATCTTAGTAAAGATTGGGTCTTCCTCCTGCCTGGCGGCAGAGTAAGCTAAGGTCTGAGAGTCTCCCTAACTACCTCTGTTTCTCAGACCGCTGCACACCTCTTTCTCTCGTGCAGGCAGGGCTCGACTTTCTCCCTGCTTACCCTGACTTTATTAGAGACATCTAAACTTCATAGCCTTTCATGTTTAATCATAAATATGACAATATTCTAACTCACTAAGTGTGTATGACTTATTCTGCCTTCCAGTAGATAATCATATAAACAGACACAGTAAAGTTAAATTCTAATGAATGGTCTGAAAATATAATCACTGTAAGAGAGGGAATATGTTTCTGTCTGTTTGAGTACACTGATGTTTTGGACACACACTAAAACCTAGCTTGCTCTCCTATAGCCAGTGGGTATCATATAAGATGAAGATAGCAGTTCTTACTTTTCACTTTTACGGTATATGCAACACCCACTACATTCCAGGGTCTGTACTGAACACAAGGGATGGGTGTGTCTACTCTTCCTGGGACCATGGCAGCCATGCTCAATCTTACGAGGCTCTGTCACGGCAGGCATGCTTAGCTAAAGGCAGCTCTAAGGTCTCATGGCAGACATGCTTAGTTAACCTCGTCTCTTTGTTTCAGTTCCACTCTGGATCACCTGGGAGTGGTCCATTGGCTAAAACCTGGGTTGTACTCTGTTCCAGGAGGGACATGCAAGCTCATCTCAAGCACCAGACACTGAGGTCGGCTGACAGGAGGGACACAGTGAGCACACAGCCCATCTTACACAGTACATCTAAGGGGACCACCCCGACCCCGGAAGCTGATCACTGGAGGCAGCCCTGAGAGATGGAGTTTGTAGAGCCGAGGAGGCTGCCAGGCACCCTCTAGCATTTGTTTTTCTATCCCTCTTCTCTAACGGAACATTTGATTTTGAAACAACATCTACTGCGGTGGCCTTTCACTTCTCCATGTTTGGGTGTTTGTCTCGCTGACTGCAGACACAATGTGACCAGCCACCCACATTCCTCCCGCCATGCTTTCCTAGGATGAACTATACTCTCAAACTGTGAGCCAAAAGAAATGCTTCCTTCCTCTGCTTGCTGTTGTCTGGTACTTGGGTACAGCGATGAGAAACGTTAACTAATCCAGTTGGTGATGTAAATAAAGTGGAAAGAAATAGTACAAGACACATCCTGTGGGCTGGGCATGTGCCAGGCCCTTTGTGCGCACGGGCCTGTGTTCATCCTCAGTACCACCTTCTGGGGCACAACTGATTTCACTCACTTTACAGAGGAAGAAGCATTTTCAAAAGGGAACACACCCCTTGTTTAAAGCACTCTAACAAGGCGAAGACACCTTTCTCTGGGACCTGTGGTGCTTTGGGTACAACCATGTGTTTATCTGTCCCCCTGATTCTCCGAGCTACAATATGGATTCTTGAGGCTGAGAATGGAGACTTTCATATCATTGATATCTAGCCTGTAGTAAATCCTCACCAAATATTTGCAGAACATGGAGAGTCCTGGCTTATATAGGAATGGAAATTGATATTATTGGTTGGCTATAGTATATTTATCTGTATGTTGTCTTAACAGAGGTAGTAAAGTGAGTCAGTTTCCTCAACAAAATAAAAAAAACCAAGTCAACATAATATATAATATAATAATATAATATAAGAATATAATAACATAAGTATAATGGTAGAGATTATCTTCCAAACCTCTTGCTTCAATTTCCCGAATACATATGTCTACCACCATGGGTCTCTGGGTGTTGTGAGCTTTTACAAGCGTGGTGAGGTCACAACAGTACACTTTCTTGATCCTCTTGAGATCGGGTTGGCAGTCGTTGGGGACATGCTTGGAACACTGTTTGTGAACGTTTAACCCACAATCTGTGAACAAAGAAGCCACGTTAGCCTTGCTCAGTCTCTTTGTCAAACCCCAAGACAAACCACATGCTGCCAGAATACATACTACAGCACCCAAGGGTTCCATGGGTTTCCCTGGAATGTCCACCCTGTCAAGAGATGACACTTTCCACCAGATGAGCATGAGATTCGTCGTGACTCCTTGAAGCCTTATATGACTGCACTGTCTTCTAGACAAGAAGAACTAAACACTATCTTCTAGACATGAAGAACTAAATACCTTGCTGATACAGTCAGATCACTGGCCTGGTTGCTAACAGGCTTTCCACAGTGAGATCTGGGACCCAGGTTTGCAGAGTTAGTCACGGCTCATTAAGAGCACCGAGGCTCATTCTAGGCTGTGCCCTTAAGTCTTTGATATTCTTTTGTGGGATAGAGTCACTCCGTCTGCAGGAATGACTGATCTTTGATTTGAAGAGTGCCTGACTTGTATTCATTCTGCCTTTCCTGGACAGTGGCCTGCTGTTTCTAATCCTTTTCTTCTTGTTGGCAGTTGGAGGGGGCCATTCCTCTTCTACTTGCTGTACTGTGACTTAGTGGAAATGACGTTTAACAGTACTCTGGTGGGAGTATCCAAGAGCTGATATTTGATGACAATGCCTTGTAATGTGATGATTACAGTAATTATTTATAAAGCTTAGACCCAGAGCCAAAGCTGAAAAGGTGCTTTTAAGTTCAATGCACAAATTAAAAGGCTTGTTAGCAGTTGGCATCCACCAACAAACTTTCTGGGCAATTACGGGACACAGTTTTGCATTCTAGAAGATGAAAGTTTAATGCCAAGGTTGCTAAATGTGAATGTGCTATACACTCAACAGTGTCTTCAAATATTGTTTTTCCTAGGTATAAAAAATATTTTCATACATTATAATACATGCACAATAATGAATATTGGGGCCAGGAGCTTTACACAGAGTTAACCATTGCACAGGTCTGAGGGCGGCAGACTTCTAAGCAGCCACCAGTGGAGATTTCCAGGTAGCATTTCCTGGCTGAGTTCTCTGCTCTTCCTTTCAGCTCTTCCTTTCAGCTTAATCAGCATGTGGAATTCAACTAGATCCAAGTACAGCTCAGTTTCCTTTTGGTGGATCTACTTAGCAGATGTAAATTTGGACTTGGTTAACCAGAACTTGGTTTTCTTCCTGGAATCCTGGTTTATCACACTAGTACCAGGTGATCATGAAGGTCAAATAGATATACAGTGTCTCTAGGCTAGTGCTAAGTCAAGTACAGCAGACACAAGGAGAGGAGACACAGAGGCCTGCCCAGTTGTTCTCTCATTAGTGAATTTTACTGCATCTTATAAATTTAAGGGGTTTTTGTTGTTGTTGTTGTTAAATTACAGCAAAATATACATAAGGTATATTTATTTATTTATCCATTTGCTTCTTAATTGGAAACAGGGTTTCACTGTGTATCCCTGGCTGGCCTGGAATTCACAAATGCCTTTGCATTTGAAAGAACCATTAAAACATTGTTGCTTGTCTATAGCCACCACCCGCCTGCAAAGCTTGTTTGTTCCTGCAAAACTACAACTTGATGCCCACTAAATAGTAAACACACACACACGCACACGCACCAGTCCCCCAGGAGACCTGTTCTTTCTGTAGTGAATTTGATGATTTTAGGTACTACCTAGGAGCAGATTCATTCCAGATTTGTAATTTTGCGAATGAATTATTATACCGATCATCTGGTCATTCTAAGCTCATCCATGTTGTGGCATACATCAGGATTCACTCACACACCCTGGACTCACTCACCGACTCATTGGCAGTGACAGCCAATGGGTCCTACCTAGATTCTAACAGCTGCATTCCTTTGCACTTTGCTTGGGCTTCCTGCCTTTTATAAGACAGATGAACATTCCGGTGTGGGTCTATGCCACATTACCTGTTCATTCATGAGCTTGAGCTCCAACTACCTCAACCAGGATGAATAACACTGCCATGAGCATGGGCCTGCAGGTGTCTGATGCAGACGCTGCCTTTAAACTTTAGGATTACAGAGCAACTCTATGTTTAATTTTCTTACACACTTAAAGACCTTTAGTATAGCTACACAGAATGCTGACCCTACTATATTAGGATGCTTTATAGCAAATATAAAAATGCTAAATTTTGTAAACTAATAGAAGTCCATTTGCCAAATAAAATCTAGACCGTAAAAAAAAAAATCTGTCTACATCATGGAGAACTGAGGAGTGTTGTGGCCCCCTTGATGATCAATGGCTAGTTTTCAGTCTTCCTGTTCTTCAGGGGAAATATTAAATAAGAAAGAAAGTAATCACTGGAGAAAACCTACAATATAACCTTATGCTATGGTTCACTTAAAACAAAACAGAAACAGAAAGAAACAAACAAAAAAATCTCAGAGCCCTTCCATCCTAGAAAAAGTTGCTGATTACAACTAACTGGAGCCCAGAGCTTTGTTTCCATAATATTGACTTTGGACCAATTTCCTGCTGAAACTGGATCATATCTGACGAGGGATATTTTGGGTAGGTATAATCTAGACAGACCAAACTAACAGCCACAGAGTAATTCAGGTGGTTGACCCCTGCACTCGGGGGCTGAGCTACTGGATATTGGTGATGCCTTACACGTCTGTGCTCTGTGTTCAGCAGGGTATTAGAATATCCTGAGGAGGCAGTTTCTGCGTGGGGGTTGTGTTGGAACCCAGGATGGAAAACGGGAATCACTCACACACCAGTTAGCAATGAATGGGTGTAGCTGTGCTTATAGAACGGGAGCTGAGACCTTCCAGGCAGAAAGGTAGGTGAAGGCTATGTGATCCCATGAACTAAATGGGCAGGATGGGAAAGAGAAACCTTTCACTGGGAGTCATCAGATGGCTCTAGTTGTCGTGCCCTAGAAAGAAGGCGAGCAGCTAGAGTCTGTGGCACCCCAGTCAACACCAGCGGCAGCTGTTTCTGCTCTCAGCACCAGCGTGTGCCAGGAAAAGCATGGCAGGGGCAAGCAAGGAAGCCCAGCTAACAAGTTGATTTGGCAACCCTTTTCGTTTTGTTCCGTGTATCTTAAGAATGATGGGTTTCGTGATATTTGCAGTTGGGGGAGGCATCCAATTCAAGATGGCAAACACCCTGGAGTTCAAATTACTTTGAAGTGTATGAAATCAAACGAGTATGATCAAAATACATTGTATAAAATTCTCAAAGAATGAAGAAAAACATTATTAACAAAAAGGAAGGGAAGCAATTTCACGATTGCAATAATGGCAAAGTACTGAATGTGAGTTCTGGACTCCTGCTGCTTTCAAATTAATGTTTCACCATTTGCTGTCTGGCAAGTGGCCATCGCCCTAAGGCTCCCTTCTCCTTTTCGTTTAATAGGAGTGACCATATCTTCCTTTGGGTCTGTGGGGCTGCATGGCACGATGAAAAGTGTTTCAGTGTTCTCTTTTTATGTCTTGTCTTCTATAGTAGAGTGGGGTGGGGAAGAAGTATGGCATTTTGAAAATCTATGCAAGTCCATTAGAATCTACTTAAGCCCTTTACTCTTAAGGGTGAGTGGCCATTCGGAGGGGCAGGTGCATTTTTAAAGAGGCGTATTTATTTGTTTGGTGGTTTTTAATCATTGTATGGACATAAGATCTGTTTCCGTCTTGCAAACAGAACGGTGCCCTCAATAAGCAGACAGCAGACTTCTGAGTTCATGTATCCCTGAAGGATGATCACCACTCAGCAGGTGGCACTTTACACAGAAGAGGAGGAGGAGGTTTTGTGTCTACCTGAACACCGGACTCCTTGGGCAATGAGCCCCCACATGAAATTGGCACAGTATTCACACCAATGTGGGCCCCGGAACGTGTGGACCTGTGAGCCGAACAGAGAGCACAGAAGTGTCAGTCACAGGGAGGCATCAAACATGGACCAAACAGGAGCCTTGGGCAGCAGTGAGCGGTCCATGGGCCTCTTCCATCCGGCGCAGCAGAGTTGCAAACTGGTCTGGAAGGAACAGAGACAGGCTTTGATCTTTGAAATTCTCCTTGGTTACCATATCCTGGCCAGAGCAGAATGTAGAGAAACAGTGAGGTTACAGAGATATACCCTCAGCTGTTGAATGAGACTTACACCCCAAACAAGGCTGTGGGAGTACAAACCCAAGATAGCCTAAGCTGGCTGCTAGGTCGCTCCATCCTGCATTTAGCTCAGCAAGTTGTTTTGGGCAGAAGAACTCAATTAGTGTGTACTCCTGACTGAAGTTCCACCTAGGTGTAGAGTTTCCAGCCAGATATAAATAATCCATGGTTCTGGGATAATTAAAGGGTTCCAAGGCTTTGAGCCACTTCCAGAAAAAGTAATTTTAAAAAAAGTAAAGAAGTTGGCTAAAAATGCAGGCTTATGAGCCCATGGAGTAGCTTTCCCCAGAACAGGTGCTATATCCAACCAGCCTGGCAATGGCTTTCAGGTTAGTAAATTAGAAGATTTCTCCTGGCTGGCTGAAGTGCTGGTCTTATTGGTCAGTGCCTCAGCAGCTGTTAAATATTTTAAATGCTACAAAGTGAAAATAATCTTATCTTAGATTATTCAGGGGTAGGGTCATGCATTAATCCACGAATCAACACACCACAGCACAAAGCAAAGCTGTTCTCTAGCACTGCGGAAGTTCAAATGCAGAAGTAGGAAGTATAGTCGTTGCTGTTGAACCTGGTGAGGATGAGCCAAAAAGCACACAGACAAGTATTTTGAGGAGGATATGAATCTATGTGGAAAGGCTCTGTTTTTTTTTTTTTACATAGTCTTTTCAAACCTTCTTTAAACCTCAATTTACATCAAAGATAAGACAGACAACATTATTTTTTAACAAGCTAGGAGTCCAATTCACTATTACTTTTAAAAATGCTATTTTTAGTATACAACTATGGTCACAAGATAATAAATATGGTCAGGTGAGGAAGGTGAGGGCTCACTCAGGAGAAGCAGTCAACCTGAAACTCCTGAAGAAGGAGCAGCCTGGCAGTTTCTTTGTTAGTCTACACAAGCACATTTATAGAGTGGAAAGCCAAGTCAGCCTTCCGATGGAATGCAAGGGTGAATGAAAACCGTAAGAGAAAGCATGGTAGCCAACCTGAAGGAGTGTCTTATGGCCACGGACCTATGCAGGACAACTGAGTTATAATTGCCTTTCGGGTATTTTAGCTCATCCAGTTTCCCAGTACATTGTTTCTGTTTTGAAAAATGGTGGGGAAGTGTGGCTATGACCATATCACCTTGAACATGCCCGGCCTCATCTGATCTTGGAAGCTTAATGAGGACGTGCTCTGTTTGGGTATGATCCTAACCCATGACAAAGCACTCCTTGTAGGAATGAGGAGAATCCAAGAGGCACTTGCATTTTCAGAGGCCAAATGCCACGATTCATTTTTAGGCCCACTGAAACAGAAATGCGGACTAAAAGAGCTCTTGGCGAAAATGAGCTACGAAGAGCTGAATCCAACAACCATTAATGCTTTACTAGAAAAGTGCTACAGGTGCCAGTTAATTTTAGCAGTAAAGTTGATTATTAATATACTACTGAAACTGCATCATAAGGCAAAATAATGTATAAGAAAGAAGAAAAGTGAAGGGGACCACAGAAGAAAGGTGGGGCTGCTACTACAGGCAGAATGGGGGGTCGGGGAGGAGTAGTCCTGGAAGGTAGCTCAGAGGTGAAGAACAGCTGGTTGTCTAGAGGAAGGGCAGGGAACAGTCTGAGTAGCAGGAATTATGAAGACCTTGTAGGCATGAAAGAGCTTGGTGTCGACTAGGCTACTCAAGACTGATTGGCTAGAATAGAGAGGAAGAGGGGAGGAATGGGAGATGAAGGGGAAGACAGAAAAAGGAAAGCCATAGGGGATGCCTCAGACTTTCCTTGTGACAAAGGTTTGGATTAGGCTTAACAAGGCATTCCTGGAGGGTTATTCTGAACCGGTGTTGAGCATGGCTGAGAGAGGAGTTGAGGGATGATACAGGCTAAAAGCGGGATGCTGGCCGGAGAGGCCATAAGGGCTTCCTGCATTAAGGTATACTTTGAAGATAGAGTTTGTACAGCCTGACAGTAGAATGCACTGGGCCTTAGGGAGAGAGAGAGAGAGTTATGAATGATCCCTGGTTTCCCCCTTAGGAACCAAGTGGATGGTGATAACATTTGAAGATACGCTCGTGAGGAGAAGTTTAGGGATCAGCTTTGAGCAGGCTAAAGATAATGCTCTGATGCCAAAGTAAGTCACATGAAGTTGGTGGCTTAGAGGCGAGGGGGTTGTATGTATGCATCTGGCCATCCTTGAAGAAATAGATGGTGTTTTAAATTGGGAAAACAGGCTAAAAAAGTATCAGGGATAGAGTGCAGAAAGCAAAAAGAAAGAACGCGTGTCTGGGCCTCCCTTCTCCAAGACTGAAGACTGAGAAAGCAAAGCATTTCTGAAGGCAGCAGGTGGAGACTTCTAGTGAAGAGCTGAGTTCCTGTGCCGAGTGCTGGTAAGATGTTCTATTGGGATGTCAACTTAGGCACAGGGAAGTCTTTGGAGATCTTGTCAGGAACAGGCTCTTTGGAGACTGAACCCAGATTTAAGGGTTCAATCTGAACTGAAGAACAAATGAGAAATAAAGAACTAGAGAAAAACGTAGGAAAATACTTGAAGGTGCTTGGCTAGCTGGGCCTGGTGGCTCATGGGGGCTGACGAAGAAGAACTGAAAGTTTAAGGCTCATCTGGGCAACAGCAAAGCCATATCTAAAAGCAAAAAGAAGTCCCCCTAATCCAGTTCTGTCCATATGTGCATGGGATAGGGCCACCATAAATCTACCAGTGGCCACACTTAAAAATTAATGATTCTCTTACTCCCAATAGTCATTAGCTGCCAATGAGGCAGTTTCTTCAGTGAGGGGTTTATATGGTCATTTCATGCATGTATACATTTCTCAGGAATAAAGAAAATGAGAATATCTCCCCAAAGCATGGCAAGAACTAAAATATGAAAAGTAAAAGATGTCCTAGGATGGGGCTCAGTAGCATACGCTTGCTCAGCATGCACAGGGCCTCAGCATTGGTTCCCAATACTACAGGAAGTACTACATAGCCACTACAGGAAGTGGCTAAGATGCCACCCAGAGGAGAAGACAGTACAAGAAAGCTGTGAGCTCAAGAGACAACGTTTTTAAAGGTGGAAGACACTAGGATATGTTGAACTGTCATTAGGATTGATGTCGTAAGTCACTGCAGATGTAGAACAGGGAAGTATATGCTAAGGCATGATGAACCCGAGAGGCTGAGAGAAGGTGGGGCATTGGGAATGGATGGATACAATAATGAAAGATAAGAATAAGAGTTTTTAGAATTAGTAATAGGCACAAAAACACCAGATTTAAGAGAAATGAAAAACTGCGCACAGTGGCATACACTTGTAATCCCAGCATTCAGAGGCAAGAGGATCTCTGTGAGTTTGAGGCCAGCCTGGTCTACAAAAGTGATTCCAGGACAGCCAAGGCTATACAAAGACACCCTGTCTCAAAAAACCAAACCAAAACCAAAACAAAATGTCTCAAACAAATAAAAATGATCTATCAGTATCGAAGCGGATACCCTAGTAAGGGGAACAGGAACTGTCTCTGACATGAATTCAGTGGTTGGCTCTTTGACCACCCACTTCTGAGGGGGGAGCAACCTTGCCAGGCCACAAAGTAGGACAATGCAGCCAGTCCTGATGAGACCTAATAGACTAGGGTCAGATGGAAGGGGAGGAGGACCTCCCCTATCAGTAGACTTGGAGAGGGGCCTGGGAGGAGATGAGGGAGGGAGGGCAGGATTGGGAAGAGATGAGGGAGGGGGCTATAGCTGGGATACAAAGCCAATAAACTGTAATTAATATAAAAATTTAATTTTAAAAAACCAATCTATCTCCACATGGATAACAGCAACGCTGCTCAAACCCGAGACCTGAAAACGTAGCAACAGCAAAACCACTTACCTGGAAAAGCATAGCAATTAGGGTGAAGCAGACTTTTTCTTCAGCAAAAATGAGATTACAGATCATAAAATAACTCCATCACACCATGAGCCTAAGTTTAATACCCACTTAATTACTGAGAAGGTTAAAAAGATATTTTCTGATAGACAATACGTATTTTTGATCTTCATGCAAAGAAGTAAAGGTTATGCTTCCACGAGTAGCAGGAACCAGAGAAAGAAGTACTAGCCAAGATGCAGTGATGAATGTGAAAAAGAAAATGGACCAGTCCCCTCAGTTCTATCTACATAAAACATTAACACTGAAAGGACTAATTTGAATGATTCAGGAATAAGGTGAGAAATAAAAAGGATTGACTGTAGGCGGAAGTTGAGGCATTCCATGATTCTTACTGTTTTGTGGTATAAGTAGTAATTCATTCACTAAAAAAAATGTTTTAAGTAATTAGAGATGTACTGATATTTTTTTGAGTACATAGAAGAAAAAAGGCATAGAATCTGCAAATTAGGAAAAATCACACAAGGGAAAAACAACATAGATTTGATCAAGGTAGTAAAGAGCAAGGGTAGATAAAAAGCAATAAACCAGTGAGCATATGTAAAATATTTATAGTCCTCTAATGACCATACTCAAAGGAAAAACTGGTCGAATTTAACAAATGTTTACAATAAACACCCTGAAAAAACAATGGCAGAGAAATATTGGAACCAAAAAGATGCGCCTGGCAAATGTTAGCTAGCCAGGTAAACCCAATAAATCAGATATTTATTTATGCCTGTCAAATAATAAAAAGAGCCTTTAGTAAATTTTACCAGAAAGATATAACCACTTTGAGCTTACGCATATATGATAACACAATTTCAAAAATTTAAAGTAAACATGGGGAAAATTTATAAGGAAAAGCTGACAATTCCACTACTATAATGCCACACACACACACACACACACACACACACACACACACACACACACAAACCCTGATAAGTAGATGCTATTACAGGAAAGGGAACACACTTTAAAACACACACACACACACAGCATTTACAAAAGCTGACTGCTAACTATAATATGAGCAGATCAAAAAGAAGTAAGTAACACCACCCGCAGTATACTGTGTACAAGTTTTGAAGTTTTGGCACACAGCAGTAACAGGTATAGCTTAGAATGGCATGCTGCTCACTTAGTGCCCAGGGTGGGCTGGGGAGGATGACATGAAAGGCATCCTATCACATTCACCTGTGACCTTCCCATTGCCTCATCCTTTCAGTGTTTATTTAGTTTACATGCAGATTGCTGGCCCTATCGTTGTATATACAAAGTTGAGAGACGTCAGAGAAGCAAAAGTACGTTGTAACCAAAGACCTTGTCATCTATAGAGATAAATAGGCAACAAAAATGATTATGATGTCAGGTGATGTACTTGGACATGTAAGACATTCCAAGCCAGGATAATGGAGAGAATAACAAATTATTGCAAGAAAGAAGAGGAAAGTGATTGCACAGGGTTTTGACGAATAGATAAGAGTTCACCAGAGTGGGAGCAGTGAGTGGGAGGGAACACTGCTGTTGACTGGGGAAAATATTCCAAGATGAAGCAGTATGATGGGAAGCCTAGGGAGATGGGCTTGGGTGTTGAAACACATTCTATTCCCGTGAGGGATATAAAGAGAGAAATGATCCAAAGCAACCTGAAGCTTACCTAATGTATCTGGAACCTTTCTGGGGCAAAAGTAGAAATGCAAGATTCAGTGCCTACGAAAGCAGTCTCAGTGTTTATTGCACAGAGATCAGGACCCGACTACCAAGCACTTCCAGAAATGAGGAGCTGCTCATCACACAGCTGTAAGCTTCACGGCTGCCTGCAGTTTACAAAGCCATCCAGCCCATCAGAACTGCAAACAGTGCTTATCACCACAGCCTTTCCTAAAAGGAACCCAAACAAATGCAGGTAGACCCCACAAGGGACAAGTGACTTTCTGTCTCCGCCCAGTCCCACACAAGTAAAACAAAATCCAAACGAGGGGGAATGTGACTTAGATAAACATTATCTTAGGCCCACTGCCCAATTTCCTTTTGAGGATGGGCCACTGTTTATTTTTGTGGCTCGTGTGTTATTCTGTTTTCTTTTGGAACCCGAGGAGAGAATGGATGCCAGCACACGTTGAAGGTGTGCTCTGAGTCATGCTGTTTGGGGTTGGTGCCATCTGCCATCTCAGTAAAAGACCCTGCAACTTAAAAAGTCACCAATCAGTCCTTTCTAGTCTCTATCGATTTTCAAAAATATCTTTTAAAGAGAAAGAAGATTTTGTAAACTTGAGGGCAGTAACTAAAATACCCCAGACAGGAAGAAAATACTCCAGACAGGAAGAATGTTTGTCCAAGACTATTATACTGGGCATGGTCTGCCTGGAATTTAAAAACCACAACAAACAAGATGGTATTACCAGAGATAAGATATGTTTGACAAATGGTCCAGGAATGGGCACTGAATAAAAACAAAGAGGAAGAAAAGTTGTCAAGAAAGGCACAGGCAGACAGCAGGCATCCCCACTTGGCCCTCTCAAGATGAATGGGATGTTATTGTCTCATATTTGCTGAATCTGGAAGGCAGGTCTCTCCAGTGTTTTTGAAGTAAATGTTTTGATGGGCCAGTATTGACACCACCCGAACATATAATCAACTCGCCCAGAATCCAGCTGTAAGCAGATGCTATTTAAGATGTGCTGTGGGGAGGAGTTTTTTTTTTTCTTATCAGTTCATATCAGGATTTCTCACCTTATCCTTGTTAACATTTCTGGGATAGGAAATTCTTGGTGGTGGAGGCGGCTGTCTTGGGCACTACAGAGATTTCCCCCACCCCTGTAACATCCCTGGCTGTCTACATACCAGAGGCTTACAGTATCCCTCAAGGGATGGGTCATAAATGTTAGCAGACATTGCCAAGTGCTTCCTGCTGGGGGGCAATCAACCTTGGTTGAGTTCCGTGATACAGAACAAAACCATTTGCTTCAGCTTATCAGTTCTATCATTCATATTAAAAACAAGAGCTTTGTTCTTTCGTTTTACTTGGAAAAGGACTACAAGGCTAAAGCCACATTCTAGGCTGTTTAATGTGCACAAAACAGTGGCTTGCATTTGGCAAGACTCAAGTGTCTGGGTTTTGGAGGTCCAAGGTTCACTGTGGGATGGGGAGCGAATCAGCCTCAGTTGTTCAGAAGGCCAGCAGCAGAGTGGAGCCCTCCAGCTTTCTGTGGAGGATTGTTCCTCTAATTTAGGGCACTTCTCACAATCATGTGACAATGAACTCATGTGAGAAATTAGATTAAACTCTGTCTGGGCTTTCCCTTCCAGCAGGAGCAGATGAAATTCTGACCTTGAGGTGAACCTTCTCGGATGTAAGGAGATAGCAGAAGGGAGCTCCGCCATCTGTAACACAGATACTTTCTGCTCCCTCAGAGAAGCCTGCGGCACAGGTAGAGAGCCCTGTGCTACGACAGGCTCCAGTGGAGGTGCCAACAATCCCGAGTAGTTGCCCAGGGAATTAAGAAGAGGATTAAAGATTTGGTTCCCAGGTACAGCTGGGGCAAGCTTAGGATAATGCTGCTTATGGCAAACTGTAAGCAAGGGCTCGGCTTCATGCTCGCCATCCCAGCGGTGGTCTCTGAGAGACCAAAGATTTGGGGTTCCCCGGCCAAGGGAGTTCCTCAGACCCTCCTTAGCAAAGGTGCCAAGGCAAAGCTTAAGTAATTTATACCAGAAACAACAAAGCAGGGACAGAGATGAGGGTGGTACATTAGCAGCTGGTCAAGATGCAAGAGCAGGCGCCAGCAGCTACACATTTGGTAGTGGAGCTATATTATAGAGGAGAGGGCACTATGCTCCTAAGACATCGCTTGCCATGAAGCCTTTCATATGTCTTCCCCTTGAACTGAGATATTCTTGTGTTAACTTCCCCTCTGGTTTAGATTTACTTCCTCCTGAAGTCTAAGGCCACATCACCCTGAAAATGCTGGATCCTACCTGATCTCGGGAGCTACGCAGGAGCAGACCTGGTGATTACTTGGGTAAGAGAAACCTATGCCGCCGCCCACCTTGCCTACTCCCATGCAGGCAGCATGGTCTCTCCTCCATGCTATAGATAGAGAGATGACTAAGTTGGCTATGGGGGCAGTCCTGGCCACATTCCTGGCCTCTCTGGATGTTATCGGTTCACTTTAGTGTAATGAAAACCACATCTTCAGACATTGCCAAATGTCCCCTCTGTGGTCAAAAGTGTCCTGGCTGTGAAGCCCTTGACAGAAGAGTGCACTCACTTCTCCCTCTGCACTTTCTGGCACATGGCACACAGCCAGCCTGCAGTCTGCACTGGCAGAGTAAAGGCATAGAAATGGCTGAACAGCTCCCTTTTCTGGAAAGTTTCAAAAGGAGTCCCCTAGCATGAATTGTAACCACTAGTGCTCATTCTCTTGTCCCAAACAAAACACAAAAGGCTCATTTCTCTGGGTGGAAAGTGCCAGAATCGGGCATTTAGTCATTTAGAATAGTCCTTTTGAATTTTGTGTTCTTCGGATCCAGA
This sequence comes from Pachyuromys duprasi, assembly GCA_028658305.1. NCBI lineage: Eukaryota > Metazoa > Chordata > Mammalia > Rodentia > Muridae > Pachyuromys > Pachyuromys duprasi. The sequence goes on along the minus strand of CM053763.1, from coordinate 76,164,307 downwards.
CAAAGTCCATAAAAAATTAAAACCAGTTAAGTACTTGATCGGGTCAGACTCCGTGCTGGTACCTGACACGGGGAGGCTGTGTGGTTGAGCCATGTCATGGTGGGGCGTACTACGGGCACCAGGGTGGGGTTGGCGTCAGAGCACAGTCTCTACCCTGGGCTCTGCTGGGGTGTAGAGGATCTGCCTGGGCAGTGGTGATGGCATCCTGATATGCACATGCAGAGCTGCTAGATGGGAGACAAACTCTACATCCTGCCGTTGCAGGAAGCTACACCTGTGTTCACGGCAGTGGTTCTCAACCCTCCTAACACTGCAACCCTTTAATACATTACAGTTTATAACAGTAGCAAAATCACAGTTACGAAATAGCAACAAAAATAATTGTATGGTTGGGGGTGGTCACCACAACATGAGAAACTGTATTAAAGGGTTGCAGTGTTAGGTGGGTTAGGAATTACTGCTCTAAAGGAACTGTGTTCACAGAAGGAATTTCCATCACACGTGAAACAAGTTTTAGAGAAGGGAGTCATGTACACAGGTGTACCTCTGCGTCCTTACTGTGTCTTTTATTCATGATGACATGCTTAATATAGAGACCAGAAAATTTCCTTACTTTCTGTCAGACCAATGAAGCATCAATAGGAAAACATAAAATAACAACCTTAAAAGATATGAAATTGGCAACCATGGGCCTTTAGCAGTGCTGCCTGCATTAGGGGCTGGTACTTAGTAGATACTAGTTTCCATCTAAGGATTTCATTCCATGGCCTGAAGGCCTCTACCAAAATGGCAGGCTTAAACTCATGTGTGGAGGCTCTAGATGTCCTCAGGACAAGGATGAGGTCCTTCCTACTTCAAGGCTCCTGAAAATAGCAGTGGCATCCTTAGAATGGGCTATACTGTGTCTTGAGGTATGATTGAATGCTAACCCTTGGAAACAGAGCATGTGGCCCTTAGGAAATAAAGTCTTGGGAAATATAAATTAGAAAGAGGTTGTCCTGGCCTAGAATAGCCCTACACTCAGGGACTGGAGACCTTAAAGAAAACCTACAAGGATACATAAAATGTTGATACAAACATGGAGGCAGGAGTATGAGCCATTGGAACCCCAAGGACTTCCAGCCACATGGATAGGCAGGTGAGGGCATGAAGTATCTCCAGAAGGAGTCAGTGCCACAACTTATCTGTAGACTCCGGCATCTAGAACTGTGAGAAAATGACTTTTGTTGTTTTATGTTACCAAAGTTTAAGGTTATTTGTTATGGCAGAGGCAGGAACTTACTAGAGTCCTCATATGTATTACAAGCCTTTGAAAACTGGGAAAATACCCAGGAATCCATGCCCCCCAAATGCTAATCCTTCAGCTACTTTTTAAACAAATGAGAGGCCATCCAGGTACACGGTAAAAATACATTTAAAGAAATAGCACCATTAAGCTTCAATTCATTTTCTGTTATACATCTTTAACAAGAGAGGAAGAAAAATGCTGAGAAGAAAATAAAGCCTGCAGAAGTGAGGGCGTGGAATAAAATAAGACACACACACAGAGAAAACCAAACTCAAAGATAGAGACACACACACACGAGGAGGAATAATGAAGTAATAGTAACAGTGTGCATCAAATGAGTGGGACTCAAGGGACAGAGAAGTGACAAATTGTTCACATGTTATCTTTTTTTTTTCAAGTTTAATGAGCCCACTATGAAGAAAGCAGTGGGCATAGCAACAGCAGAAGAGCTACCTGCTGATTGACATGTATTCTTTAAACCCTTCAATTCCCCCATTTTACACTTGAGGAGATTGAAGCCAAGAGAGCTCAGCTCATTGCCAGAGATGGTGGAGCAGTCGTGAATGTTTTTCTTCAGCTGCCCTGTCATGTGCTGATGGCATGACAGACATGGATGCAGGCTGCTGGGGCTTGGGGTTGTTGCTCACCTGGAGAGTTTTAGCTACAGGTTCCCTGAAGAGACTATTCATCTACAGAAGAAAGTACCCCCTGCCAGCCAGACAACAGAGTGGAAGCTTTTCCTATTCCTGTATAGAAAATTTTCATTTGTAGTGGAGTCTTAATTTCACCACTGTCTATGTGTAGTAGGTGCAAGGAGCCCTAGAAAACCCCGGCTTTGAATAAGCCACAACATCATTAGCAAACAGTTTAAAACATACATAGTTCTTGCATGAAGTGAGGCAAAACGCCAAAAGTGTTTGCATTGGCTGATTTTTTGGTTTTCTTTTATTTCTAGGCAGTGATGTTTGAAAGGTAGGTGCCAGGTATGCTGTTTTGTGGAACATCGTAGAAGGGCACTTTCCCAGTGTTGTGTAGTGTTGAGAGTTTCTGTTCATTCCCCCATAAAGAAGTTCCTGAGTACAGCATGGATGAGGATTCCCCCACCCCCACCCCCACCCCCACCCACAGCCCACACCCTAAGAACAGACCTGACTGGGAAAGAAGGCTTGCTTGGTGGTGAGGCAACAGTCTCTGCAGAAAGATTCCTAACTCAGGTAATAGTTCAGACAGGCGCAGATGAAAGCTATTTGCTGATAAGCACAGAAAACATGATTATACATTCTTGTTATTCAATACTAACACCATGACATATATAAAAGAGTTATTCCTATAAGTCCCACGCCTGTATTTAGGACATGGACCGGTTTTTAGAATGTTTTCCTAAAAGATCATGCTAAGTTTCTGCTTGTAGTTGCTTGGGAGTAAGAAGAGGGTGAGGGACCTAGGGCAGAAGGAATGAGTAACAACACAGTGAATGCCTCCTCTGGCTCCAGCCACTCATTCCGAAGGGCAGAGGCAGGGATAGTACAAATGAAAGCCATAATTAACTGCTGCAGCCATTCCATGGCCTGTTAGGTTCCAAAGATGTCTGAGTTAGCCACAGGAGAGGCATGTTCTCGTCTGTCCCATGGATCAGCCCAGGACAACATAAATATTGTGTTTTTTTGTTTTGTTTTGTTTTGTTTTAAACTCCCTCTTTGGCACACTGAGCTCTTTGTTCTTCTCCCACTATATCTTGGGAGCAAAGTTAGGAAATAAGAAGATTCAATCACCCTTTTCAAAGTGCCTTAAAATTAATTTCCCAATCAAAGGTCTAAGTTCAAACGGACCGGCGTTGGTTTTGAAAATGCAGATCACCTACATACACATATGTAGGTTTTTATCTCATGGGGTATATCCACCACAAAGCTATACTAATGTAATCATGCTGCATCTTAGAGCAAGATCAATGGAATTTTAGAGAGGAAGGAAAGAGATTTGCAAGTCCAGCAAGACTCATCCTGTCATGCCTGGGAGTGCCTCCACAGGATGCCTAAAACCAGGGGTTTCTGCCAAAAGTCAGAAAAACACTGTCTTAAGGAAAGGAAAGATCACAGGGGTTAAAACAGAAAACCATAAGGAGGAGATAAATGCAGACATTTCATGCTCCAGACCAGACTTGTCACTAGTCAGTAATGGGACAAAGATTAAGATGGAAGAGACCCCAAGAACACAGCTCTCCACCCCATCACTAAATCCAAAGGCTTCCATTCTTTCCTTGAAGGGTGGCTGGTAGAGGCCTGAGCTGCATGATTTCCAAAACCAGAAGCAGTGAGACTGAGCAGACCAACACAGATAAAAATGAATAGATGAACGTGTATCTTTGGGCAACATAGCAGGGCAAACCAAACAGGCCCCAATTTTCTGGTGGCAGCTTGCACCCACAGTTGCTCTAAAATGAAGACAGTGTATGGGAAAAAAGCACTTCAAACTCCTACCAGGTCTCCCTATCTTATTGTTTAGTCTGGAGAGCAGGGCTAAACTTGGCCAGGCTGCGAGGTGCCCCAAAGCACACACACAAGCTGGCGGTTATATCTTCATGACATCTGCAGCTGTCTACACAGAAACAAGCTCCTTAGAATCACTGAAAACAAAAGACAAAACAGCAAACAGGAACTGGACAACTGTTTGTGCTTTCTCATAGACAGCAGTGATACTACTTCTGGGTGGAAAAGTACTGCTAGGTTTTGCACAGAGCACTTCTAAATGCCACGGACTGGGCTGGAAGGATGAAGAGGAAGTGGGCCTGGTTCCCCGGAACCAAGTCAGTTACACATGCAGGTATTAAGGGCAGCAGCTTGGAGCCAGCTGCTTTCTCCAGCCTCCAATTTGACACAAGGCAGCGGGGTTATGTGGAAAACAAAGGAATTTGCTGTCTTCTGCCTTTCTGACCAGAGACCAGATGGAATTCATCAAGGAACCTCTCCTACCCCGACCCCCACCCCCTCTCCTCCTCAGGGCAGCAGACAGGGCACAGACCCTTACCTTGAAGTTGTGTGTCTTCTCATAGTTGAAGTGGTTGTCGTTGTGTGTGAGGGCAGCTCTTCGGACCAGTGAGGAGATCTGTGAACAGGCAAAGAGCTTGAGAGGAGACCAAAGAAAGCCACTTTTGAATCCCACCTTTACCCCGAAGGCAATGGCCAGCAGCTCCTGGCGCTTCCTGGCAGGCTTGGACTTCCGAGCTACAGCACATTTTCTCTCATTTTCCAGCCACAATTCCTGAGCGAGCATAGTGCTTGGATTTCAGATCTTCTGCCTTTTCTCCTGTGGAAGCTCTCTGGAGCCAGCAGAGTTTGGGGACTGCAGCTAATGTTAGGCAGCAGATTTGAGGCAGCTGTGCTCTGTCTGGAGAGGCCTGAGGCATGTGACCTGGAAGGGACTGTTTGAGTGATGGAGGGGGCTCTGGCTCAATAGGGATGGGCCTGCTTTGTGCTATTTCTTAAGGCTGGCATGGGCCTGGAACAATAGCACACATTCATATGTAGCAACCACAAGACAGCACAGGGGATCAAGGGAGGCAGCAAAGTGTGCATGAACACACACACAGACAGACACACATACACCTACACACACACACAGAGGCACACACACAGGCTCGTTGTTCAAAGTTCAAAGGCAAAACTGTATCCAATTATTCTAGACCTCTGAACCTCATTCTGGGCTGACCTCCAGCAGAGTAAACCTTTAAGCCCAGATGATTCTTTAATCTTAAAGGGATAAAATCACAGCTATTTAAAAAAAAAATCCCATACTTAAAAACCTTATCTTCATTGTTATACCTTTATGGAACGGCAACAGTCTGAGCTCAGGCAGTTTATGGGAGAAGAGCAAAGCATTCGGTCGTGGGCTCGGCAAGCTCCGAGGTGAGAGGGTCAGGAGGCAAGAAGCAGGCTGCCTTGCTGCAGGGTTCTTCGATTTTTCCATCATCCGGCCCTACTTCCCCCAAATCCCACAACTTAACTAAATCCCCTTAACTAAAGCTCAACCATCACTGTTGGTTTTCTTTAAAATACAGCATCTCAGATAGGCATTTTGTTAGTGCCCCAGCCCATCTTGATGTCCCCTTTGCCCTTAAAAACATTGGATGGCCTCCTTTGGGGTCATGGCTTTTGGTCCCTGCTCTCTCCACTAACAGAAGTGGGGACTGCAATGTCCTGGGGGTACTTTAATGAAGCTAATTCCAGACAGAAAGTAAAATCAATACTTTAGGAGCTAAAAGCAAGGAGAATGCAGAAGGTTAGATGAGCAGAGACATGAATGATGCTAGAATGTCATCCCATGCAGTATGCGACCTGACCAGGGTCAGAGCAGAGCCCCACCTAAACTGCCTTGTGGTGATTCACAAGACCCTGTGTGAGTCTCCGTTTCTGTGCCCCGTCACTTCAGCTTGGCTCAGAAGTCCATTCTCCCATTTCACCTTGCTACCTTTTATGATAAATAACATCCCAAGTTTTTTGTTTGTTTGTTTGTTTTCTTTTTGGTCACGTACAGGAACTTATACTGTGCCAGACAACACTCAGAATGTACTAACGTGCATTTACTTGTTTACTCTGCAGCATATTATGAGGGTATGAGGGCCAGGATGTTTATGGCCATTTTCTGAATGAAAATACTGAGGTACTGAGAGGGGACATAACTTGCTGACGGACGTATCTTGTATCAGCAGCGGAATCAAGACTAGAGTGGAAAACATCTGCTCGCAGCCCCTGAGCTCTGCTGCCGTACCCTGCATCACCGTACCCTGCATCACCGTACCCTGCATCACCGTACCCTGCATCACCGTACCCTGCATCCACGTTCCCAAATACTCTTATCTCAAAATACGTAGCTCTGCCTCTTCCCATCATTCTTGCCACCTCAAATGTCAACCCTCTCAGTCACTGTGATCAACACAACTGTGCGGCACTCTGTCTCCCCTTCTCTGTGTTCAGAAAATGCCCCAAGTCTCCGTGATGAAGCATGTGCCAACATTGTGCACTTTCACTGCTCTCTCTCTGGATGGCTGGATATCCAGCCATCCCAGGTCCTAGAAAATATTTTTTTCTGGCATATTCAGTTTCTCCATGTAGTAGCTTGTACTCTCCTTTAGAGTATTACTGCACTTTAATGGCATTTTCTGGTGCTTCATATTTAATTAATTGCTTGTCCCCTGGAGATTCTTCCTGCTCTACAAGCAAACCCTGTGTAAGCTTGCCTCCAAATTATCCCTAACTGGCCAATAAATGCCTACCCTTGGGCAGAGCAGAAGAGAAGTAGGTGGAGCTAAGGTTCAAGGGCTTGGAGGACAGGAGGATCATGGGAGGGGGAAGAGAGAGGAAGGGGGGAGAGGGAGAGAGAGAGACAGGAGAGGAGGGGAAGAGAAAGAGTTACCATAGGTTAGTATAAGGAAGAACCACATGGCTTGGAGGAGATTGCTCCGAGGATTGGTGATGGAGAGAAGCAGCCTGAATGAAACACATGGGCAAGAATCTGTGGGAATTATGGATGGGATAGAAGTATGTGGGGCTGGGAGGTAACAAGGTAGGTTAGGGAGTTTATTTCTGCCCAGCCCCAGAGTTCAAAGCATATTAAAAATCTAACAAGTGTTTGTGTCTTTTATTGATATGGAAGTGGGTTAAATAATAACCACAATGATAATTTATAAATTAATAGTAACTATTAATAAACAATTTCTACAACACTGCACCGCTTAACACCCCAACACTCAAATTCTAACTCAAATGCCACCTTTGCCAGGGAAACATTCTTAAATTTCTCACTGGAGGAACATCTGCCCTCTGAAGTTATGATTCTTCATCGCACTTTCTTGTATTAGCAGTATCAATGAAAGCTCTGACTCTCCATTATACCAAGAACTCAGGAAAGCCTGGGTCACCTTTGGTTGCCCCTGCAAGTCTCTAGTGGAATTCTTTGCTATAGCAGATAAAGTCCTAGCACATGGGGGAAGCCAGAAATCTAGAGAAAGGGGAACAATGGTGTCCCACAAGGGTTGTGATCTCACATTTATTCCAAGATCATCACTGCCCCTACACCCCAGCTTCTAAGGACTAGGATGGCCCAAGGCTTCTCCCTCCTAATAGCTCCTTTCCCTGACCAGGTGCTGAGGTTCAGCGGTCTCTGAAGGGGCTGAATGGAGGTTTGGTATACCTTACAAATGTTTCTCCAGTTTTAGCCTAAAGGTAAAAGCTTGGAGGCCAAGGAGAAAGATCTTTCTTCAAACCTTCATTGCTAGTAAATGAACACAGACCTTTTGATGCAGGCACCAGTTCTGCAGTGTGTGTTAGGCAAAGTGTATGGTTATACCATTTGAGAATCAAGACTAAATAACCCTTTGTATGGCAAGTGGGTAGAAGAGCATCTCCTCCTCGTGGTGTACTGACAGCTGAATACAAGATCAAGTCTTCTTTTCTTGCCTGCGTGCCATTACTTATAACCAGCACTTTAAAATTTCTATTCATGACAGTGACTTCTTTTGCAGAGCATTTACCCAAACACAAGATGCATTCAGCCCCAGGCAGGAACCACACACTGTCCTTCAATGAGTCCTCTTTACAGGGACAGTGTTAGCTCCCCAGGAGAATGGGGTGACCCTGAGTCACCCTTTCACTACAGAAAAATGGTTACAACAATGGCTTGGTGATTCCCCCCCCCCCAGGAAACGCCTTCCACAGGGGTTCTTTATCTGAGCATCTCCAGGGAAGCCTCTCAGCCCTGTCTGTTCTCCACAGCATTGGTCACTGACCTCACACACACTGGATGATGACAGAAATCTCCATCCGACCTATTCTCACCAATACATTACTCTGCATGTTCTATTTAAGCCTGGTATCCTCCCTGGGCCGCTGACACTTGGGCCAGCTCAACCTTTGTCGTGAGGGGTTGTGCCGTGCGTTGTAAGCTGTTTGACAGTACCCTTGGGCTCTTGCCCCTCACTAGACGCCTGTAGAAACCCCATTGTTATCACTGAAGATTGGGGGAACTGCCTCCCGTGGGGCTTGCCTGGCTTAATACCATACACATTTAAGTGTGCCTCCCACATGTACGATGCTAGATACAGTCCATGTTTCTATTCATTAAAGATTTATAAGCCTACATTGCAGCACTGTTCTAATTCCTTCTGTTCTACAGATGAGGACATATGAACCATGAGTTTAAATACCCTGCCCAAGGCCCTATATCTGGCAGGAGGGCAGTCTGTTGAAATAGCTGAAGAGATCTGGGCTTCCCCTTCCACCAAAGAACAAATTTTATCTTTTTTATTGTATGAAATACATGTAACATTTGCCCACTTTAACATACACAAACTAGCTTACAGAGTGAGGGTGGGAGGCTTTGGCCATCTTCAGGAAGCTTCTACTACAGATACCACGGGCAAGTAGTCTGTCTACAAACACACGGTGAATAAGCTCACTCTCTTTCTCCTCTTATAATGAGGATTAGAATCCTATCTTTAGAGTCTCTCTCTGTCTCTACCTCCAGGATCTTGCATCCGGGACAGTGTCCAGTAGCAAGAAAATAATAGGATATTGTCAGATTAAGATGAAGATGTCAGTAGCTGAAAAGATGTGGGAAACAGCCATCTGGGGTGCCCAGCATCACAGAGGAAGAGGGGTCCTTAGAAGTCCATGAGCTCACTGGCTGCGTCCCCACCCATTCCTGAAACAGCCACCTCTCAGTAGCCATGACCAGAGCCTTACCTTCAGATTTCTAAGGTAGTGATTATTTTCCTACAGACCCCAAGTATGTCCCAGTCATGCATTTTGAAGAGGTTTGTTAAAGAGTGTCACCATCAGTCCCTTGACTCCAACCCCAATATCTGCACCCCTGGGCCCTTAACACTTCTCTGCCTGCTGTCTGACTCTCTCTTATGTGTTTACAGCTCAATTGACGTCCAGTCTACAATCAGTAGCCTAATATTGCTGCTTTTGCTGCCTCACAGCAGTATAGGAAATGAAGCTCAGTATTACACATGCTGGCCAGGGAGCCCCAAGGCAAGGTCTCTAGTATCTTACTGGTGTTTGTAGCAATTAGAATATGTCTGGGGGAAAATAGCTGATGACTTATTAAAGGCCTGAATGGAGTCAGTAATTCTATTTTCAGTATTCTTTTAGGCAGCTCTGAAGACAAAGATTTAAATAGATATAAGTGTGTGTGTGTGTGTGTGTGTGTGTGTGTGTGTACAGAGGCAGAAACGAGAGAGAGAGGGAGAGAGAAAGAGGGAAAGAGACATAGAAACAGAAAGAGATAATGAAAAATGAGAAAAGGCAAAAACATTCAATATAGGGAAAAGGGTAAATGAATGATGGTTTAAGCATGTAATGGTCTACTATAAAAACAGTAACCAAAGTGATCATTATGACCTCAGTGTGAGACGATTTACCTTCCCATATTATTAGTGGAGGAGCAGTCTGTTCAACCAGATAGACGTATTCACTTTGTAAGTGAAATAGACCAAAATACTTCCCCTCACCCCAAACTTTGGAACAGAAGCAATAGTTGTTAGTATTCTGAAACCTGCTTCTGGGTTACCTAGGAACTTATGACATCATCTTGTGTTGCCCAGCCAGGTGGTCACACCTGGGGGGCGTGGTTAGTGGTTACCTGACCTTAAAAGGGATAAATTGTCACAGGCCTCTATTTTCTATTTTTTTTTTAATTTTTTAAAATTATAGTTTAGTTCTGTTAAAGAACAATTATTTAAAGAACTATATTGTGGGGAAGTCATGTGGATATATGGTAAGCTCTTTGTATCTGAATTACGCTTGGATTTCATTCTAAAACCTCTTTTTCTCAGGGAGAAGGAACCCAGGATCTGTGGCTCCTCACCACAGAGCTATTGAACTAGATCAGGAAACAGATCCAGGTCCACAGTCTCCTGTCTGAAACCCACAGGTGTGTTATACAGCTATGGAGTTCCCTGGGAGACTGGACAAGACACTCTGCTCGCCAGCCTCATGCTCTCTGGTTCAGTTTGCATAATGCCAGGCCCGAGAATCTGCATCCCAATCTCCTCCAGGAGGTGCTGGTGCTGCTGGCCCTGGGACCTCTGACTTATGCATTTCACTCAGCCTGTGGCCTCATCTGATAGTAAGAACCACCCGAGAAAACAGGCTAGCACAGCTCCTGCCAACTGCTCAAGGCTCAGAAAAACCGCACCGGGGCTTTCTGGAGACAGAGCCCAGTGCCTTAGCCATCTCTGGTCAAAAAGTAATGTTTTTTTCTATATTTGAGAGTTCTCACTCACATGCACCTCAAGTGCCTCAGCTTTCACAGATTATTAGAAAACATGAAAGAATGAACGTAAAACTTGCTATTGAAGGATTGTTTCCTGCCCAAAGGAAATCAGTATCTTTTAAATACCAAATCGTGTTTCTATGTGTGCCACCCAACCTTACCACCCTTCGTGAAATGGAAAACCCCTATCATCTCTTAAGAGAAAAGCAAACATCCATACCATAGCCTCCTAAGGTGTAGGCTGGCCCTGCCACCTTCCCAGCCTTTCTTCTCACCACTTCCCTGCTGTTACCTGGAGGACTGATAACGATACACTTAGCAGTGTGGGTTTGAAGCTAGGAGCCCCCACGCCGCATGACTTTATGAGCTCAGGCACTGTGCATATTTCCCATCACAATTAAAGCCCATGTCATGTCACTTGGCACCAAGCAGCTATTCACTCTGCCATTTGCCAAAACTAATGAATGTTCACAGCTACAAATTCCCTGGAGGTGAGGAGACCACTACAGAGGTTTATCACCATCACTTTCAAACACAGACACAAAATCCAGGGGCTGTGATCTTTGGAATTTCTTCTGGATCGGACTGTCCAGTTGCTGTCATTACAAAACAAAGCATAGGAAATGGGTGGGGAGTTGCTATGTGTAGGACAGGCCCAGAGTCATGAGCCCCAGGAATAAGACTAGGTAGGTTTGGGGCTTGATTAATGTCACTCTATGTCTTGGAAGTATAAATATAGACCTATCTATCTGTCTGTCTGTCTATCTATCTATCTATCTATCTATCTATCTATCTATCTATCTATCTATCTATCTATCTATCTATCTGTCTATCTATCTATCATCTATTGACTGTCATCTGTCTAATCTTGATGTCTTTCTCCTTATGAGTAAGGTAGAGATGATGTTATTACTCTATGTAGGTGAGAAGGTTGTGATGCTCTGAAGTCTGTCCTTAGGAATCTTGATGAGCTTTCCCATGGAAATCGCTGGATTCCCATGAGCAATCTACTGACATTATTATTATTATTATTATTATTATTATTATTATTGGTTTTTTGAGACAGGGTTTCTCTGTGTAGGCTTGGCTATCTTGGAACTCACTCTGTAGACCAAGCTAGCTTCAAACTATCCCCCTGCCCCTGCCTCTCAGGTGCTGGGTTTAAAGGTATGTACCACCACTGCCAGGCCTAAGAGCTTTATAGAATAAACTTTTTCAATATTTAAAACTGTAACTTGAAAACAACTTGTGGTTCCATCTGTGGATTCTTTTCCAGCACGCTGCAGGCCTTGGCTTGGTCCTTAAGAGAGACATATTCTGTGAAAAAATGAATACACTCACTTTTCATCAGTGCTTTTATTTTCATCATTTTAAATCAAGATGGCTTCTGAGTCTATAGAGTCTATAAAGAAGCAGGGTACTCTCTTTTCCTCTGTACACTATGGCTTCACTACCCACACGTCTAAGTAAGGTCTGAATGATGACCTAAGTAGCCAATGTCCTCAAAGTTCTAACCCATAATCTTACCTGTAGGCATAAAGTTATTGTGTAATTCAAATACTGATTTCTGTGCTCCTCATATCTGGTTGCAGTCCCTGTTCTGAGAATCTCATGTCTCAATGTATAAACACTTCTCCCCAATTTTCTGCTGGTGTATCAATAAGGCAGCTTATAGCCAATCACTGAGCAGGAGAGAGAATAGGGCTGGACTTCCTGCCAGCCAGGGGAGGGGGGAATTCAGCCTCGGGCACCCTTCCCACCTGCACCCTAGCTGAAGCTCAGCACTGCCGATTCCACTGCATCCATCTAAGCACCTGGTTTCATATCTGACCTGGAGCTGCTGCTGACTTCCAGACCTGTGGCTTGCGGGCCCAGGTAGAAAGGCCTTGGCTCTGGTGGCACATGCCGAGGTGCTACCATGATTGTCTTCTAGGATCAAGGAAGGGTCTCAACACCCCTCCTAGGGCTTGCTCCACTCTGTTCAGTACAGTGTTCCCCCAACACTGAAGGGCCATGCAGGCTCCCAACAAACCAGAGAATCTCAGCAGAACAAATGGTGGTCGGATTGCTGGTACAAGGCTGCCATTGATATCTCTCCCAAATGACCTGTCCAGCTGGTTTTATGGAGACCTGTGTCAGTACTTTCAGCTAACAACTGATGTTTCTTAGACACTTTGATGTGGGAACAAGGATACTCCACGCTGTGGACAAAGCACTAGGGTACGCTCAACAGCTCACACATTTCAGCAGATCTGGGAGCAGCTGGGTGGACATCAATGAGCTTTACATCAGAGCGTGTCCTTAAAGAAGACCTTTAACAATCTTAGCCAAATTTCTCAAGTGATGAACCTATTTGTAGTACAGCAGGGTCATTTGCAGGGAATGGGAACACTGTGTTGGAGCCCCTTAAATGTCTGTCATAATCCTTTAGGGATTATGATGCAAAAGGTAAAAGGCAAGCAAACCATGTGCAGCCGGGGGGGGGGGCAAAGGCAGTTGGCAGCGAGTGCCCAGCTGCTGTTTGCCCTGTGCTTTCTGTCCTTCTCGTGTTCCATATTTGTCTCGCTTGCTTTGTATTTTTGTGTTGTCATGTGACTCATCCTCACCTCTGGCCATATCAAATGGTTGATTGCCTTATGGGTTTTATTACAAAACGCAGTTTCTGGCTTATGACACCTGATTGTATCAGAACCCAGGTGTGTTTCTTGACTCTTGCTCCGTCCCTGTCACTTAGATGAGCAGCTAAATTTCTGCTGGAACCCTTACATTTACCAAACTACATTTTTTTCTTTTCTTTCTTTCTTTCTTTCTTTCTTTCTTTCTTTCTTTCTTTCTTTCTTTCTTCTTTTTTTTTTTTTTTGGTGGCTGAAGAGTGGCAGTTTTCAGAGCACCATTGCAGAATGCGTCTGGCAGAGCTTTGGGTGCTTAATAAAGAATGTTCTCTGTTCTGCAGGTAGAGTATGCCTGTCTTGGTCTAAAGGGAAAATAACAAATCAAGGTGACCCACTGGTTACTGTGTTTGAACAGTCTCAGATTCAAATGACAGAGATGCTTGTTAAATAGTTCTTCATTTTGTCACAAATAAAAACATCTCCAATCTCTACTGTGCTTTGTACAGTGAACAATCACACAAACAAAACAGCCTTTGATGCCGTTCCCAGCTGTGCTGCCCAGGCTTGCCCAGTATAGAGAAGTCAGTATTCTGAACTGCGTATAGGGACTTGTGCATTCCACACAGAGTTGCAGCTTACTTCTGGCCTCGGTAGTGGGTGGAGAATGGGATTTTCAGATTCTAACGTTTGGTAAAGCCAGCCTAACACCAAGTCTGTGGCCACATTCTGTTTTTAACCCAAGGGAGTCAGTGTGTGGTGATGCTGTGGCTATGGCCACTGGCATGGGCAAGAACAAAGCCACAGGCATGACCCCAGGCATGAGCATGGCCATTGCTGCTCTCTGAAGAGCACAGGTCACACCAATATGCAAGGCTGTCTCTTCCAGGGAAAGACTTCATTCTGAAAGGACCACAGGTAGTTTGACCTTGGTCCTTTTTTAAGGCAAAGAAATCATTCTTGGATATATTGCAGAAACATATCATCTGTTTCTTCTCTTCTTCAGCAAATCTTCCTAAAGCAGCTACTGTTTATCAAGCACAGGGTTAGGCCAGGGAAGAAGCGAGAGGGTTGACAAGTAAACAGGCCGCAAACACAGCAGATGACGTGTTAGGAAGCCCTCAGAGCTTCGGAGAAATAACGAGCAAGATCAGAGGTCATAAGGGCAGGGAGATGTGCAGAGACTGGTAGGTAAAGAGCCTGCTCTGCAAGCTGGAGGGCCTGCGTGTGAGTCCCCGCAACCCACACAACACCGGCTGTGGTAGCACACGCCTGGAATCCCAGCGCTCTGACTAGAGGTACAGAGAGAATTCCCCAAACCTTGAAGGCCAGCTACCCTGAACTACGTAGTGGTGAATGACAAAAAAAAAAAAAAGTGAGAGCCTGTCTCAGACAAGGTAGCAAGCCAGGAAGTACATCCAAGGTTTCCTTTAATCTTCACATACATGTCATGGCACACACGCACGCGCAAGTGCACACACATGCAGAATAGGGGTAGTACTGATAGATCCGTCACACATTTCAAAAACCGTGAAGGACTCCTTTGCCAAGGTTCTCTTGTTAACAGCACAGAGTAAAGCTAGGCTGTCTGGATTGAAATTCCAGCATCATCTTTTTTTATTGTTCCCCTGGTGGAGAAACTATGCCAAGCGTCTCAGCTCTCTGTGCCGCACTTTCTCAAGGTTCGATGTACATCACAATAGTAGGTCTCTGGCAGAGTCTGAAAGGGGAAATTTAAGTTATGTTGTCTATTTTTTAACCCAGTGCCTGGTTGCCATGCCACATTACACGTGCACACACATATAAGGAATAAACTAACTTTCACAAAATGCAGGTGATATTTTCAAAGTCTTAGGAAGGCGTTTTCCAACTAAAAACACCTTTACTTCACGTGATATATATATATCACGTGATATATATATAAAATCCCTTCTGACCTGTCATCATTCCTAAACACACGGTCATTTTAATTTGATCGAATCACTAGAGAGCTAAGAAAGATCCTGCAACTATGTTAATCACCTCTGCTAGTTCCTCAGATGCATTTGCTGGATGAGTCTGAAGTTGTATGAAGAACATAAGCGCTACAAAGTAAGCTTCATCCTGAAGTAGTGTGTTATCAGAAGGAAAAGAGACAAGATGCTTAGGGTACAAACTTAGAAAAACAAAGATTGGGGCAGCTATTATGACTTCTACGGCCCTAGGGATGTCAGCAGGGCTGGTGGCCTCAGACCTGTGCTGCATTCAGGAAAGAGTCTTGAATCGAGTGCTGGCATGAAGCAGCAGAATGGCCTCTGACCCTCTTGCTGAGCTCAGCATCCTCCCTCAGCCTCCTTTCTCACACATGTGTCTGAGTGTTGGATGGAGACTACACTCCTTGTTCTTTGTGCTACCTCAGTGCTTCCTTGGATTGTGTACGTGTGTGTGTGTGTAGATACATGTTCACGGAGGCCTAAAGTCAATGCTGTGTGTATTCCTCTATTGCTCTTCACCATATATATATAATTTTTTTTGAGAAAAGGTCTTTCATGAAAACTGGAGCTCAATAATTTTGTAAGGTCATTTTGCCAGGACACTCTGGCGATGTGTAGGGCTCCATATGCCAATGAGAGGATTGCAGATGTATGAAACTAAATCTGGCCTTTAAAAATATGAATTCTTGGTTCTAAACCCAAGTTCTCATATTTGTGTGGAAAGTACTTTGCTGACTGACCAACTTCTAGACTACACACAAAGGCATGACATTTATTTTCCTTAAAATACCTAGTTATTTCAGGTCATTCTGTGACAAAGTTTGAACATTCCATGTACATCCCAATCTTGTAGGGTTACATATTATACCACTGTATCAAACCTATCGGCATTTTCCAGATTTGCCTATGCCCATATAAAATTAATAAATAACATGTGGGAGGTTCTATACTTAATGTCAGGACGGTTGTATCCATCAAAATAGGGAACACAGTTGGATGCCTCCAGTACAGTAATGGCTCCGCAGTTATGTATTCTGATTAGGCTTAGCTAAAAGTCCTGCTTTTCCCAAACAGTACACATACCAAAAGTTGGACATTGGTCTTCCATGTAGACCTGGGTGACCCTGAGGAGGGTGGATATGGGTGTTACCGTCTTGTCTCTGAAATGATGGGTCATTCAGGGCTAGTGGGTGAGGGTTATTGCCACAGATAACAGTCTTTTAGTGACGTCAGTTCAAGGCAGGGTATATCACCTGTGGGACTCCGTGCCAGGCTGTGCTCCAGAAGAACTTGAGCACTGTGCTGCCAAGCTTTTTGACAATTTGACATAAGTTAGAGTCACTTGGGAAGAAAGAACTTTGAGGAAATGGTCTCACCAGATTTGGCGTGTGGGGAAATCTGTGGAGGGCATTTCTTAGTGGTTGATGAGGGAGGGCCCAGCCCGTCGTGGTTAATGGGAGCCTTGGGCAGGTGGTCCTGGAGTGTATAAGAAAGCAGGCTGAGCAACTCACAGAGTGCAGAGCAATGAGCAGCACTCTGATGTGGCGTCTGCGGCGGTTCCTGCCTCCAGGTTCCTGCCTTATTCCTGTCTGGACTTCCCTCAGTGATAGAGTGATGTGGAAGTGATGCTGAGATAAACCCTTTCCCCGCCATGTTGCTTTTGGTCATGGTGTTTTATCACAGTAATAGCAAGGTAACTAAGCCAGGCACCTTTTGGTTCTCATGAGCCCTGCTGAGTTGCCATTATGTCTTATTGGACAGAACCCAGAGTGTCATCTGAAACACAACATTCCAGATTGTGACCTCGTCAGTGCCCTGGTGCCAGTGAGTCTAAAGTCCTAAGATCTCTGGGCACTGTCTCAAGGTCCTGGCACTTAACACACCTCATTCCCCCCCACCTCCACCCCCATCCCCAACAATGGGGTTAAGAAACAGTCTCTCACAGAAGTCCTTATCTCTGAGAGCTACATCTTAGAGATCTGAAGCCACTGGCTCTGAAAATCAATGCTCTGAGTCCAAAGCACTGTGTCCAAAGACCAAGACTCAGAGGAGAGTTGTGGGTGGTGAGTTGGTACCAGTTGCTGTTTAGGGGACAAGTACATGATTGCTGGCTGTTACTCCATTCTGCTTTGAGAGATGAGACAGTCCCCTCTTAGTAAGGCTGCTTTGCCTTGTATCCCAACTTGGGTTCTGTCATCCCGTCTAGAAGAATCTCTCTACTGGCCCAGCTGATGCCCAGGACTCCTCTCTCAGGATCAGCATGATCCAAGATGAGTCCCAGTTCAGGAGAAGGGAGGAGAGACTTCTTACAGCTCTGCTGACAGAATGCTACAGGCAGGATGGGAGGAGAAGAGCAAATAGTAGCAGATACTGAAAAAAAAAAGTGGTGTCCAAAGAATGATAAATTAAGATGGAATTACCAAACAAGGAGTGGTGGGTGTACCTACATTCCCAGAACTTGGGAGTGTTGGTAGGAGGAGGATGAATTCAAGGCAAGCTTAGGCTACATAGAGTCCTAGGCTAGTTTAGAAATATGACTCTATCTAAAACAAACAAACAACCTTTATTCTAAGGTTTCGTTCATTTCTAAGAACTAGAGGTATAGGATTTTAATGCTTCTGAAACTTTTTTTTTTATCAAGCTTCTTGAGTTTCGATGAAAGCAATGCTATGTGGCTCCAGAGGGTGGGTACAAAAGCAATGAGACTTTTACATTGTGCACTAGAATCCTTTCACTGCAGCCATCAGCTGTCACGTCTCAGTGAAGGACAAGCTGTGTGGAAGGCCTCTTGCAAGAACTGTGCGTGTCAGCCCTGTGTGTCGTCTCCTCCCAGTCCTGTGGGTCATCACAGCCCAGCTGTCCAGGCCCCCTCAAAAGCAGAGAGCACACACTTCTAACTTCCCAGATTTCTCACCCAACAGAATATGATACCATTGAACAATGGATTTTTCTTCCTTTTTTTTTTTTAATACTATGGTTTGCTGTTTAGCAATGATATTTGAGACAGGCTCTGGTCCAAATCCTTCCTACTTCTACATTAAAAGCGAATGTCCTTGAGGACAAATCGCCACCCCCTCCCCCGTTTGATTTATGCTAAATCAGTGGCTTAAAAAAAAGGATTAGTACTTATCATTACCTATGATGAAAACTTTATGCAGAATGTAGTTTTATTTTAATTTTCTGTGCAGACAAAGAATACATGAGACAATGGCTCAGGTTTTTTTCTATTGTGAGAAAAACATTGTTCTATGTACAGTATGAAAATAGTTAAACTGACTGGAGGCTCTGATGTTTCAGCATATATAAAATATTTTTATGCTGTAGGACAACAGGAATATATAGTTATAGTTTATTAGAGGTGGAAACTGGATACTTTATAGACCCATCACAACCACCTTGCATCCACCCAGGCATCCACCCACCTCTCCTAGCCAGCCAACTGATGAGCCTATAGATAACCAACCCACATGGGGTGACCAGACCCCAGAGTGAGGCTCTGCACTGGTCTCTGGACACCCATTAGATCCAATCCTTGCCCTCACTTAGACTAGCAGAAGCGTCTGCAGCCTAGGAGTTCTAACATACACAAGGCATTGCTGTTCATCACTACGATACTCCAAACATGGAGGTCCTTCTTCTTTCTAGGATTTATTTCTTAGTTTTTGGCTAATCTTCACAGCTGATGTATATTCTGAAAATAAATAATTAAGCTCAGTATAGCTTAAAATTTGAGTTCAAATGTGAGTTCAATATGAAGCCTTACTAAGAGGGGACTGTCTCATCTCTCATTCCACTTTGACCTTGCCTGTCCCTATCCCTCCCCTGGCTTCCTGTCTTGCTCTTCAGGAAGCCTTCCCTGTGTCTATCTTAGCACAAGCTCTTCTGGTGTGTGTGACTTTCACTTGGCTTCACTTGATGCTGAGCTCTATGTGGTTGCGTGAGTCTTGTTCTTTCCCATATTCCCGTATGTATTCTTTATCATATCCATTTCTGGAGCTCGCCTGGATACATCATGGCAAAGACATTGGTAAACCAAGAGCTGATTCTTCAGAAATATACGATTGGCAGGCAGTTTAAACATACCTGCCCCTGAAAGTTAAGGCTTTGGTCAGGGATAGCAAGTGATAAAAGGGGTTCTAGTTCTACACAAGTACAGGATCAAATGATCCTCATTTAGTCATTAGCAGGAAGAGAAGAAGCCGTCCCCATGACACATGCCAACACAAGGGGATGAGCCTGATGCCTGTTCCTGGCAAGTAGTTATGTATGTAATCCTTTCATCTTACAGATAAGGAAACTGAGGCCCAGAGAGGTGGAATAGTATGCTCAAAGTCTTCAAGCAAGTTGGAAGCAAACTAGTGCTACCAAACAGGACTTCTAGAATCACAACCCAGGGACTTTCTGCTTCATCAAACATACAGGCCCCGCCCCCGCCTTTAGCAGCCTTTGGCATCCTTTCAAGGTCAGGGATTGGCCTTGCCCAGAGATAAAACCCACGGAATAGTGCTGCTGAGCAAAATGTTCTGAGGCTAAGATGATTTTTAAGTAAATCTTTACTGACCTTGAAGAGAGACACATACAGTAACATTTAAACTACAGGCTCTCCTCAGAGCTGCTGATTGTGATCCATATCCCTGGAGGCCAGAAACAGCTTTTTTCCAACTTGATGGCTTCAAGAAACCTCAAGCCGGTGTTCCCACTGCCGCCCAAGAAGACACACCACTCAGGCACAAACTCAGTGCAGCTGGGCAGGGCCAAAGCCAGGACAAGAATTTCTATTCATGTTGAAAATAAACATCACACCCGAAGCATCACTCCAGCTAATTAGGTAAGCACCTCTAGGGTGTGTGTGTGTGGGGGGGGGATAAACACAGGAGAGACACAAGTGTCTTTGCTCACAGAAACATTTTCAAAGTCCATCCCTAAGCTGTGCCCTGTGGGAAAGACGAGGATGATGGTGGAAGATCCTAGGAGGCCATGGCTCTGGATGGGAGAGTAACGGCTTGATGGCAGAGCACTTGTCTACGCATAAAGCCTTGAGATTAATTTCCATCTTCATAAGTCTAAATGACACAGTGGCTCAACATATCACCTCATGTTGTCTGTCCCCCAACCCCCAGCCCATAGGTATTGGGGAAGGGAAAGCTTGAGCCAAGAAGGAAAGCCTGCCCAATCAACAGGAGCTTCGGGACCACGAGTGGGCTGCCCGATGAGCCCATGACTGTAGCTTTTACATGATTCTTGCACAGTTAGGAAGGCAGCTCCAAGCGTGCTCGTACTGTTCTGCTTTAGAGGGACAAGCAAGGGCTCCCGGAGGCCATGCAGCCTGCAGCACTGTGCTCTGAGCCCCCTAACTTTTGAGATCTTTCTGTTTTTCTCAGCACCGGTGAAACATCCCCACCTGTACGGCATCTCAGAGACAGGAAGTCAGAACATAAAGACTGCAGGGTGTGCACGGACCCCACAAGAGAACTGAGGAATGGGTGTCGGGTCCAGCTGGATACGGTGCAGGCTGACACATGGTGTGTGCTAAAGGAGAACTGCACGCTTCTGAGCTTGTACCCATGTTACTAATTTTTATAGAAGTATGAGGCATTCCTCACTCCCCAACCCCCGGAAGCAGGACCTGTTGCCAAGATCTCTTCTGAGCGTAGGTGGGGATTTTCTTAGCTAATAATTCAACGATTCCCAGACTTTCCACTAGAATTGCTCAGGAAGCGTGGGGGAGGGGTGGCTATGGTTGGAGTGCATGGTGTACTTGGGTGAATGCCTTTACGAAACCCATTGCTATATAACGATGAATAGATGCCAATAGGCATCCATATTGCTTAAGGATTCTCAAGTGATGCCAGTACATGTATGCTAAGGGAAACTCGCTCCCATGGGACACTGAACAGGGAGACTGTGGTCACTGGCTGGAGATAAGAACAACTGTGAGACTCACTTTAACAGATGGGGAGTGGCCAGGAAGACAGGAGTGAACCCATGCCATGCTGACTGTATTCTAGAGTGTGGCTGCCTCCCCTTCCTGCTCTTTTCTCTTCTCAACCTATTCTTTTTGGTGCTTCTTTGGTCCTAGGTTACTAACGACAGCACACAGATGTTTCTAGAGGCATCTCCACCACTTGTGGGCTTGTAGAAGGTTCCTTCTTGCTTGTGTGAATATCTGAGGCAGGCACACAAGTAGGGGAGTTGGGGGAGGGGGACAGGACATGGACCATCCTGGGCTTAATCTAATGCCCCGCAGGCCTGAGTGTATACAGCTGTCCCCGCAGAGGTCCCCACCGATGCTGGGGGTCTGTCCTGTGGGGCTGAGTGAACTGCAATTTCTGACTGACTGCACACTGGCATTTTTCTTTCTCTTCTCCATGACACCCTCTGCCAGATGTTGTACTGTGTCTGGAGACAATTGGAGCCTTTCTATCTTTGTCTTCCAGAGGTCTCATCTGCAGGAAAAGTGAGCTGGGGACACATCAAAGGAGCAGGGCCTTGCTCTGATTTCTCTGGGGCTGTACTCACCTGTTTGTGGAAAAAGAAAACTCCAAATGACATAGGAAACCAGTGGAGAAGAAAGAGGAATGAAAGCGTATCCGTGGCCCACGGCAACAAAAGTGAGATTAAAAACAGAGTGGGGGAAAGTCCTACACACCCTGAAAATGACATTAGATTCTAATGTTAGAACATCAATCAGCCAATCAACAAATAAACAAATCTGTAGGGACCTGAACCTTTGTAAGCCTTGTAAGAGGCTAACTCCTGACTCTTGGCACTCCTGGCAAGGAACAGGGGTATGCAGCACCACGGGATTCCTGAGGATGCCTGAACCAACATAAAAGGGCACCAGGGATGGGCTCCACCTGGTCTGGTATCATTTAATTCAGAAGCACCAGAGACTTCTTTGTGAAGTAATCACTGTCAAGTTTAAGGCCCCAGTAGCCGGCTCTGGTTGAATTTCACCCCCTGGGCATTGCATCTGTCCTTCTCTGAATTTGGATACTCGTCACAGGGTTGAATCGATGCAAACAGAGCTTTGCCAAAGAGCTGGGCAACGGGAGGCAGAGCCTTCTGCCTTATCTCAACCCAGTACATCCTCCATCCTGGAAGCCCAGTCTTTCACACAGCGCAGTGACTGCAGGACACTGAGAATTCAGCCAGTGGCTGTTTGATGAACTCTTGAATCCGATGATCGACATCTGTCTTTTCCTTCTTCCCTGTGTGCCCATCCTCACCTCTGTGGTTTCCACTGGGCAATCTGATGTTTTTGGTTCCCATTTCATCACTTCCAAAACTGAGGGTTTGGCTGTGACCTTATATGGCTACTATCGGGCAAAAGCTAACTACTGCACTGGGAATACAGGTGTCCCTGGAAAGAGTCTGGGGGATGGCAGGACACCACATGCTACGATGGAGCTATAGGGCACAGAGGTGGGCAGCTAACATGAGGATCCCTCATCTGTCTGATGGTGGCAGGTGTCTGAGAACCACTGTGCCATTCCTTTAGAGACCAGTTATCTAGTCATTCCACTTGCCTCATGGTTTAGACATTCAAATAGTATCAGTATGGCCTGCTAGTTCTAGAACCAATACCACCTGAAAACAGTCAGAGACCGACGATGCTTCAACTGTAGAGTATACATGACCTTAGCCTGTGACTGGACCTACATTTCAAAGGGAGAGAGTATGACACAAAGAAACACTGCAAACCAGTAATGCAGACTGCAGCATGTAACACCAGAGGTAGGGACTTACGAAAGGTAACACGACAAATCTATAAACAGAGGCTACTACATCACAGGCAAGCATCTCATAGCTGCAGCCCAGCCTGAGGGCAGGTTTGACCCCTTGACAGCTGCACAGCTTCTCAGGGCATTGACTCATGTTCTTTGCACTGAATTTGAGCCCAGCACTGTGGGGTTAGGGCGGCCAAACACTTAGAAAGCCTCTCTTTCAGAAGGAAGAGTTTCCTCAGGATCACTACTCCCGTTCCCCTCTTGATACTCACATTTAAGTGGTAAATAATGGGAGCAAGTCTAGAGACACCATTGTAACCCAGAGCAACCCCAGAGTGCAATTAAAACCAATTAGGCCCACATGGGTATAATTACAGTGACTTAATGAGCAGGCAGGGAATGCGCCTCTTCTGAGAAGCAAGCGGACCTCCCATGTGTGGGTGTGATGAGGACACCTGAGCATGTGCCAGATTGTTCTGGAGGCTTCGGGAGAAGGGGGTGTGGGTGGAGGGGTAGGGATAACGACATGGAGAAGAGCGACCCTTTCCAAGAAGGTTAGGATGGTTTTGTTACCTGAAAGACACATGAAACTTTCTCCTATGTACGTGGCAGCTTTCAGGGATGGGGTGGGATGCAGTAGGGTGGGGGTGTTTGTATAGTATGAGTCAAGGCCCTGGGCAGTGTAGAGGGGGCCCTAGGTCAGCCAGAACCTGATCTCACAGTGACCCTGGCCTCCTCACCTCTTTGCTAAATGTTTGGGAGCCTAAACTCCACACCTTTCACTCCCAAAACACTTGCCACAGCTAGTGCTAGAGCTAGGACTCTACTTGGTCAATCCACAACCTAGAAGAATAGAGTAACCTGTGGGGGGAAGGTCCAACTGTGTTTTCAAGTGCTGATTTCAGTGCCTTGAGATCTGGTTACCGCCTTGACACAGGCATTGTTATGATTTGAATTATCCCCCAGAGCCATGTGGTGATAAGGAATGTTCCCCAATTATCGCTGATTGGCTAAATCCTATGACTGGACAGTAAAGAAGAAGGTGGAGTTTTAGGTTCCTGGGCTTCGGACAGAGAGGAGAGAAGAGAAAAAGCAAAAGAGGTAGCAGAAGACAGGAAATTGGAGAGAAAGGAGTAGCCACAAGGCAAGAAGGCGATGAGCACATGCCTGTAAGGACAGACTGATGTAGCAGAACCCACTGTGGATTCATCATATTGGCAAGTGATTGGCTTTAGGTGGGTTTTGAAGGGATTGGACTACCTCAGAATCTGCCCAGCACAGTCCTTACAGATTAATATAAATTGTAAACACTCGGTGTCAGTCACTGCGGAGATAGCTGGGTAAAGAGAAACTGGCATTGTAATAATTTCCCGCACTAACTAATATAGAAAAAAATACTTTATCACTCTGCAGTGTCCTGCTAGGGAGTCTTCAATATCCTGGAAAAGAAAAGAGGTACACCAGCATGCTTCTTCTGCGTGCTGTGGCCCAGAAGAGGCAGGAGCCAGCATAGACTGTGGGTAGGGGAGAGAAGGATGGCGGTCCTGGGATCTCCGGGCTCCCAGTGGAGAAATAGGCTGCAGAGCTCCCCCTACAGCCTGCCTGAGGAGCAGCATGGGGCTCCGCTCTAACTTCCACGTAGGCGCCAACTGAGGCATTGGATAAACATTCTTAGAGGAGGGCTCCTGCACAGATTAGCAAGATCCACAGGTGACACAGAAGTCTGAAAAGAGGACGGGGACAGAAGACAGAAACCTCAGGTTAAACTGGCTGTGGTAATGTTCTGCACAGTGTGCCTGAGACTTGTTGCCTGGGTGCTTGTACTTCATTTGGTAACTGCGGGCAGGCATTCTTTTCCTAGAGACTTCCCTGCCCATCAGATTCCCTCCCCTTGAACCAGGTAATGTGGTGGGCACAGGAAACTGAAGATGACTAACACTCAGGAATTCACTTCAAGGAGCAAAAATTTGCAGGAGGGAAGATAGACAGCTGAGTAAGTAATTATGTAGCAATTTGTACTCAGGGACTTGGGAGAGGTAGGTTCAAAGTGTTCTGGGAAACAAGGTACAAGACACAATAAATTCAGAGAGGCAGATGGTGAGGTAATCTGAGGTCAAGGCCAGGAGAAATCTTCAGAGAGATTGGGACAGGCCTTGTGAAGAGCAGGCACGTGTCAGAGAAAAAGACAAACAGCATTTCAAGTGGATAACCGCATAAACTTGGGATGTGTTCGGGGAGAAGACAGGGTTGTCCTTGAAACAGCCACTGCTAGATTTGTTCTTACTGTTTCCCTGTGTCTGCAGTATCAGGGACTGAAACACAGGCCTTGTGAGCCGGGCAAGTGTTCTCCCACTAAGATCCATGCCAGCCCTCACAGCTCTGAGCGGTCTCCTTCTCCCAAGTATTCCTCTCAGACACCTCGAAGTCTGGTTGTGATTTGAAAAGGCTTAGCAGCTGGGATCTGAGGACGCAGCTGTGGTGTTGAACTGGGATGAAGCACCAATAGGCTGGGAACTGGGAAAGTGGGCTCACGTGGGCTTGGGCTGAAACCCTGTCCTCAGAGAAGACAAGGTGTGGTGTATTTGTCCTCACTCCTCTCCAGAGCAAAAGACACTAATCCAAGAACTGTCGGATAGCATCTGACACCTTCCTGTCACTTGCTGGCCACAGGCATGGCTCAGCTGGGTATTTTTTAAGTTAAAAAAAAATTAGCAGCACACACAGTATTAGGTTTCCTCCAGCATTTTCAAACAAAATGTATTGTTGATTCTTCCTCTGTACCACCCCATACCCTGTCCCCTTCTTGTGCCCTTCCACCCACCTGGATGTTTTGACCTTTGAAAAACAATGTTGGAGGATGGATCTAAAAAAAAAAAAAATGGATCCGGAACCATTGTTCACAGCCAGCAAACTGGAACCCCACACCTTCCCAGTGTTGGTGGGGGGTGGGATGGGGGGCACAGAGACAGCAGATAGGTCAGAACAGGCTTCAGTTTGCCCAACTGGTGATCTGGAGGACAGATGTGGGTGTGACTCGGGTACAACTTTTACCCTTCCGGGTGTCCACAACTGTGACATGACCAAATAGCTTGTAAGGCCATGGGTAAATTCTATAACTTAACTTTATCATCTGTCTGTCTGTCTGTCTGTCTGTCTATCTATCTATCTATCTATCTATCTATCTATCTATCTATCTATCTATCTATCTATCTATCTATCTAATCTATCTATTTTTATCTTATATCTATGGGTGTTTTGCCAGCAGGTATTCTGTGTGTGTACCATGAACATGCCCATGGAGGCCACAAGAGGACCTCAGATACCCTGAAACTGGAGTTGTGGCCAATTGTGACTTACCCTGTAGGTACTGGGACTGAACCTGATTCCTCTGCAAGCGCAGCGAGTGCTCTTGCCTGCTGAGCCACCTCTTCAGCCTATAATCTGTAATTTTATCAGATGATTATGAGTTTTCAAAGCTACAGCATTAGCACTATAACTGTTTGTGTTATGATTATTAAATATTAACTGCATATTAAAGTTTGATTAAGTGAACACTTATTAAGGTCCATTTTGAGGGCTCGTAGGACAGCTCAGTAGGTCAACGTGCTTGCCATGCACCCTGACACCCTGACTTTGAACCTGTGCTCTATGTGGTAGAAGGAGAGAATCTACTGCTACACACTGTTCTCTGACCTCCAAAATCATGCAGTGGGATATAGGGATGCACCTGCCACAGGGCTTGTGTGAAGAAGAGAGGACAACTTTTGGGAGTGGGTTTCCCCCTTCTCCTATGGATTCAGGTTATCAGACTTGGTGGCAAATGCCTCAGCCTGGTGGGCCATCCTGGCCTGACGCACATTCAGTGGCCTTCTGAAACTGCATCTCTTCCCAGCTACCTCAGCAGCATCACAGTGGTGGCGTGAACTCAAGGTAGGAAAGCTTCACCACACGTAGAGGGGAATGCTGCACCTCATGTCTCCCTCTGGCTGCCTCACAGGAGATGCACCCAGCAGACTACGGTGTCTTTAAATGAAACAAGAGTTTTTCAAGTGGCTGCTGAAATGACTCTCGAGGGTTTGGAACCCAGCTCTAAGAAGACACTGAATGGTGGGGTGTGAGGCTTGGAGGAGTGACACCCACCCGCTTTACAGTGCTGTGCGTCTCAAGAAACCAGGACAGCCACTGGCACTTCTCTATACTGAGTGAGTTGTTCTTACCACCTGACTAGCTTTGGCTAAGCAAATAAGGTATCGTGAGGTGTCACTTTGAATACAGGTCATAGGAAGAGGACAATACTGGGCAAAGGCCATTGTCATCCCATGATGGGGGAGGAGCTCATTAAGAGTTTTGGTGCTTTGAGTCCTTAACATCAGGACTTCTTTTTTGTGACCTAACATACCCACCCTGACTGAGATGATAATGACTGTGGGTTCCCTGGCTAAAATGTGATAGGAGACTCCTTCAGCACACTCTAAATATCCCCCACCCACTCAACACCCTGGAGATCTCCAGTCACACTTGCACATCATTTCCGTACCTCCCTGTCCTGCATTCTAGCTGTTCTGGGCATCTGAAGTTCCTTGACTATAAAACAGCGGAGAGCAATATGAACATCTGCCTACCCTGGTGCATGCTGTTCTTTGTGCTTCATTCTAATCTCCACATCTGAAGTCCCTCATCTCTGCTCCAGGCTCAGCTTGTCTTTACCTGGCCCTAAAGCAACTTCCTTTTCCTTAATAACACAGGTCAAATGTCATCTCGCCTTTGAACTGTTCCCAAACTCTCATCACTGATAAAATTAACTGCTTCACTGCCAGGCCCCCAGAGCATGTTTTAAACCTTTAATATAGTGCTATTATTTGGGTACTTCTGTCATTTCTATCACCTCCCCTCACATGGGACCCCTCCCCACTGAGGCACTTTAAAAGACAGAGATCTTCAAACATGGGAGACCTATCAGGGCTAAGTGTGTGAGGAAGGGCAGAACTGTGGGAGTACAGGTGTCAACACCAGTGAGAAAACAACTCCAGGCTGGCCGGAGGAATGCAATGTGGCTGTACGTCAGCCTCCAGAAACCAACTGGATTTTAAATGGAACCCACTGGTGCATACGAATGCAGTCTGGGTAGACCCTAATCTTACTCTCAACTCCGAATCAGCCAACAGGCACACACAAAGCAGGGAGGAGAGTGGGGTGGGCTGTGTGCCTCTGCCCAACTGTCTAAGGCTTCCAGGACACCCTTCTTCTCCAGCCTCTCACCATCCCATTGTGGGGTCTCCCTCCACCAAGCTCTCCCATTTCCAGCTATGTTTTCCAATTGCCCCTAGCTATATGAGTGAACGAACAGTTTGGGGGAGTTCCTGTTGCTTCTCTTTTTCTCATTTGTTTTGGTGCAAAAAAAAAAAAATACCCATACTATTCATTTGATGGATACAGCTGTATGAATTTTCTGTAGGTACTGTATCAGATAACAAATCTGATGGCTTCAAAGAGCATTTGTTCTTGTATAATCATGAAGAACAGAAATCAGAGGTCCATTCCTCTTGCTGAAATCGAGGGGTACACTCCACCTAGAGCAGATGTTCTTAACCTTCCTGGTGCTGTGACCCTTTAACGGAGTTCATCCTGTGGTGGTGAGCCCCGACCACAAAATTATCTTCATTGCTACTTCGTATATGTCATTTTGCTACTGTTATGAATTGTAATGTGAATATTGTAATGTGTAATGTGTTTTCAGGCAACTCCTCTGAAAGGGTCGTTTCAGCCCCCAAAGAGGTCATGACCCATGTAGAAGCTCTAGGAGCAAACTATTCCTGGTTTCCTGTTTCCATCCCTCTGATACTTTCACATCTCTTTTTCTTCGGGTTTACATAACATTCTCTTTTAGGCTTGTCACCAGTGTCATTCTTCGGAAGAACTTCGTGGTGGCATCTGATGGTCATTTGACAATCAAGGACAATCTCTTCCTCTCAAATTCCTTCACGTGGGAACTGGAGAGAAGGCCCGGCTGTAACGACCATGCACTCGTTCCCAGTACCCCCTCAGATGGCTCCCAGCTACTGTACCTCTGGCTTCAGGGGAACGGATACATCTGGCCTTGGTGGGCACCTGCATTCATGTGCACATTCTCACACACAGACACACATGCATAATTAAAAATCATTAAACCCCTAATGTGATCACATTTACAAGGTCCCCTTTTCTAATCAAACTCACACTTCTAGGTCCAGGGATTAGTGTCTGTCATCTTGGGAGGCCACTGTTTTTCCTGATACAGTGTTCTGAAAACTCACTCATCTCACCTGCTTCCTGCTGATCTGCCCTCTCTCGAAGCTCAAATTTCACATTGCTGTGAGCAGACTTATTAACTCACATTCACAGGCAAACAAATGTGTGTCCTACAGATGACAGAACCTTTCTATTTGCCTTCAAGATATTCCCTAAGTGAAAGTAAAGTACACACTAGAATTCTTAAACCATTGCCACATGCACCAAGGAAGTGCCCAGGTGAAATACTGCTGATCCCAAAATAGGGCTTCAAGGAATCATGTTGCAATGAATATATTACATTCCCCCAATAAAATAAATAAAATTCATTAATGGTGATGGTCTTTCTTTACAACTCTGAAGTACTAGAAGCCTGGAACTCAGCTCCAACTAAGCATAACCCATGGGTAGTAAGTCATCTTAGAGATAAGGTGGGGGGAGCCTTATCTGGAAATGAGGAAGCCTACTTGTCTACAGGGGAGGTTCAACTTCTCTGCTGAGAACCTGTAAGCTTGGCCACATGACTTACTTTGAACAAGGAAGCCATGGAGGTTGGGCCTAAGAGCGTTTGTCTGGCTTTGCTATTTCCTTTCTTCCCTCCTTCCTGACTGAGACTAGTGCACCTCAAACAAAGGCTGACCCTACACTACAGGCCCTAGAATAATGATAAAATGAGATGGAGCTACAGAAACCCATGAATGATAGGGAAGGAATTGACTTTTCCATAGAACTGAGACAGCTATCCCCAGTATCTATAAAGGGTTGGCTCTGGGATATCACCTTCCAAGCCACCTTCCAAGCACACTCAAGCCTATTAAACAAAACAGTATTTGCATATAACTATGCGTCTTGTACCTTTAGTCTCCCTGAGTTACTCAAAATGCCTAGCTCATACAAACCATACTAATAGTTGTACCCTGCATTGTTAAGAGAAAAAAAAAGTCTATGTTCAATCCAGATGAAATTCTGTTTCTAGTTGTCAGAGGTTAGCTGATTCTATGGTCAGGCCTTCCTTACTGGACAGTATGGATTGTAATAGGTTAGCTATAGCTCTCCTTTGTTAACCCATACAGGCACATACATATGTGCATGTGCACATATTTACGTTTTTCTGTTTCTGTATGCTCCACCTTATGCATCACAATGGACAAGATGCCTCACATTTCACAGCCACTGGCTCTCTTGAGAAGTTCTGCCTCTCTGTAACCACCATTCACTGTAAAACTATACCAGAGGCTCAGGGATTATTTAGAGAGACGAGTCAGAAAAATGCTAAGAGCCAGAGGGCCGGGAAATGCGCTGCCAAATAGTGATT
Organism: Pachyuromys duprasi; assembly: GCA_028658305.1. Lineage (NCBI taxonomy): Eukaryota > Metazoa > Chordata > Mammalia > Rodentia > Muridae > Pachyuromys > Pachyuromys duprasi. The sequence goes on along the minus strand of CM053763.1, from coordinate 76,133,852 downwards.
TCTAGACATAAAAAGGGTGCCACCCCAATGAACACTCAATGGCTATGGTTGCCTGCGCAAGAGCATACCAGGCAACGTCCCAGCAGGGATAAAGGAAGTGTTTACTGGCCCCAGGGCTAGTTGAGAAGCAACAGGCAATTGGTGGATGTTGAGGGAGTAAAAGTCAGTTTTCTTCAGGAACTACCCTCACCACACTCTGGGTGGGTTGCCCAGGCTTTAGTGGTCAGCCCTATAGACATGTGCATACATGTTAGGATGTGTGATCAAAGTGAATTATATACAAGATGCTAAAAGAAAGAAAGAAAGAAAATTAGACTAAATGACCTGTACTACCCACAGCTTTATTTCTGCTGGAATTCAATGAAAACTGAATATAATGGGGCATGACTAATAGAGAATCATCATGGAAAATCGTAGGTAGAAAGGCACGTAGAAAGAAATGAAAATTTATATTGCTGTCTTAAAGGATTTCTTTCCTTTTGTTTTATGTATAGGAGCCCGGTCCTCTGTAAGAGCAAAACATGTGCTCCTAAGTGCCAAGCTATCTATGTACATCTTGTAGTACCATTTTAACTGTTATTATTATTTTAAAGTGACCTATGAAAATGTTCAGATGAACTTGGATACAGTACATGCTCATGCCCTCCCACACAGGGGACCAGAGACCAGTTCTGAAGCAGAAACCCACAATGTACACACTGGAGGTTGGCTGTGGGTAGAAGCTACCAGGGGAAATTATCTGAGACCTCGGAGAGAGACTGTTCAGTTACTGAAAACTTATTCTGTTATTATTTATACAGCATCGAGCTAAATGAATGAGCTTTGAAACATTGGTGAGTGGGGGCAGCTATGACAGACAGCCAAGCCACCTTTGTGGTAAACATCCTGTGTCCAGAGTGCCCAGATCAGGTTGCAGTCGGCCCTGCACAGCCTATAATCCTATTTGGATGGCTCATCCCCACCCTCCCTCCCACACAAACCAATATAACTTCATAGGTGGTTGTAACCTGAGATGGGCTCTTTTGAGTCATGAGGATTTGTCAGGATGGGGAGTAAACGCAATGTGCCTGCTTTAGCTTCTGAAGTATTTCTTTCCTCTATTTCCTTGAGAGAGAATTCATAGGACATAAAGTTAGCAGCTGTAAAGGGTACAACTCTTCAAGATCCATCTATGTTGTAGTGTCTATTTAAATCTTATTCTATTTTCAGGAGCAGTATTCCACGTGCGTGTACTGCTGTTTGTTTATCCATTCATCTGTTGGTGGATACTTAAATTGCTTCCTCCTTTTGGCTATTGTGAACGTCTGCGTGGGGTGACGGCTTGAGCACCTGTTCGCAATTCTTTGGGATACATGCTTATACACAGAAGTCGCTAGGCCACTGGGTAGTTAGCCTCATTCCTCAAAGAGCTGACAGACGGCTTTCTCCAGAGACCAACCCACTGCAGTTTTCACCAGCAGTGGATGAGGACTCCAACGACCACAGCTTCGCTCAAATTTCCTATTTTTACAATATTGTAACTTTTCTACTTTCATTTCTGTTGCTGACAAATTCTCTGATCGAAAGCACCTCAGGGAAGAAAGGGTTTACCTAGCCTACAATTTCAGGTCACAGTTCATTGTTTGGGGGAAGACAAGGAATTTAAGGTATCACATCCACAGTCAAGAGTAGAGAGAATACACACATGGGTCCTGTCTGCTTGTTTTACTCTCACTTTGTCTTGTCATACGTATTTCAGGCCCCTCTGCTTAGGGAATGGTACTGCCCATAGTTCTGGGTCTTCCTGTGTCAATTGACAATCAAGATAACCCCCACAGATGTGCCCTCAGGATAACCCGGTCCAGATAATTCCTCAATTGCAACTCTTCCTCAGTGGTTCTATGCTGTGTCAAGTTGCCAGTTCAAACCTGTCATGGCAATAGTCACTCTGTTTGGTGTGAGGTCATGTTATCATGACTCTGGTTGTGTTTTCTTAATACCTAATGGCAGCGGGCATTGTTTCATGTGCCTATTAGATATGTGTAAGTTTTCTTTAAAAATATCTTTTCAGTATCCTTCCTATTTTAAAAATGTAATTGTCTTTCTTGTTAGATGTTAGAAAATTGTATGCCTTCTGTATATTATCAGAAATATGATTTGGTAGTGTTTTATTCCATTCTGCATGTCATCTTTTTCTCGTTGATAATGTTGTTTGATGCACAGCACTTGAAATTCTGTAGACACATGGTTTGTCTAGTTTTGAATTGTGGCTCATATTTTGGTGTCAAATGTAAGAATTCACCGCAAGAGAGGAAACAATGAACATTTATCTATACTTCTTCTCAATTTTCCTCCAAGATTTTAGTTCTTATATTTAAGTTGTTGATCCATTTTTTGCATTAATTTCTACATACAGTTCACCGTAGTTCGACTTCATTTCTCTGTATGGAACCTCCGCTTGTCCCAGCACCATTTGCTGCAGAGACTGTGTGGTTCCCCTTAAACGTTCTCAGCATTCTTGTAAAAGTATCAGTTGTCCCTAGATGTATAGGCTTGCTGTCAGTTCTGAGGCTGGAGGAACACCCTGCAGAGGGAGCAGTTGGCTTTCTGTGTGCCTGCTCTGCTCAGTGCTCTCTTAGCCTCCCTGTTGTGCACAGCTGTGGCAACCTTGGGCCAACTCAAACCCCCTAAAATCCATTATTTTCAGCTACCTCTACTGTCATCATCCACCTGGGCTCAGCTCTTCATACTTTTGCATTATATGAACCTTTGTCTTCAAGCATGGTGTTGGTATATATTATATTATATTTCGGATTCAGTGCGGACAAAACTCCCCTCTATGGAGAAATTAATGAGAGGAACAAGCCTTTAGAGAATATTATGTTGGGATATTTTATTATTCAGGATTGGAACTGTGCTCAGTTTTATAGAGACTTACATTTCTAACTATATTAAAGAGCCTTGCTTTCTTTAAAATATGAGCCTAAAAAGGTTGTCATCTGCAGCACATGGCTTAAAGTCAAATTTGAAGATTGCTTCAAGCCCCAGGACCTTCCTTTCCTAGACAGAGCTTGAAAAACCCAATTAATCTACCAGAGCATTAATCTCCCCATATGTAAAGAGATGAAGGCAACAGATCTCACCCTCAAATCTCACCCCCAGTGTTGTGAGAACCAGATAGCATATGTACATGCACGCACCTCTACATATTGAGGCTAGACAGTGCAATTTCCTAACAGTGACCATATCAAGGAAAAGGAAGATTCTAGTCAAACTCATTTTAACATCTTTTGAATGCCTATTTATATCATGCAAAAATCCATCCCGTTTTCCAAATACCAAGACAAAAAATATTAAATTCCTGCCATTATTAAGTCTGTCTGCCCATGACTGTCACAACCTGTTTAATTCCTTAACACTCTGTGTGCACGCATGCCATCCCAGGAGCACAAGCATGTATGTGTGTACTCAGGTATATGTTGACAATCTCATAGTCAAGGCTTTCTTGCTGGTTGGTTTCTGGTTTCCCAAAGGATAGTCTCCTTCGGAGCCAATGAAATTCACTATAGGATGAACACATGACAGGCTCTCAAGAAGTTGTGTTTTACATGACTAGTGACAGATGAGTGAGGCAGGAGCCACAGGATGAATTCTCTGGTGATTGCCAGTGAGTGAACCCAACAGTGTGGGTTCCTCTCCTATATGTTAGGGCTCCAGTCAGTGGGATATTTTTTAATAATTTAAGCAATGTTTCCAATTGGGCAATCAACTTGTTCTAATATTTCTCCCAACAAAGACTGTCTTATCAACCATCAATGGTCAATTAAAATGGCAACCCAAAGAGTCATCTTGTATGGAAGAGTATTTTCTGAAAAGAAAAGAAAAACTGGACCAAAATATATGATCTGAATGAAGAAAATGGTTTTAAAAACACATTCTAAGAAAGTCTAAGCATACTAGTTTTCCATCTTAATATAACTGCCGAAGTCTAAACTAGTTACCTAGAACTTAACCTAGGGAAATAGTTAAACATTTTCAAAGACTTGGCTTCAAGGACATTTACTGAGAAGTTGTGTATAATATGAAAGAATGAATGTCTTCAAACATATAAAGTGAATGCATTTATACTGACTCCATTTGAAGTGGGGAATTAAATCAACTAGGTGCATTTATCCAATGGATTACTAAGCAGCCATCAAAAAAGGTTTTATGAAAATGACTTTATTTAGAAAAATGGGCCTAAGAAATTACTAAGAGAGAAAACAGCCCTTGAGTTGTCAGATGGTCATAAATAAAACTCTGTTCAAAATTCCCTTTACCAATGCCGGCTGAGTGTTTAAATCTCATTTTTAAGATTCTAGTTAAATGGAATGAATGTCATAAATCTATATGGTATTGATTTTAGTAAGAAACCCAAACTGCTCTCCAGCTGCTTTGGGTGCTGGGCACTGCTATGGGGTATGTTAACTGAGGACCCCTGCTGTAGGCTAAGTTCACTAAGGACCTCACTTCCTGCTTTTGTGGAAGTTGCTTCCTGTCTATTCCTTTTCTGCTTGCCATTATCCCTAATACTCATCATCACTAAAATTCCTCTAGTCCTCCTGAGTCTTCTACTTTGAAATCTAGGCACATACAAGTTTCCCTGAAGATGAATGGCTAACGTCGAGAGGAGACAAAAGGCCAGCTTCGTTAAAGCCAGGCTCCTTCCCACAGCTATCAAGTCACTACAGAATGCAAGACACCTGGCACCTGCAAGCACTGTTGCTGACCTGGCACTTGACGCTCTTACATTTTGCTGTGTCTGCTCCAGGCTGTGTGAGTGTGAGTGTGAGTGCGAGTGTGTGTGTGTGTGTGTGTGTGTGTGTGTGTGTGTGTGTGTGTGAATGTATGTGCATGCACAATACAGATGCAAATTTATCTTCAGAATAAGGTTGCTTTTCATTTTAATCCTTTCGTTTTTAGACTATATCTCAGGGGCTTTAACTGTCGCTGACGAACTATTCAAAAGTTTTGTTCCTCCTACCCCTTTCCCACCCAGGAGAGAAATCATGCTGCATGCCTTAGCTGGAGAAAGCCATTGTGGCTGTTTATGGATTTTCAGTGTCATTAATTTCTGTTTAGATGTATGCTGTCTCTGTCCCTGCCATACCAGATTAGGGGTGGCTATCAAACGTTCTTCAAATCTACATTTTCTAATTGGCATGCAATGGTGACATAGTATTTAGATTACTTTCAGAAAGAGAAGAAAATGAAAACCCCTAAATTCTTAATTCAAATGATAAACATACACCAAACTTTGCCTGGGTGTAGCTACTGGAAGGAGACAGTATTTCTGTTGTGCATTATAAAAGCCTTTCACATCATCCTTCTTAATTTTCTGACTCACCCATTTAATGTTCAATGAGCATCTATATTTCATAACAATAGGATTAATGGTTTTGTAACAAAAGGATTATTGGTTTTATAAGGAGCAAATGCCTGGCATCAAAATTTAGCTAAAATACAAAACTAGTTGGGATTATTTGGGGGCAGAATGTGTCACCAGTCACAACCCCTGAAAACAAACCTAGTGCAGGGAAGATAGAAAATTGGGAGCACATTGGAACAGAAACGTCTCTCTCTCTCTCTCCAGAATCTATTTATTTAAGAGACATAAGGAAACCAGCTCTTTATGTTTTCATCTAATTTTTTTTTACAGTTTATATAATCTTTGAAGTTAACTGTAAAGTACATCTTAGGCATCTTACCTTCCAGAGCTACTACAAGAGAAAGAGAATCAGCGGTGTTTCCCAGCGGTGAGTCTGTGAACCACGAGTGGCGCGGTGAGTCAGGTGAGACACTGGAATGAGGATGGCACAAATACTCCAGGGACGACCAACAACTTTCTGATTGGGTTTCAGCTGTGTTGCAAGATGAAACCTATGCCCCACACCATCTTCATACTGAGAATCTATTAGCTAGACAGGTCATAGGCCGCAGAGAGGCTCTCCTATATTTCTGTGGCTAAGTGGACACAGATTATAACAGTTCCCACTGACTTGTCTTTTAACCATAGATCAATGCATTTCTCAGCCCTCACCTGAGAAGCTTTTATTCGCAGTAAATGATGATTAATGCAGCTAGGCAAGGTTCAGAGAATAAGAGACGAAAATTTCTCAGCCCTAAACGGAAGATATGTACTGAACCCCTCTTCTCAAGCTCAGAGATCAGTGGAGAAGGGCGGGAGGAAGGAGTGTAAGAGCCAAAGGTGGTAGATGACAAGCAAATGTTATCTTCTGGACACAGCAGGCCAGCTGCACATTCGAACTCACATACAAGACCCATGAAATTCCAAGCCAGACAGAATCGCAGCGTGGAGAGGAGAGTGGGACATGAAGTTCCACCCCTAGTATTGGAGATATTGGCAACTATTAGCTACTAGGAGAGGGAGAAATAGTTTTCTTTAAGCAACTTAGAAGAGGGTGAGGCAGAGTGAAGAGGTGTAAGCTGTGCAGGACACTAGGTCCTGGGCAGAGCTCAGCCGCATCATATGCCTTTCATTTTTGCCAGGGAAAGAAGGTAAACTTGTAAGACAAGAAGGCAGGAAAGTGACAGAGTTGTTAATAAAGCTCAGTTGCTATGACACAAGGCCACTGCCCCGCTTACTCTCTGCGGGCTGTTGTGGTTGCACAGTGAACTGCAAAGATCCTTTGGCCTTAGGTAGGTCTATGTCTGAGTCTGTCCAGAATGTTTCCTCATTTTACAAAGCCTGCATATAGTAATTGTCATTATCTTCATGCGAATGGTCGGTTAAGGTCAGGACAAAGAACCGATCGGCCATGCCTAGCTTCCCCACTCCACCTCCTGCCATCTCCAGCTCCGCGCCACATCTTCCCGTGGCACCTCACACACAAGACTTTTCTTGGTACTTCAGAGGTCCTTCCTGGGCTTCCCAGATCTTACCCAACGGAGCACGAGACAAATAAATAGGACCCTGATTTTGATTTGTATAGATATTACTTTTCGCCCAAGAGTAGTTAAAAGAAAAATGAAAACAAACCACTACCACCACCAACAAAACCTCTCCACCCTCAGCAAGCAGTGCAGGTGAGAGAGAAAGATTTGCTGGCATAAACCATGAAAAGAAGAAAGACCTCCACAGACATCCTTTCCCCACCAGCCAGGGCTGCTTCCTGTGAGGAAAAGGTGGTGTCTGTGCAAGAGTCATGCTTCTTCCTGCAGAACATTTCCTGGAATTTCTTTTTATATTCTAGGAGTGACAGAGCTGTCAGCCAACAGAGGACTGTCAGCATCACAACCTCCCACCTCTGGTTTCACACCAACCTTTTCCTGCTGTTTGTTGCATCCAAAATGCAACTCAAAAGAAAACCACCATTATATCCCCCAAAGGCTAGCTGCTCAAAATGCTCTTGACTATGACTTAACAACAAGGGATTAACTGGCATTACCTGTGACGCAAAGTGAGCCTAAACTATTTCAGCATCTATTATCAAATGGTTTCATACCTACTTACTAATAACCTTGGTTCCTTCCAGCAAGCATTCCTTCTATTTATTCTCATTCTCCCTTATTCTGTTCCCTCAGGGAAACTCTTCAGTTAAGAAGCAGGAAGAACTCATCAGTGCAAGTTTAGATCTAGGAGCTTAAGAACAATCTTGCTAACCTTTTTGCATTTTGGGTACAGCATCTGGCCATAACCATGCCTCAGTTCTTTGTTGGTTAAACAGCAAATAATTTCACCTTTCCAGAGTACAAAGGCAAAAGTAGGAGGCAGCTCTGTCTCTGAGGAAGGAGGTAGAGTATGCCTGTGACTCCAGAGGCAAGCAAAGCTTGGGTGTTTTACTAGACCAGTCCCCAAGTCCCTTAAATTCTACAGGAATAGATGGCATTTCACTGTTGAAGATACTGCCTGGGCAGTCTCTGGGCAGCATGCTGTAACTGTGGGCCTGTGAGAAAGAAAACAGGGCTCTGTCCCATAATCATCAACAACAAAATGTTATTTAATGTTGTTTAAATGTCCATTTAACCCAGAGGGGGGGGAAAAGGATCGTCAGCTGCATACCAGTAGCGGGTCACAACGCAGACTCCTCTAAGGCACTGTTCAAATCTGGCATCAGGCTTAGTTTTTTGTCAACTTGACACAAACTAGAGTCATCTGAAAAGAGGGAACCCCGATTAAGAAATGAAATACAGAGGGAGAAAACAGGGAACAGGACAGGAGCCTACCACAGAGGGCCTCTGAGAGACTCTACCCAGCAGGATATTGAGGCAGATGCTATGACTCAGAGCCAAACTTTGGGCAGAGTACAGGGAATCTTCAGAAAGAAGGGAAAGATAGTAAGACCTGGAGGTAACAGGAGCTCCACAAGGACAGCAACAGATCCTAAAAGTCTGGGCACAGGGATCTTTTCTGAAACTGATACTCCAGCCAAGGACCACTCATGGAGATAACCTAGGACCCCTGCACAGAGGTAGCCCATGGCAGTTCAGTATCCAAGTGGCCTCCATAGTAATGGGAACAGGGACTGTCTCTGACATGAACTGATTGGCATGCTCTTTGATCACCTCCCCCTGAGGCGGGAGCAGCCTTACCAGGCCACAGAGGAAGACAATGCAGCCACTCCTGATGAGACCTGATAGACTAGGATCAGAGAGAAGGGAGGACCTCCCTTTTCAGTGGACTGGGAGAGGTGGGGAAGAGGGAGGCTGGGGTTGGGAGAGGAGGAGGGAGGGAGGTTCAGGGGGATACAAAGTGAATAAACTGTAATTAATAAAAATAAAAATAATTTTAAAAAAGAAGAAATTAAATCCAACCTGGGGTGCTGGCACATACCTTTAATCCCAGGGAGGCAGAGGCAGGCGGATCTCTGAATTTGAGGCCAGCCTAGTCTACAAAGCAAGTCCAGGACAACCAAGGCTACACAGAGAAACCCTGTCTTGAATCCCTTCCCCTCTCCAAAATAAAAAAAAAAAAGGAGAAAGAAATTGCATCTATAATTCTAGCCTATAGGCAAGTCTGTGGAGGTGTTTTATTGATTAATGACTGATGTAGGAGGGCCCAGCTCACTGTGGGTGGTGTCATCCATGGGTAGGTGGTCCTGGCTTGTATAAGAAAGCAGAATGAGCAAGGCCTGGGGAGCAAGTTGGTAAGCAGTATTCCTCCATGGCCTCTGCTTCGGTTTCTGCCCTGACTTCCCTCAGTGATTAAGTATGAGCTGACAGGTATAATCTGAAGTAAACTCTGTCCTCCCCAGGCTGCTTTGGGTCCTGGTGTTTATCAACAGCATCAGAAACCCCAAGAAAGATGCGGATAACTGGGAAGGTTAAAGTTAAAAAGAAGAGTTCCTTGCAAAGGGATAACTGGAAGCATAGATGCCGAGGAGAAATGGCTCCTGGACCAATCTACATTGCTCAGGCAGATCTGTGGCTCCTCTTCCTAATTGTTCCAAATGGGTAGCCACCTACCACCCCATTCGTTCTCCCACTTGGGTTATTGCTCTGGCGATACACAGCAGCTTAGAGGGTCCTGTGGGACAGCCCCCCAAGCTCTGAAGTGTGTCTACTTAAGTCATGTGTCTTCACATGGCTCCTCTTTAGCACACATCCCCAATCAGGTAAGCTCTCACCCAGCTCTGTGTCCCTAACTGTGGGTGCTGAGGTCTGGGTCAGGCCCCGTGAGGTGGTGGAGGCTGTGGAAGGAGAGATTTCTCGATATGCCAGGATCGCATTTCCTGGTAGTATTCAGCACTGGGGACTGTAATGATTGAACTGAGACTGTGTTTGAGATTGGGCATGATGGAAGAGCTTGTAATTGACTACAAGCAGCTGGAAAAGTCGGGGTACATGAACGCTTTTATCCTGCCTGCCTGGGCGACTCCCCCACTGGTAAGGCTTGAATGAGCAGCTGGACTGAGCTGTTCTGAACCACACGCCAGGTGTGCTTCCCCTCCTGCACTGGATGCCACCCACTGCCATTTCCCCTTCTTACTTGCCAAGCAGGCCCTGACTTAGTGTGGGCAGCGATCAGTGTGCCCAGATGCCGCAAAACCAGTTTTCTTCCTCCTTGTTCGCATTTGTCAATGACTGCTCCATAGGCAGGCACAGGGTGATGAGTTAGGGAGCAAAGGCTGGGACTGAGAGTTTTGCTTGAGAAGGTGCAAATGGAGAAGGCTCTTCCCGCCATCACCATCTTTGCCGTATGCTATGGAACCCATCATGCGATAACTGTAACAGCACAATGGTCTTTGTGGACAGCTGTGGACCAAGTCAAGGAGGAAGGCTGGGTGTGCGAGAAGATCTTTGGTCCATGGTCAAGCCTCTGGCCCTAACAGCCTCTTGATTCCAGTTTGACCTTTCTATTCAAGAGACCCCGACTGTCCTCACAGTTTAAACCCTTTAACCACACTCTTTTTTTAAAAATGTAATTTATTTATTTTTATATCAATCACAGGTTAGGTACTTTGCATCCCAGGTGTAGCCTCCTCCCTCATTCCCTCCCACTCTCCCCATCTCTTCCTCATCTCCTCCCCGCCCCCTCCAAGTCCACCAAACGGTGGGAGGACCTCCTCCCCTTCCATCTGACCCCAGATCATCTTGTCTCCTCAGGGCTGGCTGCAATGTCCTCCCCTGGGATCTAGCCAGGCTGATACTTCCTGGGGTGTATGGGGGAGGGTCAAAGAGCCAGCCATCGAGTTCATGACTGAAACAGTCCTTGTTTCCCTTACTAGGGTCTTCAGTTGGACACAGAGCTACCATGGGCCACATCTGAGCGGGGGTTCTAGGCCATATCCATACACGGTCCTTGGTTGGAGAAACTGTCTCGTATAAGACCCCTGTGCCCTGCTCAGTTTGGTCTTTGTGGAGCTCTTGTTCTCCCCAAGTCTCACTA
>CM053763.1:76095454-76122885 GCA_028658305.1 Pachyuromys duprasi | reverse complement strand
ACACATCCTCCTTTAAACCTGTTGCTTTTTAAGCACAACTGAAGTGAGTTCCTAAAGCTGACGCCCCTGAAGCACCAGCATGCAGTCCGTTACAATGTGCACCAGGCCCGAATGCAGAGACACAGCTGCAAGACTCCCAACGAACGCTAGCTGCACAAGCTCCCTTGACTATGACAGGAAAGCAGAACGCAGGGCTAGGTGTAAATCTGCCAGCACATTGCACGAACACCGAAAATCAGTCTAGCCATAATGAATTTAAAAATTAAAGCTGCACTTACAATTCTAAGCGTAAGCCAGCATCCTCTTACGTGTTCTTCCTAAAGTCTCAGTGACCAGAAAAAAAAAAGTCACTCACACACCCTTGAATTCTGAGACTCTCTGTGTGCATGGATGTGTGGTGAGTCGAAGTGTTGTGTGCATGTGGGTTTGTATGTGTAAGTATGTGTATATGTTTGCACATGCATACATGTGTGTGTATGTGTGTGCATGTGTCTGTGTCTCTGTCTGGGTACCTGTGAGTGCTCCCAAAGTGTAAGTGGCTGTCCAGTGAGGTAAGCTTGCCAAAGGTCATCAACTTCTCTGCTTTATAAAGGAGATTTTATGTGGTTGTATAAGCAATCAAGGCAAAATCCAATCTAAACAGTGAACAGAGAGCCATGCCCCACAGAAAGGCCTGGCAGCTCCTCCCTGGCCACCCGTTATGGCTGGTTTCCAACGAGATCAGGACAGCCTGCCAGTCATTTCTTTTGCTGCTTGTCATAGTCTCTGGAAAGTCAAGCAGATCTTCCCCTGCCCCCTTCTTTAACTGTGCAGCTGCCTCAGAGGCATCCTGGCCAACTTCTAAATCCCCTAGAAAAACAGCGGGCTCCTGTTCTAATGTGAAACTCTGAAGGAGATACTTGTGATACATGCAGGGAATGGACCAACAGACCTCGCAGAGAGTTGGCTCCTGGACTGCCGGTGAGACAGTAGAAAACACACACTTCCATTAAAACCCTGCTTAGGTCAAACAAACGGATGGGTGCTCACAGGTGTTAAATTCTACAGAAAACAAAGCAAAGCAAAACACAACAAAACATAAGACGGGAACTGGCAAGGAAGAGAACAGGCGAGAAGATGCAATCAAGGGCCAAGAGAGCCGGCAGACTGGCCAGAGTTAGAACAGCAGAATTCTGGATTCTAACCATGATCTCTGCCCCTGGGGCTACCCCCTTCCTGCTCTACAGTCACATCACATGAGCAAAGGTGGTTTTTAGGTGTCAGTAAAGGTACCAATCAGTGGGCTACAGGTTAGGGTGAAAATCCAGATGGGTAATTATAGCCCTTTCCACAGGTTTTCTCTGGCCGGCAGCAGAAGTCAGAAAAGGCTGCTGCGCCCTGATCAACTGGAAGGTAGAGGTCCCTCGGAAAGGGTGTGGCTGGAACAGAATGTTTTAATCAGCTATGTCGGAGCGCTCTGTTACCTGACAATATAAAGCAGAAAGGAGGGGAAATCCAGAGCCATGGTATCTGTTCTAAGGCACTTGTTGAAGAAAAAAATCCTATGTCCCCATTCCTGGTGATTAATGTAAACAAACCTAAGTACTAATAATTCTCCTACATGGTTAAAAGAAAAACAAAACAAAACAAAACAAGCCCCAAATCCTCCAGCAATGGCTTGTGAGGACATGGGTTGGGGAGGGAAGTAGATAAGGGAGGGCAGTGGCCAAGAAAACTGGGGTTGCAAAGGATCCGCCTACCAGAAGGCAGAAGTGGGCGTGTTTCGTGGGGTGGAGCTGTGGATACCTTCAGACCTGGTGCTGTACGGAGCATAACCTTCCATATACTGACTGCTTTTAAAAAAGGAAACTAGATATAAATGTTTATAAAATTTCCACAATTAAAAACACTTCTAATACAATACACAAACTAGCCAAAACATACTTTTCAGCCCAAGATAAGTATGAACCCCAACAAGTCCCTTTGCTAAGTATATAGAGTCAGGCTTTTGACAATCTCCCGAAGAGAAGAATAATTTAAGATGTGTCTCATAACACTATGGGCACCTTCCTGGAGGTGCTCAAGGCTGAAGTCACTCACTGCTAGAGTTTTGGGATTCCAAAGTGAACCAACTCCTCCCAAGAACATTCTAGAAATGGTAGTTCTACATGCTCTGATTTCTAGGCCTTTGCTCTGTCAACCACTATGTTTTCAACAAGCCCCGGCATGGGGAGGTTCGCAGTCAACACATGATAAAGCATGGGTGTGTGCATGGAGCTAACCCAAACGGATTTCTTCAGAAGGAGAACATATGTGATGGCTTTTTTCACCCAGGGACACAGCGAAATAATTTTTTTTCTTCCTTTGAGGCTTTCTGCACAGCGTCAGGTTGTTGGCTTTGAGCAGACTCTTCGGTGCTAATTAAAAGGAACTGTAAAGCTATAGTGGGCTGTTGGCCCAAATCATTTCAATGGTAGAACATTTAGCAGCCTCATATTGTCCCCATGCAGCCCTGCAGTGGTGGGTGGCACCGGAGTGGCTCCCTGTAGCTTTAAGTAGCAGGGATGTGGCACTGTCAGGAGGGCTCCTAGGGGAGTCCTGATAGCTGAGCCCAGGACGAAGCTGCAGATGGGCATGGGCAGGGCACAGAGACTGGAAGGATGCAAACGTGGCTGGATGTTGATGGAACTAGGACAACTCCCCAGGTCCCAAGCAAAGGAGCTAGAACTACAGGGAGAAGGTAAAAAAAATACCCAAATGAACCCTGGTGACAGACCTTGACAGCTTAAGAAGGAAACTTAACAACAACAACAAATAACAATAAAAGAACAGAGAGGCCATTTTTCCAGCTTTAGCCTGAAATGTCATAGTCACTGCAGAACTTTAACAGGTCAGGTCCTCTGGGATACAGCAGAAGTAGGCCCTGGAAAGAGAACTGGGTAAGAAGAATAGGGGATGCCATTCAACAAAGGTTTCTAGCACAGTGCCAAGTGGACTTGTCTTCAAAGTTATGACAGACTGGGATAAAGGATCTAAGCTTCCACACCCATGTCATTCATGGACTTTGCACAAAGCAACTGCTAAGCAGTGCGTTACGACATGGATGATTACTTACCAGGCCACTTTACAGAGCATGGCCACCATGGCATCAGTGTGTATCAAGCACAAAGCAGACGACTGCGCCATTTGCCTCTCCCCACATGGCAACTACAGTTCTATGACCCTAAGAACTCAAGGCCCATAAAAGTGAGCTCTTTTCTGTGACATCTCATATCTTATGTGGACAGCCAAGGTATTGGCCAGACAGACCAAAGTCATGAACATGGCTGGGGGCAACCCAAACCAGGAAGGAAAATTAGCAAGGTAAACGTGGGGAAGGGACCACAGCATTCTGAGTTGTGAAATGGACCCTTGGTGTGGAAACCTTTCCTTTGGCTTGACTTGCTTTGGTGCCACTTCTTCAGAACCCATGGTGACACTGCAAGGGCTCCACCGGCAAAGAACATGGGAGCCAAATCACACCAGCCTCTTCAGAGATGGTGGCTTGCAGAAACCTATGAGGAATTCTTGTAGGAGAAAGCTACTGAGCTTGAGACATGCAACTTAAGGGGCCATTGATGATGGCTTTGACATCTAGAAAAACTAAGTGATTTTTAAAGGGTTTGTGTAAAGCAAGCAAGTCAATCGATTGATTTTGGTTTTCCTCAGTGAAAATTCCTCTTGGAAATGGCAGTGATGCAGAATGATCTGCGTCTCTTGGAATGTGTTCTCAAATCCATTAAAAAGAACCGTGGCTGAGACTCCCTTTGCAGTAATGGAGACTCAGTCAGTCAGTCACATTATAGAAAGAGCCAGACAGCAGGGCTGGACATTAGACATGGACATGTCTTAAAAATTTGGCCTTCACTGTTACCTGATACTCAAACTACATAAAGAGCCAACAAAGAAAGAGAACTACAGACCAATTTTCCTTATGAACATGGATGCAAAAATTCTCAGTCATATACTGGCAACACAAATACATGAACACACAAAATATATCATCCACTATGATCAAATAGGCTTCATCCCAGAGATGCAGGGATGGCTTGACATGTAAATCGATAAATGAAAGCCGTCACGCAAACAGCTGAAGGACAAAACCACATGATCATCTCAATAGATACAGAAAAGGGCCACTGAAAAGCTCCAACACCTCATCATGATGAAACTCCTGGAGAGATGAGGGATATAAGAGACATAGCTCAACATTTAAAAAAAAGCAATTTACAGCAGGCCCATAGCCACCATCAACCCAAATGGAGAGAAACGCAAAGCAATTCCACTAAAATCAGGAACAAGACAGGGCTGTCTACTTTCTCCCTATCTATTCAATTTAATACCTGAAGTCTTAGCTGGAACAATAAGACAACATAAGGAGATCAGGAAATACAAATTGAAAAGGAAAAAGTCAAATTACAGATGATATTATACATAACTGACCCTAAAATTTCCACGGGAAACTCCTACAGTGAATAATAACCCCCCCCAAATCAGTAACCTTCTTATATACAAATCACAAACAGACTGAGAAAGAAATTGGGGAAATAACATGTTTCACAATAGCCTCAAAAAACATAAAATATCTTAGCATAACTCTCACCAAGCTTGCATAATAAAAACTTCAAGACACCGAAGAAAGAAATTGAAGAAAACATCAGAAGATGAAAAGATCTCCCATGCTCATGGATCAGTAGAATTAATATTATAAAAATGTCCATTCCTACCAAAAGCAATCTACAGATTCAATGCAATTTCCATCAAAATTCTAACACAATTCTTCACAGAACTTGAAAGGACAATTTTCAGCTCCATATGAAGATATAACAACATCAACAAATCCAGGACAGCTAAAACACTTCTAAATAATAGAAAAGTGCTGAAGGTACTTTCACCCCCAATCTCAAATTGTACCACAGAGCTATGGCAATGAAAACGGTACAGTATTGGCACAGAGGCAGACACATCAACCAATTGAGTAAAACTGAGGAGCCGGAAGTAAGTCCACACACATCAAAGGGCTTCTGCACATTCTGTTACAATAATAGGAATTCTTACATTCATACACAGCTCTAAAGTCTCTCATAGGCAGGAGCCCTGTCACCAGTCAGCAGACCCTCCCTGGGGGCTGTCAGCTCTGACAACCTGCCCTCCGAAACCCCTAGTGTCCTCTGAGTGAAACATTGGAATGATGGATGATGGTCAAATGCCTGTCTTCTTTATAATGTGGCCACTGGAGGGAGTGGATGGTATTCACCTCCAGGCCGCTGGCCAGCCCCTGGTGATTCCCAATACAGCATTTTTCTCAGAAGCTTTAATATCAACCATGGTGATATTAAAGCTTCCTTTGCGTGCTGTAAAGGAAGAGTGAGCTGACTTGAAGTTAGGGGAACTCAGTGCCCATCATTAGGAACTAGTAGTAACTTGGCCTGCTGATCAGTGAGCTAGCCGGCTCCTGGGAAATCACCCTGCCTCTCCAGACTTCGCTTTCTTGCCTCTTCACTGGCCAGGAGGAGATGGAGGCACAATGTGAAGGTTAAGAGCCCAAGTGAGATGCTGCAATTGACAATGGATTAAAAGCCATGGCACATTTGATGAAGGTAAGGGGCGGGGCTAGTTTTAAGCTCTCAGGTCCTTCCAGATCAAACATAACAAAAACCTCCATAGCTTGGGTTATTTAGCATACAGTTTATATACGCCTTTCTCCTGACACAGGTGGGTGTGTTGGCCACACATGGCTTTCAACTTGAGCATTAAATAATGTTTGCTGACCATGACAAGTGACAAATCCTGCAGTCACAGAGCCACAGGAGAGTAATAAAAGCCGGGTGGATAAAGCTTCGCTGATTCTTATGGTGGCCGGACTTCATAAGGTTCAGAAATGGGGACTCAGAGCACAGTGAAATATTAACCCTCTGGAAACTTCAAAGTTGGTTGTGTACGGGGATGCACAAAAGCAATGAGGGCATTAAGAAATTATCATCATGGAACCCAGGCAGAGATGCCGCTCTGGAGAAGTGAGTATGGCGCAATCCACTTCAGACGCAACCTTGCAAGCACCTGAAAATATGGAAGGGTCTGCCTCATTTCTATTACCAGAAAACAAAAGTCTTCCCCAGACTTGATCAGAAAAAAGTTTATGTGGGTTAAATTTATATGGGTCAAGCAATGAGTTCATAAAGACCGTAGATGAGAGTTCTTTCTTCTCTCAGCAGTTGGGTTTCTAGTCACCATTATCCCTTCCAGGCTCAGCAGCGAAGACCACTGACTGCTCTTCCAGAGGACCTGGGTTCAATTCCCAGCACCCTCATAGCAGCTCACAAGTGCCTGTAATGCTAAGATCTGACACCCTCACACAGACATACATGCAGACAAACCACCAATTCACATTTTAAAAGAAGTTTATCGTCACACGTAGAACACAGGAACAGATGTATGACTCCAGCAGCCTCCCCCTAAGGCAGACCATGAGATTCACAGAACTGTCAAAGCAATGCCAAAATTCAGATTTTTTTTTTACTTTTGAAAGCAGGGTTATGCTTCATAAAATACACCATGCATCCTCGACGGCCGATGCGCCCACTGCTTTGTCTAAAAGACTGAGTATTTATAACATTTGAAATGTAATATCTAATATAGTAAGTATCAGTAAGCTATAGTAAAATGCTCTTTGGAATATTCTGTAAATTTAGATTGTCTAAGAATGTCCTGAGGCCAAAAAGTTTGAACTTCTGGCCCCAAATTCTGCCAGTCAGATCTCGAAAAAGCCCAGGCTAGCACACCAGCTTTTGCAGGGTGTGAACACATATTGCAAAACACCCCCGACTATTTTACAGCCAAGTATGACCTATAAAACCCAAAGAAGTGAGGATGATTCAACGAGTTCACTGCTGAAAATTAGTTCACGCTCATTACCCTCACATCTGCTAAGTTTGGTCCTTTGAGGTTTAAGCATGTCGCACTCCTGCTGGCCACCACAAGATGGCAGTGTTGCACAGAAAATAGCCAATGCTGGGCTAAGCAAGGGTTTGTTATTTTGTTGTTTTTATTTTTTAAATAGGATGTAAAGGAGGGATTAGCCAACCAACACAGAGGTGCAAACACGAACACACACACACCCCTATTAAGCTCACATCCCTTTTGCTCCAAGCCGGAGAACACAGAGACACTGGCATGAAGACAGACTTGAATGTCAGTCCAGCTGACAGATGACCTAACTCAAACCCAGCTATTCCTCTACAGCAGGCGCCCCTAGCTCCAGCTGTACATTAGTGACAACTAGAAACTCTAAAATTCTCTGCTGGGACTTAGACCAAGCAGATAAATCTGGACTTCTTAGCGTCTCTGTTCTTTCTTTTCTGATCTTTTGGCCGTGCTGGAAACGGAACCCAGGACCTTGCACACACTAGGCCAGCACTTTACCAAGGAACCACTGGCTCTCCTAAATGTAGATTTCTGAGAGGAAGGTCAAGCCACCGTTTCTGATTGTTTTTTTAAAGAACTCCTCAGTAAATTCCAGTGTGCAACCAAGGGTGAGGGTCACAGGATTATATACTTTGTCACCACCAGCTGGCCCTAAGTGGGGTGTGCTGAATTAACTTAGAGTAGTCCTCCCACACCTTGGGGCTTCTGTCTTTAATGCGTTTCCATGCAAGAGAGTGTGTACCTACCTACAAAGGGCTGGGAAGGAAGGCCAGAGTCTAGGTTAGAACACAAGTGTTTCTCAAACAGAAAAGCAGTGAGCCACGGTAGACCGTACACCTTGTATGCCTGGATTTCTGCTCGTCTCATGACCCAGGGTCATGGGCCTGGGCAGCGCTTCAGAACCACCTTCTACCAGCCTTCCACTCAACATGTCAAGAGAACTGAACACGCTGTTTTCTGTTGTTTCTGTTTTTCCTTCCAGGAGTTTCATCTGCGTAAACTGAGATCCCCATCTCATCTTCACCGCTCCTGCCCCGCCCCGCCCGACTCCCGCCACAACCAAGTCAGCTGTTGCTCATTAATCCACACGGTTAGATTCCGACATGAGATAATAGCCAGTAAATCCTGGCTTCCTGAGAGCGTCAAGCCAGTTCAAATCCGTTCGCGCAGCGTTCCTGTTCCGTTTTTATGGCTGGGTATGTGCGACAGGAAGATGGATGACCACAGCCATTACTGTACCTGTCATTTTCGCTAGCCAGGCTCTACTCATCTTCATTTATCCTCAGCGCCTGAGGAAAGCCTGGTTGTATCAGTTACATGTTATTTCCAAAGAACCTCCTGAGGAGAGAATTGGCACTTTCCTGGACCTGTAATCCCAGCAGCTCTCTTTTTCACCTCCTCTATTACATCAATGGTTCAGTCTCTTCTCTGTGTGTGTGTGTGTGTGGGGGGGAGGGTGTAGCGCCTCAACTTGGTGAAGGTCACTGGTCAATATCTTGATTAACTCTAATGAAGACACAAAGAAGCACCACTTCAGCTCTCATGAACCCTCCCTAACTCTCCTGCTACCCCTGGACGAGTATGTGGCAATGGTCCACTTTTGACTTGACAACTCAAAGGAAAGTGTCCCAGTTAAGTTCTCTGGAAACTTCCGGCCTTCTGCTGCCTGTGGGGGCCGCTAAATGTGATACGTATTCATTTTCAGTTCTGGCTGATTCCTGCAGGAGCCTAACGGTGTAATGGACACACCTCAGCCATCTTAACTGTGAGGAGTTTACATGGAGTGCACCATTTTCTATCTGAGTCTTCTCGAGGTCTGGGAAATACTCTGTGCTGTAAAGCAAAGGGTTTGCTCAGGCTGTGGCTCTCTGGATCCCTTCTGCCCCGGGCTCAGGCTTCCCTGGATGCTGCAGGAGGCTCCCAGCCAGATTCCAGCTCTTGGAGGAAAGAACTTGCGCAGAGCAGGGCTGGAAGCTCCTGCCCTGGCTCTGGATCAGTCTGAGACACACACCAACCCTCCTTGTGAATTTGCTCAGTTTGTTACACTTAAGTTATCTACTCCTGCTTCATTCAACAAGTGTTTGCATGGGAATGCCTAGGGGCGTGCGGGGATTTGGAACCAGAAGTCACCAGAACAGGAGCTTTAACCTGGATATGGAAGGGGCATCCACTCCGCAGGTGCCCCAGAAAGACCTGATCCAGTGGCTCTGACCACAGGCCTGCATGTCTAAGCATCTTCTCAGGAAGGCCCAAGGGTCACAACTCAAACACCACTGATGTAATAGTGACCGAGGATACAGTGGGCTAAGACCACATAAAGACTATGTGCCTATCTCTGGGGTGAATCCTAGCAGATGTAACAAAGAGAGGATTGGGTGTGCTGGGCCCCAGGGAAACCTGAAGAACACAGGAAGGGGGGCATGTTAGGCTGAGGACTTAGAGAAGCGAAAGGTGATGTGGGGTAGAGAGGGAGGCCTGCAGCATAAGTAGCAAGGGCAGAGAAGGTGCCAGGTAGCAAAGCATGAGGGGCATTTCCATTGCCCCCTGAGCCTGCATTATCTCCTACCTGCCCTCCACACAAGGCCACACCACCGCTCCAGACTTCTCTCTGGACAGTCAGCACCAGTGCTCCTGGGCATTTCTTTCTTTCTCCAGAGATGTGCCTCATCAGCAAGTACAGTCTGGAATGGGAGAGGCTGGACCTTTCAAAGCACCTCTCAGCCTCCAGAGGCCAGGAGATGATAGGTTATTGTCTCTGCCTAGTTCCTCCGAGGACCAGTATGGCTTCTTACAAGACATGGAAAACCAAAGAACAGACTCATGGATGCCAGTTCCTTCTTAGCCTCTCTCCTTGCTTGTTTTGCTTTCTCTGATCTGACCTTTCCCACCTTCTTTCTTGGGTACCACTTGAGATCTTGAGTCTCTTTTGGGAGTCCAGGCTCAGGCACGTAGCTAAGGTCTTGCTGAGGTATTTGAACTTTATCCTGCAGCAAAAATTAGGACAGCACTGTGGAGTGCTCTTCAGGGGCCACCGGGCATTTTGCGGCACCTTGGGATTGAGAGAAAAGCACTCAGGGTGGCCTCCATCTGCTCCAAAGGCTTCTGCTGGTCCTTCTGGCTGAGAAGCCTTCCTCGTTATGGTAATGGCCTTCAGGCCAGCGACAATGCAGATAAAGCTCTCTGGATGGACGGCTAGATCACAGAGAACCTATTGTGAAAGTAGCATCTGGTATGAGGGTGAGCAGCCCAAAAATAGACAGTTTCTCAAGCTAGGTGGTAAGGGAAAAGAGGGTAGTGCTATCAGAATCAGGTCCTCAGTGAAGGGGCGTTTCCTAAGGAGGCAGAAGGAAGGGCTGCTGGCCTGGCTTTGCGGTAGGAGAATGGAAATCTAAAAGGCTTTGCTGCCTGTGGCAGGCATAAAAGAGCGTTTGGGACACTGATCCTACAGCAGCTAGAGGAAGGCAGTGTAAGCAGTGAAATGGGATGGAAGAGGGCAGAAGACTAGGAGTTCCTGGGGAAGAGGTGGGAGGACCAGCAGGCAAAGGCAAACCTCTCTCCATCTCAAGGACTTATTCTCACACTGCAGCCATTTCTGCCTAGTGCTGTAATGACTTTCTTCCAGTTCCAAACCGCCAGTGAGTCCTGAGAGCACAGATCTTGTGTGAACAATCTGGTGGAAGACGAGGGAACTGTGAGCACGAGGCAGGAGGCTGAAGGTGGGGAACTGGATCAGCTCTGCTCTGCCTGTGCAGCGGCCAGGGCAGAAAGCGCTTTCCTTGGCTTTAATGTGACGTGTGTCCTTAAGACATGGGTGACCTCTTTATTCGTGCTCCAGTCTTTGAGTAGATGCTGCACATGTCATGGTTCAGAGTTCAAAGGGCTTCAAACAGGAGCAAGGAAAGGAAAAGCTGTTTTCCACGTGCACTCTTTCAGATACCTGCTCCCCTGCCCCCAACAGTCAACAACGCCTGCCCTTTAAGCTTTATGATTTGACAAGAAATAAGCACGTGAAATCAGTGTTTTCCTGATAGTGACACACATCACACTTTCCTCTTCCGCAGCAGCTCTGCTCATCGCTCTTCTTGTCCTGGGGGTGCATGCACGAGCCGCTGTGGGACGCGGAGGTTGTTTTCTGACATTTGCTACCACCAGGAACAGTGAAATGAATGAACAAGACATAACTGGGGCTGACCATCCTCCGAACGCAGTGAAATAAATGAGTAAGTCATAACTCATGCTGAATGTCACAGGAAGAAAACAACAGTGAAATGAATGAACATGATATAAGAGGGGCTAAGCATGCCTGGACCGGTCAACAAATGAATAAGATTCAACCCAGGCTTCACACCCTGCATCTCAGATTTCAAAGACGCTGGGAGTGTTTTTTACTCAGGCTTTTGGATTACCAATGAACAACTGCTAGTCTATCACTAATTGAAAAATTCCTAGTTCTCCAACATTTTGGGCATAGGACACTCAACCTATATGCTATTAAAAGTGCTTTTACCACCCCGTGGATACACATTATTTTCCCACATTAAATACAGGTGCAGTTCACATCAGACTATACCCAGTTGATACAGGTGCACTTGCCATGCTATTTATTTGATTCAGAGGGATGCCTTTGGTGAGAAAGGTTGGTTCTCATGGCTAGAAACAGTAACGCATTTTCAAAAATCAGGCCACGTAAAGACTGAGTGATTTTTAGTATCCACTGACAGGACTGTGGCCAAATCCAAGGGGCTACTTTAGAGCGACAAAGGCAATGGGGGCACAGTGAGGCGCAGCTGCTCTGTAGATTAAAGATGTTCTGATCGTGGGATGAGAAGCCTGGGCCCACCTCTTCATCCTGCTAGTGTGAAGCAGGAATATGAAGACAGACATGGAGAGTCCCGCCTGTGGATCTGGCAAAGCCACTCTGAATCTAAAATGGGAAAGTGTTCCATGTATGTGCAATCTGGGTGTTGAATTCCAGGGTTATTCATAGACTGCCTACCACACCATTTTTCTGAAGATCAGTAGATAATCTATGTGTGCTATAAATTCTAAAGTTCATTTCGTGTAAGAGATTGCACTAGACCAACCATTTGAATTAAATGACCCAAATATACCATGTTTTAAAAGCCAATGGATTAAATAAAGAATTGTGGAGTTTACCTACTGGTAGGGGCTGAACCTTTACACCTTTATTCCCTCTGAAGGCTCGCCAGCCCCCACCTCATCTCCAGTTACTAAAGTCAGGTCTGTCGCCATTAACAACCTGGACAGAAAGTAAATCTAAACTAACACCACTCAAATCCTATAGAGGACTTAATATAGCCTTTTTTTCCCCAATTAGCACTGCCTGTGTTCTTAGATTCACAGCACAGTCTTCTCTAGATTTACTTGGAGGTAATTAATCAATAAAACAAATGGGTGAGCAACACTAGAGCCCCTGGAAGTAGACATACTGAATCTGAGCAATGCTGGGAAGTCAACCCACCCCACTCATTAAAGCCAAAGGCATACCATTAACCGAAACCGACAGGTACCTCAGGCTCCTCTCAGTCAATTCACTCAAGTTCCCACTAGCTCTTCTCCAGTCCCTGCCTCCATGGCAACAGGCCCCTGCCCTGCCCTGAAGGGCAGCAGGATCTCTAGCTAGACTGAGGCTTTTCCTAATCACACTTGTCAACACAGGTCACGGAGAAATGGATGGATGCTTATCAAGTTAACTCATAAGCTCCTGACAAAATGAGCGGCCGGCAGCAAGTGATCAGACCTAGTGTCCAGAGTATTCCTCAAGAAAGCCAACCACATCATTAGTGTCCAAAAAATTCAGCACTCCTAACAACTGTCCATCAAACCACTTGCTGAATAGAGCCTTCTTCCTTCAACACCCCCCTTCTTTCCTTACCACCCACCTCCCCAAAGTAAAGGGGTACTGGCCGGTCACCCAATGAGATTATATCAGATTACTCATTTTTCTAGGGCAGCACTTCTCAACCTGTGGGTCCCAACCCCTTTGGAGGTCAAACAACCCTTTCACAGGGGTCACCTAAGATCATCAGAAAATAGATACTTACATTACGATTCATAACAGTAGCAATGTGAAGTAGCAATGAAAATAATTTTACGGTTGGGAGTTCCCACAACATGAGGAACTGTACTAAAGGGTCATAGCATTAGAAAGGCTGAAGATTCAGTGCTCCAGGGAAATGTGTGCTGGCTCCATTTACGCCAACTTGACACCAACTTTAGTCATCTGAGAGGAGGGAACCTCGGCTGAGAACATGCCTCTGTAAGATCAGGCTGTGGGACAGCCTGTAGAGCATTTTCTTAATTAGTGATTGATGAGTAGAGGACCCAGCCCCTTTGTAGGTGGGGCCATCCCTGGGCTGGTGGTCCTGGGTTCTGTAAGAAGATGGGGCCAAGCAAGCCATGGGAAGCAAACCAGTAAGCAGCACTCCTCCATAGCCTCTGCATCAGGTCCTGCCCAGGTTTCTGCCCCGCTTGAGTCCCTTTGATGATAAACAGAGATATGGATGTGTAAGCCAAATAAACCCTTTCCTCCCCGACTTGTTTTTTGGTTGTGGTGTTTTATCCCAGCAGTAGAAACCCTAACTAAGACAGAGGGCACATCTTGTCACACTGTTTCCTGCTGAAAATTAACACCCAGAAATACCAGCTTCCATTGACGGAACTTCCTTGCTGGTTTCCACTGTGGGGCCTGCTTTCTGTAACACGCTGCATTTTCAGTGGCACTGTTCTCTGATTCAGAAATACATACATCACTTCAGAGACTTATTTCACAATTCATCTCCTGATTTATCAAGGCTGAGAGGGTCAGCTTTCAGATTTTCTATTCTAAATCGCTTTTGAACAGATTTACAAACACTATGAACTAGCTTTCATGTGGAACTGAACTCTGAAAGCACTCTCTATTTCTCTCTCTCTCCTCTCTTCCTTCTCTCCCCCACTCTCCCATAAAAATGTAAACAACCAGCAGTCCCCCCAAATTTCCCAAATCAATTATTGCTAAAAGAATACACAGGTGTTGGGAAGATATGAGAGTTATAAAAAGAAAATGGCAAATTATGTTTTCACGGGCCAGCTGCTCGGCTGATACGATGCTGTGGATGGCCCTCCTTTGCTCTGAGACTCAATCAGCAAATCAATTAACATCATGTCCCTGCTGCCAACAGCCTGGCTGCTCTCTCCAGCCATCCCAGGACTTGGTCAGTCTCTCATCTCTGATACCCAGTCCTTCCCTTCCACTTAAGCTTTCCTTGGTCCCCAACAGTCCTGGCATCAGGGACCCACTTGAGTTTAATTAAGGATTAGCAGCCACCCAAAGGAGCAGGATTTCCATTTTGTCCTCCCTGTCTCTCTCTCTCTGATTCAGTTCAGCCCCTCCTACAAGCCGGGCTCGCCTCAGCTACAGCCGGTGCCCACGGTTGTTTGGTTGAAACCTGCTGCTCGCTCCTGCACAAGATGGGAAACCCCGTCTGCCTTCCTTTCCCAAACCCCACCAGGACTGAAAATCTCGGAACAAAGGAATGGGGACCAAGAGCTCAGTTCCCTGTTTCTGGCAGCTGATGCAACCACCAGCCCGCCCAAGTGCCTGCCCAGGGGCCCAGCTTTTGCCCATATTTGGGCACAGTCCCAGCTCCTGGCTTACATGTCATCACCCCTTGCACAAGATTTATAAAACCCCCTTGCCTTAGCCCAGGGAGCGATTTCCCTGGCCGGGTTCTTTGAGATCGGTGAACCCACCCGCCTAATAAACCTCTATCTATTTAATTCTAATCTGGTCTGATTTGACCTATTAATGGTGTGGTGAGCTGTCACTCTCAGAGGGAAGTAGATATGATCAGCCAAAGCCAGATCAAAGGGCCACATCCCCAGAGTCTGCTGGCCAACTGCTGGCACCTTTCAAATAAGCCCCAGGTCCGAAGGAACAAAAATGGTTCCCCCTTCACCATATCTTGCCACTGCAAGGACACACCCAGCTTGCACACTCACCCAACTTAGGGCCGATAGCAGTGAGGTGCAGTGAGCTTTGCTGAGGTGGGGGGTGGAGAAAGTAAGCCTTCCTGGGACCACACCCATTATGATGAAGGTTTCTGTGCCTGTCAGTAATTTTTTTTAAAGATTTTTAAATTTACTTTTTATACAGTGTTCTGCCTGCATGTATGCCTGCAGGCCAGAAGAGGGCACCAGATCTCACTATAGATGGTTATGAGCCACCACGTGGTTGGTAGGAATTGAACTTGGGACCTTTGGAAGAGCAGCCAGTGCTCTTAACCTCTGAGCCCTCTCTCCAGCCCCTGTCAGTAATTTGCCATCTAGGTTAACCCACTTTCACAAGGCGGAGAGCTTCCCTTGCAACAACGTTCACACATCCCCAGGACAGACAGACACACATACCATACATCTGGCCTGTTTTGTCGCCAGAGACAGCCAGCAGGCATCATGTGACAATTTAAAACATTTTTTCACCCACTGTTTGGCATTCAACAATAATGAAGTGCTTTCTTTCTTTCAGACTACAAATAAACCCACAAATAACTGTTTGTGTAAGTCCAGGCTCTGACCATAGAGCAAATCATGGGACATTTGTGGGTCTTACGTTTCTCACATGTAACTCAAGAGAGGGTTGACCTGGAAGAGTGTAAGGTCCTTTTGGCATGCTAGTTCTAAAATGGGGAGGAGTCTCCTCCAACATTTTGACAAATTGCGTCTATCACAATCCATCCACATTCAGCACAGACCAAAACTATATCCCCCATGTCCATGCTACGGGTCGCTCACCTTCTCCACTGGCGTGTGCTCCTCGTTGGTGACACCAGCTTTCCTCGATTCGTTTTTAGACCTGCTCAGCCTTCGGGACACTTTTTCTCTGAGGAGGGTAGCATATCCAATGTGCTCATAGATGGGATTTGTGGTCATTTTGGCAATGTACTCAGCAGCCTTGGTCTCTATGTAGAGTGTGATCAAGCCATCGGTCACCAGGTCATGAATGGATTCGAACCTCTTCTCACCCACAAAGTGCTTCCCATCATGGAAGAGCCTGTAGTTTAAGGTCTGGTTCCCAAACCTGCCCATCAGAAAAAGAAGGATTACAACAGGTCAGACAGACACTGGGAAAGTGACAGTAGCTCCCAGGATATTCTATTTGCCAGGCCTGGAGTAGGCGCTTGCATCTAATTACTCAGAGATCCTTAGAGATGGGTACTATTATTATCCATATTTAACAGTAGATGCAACAGAGTCATGAAGTACTGTGGCTCCATGCTGGAGCCCATGTCCTTGGAAGGAAGCAGATAGGATGTAAACTCAGGCACACATTGGGAATGTCCTATCAGTGACTCAGGACATTAGGTCATCCAATCTCATATTTGTGAAGGTCAAAACTCTGATTTACAAATATGGCAACCCAAAACTCCTTTAATGGAAAATGACAATTACCTCTGCAAGTACCACCGCTCCCCACAATGTCCCTTATAATCACATCTCTGACTGCTACCCCATCTCTACCACCCCAGTTAATGAAGCAGGAGAGAAATATTAGTTAAGTGTATCACCAATGTGGTTTCCCTCAATCTCACCTTCCTGACTACCTGTGCCTCCTATGGGCTGCCAGGCGATATGAAAGTGCTCTGCCTACCCGAAGTCCTTGACCAATTTTGAAATACTCCCGCATCACTGCGCCACTGAAGACATGCTCTGTACATCTTCAGTTTCAACTTAGAAAGCTCCTTTTTGAGGTCACACCATGGAGACAGTACATTAAACACACACCCTTCATGGGCCAGCCTGGGAAGTCTCTCCTCTGCATCTATTTTTCCTACGGAGAGCGCTCTGGTCCATTTCTGGAAGTCCACAGGAGGCCTCTGAGGAGCTAATGGCTTGGCATACACAAGTGACATCTGCATGCCTCAGCACATGTGTTGGCCAAGCTCAAGAGGAGCCTGCCCTATTAGCTCACTGGCATGCTTGACAGCAGTCACCATGGCGAGTTCCGGGTCAAGGCGGTCCTTGAGAACTCAGGAATGATGGGCTGCCTGTCTGTGAAGCACTCGCACTGACAGTCTGCCTGACTGCAGCCAGGTAAACAAGACACTCAGCCTCTAGCAAAGTAACCTGAGCAGGAGTGAGGGTGCAGACTCAGCATCTGGGCTGAGAGGGGCAGGCACTGGAAGTGGACAGTGAAGGGGGCTGTAAAGCCCAGCTGGTGAGTCTGATGCCCCTGTACTTCCCACTTAAGCGGGTGCAGACGGTGAATTTTACATCATGTGCATTTTACTGTAGCAGGAAACTGAGAAAGCCGGGAGTGTCATGTGACATCCTGAGTGAATGTACCTTGTTGACACTGGTACAGCCATGTTAAAGACCCCATAGCCTCAGACTCAT
Source organism: Pachyuromys duprasi (assembly GCA_028658305.1). Taxonomy (NCBI): domain Eukaryota; kingdom Metazoa; phylum Chordata; class Mammalia; order Rodentia; family Muridae; genus Pachyuromys; species Pachyuromys duprasi. The sequence goes on along the minus strand of CM053763.1, from coordinate 76,105,548 downwards.
TGGGAAAGTGACAAAAATCCCCCCAACCCCCAGTCTCCCGGAGGTTCAAAGAACACTAGCAAAGCCTTCCTGGTGTCTCAGTGAGAATATTGACATTGTACCCAGGACAGGCCCACCGTAGCTTTCTCTCCCTGGAAGTCTACAGCCTGAATACTGCTTCCCCTACAGAGGCTGAATCTACTGAGATTAGCTAACCCCGCCTCCTTAGCCAGCGGTAGACTAGAAACCTTCCGAGGTGCTACAGGACCTCGGGAAGGAGGAAGGTCCATCCACCTGGTCTCCGCTTCCTGTGTCTGTCTCTATTGTTTCACCACCCCAGTCAGCTCTGTCCATGGTACATATTACCATTTTTTAAAACTGGAAAATCAAGGTCGGGTATGGTGGCACACGCCAATCCCAGCACTAGGGAGGCAGAGGCAGGCAGATCTCTGTGATTTGGAGGCCAGCCCGGTCTACCAACTGAGTCGCCTCCAACTGAGTCCAGGACCGCCAGGGCTATTACACAGAGAAAAAAACAAAAAACAAAACACCAAACCAAACCAACCAAACAAACAAAAAGGAAATTAATAAAAGCCACTTTGACAAACTGTGAGTGAAACGCAACTCACCTTAGGGCTAGAGTGTAGCATCCCGGCTGACGCTGGCTTTCTCGAAGGATGTAGGCACCCTCCACGCCTCCTAGAAGCTCATCAGCCTGCTCCCGGGAGATGATCCCATGAAACCTGAAGGGACAAGGCAGTCACTGCTCTGAGCAGACCATGTGCAAAGTAGGACCTATGAGGACTAGCCTAAAAACCATGGTTCCTAGGTCTTTAGATGCCCACTGTCTCCACCGGAATGAAGAGAGATGCATTTATGGCACATCTTGAAGATCCTCTTGGAACTACCTCCCTGCTTTCCCCCAAGGAGTCACCAACACAGAAAAACACACAGTCCACCTAGCCTTCTGCTACTGTCTCTCCTCTCAGGCTGAAAATGAAGACTGAAATGAAAGCTCCGTTACGGCTCCTTTCCAACCATGGGGAATAACAAAAGAGCAATTACCAATTTAGCTTTCAGCTCAAACACAGAGAACCATGGATTATCCTGATTACAAATGAACACTTATTGATTAGCAGCCTGCCTGCTTCTGGTGCTGGACCTCGTTAATTTCAGAGGCTCGTTCTCTGGAAAGAAGACCTGGCTAGAAGCCAGGTTCTTCCATTCCTTTACATATGAAAGTGATTGTTTAGGTGGATGTTTGCAAAAAGAACCGACTTTCCTGTCTTAATGATAATGTTGTCTCCGTTTTCTCCATGAACACACACACATGTAAAAAATGTGGCACACTGAAGGGGTACTTCTGGCTTGTGGAAGATTGCATTGGCCTTCTGAAGATAGTTGTTTGAGACCTAGTGCTTGGGTAGGGACTGGTGAGGTTGAAGGCAGGTGGTTGGGTGGATCTATTTGTCCTTCTGCCTTTAAGTAAAGATGAAGGCTCACAGCCATCACTAGCAATTCTTTGTTTTGTTTTGAGATTGTCTATGATGTAGCCTTGGCTCTCCTGGAACCCATTAAGTACAGCAGGCTGGCCTGCCTGTGTCTCTTAGTGTGCAACCATGCCCAGCTTTTTCCTTTTCTTTTCTTTTCTTTTTTTTCTCTCTGTCATCAGTAGCAATTCTAGTCTCTGTGTGTCTAGGATGAAGGAGTCTTGAGTTTGAAAAGAGGTCAAAGGCCAGGGACTCCTGGAACAGGAATGAACGCCTCTATCTGGAACTACCCAGTGGTAGAAAACTTTGGGGGGATAATCATATAATTTTTTTTCTGAGCATAAAAATAACCTTTGTCACCCCCCCCCCATCCTCAGTCCAAGAATACAAAAATTAGGCTGGAAGTCATGAGTGCGCATGCATGTGTGTGTGCATGTATGTTGTCCTAATTTTCTCTTTTTCAGTATTCTTCTCTTCAATGTTCTGGTCCTAGGGGAGCAAAGATGCTGAAGCATCAATGGTCCTGTATGAAAAACGCAGCTCTTAGGTCAAGGCAACGATAGCTTGGCAGGGGGTGGGGGATGGGAGGAGTCCTTTGCTCTACCAAGTTCTGGTTTTAAATCTCAGGAATCAGTGCTTAGATTTCAGTGTTGGGGAATCCTGGGAATTCGTGTTGAGATGTAAGAGCAACCCTATTGCACAGTAAGAGACCAAAGTTTCCTTTAAGAAGAGTGACACAGTGGAGGATGGGTCTTGTACACTGTATATGACATTGACTTCCATGGAGCAGAGGGGTTTGGGACGTCGTGAGTGAAACCACTGGACTCTGAGGCATTGTGGAGAAGTGTCCTGTGTGGCATTAACTCTGGCAGGGAGGGTCGGCAGTGGCCTTGCTGAAGAGATCTGAGGGCAGCCTTGCAAGTATGACGGAGGTGACACAGGGACAGGACAAGAGAGCCAGGAAGAGCAGAGAACACAGAGAAGTTTCTTATCAGTCAAAAAGGACAGAAGCTGGCTCCGGAGGAGCTATGAGGGTGAAGCATTTAGGATACGCCAGGAGGTGCCAGAGCAGGCAGAAGTGTGGTCGGTAGGGTAAGGTGCAGACTTAGACCGCAGAAGGCACAAGGCCATGGCGCCCTGCTTACTCCTGCAAGAATGGGGCCAGAGGGCTGGGAGTGCTCCAGTCTGAAAGCGGGAAAGCAGCTAAGTATTAGCTTTCTTGAACCAGAAATTGAACTGGTGGCCACGGGGCACAGGTGTGCTTCAAGAATCAAGACTGATCGCTCAAAGGAAGAGAGCTGCAGTTGTGTGAGGCTGAAACACTCTGTGATTTACACATTGTTTAAAGAGGCAGACTATCTGGATGAAGGGTGGGGAGAGTTGTGGGTGTTTCCCACCATCTATTTTTCTACGTGTTTTATTTTGCCAAGGTTGTCAGGTGTTAAATATTAAGAACGAAAATGGTAGGACAGGAGTTGCGCCTCCGCAGCTAAGAGTACTGGTTGCTCTTCCACAGCACCCAGTACCCACACAGCAGCCCACAACCATCGCTAACTCCAGTTCTAGGGCATCTGATGCCCTCTTCTGACCTGTGCAGGCATCGGGCACACTTGACATGTATGTAGGCAAGCCATGCACACCCTTAAAAATAAAAATTTAAATTAAAAAAAGAAAGTGGTAGCTCACAGTGGGAACATTCAGAATTGAAATGTTGCCAGTATAAATGATATGGAAGTTTAAACAGTACAGAAATATTCTGCTTCCCCAGAGACACCCACTGTCACCTGTCTTGGAGCTTCGTCCTGAGCAGTGCACAGATATGTGCATTGCTTTTTCACTAGAAGGGCCAAGAAAACTTCACCTTTTAAAAACAAGAGAAGCAGAACCTTGCAAGCTTTCCATCAGTCTTCCTCTAATATAAAATATCCTTCTGTGATTAAGAAAACACTTCCATGCTTTCCTGTCTCCTTTGTTTACAGGACGTGGTGAGTTAGGAGATGAAATAGAATAGATTATGCAAACAAACTGTGTAAAAAAGTTTATTTACATTATTTATTATATGAATAAATAAAGCACCTGTTAGATTCAGGTACAAAACTGTATGTGGAAAGTTTTCCTGTTTGCTCTCTCTTGAAACAAAAATAATAACTGTACAATTTACAAGTAACCCTGAAGTCAGTTGGACACTAGTCACATGACAACCTAGATCAGCTGTCAAAATAGTAGGGTGGATGAGAGAGGAGCCTGCACTCCTGAGTGGGCTCTTGAGAAAGAATGGCTGGCGGGAGGCTCATAGTCTGGCAAGAAAGGCTCCCAAATGCAGCTGTGGCCACTGGGAAGGAGCACTGGGCTAGGACGACCAAACAGTCCTTTAATCATGAAGCTGAGACTCTTCTGGGTATGGGGGTGAGAGGGAGGGTCTTCCATTAGCCAGAAGAGCAGAGGGGAAGGGGGCAGGGAGCGCCATTGAAAGAGGTTGTGCCTTATCATGCTTCTCAGTTGACCTCAGGAAGAGAATGACCCATGTACCTTTCCCTCTTGGACCATCCCACAGCCCTGATTCTGTAAATGGCTCTGGGCCTCTCAGTCTCAGACTGCAGATTGCTTTGCTCGTCCTGGCATTCGCTTTGTGCTACGTTGCTAAGGTTGTCAAACAGAGCCACGGCTGAGGTTAAAAGGAGAATGTGGCTGGGTTGGAAGGAGAATAAAAATATTCTTAAGGCAATTTGGCTGATATATCCAGGTCTAGAGCGCGATCCTTTCGGTTTTCTGCCACTGGAAGGGGAGGGGGTGGGAGGGAATGCTTTTTCCTGACCACTATGCTGTGAGGATCGTGACACTCAGGGATTCAGCCGAAGGGCACAGTCTTTGCCTTTTAAGTGTTTGTATTGTATCAGGGTATACAGTAAAATGAAATGCTGATGCCTCCCATTTCAAACACTGGCCAGGCACCTGGAGGCTGGCTCTGAGAGGAGAACTGCATCACAAGACTCTCCCATGCCCCACCTTTGTGGAAACCGGGTACCTGAGTGTGGGAAGGGAAATTCAACACAAAAGTGTCTGATTGCGCTTATTCTTCTTACTATACTTTCACAATAGATGTGATGAAGACCATGTTGGGAAATATTTCATAGTTAATATTTGAATGACATATGCAGTAACTACTTATTAAATTATTAAAACAAAGAATAGTATAATACATACTCTCTTCCATAATATTTTGGTCTGTTTTCCACCTATATTAAAAAGAAGAAAAATGTTAATGATGCATTTGAATTCAAATCAGCCAGACAAAAACGTGATTCAGATAAACAGCTAGCGTCCTGGTTGTAATTTTACTATAGATTCATTCACCAAATCAAAGATTCATGAAGCTTTAGAATTAATCAACACGTTCTAATGGATAGGAACGATCCAGAATTATTACATTTCTATATTCATTAGGCTCATTTCCCATCTAAACCAAATCAACTCAATAAAGGATTTTTTTAAAAAAAAGACAAATAAATTTTTTTCCAAAGGAAACAGTAAGAGATTTATGAAACATTTTAACTTCATTCTAAAAGACAAGGCAGATACTTCTAGCATGAATAAAACATAAGCATTTATTTCAATCTTCATTTAATTGTTTTGTTTTGCACTTATGAAAAAACAACGGTTTGCACCTGGATAAAAAATAAAAGAAATATCATTTGGTTTCTTCTCAAATAAAATTGGTATTCTAGCATTCCCCTTTATTTTTCAACAAATGCCTAGTAATGGGCCACAATTCATTTGATATCCAAGGCACAGTATACAAAGGGCAAGACTGAAATAAGTATATCAGATTTGATCACATGTTTCATCTATCACATAAGATTTTTATGTCCTGATGTTCACAGTATTGGCTTGATAAGACATGAACACAGACTTATATTTGGCTCTCAATCCAAATACAGTTGAACTGTGTAAAGTTAGAAGTCTTATTGATAGTTAAACATTTGGGAACACATTTGTGTCTGTTCACTGGTATAGGACATGTGCGTGGCAGATGTTTTGTCCATAGTCAGTTTTGTCTACAGCAAAACAGACTCTTTTCCTAAGAAAGCTCACATATAGGCACAGTACTTAGATTTCTAGATACCAGGCAGGTTGAAGATATATGACCACCTCCCCTCTATCCCAAAGGATACAGGGATTCTAGGATATTATAGACCATGAGGAAAGCTCAGAAGGGGAATCCAGGGCTCCAAAGGCCACCTCACAATCTAGCTATGACAAAGTTAGCTCACACACAACTAATTATCTAGACACTTCTAAACACATGTTCTTTCTATGTGCATTTTATACCTAAAAAGTGTTCAATCAAAAGGCTGCTCATAACTGTTGATCTTTGAGGTGTGAAGTCTACTCCATGTTTTTGTGAAGAAACATTTAAATGAGATAATTAACTAAATCACGGAGTGTATAAAGAGGCTCCTTCTTAGCAGGTGTCTTTTCTATAAATGCTATGCTCTATTGTCACTTTACACATCGGTAACTTTTTAAATACGAGCTGAAAATTGTCACAGATATCATTCTATTGGCTTTTGAAGTTCTTATTTATGTAACACTACTGATATTCAATTGCCACATTAGTGTGCCATAGAGGCAATTCAGATCTAGAAAAGCCAATGGATATAGGCAATGCATGGTGGCAAAATATCTTGGAGATCTAATAGTCCAAAATTCTTTAGTAGGGAAACTTTTTCATGCCCATCTTTTTGGCTAATCTATAATTCAAGGTACAAAATCAGAGTGTAGTGGTTAGCCTCATTTTATCCCTTTAGGAAATGAGTCACTAATCAAACTTCTCATGTGGACAGCACTATAGGTGAAGCTGACTGCCAACTCCCAGAACGTAGGTAAGAGGTTGATAACTATTGAGTTTAATTGATTCTTAATAAGAATCAATTGCCCTATGTTTCATTAGGTTATCAATTGCTCCTATTAAGAATCAATTGCTTTCGGTTTACTCATCACTTAAGAAAATACACAGCACACATATTAGGATGAGGCCACTGTGTTTATCTCTGCCGTTGTTCATGCAGTGATGGCCAAGCAAATACAGGGATGGCACAGCTATGAAGAGCTCCTGGGTTTTTGTGCTCACGACATGTGGGGTACACGAGGTGAAATCTAACATAGACTACCAAACAGGGACATCAATACAGTGTCTTAATGTCTCCCTAACAAGATCTTGCCAGAGAAGACTGAGCCAAGCAATGAGCAAACCCCTTAGGTGTGAAACCACTTAACATAAACCATGAATACCAAGTGACAGAGGACACTGTGTACATGGAATGGAGACAGGAAAGAAGCCATAAACATCACCAGAGAGATGTGGTAAAAATACTATTCCACCTTTATCTGCACTCAAATTTGGGAAGGCACCCTGCCTGCCTTTCTTTATCTTCTCTAAATTTGGGAGATTTACACAGGACAAAAGATGGATGCAAGAGAGAGGAAGGCAAGGGTGTACTTGGCCCATGACCAAGCTCCCACTGATCAAAGCTGTTCTGTCCAGGCTCTTTTCCTTTATTCTCTCTGTAGTTCTTGAAAAATACATATGTGTAATTGTTCATGCTGGAGAGAGAAAACTGCTGGAGTTAAAAGCCATCTTTGTTCTTTTTTTAGTTTTGTCGTTTGTTTTTCTGTTTGTTTGTTTGCTGGCAGAAGTCTCAGGAGAGCCTACACCCATCCAGTGAGCCTCCGGTCAGGCCAGCTCTTACTCTTTAGTTAAAGGCCCCTGGAAAAGCCATAGCTTAGATCCAGATAAAACATTGTCAGCTTGGTATCAAGCCTTAAGGGACTGGGTCCTGTCTAGTGAGACTGCTAACCTCCACAGTATGGCCCAGAAGAAGCCAATATACTCTCTCGCTGGGCACAGCTCGGCTAGCCATAACATTCTCTGTCTGTGTCTGTGTCTCTGTCTGTCTGTCTGTCTCATGTGTTTATGGTGTATGTGCTTGCCATGTCTGCATGCCCATGGATTCACCTGGAAGCCAGAGCCAGAGGAAGACATTGGGTGTCTTACTCTCTCATTCTCTGCCTTATTCTTTGAGAGACGGCCTCTTGGTGAACCTGGGGGGCTTTCTTTTCATTTTTCTTCTGGAGAGGAAATCCTCCCATTCTTCCCAGCCTGGAACTCCTTAAACACAAATTTAAGAATGCTACCTGCCCCTCCCCCCTGAAGCAGGTGCTGGCCCCACACCCTGTGCCACGGGGCCAGCTGGCCCCACACCCTGTGCCACGGGGCCAAGCTTTTTGAGACTTTCCTGAAGCAGCAGTCATGCCATTCCTTCTTTTCATTTTAGCCTCAGGGTCCTCTCCATGTCTGGCACAGGGTAGAGGCACCCTGTATCTGAATCTCATACAACCCTACAAAATGAATCAGCCAGCACGAGCCTATGTGCTGCTTTCATGACGAAAAGTACCAATTTATTGCTAAAGCATCCTGAAAGATCAAACTTCCAAATGTTGCTAAAATCCTCCCAAATAATCATGAAAACTGTAATAAGGATCTGGTATAGTATGAAACATTGTAGGATTACTCTTCTAATTGTTTAACATACGGTAGAGTAAGGCATGTGTATGCCTCTGTGAGGTGCGGAGCTGAACAGACTGGGAATGTCATCACCCTTCTCCACTGAACAAGTGCCATAATAAAATAAGCAATGACATCCTCTTGCTAAAGACAGGAATGTTTTCCCCTAACTGGAACAGAGTTGGCGGTGCCCTCCGGTATGCCTGAGCTTACCAAATTCCAACCACAGTTTCTCAGAGGAAAGGGAGGGAACTTTGTTCTCTCTTTAAACTTAGTCCAATCAGGAAAACACAGAGCTCTGAAAGAATCGTCCTTCAACAAGCTAGCACCCTCCTACTCAAAAGTATCACAGGGAAAGGGTGTCACCAGGTCATTAGGGCCAGAGCCTTGCCCTCACCATGGAGCATGAATCTGCACCTCAAAGAGGAGCCACAAAAGTCTTAGCATCTTAGAAGGCACCAAGCATCTGGGAACTTGGTACCATGAGGAAAGATGATGCTAAATGGCTGGTGAGCCCTTCACTGTGGCTGTTAGTCAGTGTTCGGAAAGCAAAGAGCCATGTGCTTAGTGTAAGCCTGCAGGAACATGACAAATATGGAGGCAGGTCTTTCCTCACTGTGACTCTGGAGAGGTTATTAAACTTCTTTGCATCTCATTTTCTTCAGTCTTTAATAATATTGGTGCTATCAAGGCACATTATTTTAATGTTACAGTTTCAGGTATCAGATGAGGCACTATCTATAAAACCTTGAGACTTGGAACAGTCTGGCGATGCTCGTAACATTACTGAGTGTCACTATGTATTAAGTTTTCTGGACACTACTTCATTGTGCCATCTATAACACAAGGAGGTGAGGATTCAGAGCTAGTACCAGCTTGGCCATGATACCCTTTACCCCAGGGCTTCTCTGCTCTTCTAGCAAACACGAAAAATGTTAAAGCCTTGGTTGGCTCTCAAAATTCCTCCAATTTGCTTATCTGGAGGGCTTTGGGGTTCTCTTTGATGAGGATGAACACCTTAAAATCTCTTCCCCTGTAATTTGAATTCCATCAGTGAGTTAGCCAAGGAGAACTTTGATAAACCTGCCATGACGTCCTGATGTTCTGAGTCTTGCATCCTTTTTCTATGATTTAGAATTATATTTCTTCCCAAACTACCAGGTTTATTCCCTGACGTATTCTGCTAATTTTAAGGAAGACTTCTCAGCAATCTGCAAAAGCCTGGAAGAACAATCTGGTGGCAGCTGCACTGTGAGAGGCAAGGGGTATAATCCTTAAATGAGTTTCTCTACCGTCAGATTATCATTGCTTAGATAAACACATTCTTTTATGTTCAACACAAAGTCATCATTGAGGGTTCCAATAATTGAAAAAAAAAAGACAAAGCTTTTTAAATCCCTCAGCAGCTGGTATATGTTAAGTTTATACTTAACAGAAATAATTTTAAAAACCTAATTTAGGAACCTTTTGCATGAGGCAGCCAGGCTGCTGGGTTCTCTGAGATATGCATCAAGTGTGTCAGAAAGGCCTTTGATGGAGATTTGGGACTGGTCACACTGGGATAATTTTACCCACAAAATTTAAAGACAGTTAATTCCTTTCTAATTAGAAACCAAAGATCTCTGCTGAAAAGAAAATAAAGTAAAAGCCCAGGAATTTTCATTCTTGTAACTCAAAGTGCATGGTATAGAGTGAAAACTGAGTACATCCAAATCCTCCACGTCTTTCTAGAACCCAAAGCCTTATTTTTTCCTAGGGCATTACTTTAAGCTTTCTGAACCTGTAGCTGAGCCCCAGAGATGACTCCCTCCTTTCTTGATCAGAATGTGTTATCACAACACACCATCAGGGAGCTGAAGAAATGGCACCTTGGTTAAGAGCATTTGCTGTTCTTGCGGAGGACCCGGGATTGTTCCAGCTCTGGTTCTAGGAGATCTCGTGCCCCCTTTCGGCCTCCATGGGTATTACACATACGTGGTACACAACACATAGAGGCAACACACTCGTACACATGAAATAAAAACAAATCCTTAAAAAACGGGGGGGGGGGGGGGGGGGGG
>CM053763.1:76078934-76095354 GCA_028658305.1 Pachyuromys duprasi | reverse complement strand
AGACGGACCGAAGCAGCTCTGTCTTTGGTTTTGTTTTCTGCCTTTGACTTCTCTTCTTAGATTTTTCCCTTGGAATTTGATTTAAAAGTTAGTGATGCTTATGCAGAATATAAAAGACTTTTTCCTAGACCAGCAGTTCCCCTCTGAGAAAGAGATGACCCTGTCACCCCACATGACCTAGGCACATTCAGCAAAGCTACAGACAGTGTTGACGGTTTTGACCCTGCCCGCGGGGGTGAGCAACAGCTTCAGGTCTTTAGTCTGAAATGTTGCTGACCATGCACAACATGTCTTATCTAAGATGCTAGTAGTGGGGGAAAAATGTTTGAGTATTAAAAGAACTTTACACTTGGGAGGAAGGGAAGGGTTGGGACAGGAGGAGGGAGAGAACTACAGGGGTGTATAAGATGAATAAAGTGTAATTAATAAAGAATTTAATAAAAAGTGAAAAAAGAACTTTACACTTTTGACTATTTTCAAGAAAACTTACTAACAAACCAAAATTCAAATAAGCAACAAATACTTTGAATGGAGTTATAGGGAAGTAACAGGAAACAGTTAGTTTTTATAATACTGGTCTGAAAGTATGTGTAAGAATAGACAGTACCTAAAAAATGCCAGCAACAAATCAAAGTAGCAGAGAGGAACATGAAATAGATTAGACTAAAATATTAGCAAGATTAATTTTTTAAAAACTACTCTCTGATTGGAAGAAATATAAATTCTGTAAAGTGTAAGAAGCGAATGAACAAAACCTCTAAAGGAAAGGACTGAGAAGTTGGGGGTGGAAGAGACACGCAAACATTGGAGCCAGTGCACACGCTTCCAGCGCTTGTGGGACTCCTTTGCAATTCTGCCCTAGATGGGCCCAAGCACAGAAGACACCCTGGGGCAAGAGGCTGGATCACTGTTTAAATATTTGTCTAGAATGGACCTCAGTGAAGCGCTGGTTTCCTAGAACTCATTAGATAAGCAACAGAGGAACACAGAGCATGATGGGGGCAGAGGTGATGCCCAGATTTCTCATGTGCACATCTGAAGAGCGAAGGAAGGGCAACTGTACCCCATCTACTGTTTCCTCCCCGTGGTGCTTCTGCTTCTGACCTTTAATAACTACAGAAGCAAAAAAGTAAATGGGGATAATGGGGGTGGGGGAGAAACTCTAAGGAGGGGGCTATCAGGTGCCATGAAAGGGAGAAAATGGTCTGGGGGACTCTAGCAGAGGAGGGGGTAGTGCAGGGTAAGAGGTAAAGAGAGAGAAACGCCACTAAGGATGTTTGAAAAAGTCATAAGGAAATATTTTATAAGCTTACTTACAAAAATATACTGTGTGTGTTTTTTAAAAAGTTACCCCACCAACATTTCCATCCTTTTGATGTTTCCTACAAGCAGGTGTCATATTTTAAAATAAGAAACCTTGCAAAGGGAAATCAAAATCCAGGATTTACTCATGGACAGAAACTTCATCTTATAATCTGACCCTAAATCTTTTTTGCCTCATGTTATGCTTCTTCGCTTGCTTGGTCTTCAGTGCAAATAGAAGTCAGACTCCTCTCTAGAGAATATGGATTGATCATTAAAAGCAATCTCAGCCCCTCGACTGCACGTTCTTCCTCAAACTAAATAACCCTGGTTCTCTTAACCTTTTAAAAGAGGCTCTGCTTCCAGTCCTTGGCTCATCTTCCTGATTCTCCTCTTGACTGTTTTATATTTTTTCCACATTCTTCCTAAGCCCAAGGAGCTTGAACTGTCCAATAGAAGAGAATCAAAGGGAAGAAGATGCTGCCACTGACTTTGAGAGGAGTCGGGGACAGGTCGATGAACAAACCTGCTTGAGTCCTCTATCCCCTTAGTGAATTCCTTCCTTCATTCAGTGCTTAATGCATGCCCAAATAAAGAGAAAGAAGGACGGGCGGAGTTCAGGATGCCATCAAAATGAAAAATCTGTCTAGTAAGTGTTAGTCTCTTTTGCATATACAGTCTGTCCTGGAGGGTATTTAGACAAGTCCCTGCAACCCCCACCCAATGACATTTTAATTCTGAAGATAAACTCTATTTTGTATGTATTATAATCTGTGTACACATTTGTGATTTATATTTTAAAACAGTTCTCTCTCTGCCTCTGTCTCTCTCTGAGTTTGTTCTGTTTCTGCCTGTCTCTATCTGACTCTCTGTGTGTATGCACACGTACGTGTATACCATGTGAAGAACAGGTCTTTCCCTTGGGGATAACACTGCTCTCTGAGCATGCAAGGTCCTGTGAGTTCCTCATGCCCCCAGCATGCTTTTACAGATGTCTGTCCACCTGGCTGGTGGCTGAGTGCCATTGCCTCTTCCTCATAGGGAAGAAGCTGCAGCTCCGAGTGGTTACCAGTTTGCTCTTGTAGCTCATGAGAGCCAAGCAGGAAGCCCAAGGTCCAATTCCAGGTCTGGCGCTCATTTTTCTTCATCACAATGATTGTATAAAAGCTAGAAGCTTGTCCTGTTATTTTCTTTTAAAGCATCCAATACACTGCTTCTAGAGTAGGCACTTCCCCCAAGAACTCTACAGCAGAACAGTAAGTGAAATAGTGAGAGCACTGTATTAATGCCTGTCCTCCTGATCACTATAAACTCTACAGTATGGATTCCTGCACTTGGGCCTCTGGGCTTCTACTACCACCAGACACTGAGCCTATCACCCGCCTATCAGAGCCTAGCACCACAGAGAACAGCTTTGCCTCTCAGCCTTCTCTGCTTGCACAAGTAATCTGGGCCTTCTTAATGGTTTTGTGTGGAAATCTTCATAGATTTGGTTAAATATATGAAAGGCTGGAAGCCATTTGTAGCAGGCACACCCACACTCCCTCAACATTCCATAGCATTTTACAGCAGATCTATTTGTTCATCCTTTATCACCCATCAAACTAATGCAAATCACTAGTCCTCATCAATGGCTGATAGGAGGTGACAAGAGCTCTCTTCATGAAATTAAAACCAGTAGAGTTTACATGTCCAGGCAGCGTCAGGTATGACTTTACCCCGCCTTCTTGTCCCCACTAAGCAGCCCTGGTCGCTCTTTCTAGCAGGCTGACTTCTGCAGGTGAGCGAGAAGGTCACTGAATGCGTGCTTCTTGCTGCTGTCTTGGTCTTTCTGTCCATGTGCATGTGCTAAACACAAAGGGCTGGCTGCTCCTTCAAATGGCTGCGGTGAAGTCCTTCCCTGGCTACAGGCTATAGTTTCGTTCTACCTTCACAGCGTTTGGGAGGAAACAAGAATGAATGTCAGTGCTTTCTGTGCACAGCGACCGGACCTGCTTCTAACCTAACCACTTTCCATGTATCAACTCACTTTTCAAAGCTCCTGTTGGTGCCTGATGAGTGGCTGCCCAAGTTCTCCTGAAAGGGCTGAACTGGAAAGAGCTTAGGCTCTGAGGTCCATACAGCCTCTGTCTAAAGGCTCAGTTCATTTAGAAATGAATGAATGTTGCAATACTCTGATGAATCTTGCCAGAAAGGTGCATGCATGTCCCTTAATAAAATCTTACACTAAGCACAAAACATCAAACTGTCCATCTTTCCTAGGCCTATCTAATGGTGGGCCTCTTCATTTGCTGCACTGAGTGAAAGACATCTTTAATTTTTAAATAAGATATGCTATGACAACCTAAATCACAGTGTACTAAGGCAGAAAGTGGCTGGACTATATATGTAAACAACAGAGCCTATAGAAACGCAAATGAGTCTTTTATGCATTTTAAGACAGGAAAGTATTGGAAATACGGCATTTAGCCTGTTTTTGAGAAGCCATGGAACTTCGAAGACAACTGAGCAAAGGGATACCCAGGGAGTGTAATTAAACACCTGGTAGAAGTAGCCTGGGAGACACTAGAACAATTCATCACACAATCGATGTGTAATTACCTAACAGGACAGAAGGTGCTGGATGCCAACCAATACGCCCTTGTCAGGCTTTTCCCAGGTTATTTAATTTCCTTCCACAGGAGTTAGGGAGATGATAGTGGCCATGTAAATAAGAAGGAAGGAAGAGAGATAGCATCACTAAAGTGAAACTTGCTGTTCTGTCCAACAAGCCCTGGAGATACAGTGGCTTTAGAGCTGAAGTCAAGCAAGACTGTGACTGTGAAAGGGCACAGGCAGGAGTCACTGCTCACCGATGGCTCTGCCAACGTTATCCTTGAGACAATGGAGAAGCAGAAGCTAAGGCAAGGGTGTGAATCTGAGAGCATAAGTTATGGATTGGCTTTTATTAGCAAAACAGTCGTGTAAATCCCAGATTAGGAGATGCTCATTAATCCCAAAGTAAAGGAGTTAAAATCTTGGGAGTGGGGGGGGGCGGTGGAAGTATTCACAGTATTCCTGAAACAGTCATAATGGATTTATTATTTTTATTAAGGCAAAGGTTTTCTCAAAGCAAAAAGAAATGTAGCAAACATGTTTGACGCATAGTCACTGATAAAGAAAATATGCAAACCCCACCCAAAAGAGGTGGGGTTTATAGCAGAATACTTGCAATATGAATTAACATGAGGATGGATCATTAGACCTGGACTTCTGCTAACTTGTAATACAAAATAGCATGAGTAGTATAATGCCAGAACAGGTGGAGGCAGGAGGCCACAGGCCATATTTGTATAAGGATTCATATTTGGTCTTTGTAACATGAGAGAGTATGGTAAAGGTAAACCTAGCAGAGAAGAAAGGCAAGATACTTTTAAAGGATGGAAGTAACATCTGGGAGGAAAGACATAAAGCAGCAACAAAGAGTGCCATGGGATTCCTTGATGTCTACTTTGAAATCCATGGAAAATCTAGCACAGAGATGGTCCATCAATATCAGGAGGCAACGTACTCTTAGGATGTAGGGAGAGTGTGCAATAGAAAGCAGAACAAAGCAAGACTAGTCCTGAGAACACTGGTCCTCACACTTGAGACAGGTGGCTGACCTCCATCTTCAGTTTCTTATTCAGCAGGTCCAGGCTGGGACAGGCAACATGCATTTCTGGAAGGATACCAGGTGATGCTCTCTCCTGCTCTTGTCTTTGAGAAGCACTGTGTTAGAAGCCCTGTCCTGGCTGCAGACTGTCTGTATAGAAATGTGGTATCAACCCCTCCTGTGCTGTGTGTCCCCATGGCAGTACTGCAGGGAGCAGGATAGAAGAGCTGTTTGGTCAGGTCTTAGAGCACAGGAACTACCTTCCACAGAACCAGAAGACTGACTGTAAACCAACAATTAGGTGATATTTAGGGTCATCACACTAAAGTTAGGACTGACTAAAATAGCATCGTCCACATTTTTCTGACAAAAAATAGAGTCAGGATTTGAAATTGGTTTTCAAGAATTAAGACACTTGCTTAGCCAGCCCATGTTCCCCTAAGAGCCATGGCTCATTGGGGGCAAACTGCAATTTGCTACAGTTTAACCAAGAGGGCAAAATTCTGGCACCATGTCTTTAAACCCCAATAGCGCTGTCTTCTTACTGCTCTCGCCACTTCCCCACAGGCCCCTCCAATGTCTGAAACATAGCCTGGGCTAAAGTAGGCACTACTCTGTCTTTTTGTCTCTCTCTGTGTGTGTTGGGGTTTGGTACACTTGATTTCTGTTTGCATAATTTATCCGCATATGTAGCAAATAACCTAGTACCTCCATAAAGGCATTAAGCCATTCCCCAGGGTGGTGACCTATGACCCAGTTTCTCTTCAAAAGACCCACTTGTTAGTGCTGGTAGAGTTGGAGGGGAAATTCAAACCACAGAAGCAGCCTGAAATTGGCCTTCCAAAGAGCACAGATTTTGTACTGTGTCTCAGTGTGTCACTCCTGACTCGGCTCCTGAGAGGGGGATAGAAATGGGTCATGCTGTCCCAGGCCAGGAAAGGGTGCTGGGGCACATGCTGTGCTATGTGATGTTATCAGTTACCGTTTCTTTTTCTGGAACAGTGAAATGCACTACAGTAGTGTGACTGTATAACAGTGGGATACACAGTCCCCAGTTAGATTTTAAGAAACAGAAACCGCATGTGAGGTTAAAGAATCTTCTAGAAACTTTGCCTATTATGAGCTGCCCAGTGAGTGGCCCTTCACTTTCCTTGGCCCACTTTCACTTCAGCCTACACGTGGAGGCTCTGCTGTTCTGCTCCCTGTTGCCTCTCTTATCATCCTGCTTCCACCTCCGTGTCCCTTGGCTCTGAGCTTCAGGACTAGACAGCAGATGGGCCTCCAGAACTCAGGCCCACCATTTGTGAGTGTGCCTGAGAGTGGCTGTACATCTCCCAGATGCACCTGTGGGTCTGTATTACCTTAAAAAATGTTCAGAGTCTTCCAAAGAGGACATTCTTGTTTGGACGGGAGGGATATGCATTTGGAAAGAGCAAAGTATTTCTTATTAATTGTTAGGGATATAGCTTAGTAGGTAGTGTTCTCTCTCCCCCCCCCGCCCCCCACACCTTTGTCTCTCCTTCTCTCTCTTTGAGGTAGGGTCTTACTATGAAGTCCCTGGCCTGGAACTCACAGAGATATGCTTGTCTCTACCTGCCAAGTGCTGGGATTTAAAGGCCTATATAGCCATGCCTGATCAGTTGGTAAGAGTTCTTGCCTAGTCAGAGTCCAAAGAATTAAAATTTAGATTTTTGGGATATTGGTTTAAAGTTTAAAGCACAAACCTGAACAAAGGCTAGCCAGGTAGAGACATGTCCAGCCACCTGGGGAGAGGAACTTGCTTTACTGCATTCTTTTCCTGCCCACTAGAGATATAGTTGTTAGGAAAACAGCCCAGATGGCCAAGTCAGAACTGCTTGTGGTCTTGGTGCCTAAAGTAAACCAACCATTTGAAAAGTCAATTTCCCTTACCCAATCATGTAACACCAAGGCATGTAACCTACCACTTGTGGTTTTGCCCTTTAAAAACCTCGTTCCCCTAGACCACGGGATGGCACTCCTCCTCTTTAACCAGGGTGGTTGCTGCAACCCAGGCTCGAGCTTGTAATAAAAAGATCCTCATGTGTTTCACAATGGACTCAACTTCTGGTGGTCTTTTGGGGTCTCATAATTTGGATACAACACTAGCATGCATGGAGCCCTGGGTTTGATGCCTAACAATGCACAAACTGAGCATAATGGCATATCTCTGTAATCCTATAACTCAGGAGAAAGATGAAGAACAAAAATTGGACAATCAAGTCATTCTCAGCTTCACAAAGAGTTCCAGAAGTAAAAGAGTCTACAAAAGCAAAGGAAAGAAAAAAGAAAGGGGAACACAGATTACAAATTTTTATCTTTAAGAAGAAAAAAGCTCATATGTCAATTCTTCCACCACACTATATTCTAAGACCAAAGGAAGTCTAACTAAGGACAAAATAATGTGAAGAAAGAAAGCTGACTGTGTTAGTAAGATGAAAGACGGAGAGAAAAACTGATGGGAAAAGCCCTTTATTCTTGGTTGTGTCAATACTAAGAGGGAAGAAAGACCAACGCAGAAAGCCCAGGATGAAAGGAATGGAAATGCTTCTACCAGGGAAGCAATTGCCTTCTGATCACTACACATAAAGCCAATTAAAGAGCAAAGAGATTGATTTTTGTTTCTGGCTTGTAGAATCAATTGTATATGATTTTAGAGCTGTTCCAGCTCTGGGCATCTTGTATCTGCAGAGTGTTACAGCCTCCCAAAGTGCACTTTGTTTTAAGATGTTTATTTTTGAAGATTAATGCAGAAAGCAGGAGAATAATGGGATAACAGAAAGCCACCTTAAGTAAGAGAAATCTGTTAGGTTTAATGGATTGAGTTCATTGATATTTGGCCAGTCCTTATGACTCATTTACATCTCCCAGGCAAGCTTGAGACAAGACCAAGGCCTACAGCCCAAGGCTGAGAAGTTCAGGAATGACTACCAAACCTTCAACTGTATCATGAAGAAGAATACTCCCGTAGGCTTCAAAGGACAGCTTTACAAATGAAAATGAAATGATGAGACAGGCTATTCAGAAACACCAGAACCTAGGAAAATGGCCCTGAAGACAGAAGGAACATTTCAGTGATGTTGAAAAATCGTCTGATTCCCTGGCAAGTGAAACAGGGCAGTGAGGTGTGACAGCAACTGAAGAAGTCCTTGTATCCCAACCAATCCCTGACAATCAAAAGAAAGGCTGGTTCTGGTCATGAGCATAGGGAGCCACAGCTCTACACTCAACTTTTGCATTAAAAGAATAGTCTTCATAAATAGAGTATTGTATGGTAAGGGAGCAGGAAATGAAGCTGTATAGAATGGAGAATGGTTTGAAACGATAGCCTGCCATTTTATTTCCCTTTTGGAATTGCCTTTTGTAATCCTCTATTCTCCAGAAAGCCTCAAGTGGAGAAAGGAGACATTTAGGTCACAAAAGCATTCTGCTTATGTGATAATGTCCTTTAGGCAACGCCAGCGGAATCTGACTTTAAATTAGTTATGCAAAAAATCTTGACATTTTGGCCCTTTGAATAAGGCCAGAAAGAAATTTGGACCACTGCAGGATACATTATCAGTCTGGGTTTAAGTAAGCACCTTTAAGGTGCCAAAAGCCCAACTCACTGCCCTGATAACAGCACTGGGTAAGCCTGATGGACTCTTAGCAATCCTCTGGCAGTTCTGAATTCCTTATATTACCCATCTCTGCCCCCTTCGCATGACTTTGCTCTGTGTTTGCCGATTACCCAGATTACCCACTGCTGCTTGGCTGCACTCCATGCCAGGGATGGAGTCTCCGTTCTTCTGGAGAAAGACCCACAGGCAGCAATTCAATGTGTCAAGAAAGCATATTAGGAAGCATATTTAAAAGGTCACTCCCTTCTTCTCTGCTTTTTTCTGTGGGCTTCAGTTAACCATGGTCTGAGAATGTTAAATGGAAAATTCCAGAAATAAACAATTCAGAAGCTTAAAATAGCTTGTATTGCAGTATGTTGTTGAAACTGTTCCATTTTCTTGTGAGTGGTTAGTCTTTTCCTATGTCTAACTCAGTTAAACTTTATTGTAAGTACTCTTTTGGGGATCCACCAGATATCTGGATACGTATTCTCTGCGGACAAGAAGGACCCACTGCCCTAGAGATAGAACCAACAGGGTGATAGGACAGGGAATGACTGACAGATGGGGAGGTGCTTATTCTCAGGGGGTTCTGCCAGAGCATGACACCAGTCTGACTCTCAGACAGGCAGAGGTGCTGTGGCCCATTGGAGAGCTACCTGGAAGGAAAGCTGGCACCTGCTAAGAATGGAAGAGAAAGGTGGGGAGCGGAAGGCCAGGATTTCTGGAGCTATGTGCACTGAATGAAGCAGGCCTGGTCTTTTCTGAAAACGAGCCCTTCACTGGCCTGGGTGCCATTCACCTGCAGAAGCCAAGCAGACAGGTGGGCAGAGGTGCCGGAAGCCCAGAGGAGACTATCCAAGCATACACTTGTTAATTAACAAATGCTTATGAAGTGGCTGATTGATAATTCATGGAAAGGGCAAGTGAACCTTTTGTTTTCTGGAAGATGTTTTGACTCTCTTGGCAAGGAGTGTTCTGGAAATGCCTGTAGAATGCCAGGTGCTCTGGCGGCTTGCTAAGTATTAATTTACAATGATGAATCTTGAGAAAGCAACGGAGCATTGTTTCCATGGTTGAATCTGCCTGGCATAATTGGCACCATCGTTCAGCTGCTGGTACCTTCTGTTTCTCGTCCTCAGGATCTTCATCCTGGTGGTTTGATTGCTGACCTGGGCATCTTGCTTTCTTCCTTATCAGTGCTGCGTTTCTCTCCCACTCAGGGACAACCATCATGCCTGCTCTCCTTAGGTGAACTTGCCTGGGCTCTTGCACATTAACTGAGGACCTGGTTAGTCCATATTAGATGCTTGCCACATTGGTAGCAACCCTGCAAAGCACATCTCTACCCTTGGGTTTTGCTTTTGTCACTCCAAAAAAGTAAGTGCTTGGTTCTAAGACAGATAGCAAAAGATGGAGGAGCAAGCAGTCTGGGGAAGCAGCCGGGGGGGGGGGGGGGAAGCAGCTGGAGGTCACGTGACTCTGCCACCGAGCTCCCCCATTCCTGGCTTGGCTAATTCCCCAGATCTTGCGTGTGGAGTCAGCCTGCACTTCCCCTCACCTAGATGGTCAGTGAAACCCATCAGGCAACTGGTGCTGCGGCTTGCAACTGGCTATCAAGTCAGGCTGACCTGAGATTTACCCTGGAGCCATAGTGTCTCCTCTCTCTGTCACTTTGGACTTCATGTTGCATTCGTGTGGGTGGTACTGACCCAGTATACCTGAAGCTCAGGTGCAAAGCCTGAGAAGAGGTAAACAATCAGAGAGAGAACAGAGACTATGAGAATGTAGATCCATCCAGCAGGGACCCGGGCAGAGGAGCTGAGAGGAGATGGGCTGACAAGGAAGGAGAAGAGCAGATATGTATATAGAGTTAAACCAGAAAAAAATGGACATCAGAAGTCAGTATGCACTGTTCAAAAAAACAAACAAAAAAAACATATAAGTTAGTGAACATGTTACAAGATCTTCACTCTCTGGCTGTACACTCCACTGAGAAGACAGTGTGTCTACATTAGGTAAGCTCCCCTAATAGGCAGGGACATCAGCAGGGAAAGTGATGTTTAAAAACAATGGCTTTTTAAATGCAGGAGCACTTTGGCCAAATAGGGCCTCCACTCCCAAGAGACCAGGTCCTGGGAGGGCCTGCAATTTGCACAGGAAATACTCACAGTTTATATAACACTAGAAGACTAGAAGTATGCCAATGTTGGACCTCATGTTACCTTTAAGAACTGCACCTGTCTCCCCAGCAAAGCCAATCCTTTATCACCTAACACCTGCCTTACTGGCTGGCCACAGACAACCTGCTGAGGAAATGGAGCTGATAGACATTCACTCCACACCAGGTCTCATGGCTGACATGAGATTTGGAACTTCTAGGGGCCACTGTGGCTCAAACATCAGACAGCAATTATCTATTTGAGCCAAATTAGTCAAGGTAGGGAGGTGGACTACATTATTTAAAATGCAGAGAGGGCTTGAAACCATACATGCACTGTCTGCTCTGATGCAGCTGATGGTGAGGACTGTGTGGCAGATCTTCAACACCTGGGATGTCAGAAGAGCATCACTGGAAATCCAGGAAGAGTTTCTGTGACATGAGAATCTACCTATTGCCTTTACTTAAAGGAAAGCTGTCATGGTTGTCATTTGTGACTCATTCATTCATTCATTCAAGCCGGAAATACACACACATTTATGTCATCATTTTGTTCTTGTTTATTAAGACATGCAAAGCAAAATGGCAATAGCCAACCTGGACTATCAGTACTCCATACACATGTACCGACAGTGAACGACAACAATGCTGTCCCCTGTGGTGTAGCAGTGGCTCCCGGCTTTGCTAGTGAGCTTCCGTTACAGCCTCCAGCACAGTTCTTGATTACAGCTAAATTCTTAGCTGCATTCCAAATTTTATTTTGATTTGGTTTGATCAAGTGTTTGGCCATATGCATGCATGAGTGTTCCTGTATATGGGTACATGTATGTGTGCGCATATGTAGACATGTATATATGGTCCAGAGGGCAGTTTAAGTGCTGCTATTCAAGATCCATTTTTATTTTTGAGACAGGGTCTCTCAATGGCCTGGAACTTGCCAAGTAGGCTAGGTTGGCTGGCTGGTCAGGAAGCACAGGGGATTTGCCTACTTCTGTCTCCCCAGTGCTGGGACACGCCCCATGCCCGGCTTCTTTTAGGTGTATTCTGAGGATTGAACTCAGGTATTCACTTTTACATGGCAACCAAGCCATCTTTCCAATCCCACTCTAATTGTATTCTTTTCCTTAGCCATCTCAAAACTGCACCCCTACACATAAATCCTTCATGAAGAAACACTAAGTGAAAAGTGGCAATGGGTGAATTTCAGTAGCTTATTTCATAATTCTTATTTCACTTAAAGCAAATTATCCTTTTTTCTTATGTAAGTGTTACTGACTATCCAAAGATGACACATGGAGGAATTGGTGAGAGATGAGACATTCAAGTAGACTAGAACTCTTCTTGGACTATTTTCATAATCATCAGATATTTTTCATGTCTAGCAACATTCCTGAGATGAGAACGTCTAGGGTACTCTCTATTAAAATCAAGATTATTTTATGGATTTCAGTCCCTTTCCACAGAAGTAAAATTGCAAGTACAAAACTGGTTGACTCATGAGACGGTAACTGTGATACAGGGATAAGGTAGCTGAGGTTATGGGGATGCTGAGGACACAGGGATGCTGAGGATACAGAGAGGCTGAGGATAGGGGGATGCTGAGGATACAAGAAGGCTGAGGATATGGAATGCTGAGGATACGGGATGCTGAGGATACAGAGAGGCTGAGGATAGGGGGATGCTGAGGATACAAGAAGGCTGAGGATATGGAATGCTGAGGATACGGGATGCTAAGGAAATGGGGATGTTGAGGATACAGGGCTACTCATACTTAAGTCTTTGAAACAAGTTCAAAACCTACCAAGAAATCACTGATGTCCCTTGATGGGTCTCACGAATGCTGGGATGAGGGGCTCCTCACCTTGCCAGGGCCCACAGAGAATTTAAAATGTTTGTTGATGTTCTATATTTAACTAAAGCAATACCAGAAAGAAGCATGGACCCATGGGCCTTTGGTTTGAAGGGTATTAGGTGGGTTACTTACAAACTGGGCAGGATGAAATTAGGAAACAGAACTTTGATCTCGTTCTTCAAATCTTGCTAGCACCCTAGGTCATGAGCAAACTGACTAGTAAAGGAGGGCAATGGAAACTTCTGTGCACTTGTTGGGGTTTTCCCAAGTGAATCCACTCTGAAAGCTACTTCCAGAATCGAAACCTAGTTACTTTTCTCTTATTCCTTTATTATTTTTAAAATATAAGAGGCAATTATAACAAAACTATAATGATTTCCTAACTATGGATACCAGAGCTACCCACGTATTTAGCGGTTTTGTACCATGCTTTCTGGAAACATTTCATAACTGGGCATGTTAAAAGAGCCAAAGTATGCCATTTTACACCTGGCCACATGTTACAGATGGAGAGCTCAGAATCCCTAGAAGGAAAGCCACAGCTTTTACTTTACTAAACACACATGATGTGACCATCAAATTGCCTTTTCAATAATTGTGTATGCCCACGGATTACTCCTGCTGTCATCTTTGGCTAGAGAAGCTTTTCTCTTTTTTTTTTTTTAAGGGGGAAGAGAGTATTAGCTGCAGGGTCTCCTAAATGGTCATATTTTTAAACTTAAATGATTGTTGAATGAATGCTAAGCGACGATTGGGGCATTCCTATCACTCCCTCCAAAGCTCAGGTAATATCTGTGAGGAGAGGGTAGGAAGAATGTGAGAGCAGGAAGAAGGGGTGGTGTGTTATAGACATGACATGCTTGTGGGGACTATTGGCCTCACGGCGTCTGTGATTGTCTGCACAAGACCTCAAGATCTGCAAAAGATCAGGCTTGCCAAGATTCTGTCACAGCGGGAGAAGGTACTCGTGAGGCCCCATCCCTCTCTGAAGATTCACGGGCAGCTAATAGTTGCTAGGAGAACTAGAGCCATCTTCTTTAGTAGCATATTGTAGCTTTCCAAAGGTGCCCATGCTCCTGTCATCAATCCTTGCAGTGACACATACACACACCTATGAGGTGGGGTGGGGCTACTTGAAAAGGGGAAGACTAGTGGGATGGGGACGAGCGGGGATATGGGAGTGAATACATTATATGCATGTACAAAATGTCAACATGCAACCCATAATTGCAATTAATATATGCTCCTAAAGAATCCTTAAAAGGGTCAGAACAACCGTAACACAAAACAACCAACCGTATTACACATTTTGTGGTATCTACAAAGAATTTAGCTTGTCTCTGCATTTGTTAAAAATATGAGATATTCGGTTCTCAGTAAAAAACCAGGTATTGAGATAACGTGCAATCTCAAGATATAGTTATGAAGATATTCAGTTTGGTGACACTGTGACAAACGTTAATAGAAATCACCCCCCAGGAAACCCGGAGTCCGTCCAGCACCATTGCACAGTGCTGCCAATTCATCACCCTTAACAAGGTGTACTAGGAAGAGCTGAATACAGACCTCCCGGGGACAAATGATCCTCTTGGGACGAGGCGCCTCCTGCTGCAGCTGATACACTGCCAAAAAATAAAAAAAAAAAGATGATTATAATTAGAAAACCGCACTGCATAAGCAACACACCTTCACATATTCCTAGCCAGGTTCATCCTCGGGACCGCAGGTACTTAAAAAAAGAAAGAAAGAAAAGAAAAGCACAGAGCACAGACATGGGTGAAGTCAGATGTCAGCTCATTTATATGGAAATTAGTCACTGAATGCAAACCAGCAAAATTGATTTTTTTTTTTTTGCTCTTATAAAGCCAATTTAGTTTCATAATTGTTGCTGGCGTTGTTCATTCTATGGCTTTCTTGGGAGACTAGATGCAGGTAAAATGTATTTGATCATTTTAGAGATGAAATTCTGCTCGTGAGTACCTGAGTGTGGGTTGATTTAACAGGATCCCTGAATTTAAATGCTGATGGCTCCTGACATAGCTGGAGAAGAGCTGGCATCAAGGACTGCCATTTTCTGAAATATTACAGAAGCACACAAGACACCGGATTCTGTGAGTGAAGGAAATACTTCTCTGTTTCTCTGTCTCTGTCTCTGTCTCTGTCTCTGTCTCTGTCTCTGTCTCTGTCTCTGTCTCTGTCTCTGTCTCTGTCTCTCTCTCTCTCTCTCTCTCTCTCTCTCTCTCTCTCTCTCTCTCTCATACACACACACACACACCTGCGCCTTTGCCCTGCCTCTCACCATAGATTCTCATTTATCTGACTAATCTTCCCATCTCTTGTCATTTCTCTTTCCTGGGTGCTTGGACATCTTACATAACAACTATCTGAACCTATTTAAATGACAGGCCCGTGTCCTGGCTAGATGTTTCGTCAAAGCGACACAAACCAGGGTCATCTGGGTCATCTAACACTTTTTATTGGTTCTTTGTGAATTTCACATCATATACCCCAATCCCACTCACCCCCACCTCCCTTCAGACCCACTCTCCACCCTCAAACACAGAAAAAAAATCTTGTTGTGGAAGCTGTATTGTCCCACAGTAGATCCTTTTGGCCATACTTCTCTGCTTGCAAATGTTCATTGAAACGCATCCTAGGTCTGGTGCCTCTGGCTTCTGCTACTCTATCAATACTGGAACCTCCCTGGGACTCTAAGACATCCTGTTGTTGCCCTCTGTGACTGAGATCCTGCAGCTCTGGATATGCAGGCACATCCCCTTCACGAGCTCCAGCAGTTCATAGATGGTGTAAATGTTGGGCTTAAGCCCTGGATCTGGGCCTGTGACGTATCTCAGGCTGGTCAGTCCAACAGGCTAGCTCTCCTTACCCCATTGGGGTAAGCTCTCCTGCCTTCCCCCAGCTGGACTATCCAATGCTGCAGCCAGCAGGGTGCAGAGCCAGCTCTTCTGCTCTCCTGCCCGTGCAGCTGGCTCATCCAAGCCCACGCCCCTGTCAGTGTCGGCTCTACTGTGCTGCTCAAGCAAGGCACAGGGCCTGCTCTCCCTCTCTCAGGCCCCTGGGAAGGGAAAATCTTAATTGAGATAATACCACCATAAGACTGGCTTAGAAGCAAGTCTGTGTGGCATTTTCTTGGTTACTGACTGATAAGGGAAGGCCCAGTCCACTCTGGGTAGTGCCGCTCTTGGGCTGTTGGTCTTGGGGTTTATAAACAATCTGAGAAAGCCACGGAGAGCAAGCTAGTAAGCAGCACTCCCCCATGCCTCCTGCTTCACATCCTGCCTCAAGGTTCTTTCCCTGACTTCCCTTCATAACAGACTGTGATCAGGACATGGGAGCCAAATAAGGACTTTTCCCAAATAAGCTGCTTTTTTTCATGGTACTTTGCTTACTGCACTAGAATGCAAACCAGGGCGTAGGCATGCACAAAACAGATGACTGCATACAACACAGCTCACCAGACAATTACCTAGAATGTTTCAGGGTATAAGGAAGGAGCTTTCTTCTTCTGATAGACTAATCTCAATTCCCCTCTCCTTCCTTTGACCCCTATTTTTCTTTCTTCTTTCTTCCTTCCTTTCTCCAGTGCCAGGATTCAACTCAGGGCTGCTGTCTGTGTAGGCAAGCAATCAACCTCCTAGCTGAAACTCAATCCGGATGATTCTCTTCAAGGGAACAGCTACCCTACGCCAATACCTTCAGACTCTACTGCCATGGAAATAGAGATTGGAAGCAAACCAAGATTGGATGCTAAACCTTATATTTAGCATCCTGAGGAGGAAAAACTAAGTTTAGACAGTAAGGCTATAAAATGGTAAAATCCACATTCTATAAGG
>CM053763.1:75629145-76078434 GCA_028658305.1 Pachyuromys duprasi | reverse complement strand
ACAGCTACCCTACGCCAATACCTTCAGACTCTACTGCCATGGAAATAGAGATTGGAAGCAAACCAAGATTGGATGCTAAACCTTATATTTAGCATCCTGAGGAGGAAAAACTAAGTTTAGACAGTAAGGCTATAAAATGGTAAAATCCACATTCTATAAGGTATTTTAAGAAAATACAATAATACAGGTGCAGATTTCTCATTTAATTTTGGTCCTAAAAATAAAATAGAGGAATCTTAAGGGAGAGGCAGACAGTGTGTGGGTATGGGCATGGGCATGAAAACAATGGGCTTCCTCTATAATTTCAGCTCCCTAATGCCTTCAGCTCAACATTGCTGCTTTCTTGCCAACTTAAATGTGGATTCCACAGCACCAGTGTAGAGCAAACTCAGTACCCCTTCCCAGTGTTGCAATTTGCTGTATTCCTAAGTGTGAATTGCACACAGGCATGTGCACCGGTATACAGAAAGACAACAGAACTCAGCATGACTTCTTGGCTCAAAAAGACAGCTAAAAGAGATGGCTTCTAAAAAAACTGACTCCCATATGGAGGAAAAGCCTGAAGGTCCTGATGAAGCAGTATTTGGGGTGTGTGGGGAGAACTGATGAGCTAGGTGCACATGCCACTGCCAATCTGTGGATTAGTTTGCCCGTACATGCCTTTTCCTTGGCTTCCAAGACACCACCCTCTCAGCTTTCTTTATATTTGGATTTTTCTTTTTCAGCCCTGGAGCTGTCTCCTCTTCTTCTACCTACTCATTGACCAGAGGAGGTATCCAAGGCTGATCTTAGACCTGTGGCAGGTCCCATATTCCCTCTTCATACTACAGACACTGCTCTCATCTAGAATTTCATCGATGAATTATACTTACAAGGTTCCATCACTGCTCAGAACTCTCCTTGAAGTACCAGGCCATATGCCCAGCATCTTAGAAGCCTGCTGATTGGCTCAAAGAACTTCAAACTCAAGAGCTCAGTGTCTGGCTTGGTGCAATGCCCATGTGCTCTCATTTCACCACATACTATGTTCTTTTCTTACCAAGTTGTTCTCTTCATTTTTTTTTGCAGATACACAGTGTTCCCTTCAATGTTAGGACTTTTGTTCATATAGTGCCTTCTCTCTATGCCCCATCTTTCTTCTGTATCTCCACTTCTCTGCCACTCATCATCATGACTTCAGTTCAAGTATCAACTTGGTGCAGTCATCTTTTCTGACTTGTCTCACAGTACATTAAAGACATCAGCTATTCTGGGCCCTTAGAATCCTCTGTCCTTCCTTTGCATAACTTATCCCACTAGATAATAACTGGAGTGCGTTTAAAGAGGAATAGCTCTCTTTCTGAGTGTTTTGAGTCCTGCCACAAGAAAAGTGATCGTGCCTGCTTTTGTTTTGTCTTCTATCTCAAATGTTTATTGAGGTTCTAGGACCATAAATCAACTAAAATCATAGCCACCTGTGAGAAACCTGTCAGATTTTATGAGAAAGCTGGAAAAGAGAAATATTTGTATGAAAAAAAATATTTGCATGAAGCACCTATCTTGCAAATGCAGACCTAGCAAGATACCAGCACTTCTAACATCAGGAGGGAATTGCTTCTTAAGCTCTAGTGCACCTTCTCATGAGCACCAGGCTCTTGCAGGGAGGACTGGCCCCCAACAAAGATGAGTTTTCGGATGTTCTCTTCAGTTTTAAAAGAAAAAGTATAAAAATACCGTACACACAGGCTACTTGCAGGGTCCAGTCCTTCCTCCTTGACTCCGCCCCCTGGGGACTCCTGGAAACCTCATGGCAGACCCAGCCTTCATCTAACCTTTGGCTAGACCCTTTCAGTGCCCCCTTCTAGCCTATCCTTATTCCTCTGTGTTATCCCCTTTACCCAGAAACACACTCTACCAGGGACTCCCAGTGGCCACACCTGGCAGGGACATAGCAGCACTTCCTACCAGACAACCCACAGTACACAGTGGAATGAAATAATGAAAACAGTTCAATATATTAAAGTAGAAGTATAATCATGAAGGAAAAATCAAACTGAGGTAAAACTGGAAGTGAAAAATTTAGGAAGTCAAACAAAAACCTTAGAGTAAGCTTCAACAAGAGGAAGAGAGGATGTCAGGCACTGAAGACAAGAATGAAGAAATGGTTATCTCAGTTACTGAAAATGTTACATCTAAAAAACCAAGGTGCAAAACATTCACGAAATCTGAGACACTATTAAAAAAACCCCAAAGTTACAAATAATAGGAATAGAGGAAGGAGAGAAAAAACAACAATCTATGTAAAAGGTACAGAAAATACTTTCAACAAAATCACAGAAGAAAATTTGCCTAATCCAAAGGAGATGCCTATTAAGGTATAAGAAGCGTACAGAACATCAAATAGACTGGACTGAAAAAAATAATTTCCCTTAACACATAATAATCAAAACAGTAAACATACAGAACAAAGAAAGACCAAGAAACAAATAAAGACAGACCCATTACAGTCTCAATGGAGACTCTAAAAGCCAAGATGGGCCTGAACAGATGTTCTACAAGCTCTGAGAGTTCACAGATGCCAGCCCAGACAACTATACCCAACAAAAAGTTGAAACACAATAGAGAGAGAAAAAATTCACAATAAAGCCAATTTTAAACAGCATCTATCTAAAAATCCAGGTCTAGAGAAGGCATTAGAAGGAAAACTTCAATCTGAAGAAGTTAATTACACCCAAGCAAACACAAAAATAAATAATCCCAGTCAACCAAATCAAAAGAGAAGGAAAAAAACCACACTACAACAAACCAATGGGAAGCAACATTGTTGATAACTCTCAACATCCATGGTATCAACTCCCCAGCAAAAAGTCAAAGACTAACAGACTGGATTTGAAAACAGGTTTCATCCTTTTGCTGCATCCAAGAAACACATCTAACCATCAAAAATAGATATCACCTCAGGATATAAAAATGGAAAAGACATTCCAAGCAAATGGACCTGAGAACCAAACTGATGTAGCCATTTTATTATCTGAAAATATAAACTTTAAACCAAAACTAATGGAGAAAACATAGAGAAGGACACTACATACTCATCAAAGGGAGGATATTGCCATTCTAAACATTTATGCACAAAATACAAAAACACCAAATTCATAAAAGAAGACCACTAGCTCCTACTATTTACCTGCAATTTTCATGATTTCCTTGTTTTTAATTGCTGAGTTATTATTCAATTGTGTAGATGTACCACAATTTCTGTATCCATTCCTCAACTGAGGAACATCTGGGTTGTTTCCAGGTTCTGGCTATTACAAATAAAGCTGCTACAAACATGGTTGAGCAAATGTCCTTGTTGTGTACTTGAGCATCTTTTGGATATATGCCTAAGAGTGGTATAGCTGGATCTTGAGGTAACACTATTCCTAATTGTCTGAGAAAGTGCCAGATTGATTTCCAAAATGGTTGTACCAGTTTACATTCCCACCAGCAAAGGAGGAGGGTTTCCCTTTCTCCACATCCTCTCCAGCATGTATTGTCACTTGAGTTTTTGATTTTAGCTATTCTGATGGGTGTAAGGTGAAATCTCAGGGTCGTTTTGATTTGCATTTCCCTGATGAGTAAGGATGCTGAGCATTTAAGTATTTTTCTGCCATTTGGTATTCCTCTATTGAGAATTCTCTGTTTAGCTCTGTACCCATTTTTAATTGGTTTATTTGATTTGTTGCTGTTTAACTTCTTGAATTTTTTATATATTCTGGATATTAGCTCTCTGTCAGATATAGGGTTGGTAAAGGTCCTTAACCAATCTGAAGGCTGTCATTTTGTTCTGATGACAGTGTCCTTTGCTTTACAGAAACCTTTCAGTTTCATGAGGTCCCATTTATTGATTGTTGATCTTAGAGCCTGTGCTGTTGGTGTTCTGTTGAGGAAGTTGTTTCCTGCGCCAATGAGCTCAAGGCTCTTCCTCACTTTTTCTAATAGGTTTAGTGTGCCTGGTTTTATGTTGAGGTCTTTGATCTACTTGGACTTTAGTTTTGTGCAGGGTGATAAGTATGGACGTATTTGCATTTTTCTACATGTAGATATCCAATTAGTCCAGCACCATTTGTTGAAGATGCTGTCTTTTTTCTAATGTATGGTTTTGGCATCTTTGTCAAAGATCAGGTGTCCATAGGTGTGTGGGTTTATTTCAGGGTGTTCTATTTGATTCCACTGATCCACCAGTCTGTTTCTATGCCAGTACCATGCAGTTTTTATTACTGCTGTTCTATAGTACAGCTTGAGATCAGGGATAGAGATACTACCAGAAGATCTTTTATTATAGAGGATTGTTTTAGCAATTCTGGCGTTCTTCTTATTTCATATAAAGTTGAGAATTTTTCTTTCAAGGTCTGTAAAGAATTGTGTTGGTAATTTGATGGGAATTGCACTGAATCTGTAGATTGCTTTTGGTAAGATGGCCATTTTACTATGTTAATCCTGCCAAGCCATGAGAATGGGAGATCTTTCCATCTTCTGATATCTTCTTCTATTTCTTCCTTTAGAGACTTGAAGTTTTTCTTATACAAGTCTTTGACTTGCTTGGTTAGAGTTACATAAAATTCTTTATGTCCTTTGTGGCTATTGTGAAGGGTGTTGTTTCCCTAATTTCTTTTTCAGCCCCTTTGTCTTCTATATACAAGAGGGCTACTGATTTTTTTTTTTTGAGTAATTTTGTATCCAGCCACATTTCTGAAGGTGTTTATCAGCTGTAGAAGCTGCTGGTAGAATTTTTGGGGTCACTCATGTATACTATCATATCATCTATAAATAGTGATACCAACTGAATCCCCTTGATCTCCTTCATTTGTCTTATTGCTCTAGCAAGGACTTCAAGAACTATGTTGAAGAGATACAGAGAGAGCGGGCAGCTTTGCCTTGTCCCTGATTTCAGTGGAATTGATTTAAATTTCTCTCTGTTTAGTTTGATGTTGGCTGTAGGCTTGCTGTATATTGCCTTTACTATGTTTAGGTACTATGTTTAGATAAATGCCTTGTATCCATGCTCTCTCCAGGACTTTAAACATGAATGGGTGTTGGATTTTGTCAAATGCTTTTTCAGCATATAAGGGAACTAGAAAAAATCATCCTGAGTGAGGTATCCCAGAAGCAGAAAGATACACATGGAATATACTCACTTATAAGTGGATATTAGATATAATATAGGACAATTGTACTAAAATCTGTACACCTAAAGAAGCTAAGCAAGAAGGAGGACCCTGGGTAAGATGATCAATCTTTATTCAGAAAGATAAATGGGATATACATTGGAAGAAGGTGAAAATAAAGAACAAGACAGGAGCCTACTTCAGAGGGCCTCTGAAAGACTCTACCCAGCAGGGTATTAAAGTAGATGCTGAGACTCATAGCCAAACTTTGGGCAGAGTGCAGGGAATCTTATGAAAGAAGGGGAGCTAGAAAGACCTGGAAGGGTCTGGAGCTCCACAAGGAGAACAACAGAACAAAAAATCTGGGCTTAGGGGTCATTTGTGAGACTGATACTCCAACCAAGGACCATTCATGGAGATAACCTGGACCCCCTGCACAGAGGTAACCCATGGCAGCTCAGTCTCCAAATGGGGTCTCAACTAAGTGGAGCAGGTACTGTCTCTGACATCAACTCAGTGGCTGGCTCTTTGATCACCACTCCATGAGGGGGAGCAGCCTGACCAGGCCACAGAGGAAGACTATGAAAGACAGTCCTGATGAGACCGGATAGGCTAGAGTCAGATGGAAAGGGGGGAGGTCTTCTACTATCAGTGGACTGGGAAAGGGGCATGGGAGGAGATGAGAGAGGGAAGGAGAGTGAAACTGGGAGGGTGGGGCTACAGCTGGGATACTGTGAATAAATTGCAAGAAATAAAAAATTATATTAAAAATAATTTACTGAAGTCAAACTTAAATGAAAATTGTAACAGTTGTGAGAAATGCTGTTTATAAAAGTACTAAAGTTGATTTAACACCAAAAAAAAAAAAACACCACTGTGGCTACTAGTGGATGATTTCAATACCCACTCTTGCTAACAGATAGATCATCTAGACAAAAACTAAACAAAGAATACTACAGGTAAATGATGTCATTAATCATATAGACCTAGCAGGTATTCACAAAACAGTTTACCCAAACACAAAAGAATATTCTTTCTTCTCAGCTCCTCATGCACCTGTCTCCAAAATTTACCACAATACTTGAACACAAATCAAGTCTCAACACTCCAAAATTTACCTCACTACTTGAACACAAATCAAGTCTCAACAGATACAAAAAAACAAACAACAACAAAAAAAACAAACTAAACCTCACTCTGCACCCTATCAATATTACTGATTTTATTAAAGGATAAATTTTGTTTCATTGAGTCTTTGTTTTATTTATTTATTTATCTGTTTATTTATTTATTTATTTATTTATTGGTTTGGTTGTTTGCGTCTATTTAATTTCAACTCTGAATTTCTTTATTTCTTCTTGTATATCCCTTTTGGGTGTTATTTTGTTTGTTTGTTTGTTTTAGAGATTTCAGGTGTGCCATTAAGTTACTAATAGGAGCACGCTCTCTCTCTCTCTTTTTAAACAGAGGCACTTAGTGCTATGAACTTGCCTCTTAGAACCACCTTCATTGTGTCCCATAAATTTGGGTCTGTTGTGGTTTAATTTTCATTCAATTCTAAAAAATTTCCTTTTTGGTTTCTGTCTTGACCTATATTTTTATCTTTTCTTGTTTTTTTGTTTTTGTTTTTGTTTATTTGTTTTCTGAGACAGGGTTTCTCTCTATGGCCCTAGCTGTTTTAGACTATGGATGTAGAAACATAAGCCAAATAAAATCTTTCCTCCCCAAATTGCTTTTGGTTATAGTGTTTCATCATGGCAATAATAACCCAAACTAAGACAAGTAGATTTCATCCCAGAGATGTAGGGAGGATTCAACATACATAAATAGATAAATGTAATCACCATATAAACAGACTGAAGGACAAAAACCACATGATCATATCATTATATATGTACTAGAGTTCTGCATTAGATAGAGAAAAAAGCTTTTGACAAAATCCAACATCCCTTCATTATAAAAGTTCTGGAGAAATTAGAGATACAAAGGACATATCTCAACATAACAAAAGCAGTTTACAGCAAACCTATAGCCAACATCAACCTAAATGGAGAGAAACTCAGAGCATTTGCATTAAAATAAGGAACAAATTAAGGTTGTCCCCTCTCTATATACCTATTCAATATAGTATTTGAAATCTTAGCTAGAGCAATAAGACAACTTAAGGAAAGCAAGGAGATAAAATTGAAAAGAAAGATTTCAAAGCATCTTTATTTACAGATGATATCATTTATAACATAAATCACCCCAAAAACTTTTCCAGGAAACTCCTACCATTGATAAATACTTTTAGCAAAGTGGCAGGATACAAAAATTAACTCATAAAAATCAGTAACCTTCCTATGTAGAAATGATAAAGAGAAAAGAAATCAGGAAAACAACACCTTTCAAAAAATATATCTTGGGGTAACTCTAACCAAGACTTGTATAATAAAAAATTTAAGACAAAGAAGCCAGAAATACTCATGAGAGAGAGAGAGAGAGAGAGAGAAAGGGAGGGGGAGGGGGGAGAGAGAGAGTTTGAAAAGCAGGCTACAATCTCTATAAGTACAGCGGGGTTTGTTTGTTTGTTTGTTTGTTTTCATAGTAAGGCGCGATAAAATAGATGGTTATAGATGGGTAAGGGTTGGGGAGACTGAATTGGAGAGCCAAAGAGGGAGGAGGAGAAAGGTGGGGAAGAAATATAGGAGGGACAACTAAAACTAAGACCTGTTAGAGGGGTTGTATGGAAACCTACCACATATATGAAAGGAATCTAAATGGAATCACCAAATAACAGGGAGACAAAGCCCCAGCTAGACATCTCTTGCCACCAAATGAAAACTCCAGTGTTGGGAAAGGGATATAACTAATTGTTCGCCAAAGGGGCTCATGCAAATCCCCAAACAACTTAGGCTTTTGCTAAGGTTATTGTTTGCTCTCTACAAACTGATCATAGGGCCCTCTTGCTGAAGACAACCCCTACATAACTCACTGAACACAAAGAACTCAAGCTGGTGCCTACCTAAGCCTTCATCCATACTAACTAGTTTCAATGGTAGCAGAAAGCACTCAAAATGCTACCAGAGAAGAAGGGTAACCAACAATCCAGGTATAACTTTTTGAATTTATAATGGTGGCCTACCTATATGGTACATTGGTACAACAGAGGCACAAAAGCTGTAGGAATAGCTAACCATCATCTGATTGGATTTAAAGCCCATTCCACGAAATGGAGCCCATACCCAACACTGATTAATTGCTCAAGAACCTGAGACTTGATAAGCCAGGGACGTGGGGGGGAGGGGGAATGTACCACTGTTCTGCTTATGGAATACAGCAATAAAATGACTCCTAATGGTATTCTGCCACACTCATAGATCCCTGTCTTGCTCAGCCATCATTGGAGATGCTTTGTCCCACAGTAGATGGGAACAACTACAGAGACCCACAAATGGACAATGTGCAGGGAATGAGACATTGGACTACTCAGTCCTAAGAGAGATGTCTCCATTAAATCTGTTCCTTCAGGGTACAGAGAACTCTGTGGAAGAAGAGGTAGAAAATCTCTAAGAACCAGTAGAGATGGAAGACACCAAGGAAACAAGGCCTTCCAGACACAGTAAGACTAATGAACATTTAAACTCACAGACATTAACACTGCATGCACAGGGCCTGCCCAGGTCTCAAGCAGGGTGGGATCTCAGCACTGAGAGGGGAAGTAGACAGAAGCCCCACCCCTAACTTCTTGCACCAGCAGGACACTTACTCCTTGGCTGGCTCGTAGCTGGCTGAGGCTGTAAAAGAAGGTAATGAGAACTACAGAGGCTGCTCCAACCTTCACAGAGGTTTAGATCCAAGTGGAATCACAGAAAAACCCCTCTTCCATTGTCAGTGCTCCCTGAAGCCAACAGCTCTCTAGAGACTTGTGAGGACGGCTTTGTGAACACCGCCTGTGATAGAGGAGTCTAAGGAGGAGCACTCGTCACAAGAAAAGAGCATTGAGCACAGTCCTCCCTCTGCCCCTCTACTGCTTTGTTTCCTCACAGCACTTATTACCATAAGCACCACTAGTAAACAAAATAAAAATAACCAAGGCTTTATTTCCTGTGCATTGTCTGTCCTGACTACAGAGTGGGGTCACAATGCCAGCCACTAGTCTTTGTGTGCAGTTTCCCCAGCACTGAGAACAGAGAGAACTTGATGATGGAATGACTGCACCTTCAAGGAGACTGTGAGGGAGTCATGTTTAGAGGCACAACATCCAAATGGGACAAGAGCTTTAAGGACTAGCACAGAAGGAAGCCGCTTGGTTTCCCTGGGTCATGGGGATTAAGGAGCATGGGTCTCTCCTTGAGGGACTGAAGTGGGGTAGCTGTGAGTACACACAAAACAGTGACAGAAAGAGAGAGAGTCTTATTTGAGGGGTTTCATCTTGTGAGCTGTAGTTGTATCCGCTAGGACCAGGCTCCACAATTCTGCATTTTGATTGGTTGTAGTTTTCTATAATGGTCTCCTTTTGTTATAAAGAGAGGTTTCTTTGATGAGGGGTGAGGACTACACTCATCTGTGGGCACAGGAACAGATATTTAGGATGTAGTTATGGATTATGTTGGTTTAGTAAAGTGGCAGTTGAAAGTTCTCCAGTATCCATGATGTCCTTCGGTAGTTGGCTAGGTTTCCAGTATAAGGCATGATTTGCCTCTTGTTGAGTGGGTCTTAAGTCCAATTAGAGAGCTGTTGGTTACCACCAAGTTATGCATGCCACTACTGTATTCTTATGGGTTTTGTACCATGCTTGTCATTGTTGTGGTTTGTAGGCATCATAGCTGGTTAAAATCATTTGGTATTTCCTTCTGGAAGCTTGCATGACACCTTGCATTATGGTACCACGAGATCTAGTCCTCAAGAAAGCTGTTAGGTCAGTTCCAGCTCAGGGGTTTCTATACTCTTTGTCCAAAGTATATGGTATCTTCAGCATAAGGACTTATTATCCACCTCTGAGGGCAACCAAGTGCAGTAGCAATAGTCTATATATAATGTTCTGGAGTTTTGGACAACTCCAAACAACTCAAAAAAGAAGGCTTCTTATGCTTGGTGGTTTTTTGTTGTTGTTGTCATTGTTAGTCTATGGATCTTGGATGGAACATTGTCAGCCCAGATGGAAATTTTCATATAAACTATATATGTATGTTTTTATATACAGAATTAGGTGTATTATATGCATTTTAAAGTAGATAGCTAGTAACATGATTCCTTAGGGCTTTTTCAGACACTCTTATTTTACCATCCTTTTTTTCTTCTGTAGTTTTCTCCCTCCTTCTTCCTAATTAGAGCCTTCCATTTCCCCCATTTTCCTGATCAGATCACTTGTACAATGCTATTCCTCTCTATTGTTTTCCCAGCCCTGACTCTGCAATGGTCTTTTTTTTTCCTGGTTTCTGCAGTTACACCAAGCTACGTGTTCATTTGAAGATTTAACTAAAAGCCTCAGACAAGGGAGAACAGGAAATCCTTATTGTTCTGGGTCTGAGTTACATCACTCAATATGATCTTTTTTAGTTTCATCCATTTCCAGCAAAAGCTCATGATTTCCTTCTTCTTTATGGCTGAATAATATTCTATAGTGTATATGCACCATATTTTCATTATCTATTTGACAACTGTATTGCTTGTAGGACATTCAAGTTTCCTAGCTCTTGTGAATAGAACAGCAGTGAACATGTCTGAGCAACTGTGATATAAGACGTTCAGTCCTTTCGGCATATGCCAAAGAGTGATATATCTGGGTCATGTGGTAGACTTATTTTTAGCTTTTTTGAGAACTCTCCACACTGATTTCCAGAGTGACTGAAACAGGTTGCAATCTCACCAGCAGTGAATGAATGCTCTCTCTACCCCACATTTGTTGTCAGCTATTTTGTTGTTCTATGCCATTCTTGCTGGAATAAATTTTCCTAATTATTAGGGATGATAAACATTTTTTCGAGCTGTGTTTTTTTTTTAGTCATTGTTGATTGATGAATTATGTTGGAGGACCCAGCCCACTGGCGCCACTACTGGGCACGTGGTCCTGTAGTGTATAAGGAAGCAGGGCGGAGGAGCCATGGAGAGTAGGCTAGTAAGCACCACTCCTCCTCAGGCCTTCAGTTCCTGCCTCTAGGCTCTTGCCTCGAGTTCCTGATCCCAGTTTCCCTCAGTGATGGAGTGTGATTATGAGTCAAATAAACCTTTTCCTCCTCAACCTGATTTTGATCATAGTTTTAATCATTGCAACATAAAGCAAACAAAGACACTGCCATTGCTAGGAACTTGCTGTAAGCCAGAATTTCTGGCACGTTCTCATTGCCTCTTCTGCTAAATTTCCTCCACTTCTTATTCACTCATGCTAAGGAAGCTGTGGAGATGTCTGCTCATTCTGAAGACACTGAAATTCATACAGACAATAGGAAGCAATCAAGTCTCAGATGTGAATATCCAGACCCAAAGTCAGCAACTCTCTAACATGATTGAAGGAACGGTCCCACGTGGGTCTGATCCCATTCAAGTTTACTGGAAGCTGTCATGAAATATAGATTCTCAGTCTTCATCCCTGGCAAGATTTATTCCATGAATCCAAAAAGAGCCTTCAAAATCTGTTTTCCTAAACCTTTCCTGAAGATTCTAGTACACATGCAGGGGTGGAAGAACTATCTTTGCTTCACCGAAGGGAAGACCAAGCAGGGGCCACTGGGAAGCAGGAAAGTGGGGAGACAATGCTTTACTCACATGCAGCAGAGTGTGAAAGTGTGCATGAATATAGACTGAGAGAGAGAGCACCCTGAAGGAGAAGAGGCTGAGACGGCATTGGTGGAACTGAAGGATGCAGACCATAGTGCACTTCTGCACAGTCTGCCTGATGTCAGCAGCTCAGATCCCATAACCTTGCCCTCTGGGGCACTTGGCACCCTAGCCTAGAGAAATCCAGGATCACCGGCCACACACCTGGGACTGGAAGCTCCAGGGATAGTCTAGAAGAGGAATGAGGAAAGGCTTCTGCAGACCAGTAAGTTGGGGGCCCACCTCTCCTCCTGGCCCCTCACAGCAGACATCAGGATTTGATGGCCCTTTTCTCAGCCAGGAATTCTGAGACTCCTAAGGCTTGCTCTATGCTCTCTGAGCAGCAGAGTCTGCTAAAGTGGAAGGGAAGCCAGCATTATCATTTGGGTAACATGTCTGTTTCGCCAGATGATGATGTGACTGCCAAATGCAATGAGAACCAAACCAAAGCCAGGCAGCTTCCTACCTTAGCATTCAATAAAATCCTGCCCATTATTTTAAGGGTTAGCTAGCACAAACACCCATGGGAATAAATCTCCAAGGCACATTTAAGGTAACTGAAACATGTCACTAAGTCTGAAAGTGTCACTTCCTGATTTAACTCAACAAACATTTCCCAAGCAAAATGCAATGGTGAATGCAGTTTTTAAGGCCCCATGGGCAGAGAGGTGACATGGTAGGATCTGCTTCTACAGCAATGTCCCTTGCATATTGCAGGCCTTCCCTAGCCAGGGATTCTTAGAACAGGAGAGAATTCTTCCACTGGACCAAGCTGTCTGGCAGGAGTGGAGGTCACTGAGGAATGTGGAGGCAGAGAAAGGGATACCGATCTTCCCTTGAAATCTAAGGAGTGAGCTAATCTTTAATTCTTTAGTAACTTGACTCATCTTGTCAACACATGGACAAGACAACATGTTCCTAGGGACGATGTGGGAAAGCTCATGCTTGGATAGTGCTGAATCCACTCAAAGCTATCAGTTCCTAGGACTGTGATGGGCCTCCAGGCTGGGCTCTGCAGTTCACTGCCTTCCAGAGCTAGAGCTGCATCCAGCCAATGGATAAGAAATAGGCAGTACTACTGTGGACACTGCTATGTCTTTCCCACTTTCACAGAAAACTTCCCAGGTGTGAACAGCAGGTTAGTGGTGCTATAGGTGACTTCCTGGTCCCAGCCTCACCTCCAGCTCCAATGTGAAGGCTCTGCCCTGTTAACATAATGTTGTCTTAAAATCTACTGCTTGGTCAATGGAACCATGGCAACCCAAAGACAAGCCTGTAGGGCTCCAAAGCAGGTTATCTGTGTATACAAGCGAGACCTATGGGGTTTGACAAATTGCAGGCATGTTATTTTCATGATTCACAGATTGGGATAAGATCTAAGAATAACTACTATCATATTCCTGTCAGGTGATCTGACTATGACACTTCTACAGACGTGAGATTATTTAGAAAAAGTGGCACAAGCTCTGAGTATTTGACTTCCCACTGGAGAACGTCTCCTGGGAGAGCTGTCAGCCCAGCATCCGCTCCCTGCTTAGCTTTTGGTCTCTTACAAAAGAAAACCCCAGAATATTCCCATGATGGTTGGCTTTTGAGCTTGTCAGCTCCAGGCCCACATTTCACAAAGTTCTGACTCACATTCAAATATGGTTTCTTCATTACTTCTACGTGAATTCAAAAGTGGCAAATCTTTAAGACCACTAATTCCAACACTTCCTCAGTGATTTTGATGATGGTTGCGAGTTGGTCTTAGTAGTTGAGCTACAGATAAATGGTGTTTAGGGATAAGATTATCTCATGGACATAGCTGCAAGTAATAGTGTTTGACTCTAAGAGAACAGCAAAGTCTTCTAATCTCACAGAGAAGTAGAGAGAGCAGGGATTTAGGGCCATCTGTGACATTGGGGTTCCTCCAGTCAAGTCCTGGTCTTGGACATTCTTGTGACCCCACAGCTCCTAGTACACTTTCTGACTTAAGACAGGGCCTTAATATACACTGACTGAATGACTAAATGAACGAACACTATGCATACACCACTGGAAAGGAAGATTTTAGGATCCTTCCACGCTAGCATCCATGCCTAGTATTTGTGGTAACCTCCCCAGCACCTTTCTACTTCCTCCCCCTTCCAGTGTTTCTCTGAATTTTCTGATCATGTTTGTTATAGGATTGATACAAAACTGAATGCTGATCAGTTTACGAAGGTTAGCAGTTAAAAACACCCTGACCTGTCCTCTCCAGTTTTTCTACATCCCCACTCTTCCATAAGATTCCCTACACTCTGCCCAAAGTTTGGCTGTGAGTTTCAGCATCTGCTTCAATCCTCTGCTGGGTGGCATTTTTCAGAGGGCATCTATGGAAGGCTCCCATCCTGTCCCCTCTCTTCAACCACATCCAGTGTTTACCCTGTTTGCCTTCTGAATGAGAATTAAGCACCCTTCCTAGGGTCCTCCTTATTACTTAGCTTCTTTAGGTCTGTTGATTGTAGTATGGTTATCCTGTATTGTATGGCTGATATCCACTTAAGAAGACTAACAGTGCCAACAAATCTGGGCCCAGGGAGTCCTGCAGAGACTGATGCCCCAACCCTGGACCACTCATAGAGAAGATTCAGGATACCTGCTCAGATATAGCTGAGGCAGTTCAGTCTTCATGTGGGTCACTTAGTAAGGGGACCAGGGGATATCTCTTACTTGAACTTTGTTGTCTGTTCTTTAATCACTTCATCCAGGCGAGGTAGCCTTGCCAGGCCACAGAAGAAGAGGATGCAGGCAGTCCTAAGAAGACTTGATAGTCTGGGGTCAGATGGTAAAGGAAGAGGGCTCACCCTTTATGAGGACTAGGGGACAGGGATGGTGGGAAGAGGGAGGGAGAATGGGACCAGGAGGAGATGAGGGAGGGAGGATATGATCAGGATATAAAATGAATAAATTAATAATAATTTTAAAAAAACATCCTGACCCCAGAGATGAAGTCAGGAGGAGGAAAATGAGGTCAATGAGGGCTGAAATTTAATTCTGATGTTTTGCTTAAACTGTTAATAAATGGATGGTCTCTTTGCCTGCTGTTTCTGAAAACAGTGCCAATATCCTTGGAGGTATTGGGTCTGTCTGGAAATGACATGGGAAGAACATTTCCCGTAGAAAAGTGGAACAAAAAAGGAAGACAGGGGAGTGGAAAGGGTCATACCCAAAGCCAGTGTCTCTGTTCATTTTAAAGTCACTCTATGTGACTGACTGGGACACTCTGTTAACTTACAACCAACAACAGTACAATTAGCAATAAAACAAAAACAAATTTC
The DNA here is from genome assembly GCA_028658305.1 of Pachyuromys duprasi. NCBI lineage: Eukaryota > Metazoa > Chordata > Mammalia > Rodentia > Muridae > Pachyuromys > Pachyuromys duprasi. Next base: position 76,063,205 of record CM053763.1, on the reverse strand, counting down.
TTAAAGTCAATCTTCAGGAGTAGTCTAAGTTTTTGTTAAGAATGATATCAAAACTAGGTCCGATGCTTTGTAACAACATTAAATAAGTGAACACAATGGCAAACAACAGTCACTGAAAACAAAGATCATTGTTTCATTTTTCATTTTTTTCCCAAGTTTGGGTTTATGTCTTCTCCCTCACTAGCCTATAAGTTGGAGGTGGATGTTGGCCACATTGTCTTCATTGCTGGTGTTCAGTATTATCATTAGAAATACCGGAAGTGATGATGGTTGCATAAGTGACGATAATGCTGGGGGTCTGACGGCATAGTGTGAGCTTGATAACAACAGACATGAGGTGATTCCTGAGGGGGTCAACACCTACCACAAAGAGGTCCCCAATCTACAGTGACCAAGAGCTTCTCTTTTCAGTGGTGTTCTGTAGGGCTTTGATCGCGTCTTAGGTGTCCTGCGTGTCATATGCCCTTTATTTTTGTAAATTCATCCACTTAAGGACTCTCCATAACAAATGCTTTATTAGTCTGATACAATAAAGAGTTTTGTATACACCACTGAATTTGTATTAAAAGCTCAAACTATGCCTTCTGCATGTAAGGTTTTATGACTTTAGATCCAAAAGTAAAATTTCTACCTAATAGCCTATGGTAAAAATTGATATTGTGGACATGGAATTAGTAATGCTCTCCCAGGCTTCTTTAGAATATAAAAGTGCTTTTAAGAAATAAAGTGGGTGGCCCAAGGTCACTTAGAAAAAGAGGAGATGAATTTGAGCCAATGTCGTGTATTTCAGTAAAGCTCCCGGTAGTGGCATTTGCTCAACAAATATTTATTGGGTTGTTAATGTACACAAAGCAATGCGCAATGCCCAGTAAGGCAAGGAGAGCCCACCATCTCTTCCCACAGATATTTCGTTGATTTACTGTCAGAGTACTTCACACTCCATTAGGAAACAAACAAACAAAAACATCCAATTACTAAGTCATTAGCACTGCCTTTTAAAATCGAAGATGGGAAAGCAGAGCCCTAAATTGGAAAGGGCCCTTAGAGACCCACATAGCCCCTAACTTCACAGATGGGAGAACAGACTCATGCAATGAAGAATGAGGTGTCCCTGCATGTGCCTGCACAGAAAGATGAAGGCTATATATCTGTGAGGGGAACTAAGAGTGCCAAGGGCAATGAAATCCATTAGACAAAACAAAGTGGCAAAGACCTCGGTACCCAGCGTGTTTTTAAATTTTTAAACATGGGAGGCATATGCCTTACAAGATGACAGAAAGCACACATCGGGAGGGAGAGGTGGACTGCATTATGAGGCAGTGGCTGGTTTGTGCAGTATGGGAAAATCTTACTCTCAAATTAAATGGGTTGTGTGCATGGCATGTGTGTGAGCACGTTTGTGTAGGTGTATAGAGGACAGAGGTCAATATCAAGTTTCTTCCTTGATCATCTACAGATTATTTTTTGAGACTGAGCTTCTTAAATGAACCCAGAGCTCACTGATTAGGCTCAACTGACTGGCCATCAGGACCCAGGAATCCTCCTGTCTCTACCCTGCTGCTAGGATTAGAGGCATATGCAACAGTGCTTTTACATAGGTACTGGGGTTCTGGATTCAAGTTCTTATGCCTGTGAAGCAAGCAGTACACTGGCTGTGAGCCGGGAGGACCACCTGCCTCAGCCATGGTGGGTTCCATCCCTCCTGCCACAGTCCTTCCTTCACTTAACAGAGAATTCTGGGACAGACACATGATGCCAGGGAGAGAGAGAAAAAAAGAGTCTGAGGTAATGACCATTGCCTGCCTTCACGACAGGAGCTGTTGGGTGGCTGATGTTCAGACATGAGCTATGCTTCTGAAGAGTCACCCCACGTGAACAGTCTGTTCACTGTGTGTTCATTTTTCAGCAGTTCATGTCAAATGCTATTACAGCCCTGGGGTGACGAGCAGAGAGCATAATTCATGGTGCTCAATACATACGCCCTTGCTGACCAAATGCACAGAAAATAAAAATATGCCCCCAGATGGAAAATGAGATGGTTCCCCTCCATTCTGAAGCATTCCTAAAATGGGTCACACAGGTCACTGGTTGTTGGAGGTTTCGGTCAGGGATAAGTGCAGGGTTAACCCTCTCTGACAGGCATCTCTACTCTGCGAAAAGAGCTTGGGCAGCAGTGGGCGGGGGGAGGGGGGCCGCTCTTGGGACCACTCGTGCACTGCACCCTCTTGCAGAGGTTTTTGCATCGTTGGTACTCACAGTATGATTTCCATATTGGAGGCTGGTATTCCTCGGCATCTAGAATGAAGAGAGAGATCACATCAGACTGCATGTCAACCTGCCAGCCCATGTCTTCCCTGGAGAAGGGCGAGCCTGTCAGCTGAACTCACATCCAACCCCAGGGGCCTCTCCCCTCGTAAAAAGCATAGTTCCAGACACAGAGGTGGAACGCGCATGGATAACTTCTGGAAACAACAGCAGCAGTCTCTTTGGATCACTTCTATGACAGAATAAACTGATTAACAGTTTTCAGAGTCCAGTAAATTTTTTTTAAAAAAAGGATTTTTAAAGTAATTAACTTGATTGCACTCCCTAGTGATCTTTTAAAAATATATTTACTCAACTTGGCAAAATAAACACATAATTTATCTCAGTTTCTAGCCAGATCTTTAGTCCATTTATTAAGACTTGAGGGCAGGGCAGAGAGCGGCAAGGATGCAATATTAGATGTGGAAGGCCCAAAGCTACAACACTCCTAAAGGCCTGACAACGGAGACACTGATGATGCTATTGGGATTGTATTAGCTCCTTGAATTAAGTCCAGCCTGGGACTTAGGCTATTTCCAGGAGTCACACACAATTGCAAGTGACAGATGAAAGAGTTCCAGCAGAAGAGGAAGCTGTTCTTCATCACCCTCAGAATCGGACAAGGGGCAGCAATGGCTGCTCCACTAGCTGCTGACTCATGTGACAGCTGAGCTCACTCTTCCTTAAAGTTAGTGTCCTGTGCACTCACAGCTATGAGCCTAAGGAAGCTCCTTGCAGCCTAGACAGCCAGGGGAGGAGAGTTTGTCCCAGGATATGTGTGGCTCAGAAAGACGCTTGAACTCTACAATTTAGCACCGTTAGGTAAACAAGCCCTGCTGTGTACTTCCCAGCTCCAGCCACAGCTGCCAGCCCTGTCCTGTCCTCATCCCTGGGCATCTGTCCTGTTAGGACTTTCCTAATTTTGGAAGAAATTACTAAGAAAGTTTTTCTCTCTGGGGAAAAGGAATGCTATTTATTGATCAATACCAACTCCAAAGTAATAAACTTTTCACCCAAATCCTGCTCAGTAATTCTTGTTTAGCTTAAATTAATTTATTTTACAATGACTATCTTGTTCGTTTGGGCCATCACTTCACGGCGCTCAAAGGTCTGAGGTGGGTATACAAGAGTGCAGTGCACTGCTGGTTTGTCTTGAGACCAGACAAGCACTGTCATTAACTCTTTTAATTTTCCTTCATATTTATTTATTTCACATGTACAAAATGTTTTGCCTGCATGTATGTGTATGCTTCACATGTGTGCCCGGTGTCTACAAAGATCTGAACAAGGTGTGGAGCCCTCTGCTATGGATGGTGGTAAGCCACCATCTGCATGCGGAGAACAGAACTCAAGAGTACCCAGCGCTCTACAACTCCGAACCATCTCCCCAGCCCTGTGGCAGTAACTGTTAATCCTTGTGTCACAACCATGCCCCATAATAATGAACTATTATCCTAAATAGCTGCCTCACTTCATCCTACTCGCATAAACCAATGTTAAACATTAGCACGGGTGTTTGTAAAATACTTTTAAAATCAAGTAAGCCAATTTGCTAAATTTACAGTAACATTCTTAAACCTTTCTACCCCACACCTCCCATGCCTCTTCACCAGAAAAGCCAGGCTCCCGTATGCTTGAATGTGGATAACATCTGCAAAAATATTTTTCGAAGGTAAGTACAAATCAATACAAGCAAGTATACACACATATTTGAGCATGCACACATATGGAGTAACACACATAAACATATATGTTATATAGAAATTAAGAGACACCACCTAAGACATTATATGTAGGGAGAAAAACTCTACCTATAACATCTTTTATTTCAGGTGAGCTTATTCTGTGAGGTAAGCACAAACCCCAGACTAGATGTAATCAAGGTTGTTCAGCACCTAAACACTACTTCCTGTGGCCTGGGGGCAAATTCTGAGGCAGAGGAAGTAGCCCCCTGTGTGGATACAGTCTTGAGCGTGGCTTAGATCTGCTAAGATGTTCTCATATCAGTTTAAATTAGACAACCTCGCTACCCAGTCTCGTCCAGAGAAGAACCTAATATGGTGTGTTTCATCAGGCATAGCAGCCCCATTAGCTTTCACGCAGCCTTACTTGCTTGGTAAACATTTTTCCTTTGCCCTTGCTTCCTGTTGTCAACACAGCTCAGAGAGGAAGAAGGCTTCCTAGAGAAACTGAGGATATCAATAGCCCCTAGCCAGAACCTGCCAACATCTTGCCACTGTGTGTGGAACAGACTTCACTGTGGCCTGCAGGGTCCTGCTCTGTCTGGAGCCTGGACCCTTGAGTCCACTGCATACATTTTCCCAACCCACATCTTACCGGGCCAGCTTCTGGGTCCTTAGAATAAATAACGCCTTTCTGAGTCTGCACCTTTGCTCTGTGAACTATCTCCATAATGCTCACTAATGGATCTTGGCATGGCTCATTTGTCCTATCATGGAGGGTTCAGCCCAAATGTCACCTCCTATGGGAATTGACCTTAACCCAGTCCCTCTTGTACCACACAGCTTGATTTTCTTCATAGCTCCTATTACCATAGCGATTGTTTATTGATTGCTTTTTTTATGACTGGTCTCACCCCACTTGTTTGTCAAACTCCATTAAAGCAGGAGCCCTGCTTCACTCCCTTGGCATCTCCAGCCCTTAGAAAGGTGCCTGGCTTATACAAGGAGTTCAGAAACAAACCAGAGGCACCAGTGGGCCATTGGTGAGCACAGATGCCTCCTCAAAACCTAAAACAAAAACATGTTAAATAAATGAGTGCATTTATGAGGCTGGGAGCAGTGGTATAGGCCTATAATCCCAGCACTCAGGAGGCAGACGCAGCTGGGAGTATCTAAGAGCTCCAGGCCAGCTAGAGCTATGTAGTGAGACACTATCTCAAAAAAAAAATTATAAATGAACTCTTAGGATCCAAGGGCTTTCTCAGACAAGTGCTTCTGAGTACCATGAAGCAAAATCCTTTCTGACTCCTACACTGAGTCCTAGGGTTTCATGGGAATCACTAAGATACTAACTATGTGATGCTCCCAAGCAAGAGCTGTGATCTGCATAAAGTCCCCTGATGCAGCGGGCTGCTATTACTGTGTCACCGTGATGTCACCCCTTCCTGATTCTTCCCAGGTGGCTCACTGCTATTGTCTTCGCTCTCTCCACTGCAGCCATTGACGGTCTTCATTTTCTCAGACCTGGAGCCTGTAATTAAGTTCTAGGGCTGTTGTCATGGAAGTTTCTTCTTTCAGATAAAAGAATTCAAATTGAGAGGCCATTTGTTACGCTTCAGTAGAACGACTATAATTACCTCTGCCTTCGAGACGTGTTCCACAAGCCACTGTGGTACACTACTCAGAGGCCATGGTCAAAGGACGAGCACATGATAATTTTAATATGTCATAACAAATCCTTAGTCGCCTCCAACACCACCTCACTAACAAGAACACTATTTGTTCCAACCCAATGTTTCCATGATCCACTCCACTCCTTAATGATGGGGTTCACTCTTGAATTAGCTGACACTTTTCACTTTGTCCCTTTCCTTCTGTCTCAGATGAGTTCTCAGGAATCTCATGAACCTGTTACATAGCTGAGGATAACCTTGAACTTCTGATCCTCTTGTTACTGCTGGGATTATAGATATTCACTACTATACTAGATTCATGCTATGTTGGGGATTGAACCCATGACCTTCTATATGCTAGATAATATGAACTTTACCAATTTAATTACATGCTTAGTCACACGTTCCCTTTAAAATTGGAGTAGACCTTCAAGGTCATTTAGTTTTCCTTCATTACTCGGCAAATGGGTAAAATGAGACACAGAACTATTAAATGGATTCCTCAAGGTTATAAAAAGAGTTAGAGGCAGAAGCCTGTATTGCTCTTCAGGATCTGGATATATCTGTCATTCATTTTAGCCAGGCAGGACCCTCCAACTTACATATATTGAGGTTAAGAAAATGTCTTTATCATAACAGATTTATTGTTTTGATTCTTATGATGCTTGAAAGAAAAAAAATTAGTGCAACAACTTTCTACTGAGTCAGGGCACTACTGGATCTCCACATCCTCTCCATGCCCTGTGGTCCAGGAGACGGCCTCTGGGCTGAGGTCATTAGATTCAGCATCTCACTCTCCTCCTCACTGTGAGACCTCAAGTTATCTAATCTTTCTGGGGCTCAGCCCTTTAACCTATCAAAAGAGAGTAAGAATGCTTCTCAACATAAAGCCTTATGACAACGGAAGGGTTCATGTGTATAAAAGATTAGTCTATAGAGATAAAACAAGAAAGCTTCAGGTCAATATAGCCAGAGAAGAGACTGAGAGACACACAAAGAAAGGGTACAATAAAAAAGTAAAGGGGCTGGGGAGATGGCTCAGTGGATAGAGAGGCACGAGGGTTAGAGCTCAGATTTCTAGAAGCCACATAAAGCTGGATTTGCTAGCAAGATGGGAACCAGAGACAGGAGAACCCCCAGGCCAACAAGCCTGGCATATGAAGGGTTGAACGATAAGAGATGCCATCTCAAACAAGGCAGAAAGCAAGTACAGCTCGTCCTCTGACATTCCTAGGACAAGCGTGCTCTCTGCTCCCAACAAAACACATATCAAACACATACAAAGATTCTAGAAAATCAAAAAGTAAAGGACAGATGTGGGATGGACTATGAGAATACACTAAATGAAAGGCTTTCTTTGACTATAAAGTAAATCCTATGCTTAATGTCATCATCATCTTTAACAACAGGGAAATATTCCTGCCACATTGTTACTAATAAAATTACAAAGCAATCAATTAATCAATGTATTATCAAGGAAAGGATCTTCCTCTTTTTTAGATACCATCCTAGTCCGTAGCCTAGCCTCTCAAAACTCAAAACAATTTTCCTGCCTTAGGCTCCCAAGTACTAAGATTACAGATACAAGTTACCACCTCTGGTCTTTGTGTGCGTGTGTGTGTATAGTGCATGCATGTTCATGTGGGCACATGCATGTGGATGCATATATGTGCATGTGCTCTGGAGACAGAGATCACTTTTGAGTGTTATTTCTCTGGTGACATCTGCTGTGGTTTTGAGACTGTTTCTCACTGGTCTGGAGCTAACGGAATAGGTAAGACTGGTTGAAGAGTGAGCTCCAGGGATCGTCCTGTTCTGCTTTTCCCAGAGCTGGGGCTGTAAGGGTAAGTTACCATGCCTGGCTTTTCAAAAATGGGAGTTCTAAGGATCAAACCCAGATTCTTTCACTTGTTGACTGGGTTATAACGCAAGGAATAACCAACCAAACAAACAAATTCATATCCTCAGAAACACAAAATGCCATTATACCTGGTATTGAATGGGTAACCCTACTTTTTCTCTAGTTGCTTACCTGCATCTTGTAATTGTCTGTTTATGTTTATATTGCTTGCATAAAAATGAAAAGAAATGGGACATAAATTTGGATAAGTGCTAGGCTTTTTTGTTGTTTTTGTTTTTAACACGCTGTCTAAATAAAGCGCCACCTCAAAAAGAAGCTGCTATAACAAAAACAACAGAAACAGCTCTTATTTAAAATAACAGGGACAGCATTAGTGCGGATGCAGGAAGAACAAAGGGTGACAGAAGGAGAACACAGAGCCAAGCCTACTACCCTAGCCCAGCTTTGAAAAACTCTGTGACATAGCATGAGTCAGCCATTCTAGGCAGCCTGGGAAGCTGCTATCTTTTCTCACTGAAATGGGATAAAAGTGGAAAAATGTATATGGATGTATATGTATATGGATCCCAAAACTAGTAATAAGACCAAATGAAATGACCCAAAAGAATCTGAATAGCATTATAGAGAAGAGAAGGAAAGGGAAGGGCAGGGAATGAGAGGAAAAAGGAGAAGGGAAGGAAAGGTGGGTAAGGCAGAAAAAGGGAGGGGTACAAAGAAGAGGAAGGGAAACGAGAGAAGGAGAGCAGAGAGAAGAGGAGAGGAGAGGAGAGAAGAGGGAAATAGGCTAAGGGGGACAAGGATACAAGCAGAACTTGAAAGTGACCTTGAGGAAGCCTTAGCTGCTGAGTACCTGGGCACCAAAAAGATGGCACAGCCATCATGATCTTTGGGGAAATAAAATTCTAGCATGAGCCCAGAGATAGCTAGCTGGGCAGTAGGGCTCTTAGCACACCTGGGAAGACCCATACTAGATGATGCAAACGGTAAAGCTAGCACTTCTACTGAGATCTCACTAAACTTAGAATAATGTGCACTCTGTTGAAGAAAGGACATGTAATAATCAAAGGGAAAAGATGCCATCAATAGAGTTGTGTGGTCTTTATAAGTTTTGCTCTGTGAATAGTTACAGAGTCTACAAAAGTGGCAATCTGGATTTTATTCTGTGATGCCTCTAAGACTGAACTAGAAGTCACAGATAAGACTGCATTTGCAGAGAACCAGATGGAGACAGAGGAAGCTTTTGTGGAAACATGGCTGTGACCTGACACGAAAACGCATGGGTCCTGCCTGCTTTGTCGGCTGCAGCTGGAAGGCTGTGCATCGCAAGACTTGTGCTCCAGAGATAAGCCATCATGATGGGATCACCTGAGGAGCAAGCGTAAAGGAATCTGGGAACTGAGTAATGAAGAAAAATGAAAGATGGCATGTGTTCTACTTGGGTAAGTGACAACTGAAAAGGAACCTTTGTAAACATCTAGGAGAGCCAGTTTCCTTCCCTTGGCTCAGCAGAGGGTGACAAGAGCAAGGGCAACATGCATGCCAGGCTTTGGGAATGAGAGGAGTCGAAGATTCATTGGTCCAGAGAATGACCTAACAAGGAAGTTGGAGTGGACCTACCCCTGAGAATATTCCAGATAAAGCTGTGTATTTGCATCAGGGGGTTTTCTGGGAAATAGGGGAAGGCAGGTTGCCCCCTCCCGCCATTCCCGTTCTCACAGACCCACCTCTCTGCTGCCACTTTTGATTTATTGATGCACACGTTTGCAAATAGGCCGCCATGGGCTTTTTCAGGGGAACTTGGGTGAAAACAGGTTTTTTTTTTTCAGTCCATCCTGGAGCAGCCACACAATGAGCCTGAAGTTCAGGATTTGTAGTGTGATTAGTTTAATGGGCCCAGAGTGAGTTGGGATCCTAATGAAAGCAAACAACAACAGCTGGAGTGGGGTGCCGCCACTGTGCGCACCGCAGTTGTGTCTGCAGCAGGAATGCCCAAGCTTCCAAAGGTCTGAGATGCAGGGGGGCCGCTGCGCGGCTGAGGCAGGCTCCCCTCAGAGCACAGCAGCCAAATGGTGCCAGACCTAATACGCTGTTACAAAATACTGGATGAGAAGCTTTCCAGACATTTCTTGCCAACACTTCTCACCTGCACAGGTTCTCTGAATTGTCCTGAGAGAGAGACCTTCTGTGTATTCTCTTCAAAAATGGTTTGGGTAGGAAACTAGAGTAGGGAATGAAAGCCTTGGTGAGCATCAGCCATAGGACATAGAAGGGGTTTTTGTTTGTTTGTTTGTTTAATTATTTCTTTTTTTTTGAGATTATAGTATAATTACAGGATTTCTCCTATCCCTTTCCTCTTCCCTCCAACCCTTCCCATAGTCCCCTTTTTGCTCTCTTTCAAATTCATGGCCTCTTTTATTAATTATTGTTACATGTGTATATATAAATGTGTGTATGTACAGACATACACACATTTACATATATATATATATATATATATATTATACCTAAATATAACCTGCTCAGTCTGTGTAGACTATTACTTGAAGGTATGTTTTCTGGGCTGATCATTTGGTATTGATTGCTAGTTGTTGTGGGGAAGACTAAGTCTTCAGCTCCCAGCATTCCTCACGTGCCTTCAGTTCTTTCTACGGGCTTGAGGCCTCATAGGCTCTTCCCATCTCCACGTTAACGTGACTACTGTTGTTGTCTTTGTTCAGCTGTTCATGTTTAGGCAGTCGTGTTAGTGAGACTTTATGGGTATAGCTCTGGACATTCCTAGGAAACCCAATCTCACTGCAAACTCCCTGATCCTCTAGCTCTTACGATATTTTTACCTCCTCTTTCACAATGTTCCCCAAGCCTTGGGTTCAGGAGTAAACTTTGATTGCTTAGGGTTTTCTGTAATGGTCTCTGTCTCAGTGGGTTTAATAGAGCAAGCTCTACTTACAAAGAACAGCTAATAAGACAAATCCCTGCAACTTGCCAGAATTTTTTAGATCCTCAGGCTGGGCCTGAAGATGAGCTATGCAGAGATTGTATAAAGATGATGAGGCCACAAACAGCCCTGAGCTGGAGTCTGTGGTCACTAGAGGGCACTGGGGCCACACGGAGCCTTTTTCCTGGGCCACAGATGCTGCACACTGAGGCACAGAGTCTGCTGCTCAGCAAGTGTTTACTGAATAGATTCCAGGAGCTCAGCTCTGGTTTCACCACCACACAGGAGAGAGGACTTAGGAAGTTCTACATGAACTGCCTCTGGCTCTTCCTTCTCATCTTCTTTTATAGCTCAGCCACACTGGCCTTTCTTTTGGTCCATGGACACATTGAGTTAAGGCATGTGGTATCTGCCTCTGAATGCCACCTGACCAGCTCTCTGGAATCTGGCTCTTCTAGACATCCTTCCCAGGCCATGCATGGGCTCTCTCTATTTCCTCCCAGGGCCTTTGGTCTCTTGGGGGATTTTTGGTGGTGTGCTTATGAATGTCTGTGCTTATGTGTTATCTCCATATATCAGATGACCAGTACAGTGAAAGCAAGGGCTTCGTTTATCTTGCTCTCTGCTGTCTATGTCCCTTTCAGCCTACTGGGCCTCTTTCTTGAGTTTAGACAAAGATGTTCCACTCAGGTAGGTGGTCTGGTAGTTGGGCAGTATGAAAATGATTCTCCTGGAGAACATGGGTATCAGCTACAGCATGTGTCCAAACTAGGAGGTTCCACACTGAGTCTAGCCCTCTATTAGCCCCTGGTACACAAATGGTAAAATTTGAAATTCCCTGATTACTATATGCTAGGACATAACAGGCACCCAGTCAATTGCTGCCTTAATGACAGACAGAAACTCCTATCACATTGTGTTGTGGGACACAAAGGAGGAGGCAACCGGAATAACGCAAGAGGATGTGTAAGAAGGATGACGGGTAGTTCCCTGCCTTTGGAGGGTGAGTCTAGCTTGGGTCACTCTGTCCTTTCTCCGGCTTTGGCCAGTCATCTCTGCCCTTGAGTAGCCCGCTAGGCCCCTGCAATAGCAGTCACAGAAGAGGATAATTTCAATGCAAGGATGAAGGTCCCGGAGACAAAGATGAAAACAAGCAACTTCTGGTACCATAGCATACTGCACCTGCTTGAAGGGTCGCTCTACCACCGAGACACGGAACCCCACAGCCACAAGGACTGCCTTGTGGACAAACAGGCTGCTGGTGCACGGCACCGTACACCAAGGTAAGATGCAAGAGCTTGAGAGACCAAAGAATTTTGGGAATTGGTTTGGAGTTTAAAGCACAAGCCTGAAGAAAGGAGACATGTCCAGCCACCTGTGTGTGGGGGGGGGGGGGGAGGGCAGCCTTACTGCATTCTTTTCCTGCCCACTAGAGATACAGTTGCTAGGAAACCAGCCCCTCTTCCCTAGGAGTGATTTGGGGGCCTGTAGCCAATCAATTCAAAATGCAGCATCAATCAACAGGCAGGAATCCCCCTGCTTTGGGCATGCTGAGAGGGACCGGACTCTTTAAATCACCTGCCTAACCTGAGCACGAGGCTTTTTGCTCTCAACCGATCTGGCGATGAAGGTATGAGCCCAAGCTAGCTTGTTAATAGAAAGATCCTCATGTGTTTTGCAACGAGCTTGACTCCTGGTGGTCTTCTGGGGTCTCTCGAATTGGGCACAAGCTGAACTGTCCCAGCATGATGGCTAGGGCAGAAGCTGAGATGGAGGTTGGGGCCCCAGAGTGGCTAGAGACTAACTTAGAGAAGTAAACATGGCTCAGGAAACCAAGACTTAGAAGAAGAAGCTAAGTGCTTACCTTTGCACGGAAGGGAGAGAAGAGGTAAGCAGGGAAAGCACAGGGCCCAGTGTCTTAGCCAGAGAGATTATTTTAGTGTGGGCTTGAAGGTGGGTTAGAGGGTGAGAAGAGAAGAGTGAGGAATCGTGAGTGGCAGTGAGATCAGCCAATCATGAAGCTAGGTCATGTGAAGAGTCTAAGCTACAGTCATATTGATGGAAATGGATGGAATGAATTTGACAAATGTTGAGACAGCAAATGAACAGAGCTTGAGGGCATGGTGCTGGCCCAGCAGAGGAAGGGGAACGGTCTATGGCCTTGGCCCTGGAGGTTGATTTCTTTCCTATAACTAGGCAAACCATGGAATAGACAGGCCCTCACTTTTCACTGCTGGCAAGAGGTGGCGACAGGACAGCTGAGTGAACACATCGAAGAGGCCTGCAGTCCAGATAAAGGCCTGAGCATGGGCTTCTGTGAAGGGAAGCACCTCGCGCAGATGGTGGCTGCAGACAGTGAAGTACATGGCATGCCAGCAGATCAATGCTCAGTGCATGACAGGAGGCCTCTGAAGAGCCTGGCAAGAACACAGACATGCAAGGTGTGAGCAGGAAATGAGCAGAGAGCAATCAGAAGGGACAGAAGACCCAGCAAGGTCAAGTTACTCAGAAGGGGAAGTGGTGAGTGAGTAAGAGGCTGCTCCGGTGAGATAGGCATGACAAGGAGCCAGCGCTGCAACAACAAGAGGGTGTGAAGGGGCAGTGGTTGATAATCTTGGGGTAAAAGCCACTGTGGGGTGAGAGGAAGGGGAAGTGGAAAAAACAGAGCATGTGCGTAGGAGCTGTGGCAGACACAGGGAGACAAACCATGGCAATAAAGGGGTAAGGGCTTGAGGTCTAGGAATACCAACTTGATTGCCACTCTCAAACCACTCCTGTCCTCCCTTGCCCCTGGGGGCCTCTTCCCACCTTAGAGGCTCTGTTCCCTACAAAATGCATGGATGGAGCTACATTCCTGGTGGATGATTTTCCCTCTCTGCCATTGCATACTTCTTTTTCTGCTACTACTTTCTGGGCAACCTCTCAGCTTCCACTCCCTTCAGCCTGGAGAATTCTCTCCTTCCCCACTTCCCTCCAGCTTGCCTGCCTCCTTACAAATTCCTTTCACCAGAGGAATGTCTTTCTGGCTTTTCTCCAGAGCCCTTCTGGGCATTCATTTATTCATCTAACAAATATTTACCTAGAGCTTAATGGCCTACTTGGCATAAAATATTGGACGAGACATGGGTACAGATAGAAAGGCAAGATGCAGAATGAGACAGGAATCAGCTTGGAGTTAAAATATGTCTTCAATTCATTCATTCATTCATTCATTCATCCATCCATTCATCTATTTGTTCACTCAACAAGCACTGCATCTGTTTGTTAATTCAGCCTCTGGCCACATGTGCATGTCATCATGAGATAGGACATGACAAGACTGGACTTCAGTTTGTTTCTTGGTATTTTGGTTTATTGTGGTTGTTGTTATTGTTTGTTTGTTTGCTTGGGGTTTGCTTATTTAGTTGGTTGGTTGGTGGGTGGATTGGTTAGGCTTGGTTTTCCTGTTCATCTTCTCCTGAGGAGGTTAGCTCCTGGCCATGAAAGAGTAATTCTCATATAGGCAGAATGAGGCAGACTGGTCAATCTCTTTAAGATATTCCCTCAGTTTAGATCACACAGAGCTGCGGATGGTTATGTAGGTACTGTGGCAGGAGAGTGGGCAGGGGTGGGTAGTTCAGTTCTCAGCAGTAAATGCTTTTATGTCCCAGAGAGGAGCAAAATGAACTTCAAAGAGATTAAACCTTTTTCCCAGGGCCAAGTGGGTAGTGGGACGTGGAATTCAAAACTAGATTTGCTTTGCTCTCCAGTCTATTGATTTTTCCCCCCATGGTCTTAGTCTCCCAGAAGACTCAGCCATCCAGAAGTTAATGTGCAATGTGCAGGTCCTTCTGTGATCATATAACGTGGCTTGAATGTTGGAGAAAATAGCACAGAAGTAGAAAAATTTGTGACATTATTCAATTTTCTGTCATCGTTTAGAACAAAAGTGAAATTGTACTAAAGTGGTCTCTTTTCCTCCCAATCTTCCTTTACCTCTCCTTCTTTCTCCTCTTTCACACATCCTCATTCTCCGCATCTCTCCAGTCTTTTCCTCAAGGGCCTTCTGTGTCCATATAAGTTACCAAGTACCCTGTATGCCTTTTCCAGGCCCCATCATGCATACACCCTCAGCCTGTGCTAGACCCAGCTTCTTGACTCACTACTGTATGGACAGCAGAGGACTCTATGAGTTAGTACAGTCATTCCTCACAACAAGCCACTCACATAAATTGGTATAGTTAATGTTATTGCGCTAATTCATACTAAGAACAGGAACACATCAGCAGCCATTCACTCACTGTGACCCAAGCTTTCCAGATCACAGATCATCTCGCAGGCTGAAAACAGAATTGAGGACCTTGCTAGCCTGCTGGCTTTTCCTCCGCAGCTGGATCTGAGCTGGGGCCCCTGAGCTAAACTGTTCCTAAATCCACAGAATCCTGGAAGACAGCAGCAGTGTCCGGTGCCTGCTCCTTTCACAGGGGGATGCTCACAGACCCTCAATCCTTTTCCCAATGGGCTTCCATTTCCTCATCTGTGCAGAACTGCTCTCCAGGTGGCAGGCTCTACTTTCTACCCTGTTCTTTAAAAAGAAAAATGATTTTTGACTCCACTATGGTGGTCAGACTTGGCAACATCCCTGGAGATATATGGTCCAGGGTTTGAAATATGCGAAACAATTCTGGAAGAAACTCCCGAAAGATAAAACTATGTACGCCTACAAAGATGTGGGTAGCTGAGGTCAGGGGAGGTTGTGCGACTTAGTTTTTATGAAATATCCTTTAATTTCACTTGAATTAAAGGGAAATGGAGGGGGAAAAGATGAAAGAACAAAAAGATGGAAAGGAGAGAGGCAGAAAGGAGGGAAACTTTTTACAATGGTCGTTTACAATTACACTTTATTCTTCCAATTGTGACTATATATATATATATATATAATATTTATTAGTTTCCATTAAATATATTTATTAAGTAGCCCCTGCAGTTGAAATTATCATCAATTAAGATAACTTTAAGTATATTGGTTATTTCTAGAACATAATTGGGCTCAGAACAAAGTAAATGAGTAATCTAATAGTAAGAAGATCTCTCTCTCTTTCTCTCTCTCTCGTATGTGTGTTTGTGTGTGTGTGTGTTTCTTTGCAAATAAGCATATGTGCTAGGGATGGAACCCAGGACCTTGTATATACAAGCACTCTTACCACTGAACTCCCTTCCAACCCAAGAAAGCCTTACGGAAAATAAAATGTAAGACAATATCATCTTTCTGAAATTATCTAAAACATGGGGCAGATATGATACAGTTCTAGACACTTTATTTTCTACTGATATGTAGAGGAATGTTAATTCAGAACTTGGCTGTTCTGGCAAGAGATCACATCCAAAGATCTTCTAGGTCTGTGTGATCCCGCTGGAATGCAGACACACCTTTAGTCCAGGAGATAGAGACAAGCAGATCTGGGTTCAAGGCCAGCCTGGTATAGAGCAAGTTTCAGGTAAAGAAAAGCTTAGGTCCAGTTGTGGTGGTACATGCCTATAATCCCAAACAATGAAGGACACTTAGTTTGTAGAAGGAAGCACCCATGCTTGAAAGTGATGCTTAATTGAGTGACAGAAAAGGTGACGAATCAGAGAAAATTTGACGGAATAGGATATGCCGAATTCTCACAAGAGGAGAGAGGAAAGAGAAAATACTTAAGTGGCCATGCAGAGAGAAGCAAGCAGTTTTACCGGGACAGCAATAGAGAAACAGGTTGCAGAGAGAGAACTCAGGTGAAGACTGAACAAGCTGAAGAATGGGAAGGAGCCAGGAGATTAGAAAAGACTGCCGCAGGTGTATCTATTGCACTGTGTGGGCAAGTGAGCTGGACTGGTAAGCCATGGAGCTGGGTACACACACCAAGCTCTTATACAATCCTGTTGCTCATCATACTGGACCCTTCACATTCATTCCGTGCAAGTTCACCTGAGCACTAAGAGGTAGGAAGCACTGTACCATTCCTTGACACAGAACCCAAGGCCCAAAGGGGACTGTACCTTGCTCAAAGTTGGCTAGCTCATTTGGATCCATCTGAATAATTACAGTTAAGCCTATGTCACCAAATGGTCATCTCAGAAAGGCTGACCTATTATCTTTTATCATGGGATTTATGTACATTTTCGTCATAGTACTAAACCTGTTACTGGATTTCTCTACACGTTTTTCTATAGCTGTAGTAACTGTGACAGGCTGGTCTTATTCACAGGTTGACAGGATTCAGAGCTGTCTGTCTAGGACTGGTGAAAGAACACAGCTGTGAGTCTGTGATGGTGTTTCCAAAGAGGATTGCCATGTTAGAAAACGAGTAGCAGTTGGGGATCCACCCTGAACATGAGTGGCACCATGCAACAGGCTGGTAAGTAGCTGGAAAGAACTTGAAGGTAGACAGCATCTAGGGACACCTTCTTTCCTTTTGGGGTATATCTATGGGCCACTGCTACCAGCAGACTCCAGCTTCATCGGGGAACTTGAAGCCTGGAGCTGTAGACTGAGACTATGAGATGTTCAGCTTCTCGGTCTGAAAAACTCCTGTATTCTCTGCCTCTCTGGGATACAAACAACCATTGCAGGATTACTTAGTCCCAATCGTGTGGAAAGATAATGTGTGTGTATGAGTGTGTGTGCACACATGTATGTATGTATGTGTGTGCACATATGTGTATGTGTGTGCTTGTGTATATTGTATTGTTTTTGCTCTTCTGCAGAATTCTGCTTAATATGCCAACTAATCCTGATCTCTCACTACATTAAGACAAATAAAGATGGAGGGACAGGGGAGCCAGGTGGGCTGTCCAGATGGGAGGGAGGTTCTGAGACACCAAACCTCCTGAGACTCGGAGCTCAGGTCCAGCCTTGCTCCTAGGTTTCGATTGCTGTAGTTTCTCTATCACTTGCTTTAAAAATAACCTCTTACAGAAGAAATACTTCTAAGACAACAAACACACGGAAAAAGCAACACTTCAGATGCCTGGCCAGCCATACCACAGAGCAGAAAACCCCAGCAAGTACAGGAAGTGTTCTGAGATGCATAGGAGGAAGCCAGCCTGGGCTGAGCAGTGGTGTATCACAGGCCTGCAAGGGTTAAAAAGACAGACAACAAGTGGCTCTAATGATTTCTGAAAGAGAAAGTATTTGTACTGCATAACAGACAGGAAGAATGGAGCTCTTCCTGTTCCCTGCTGTTATCTTGGTGTTGTGTGTCTTCCTAAGGTTTGGGACAGCAGTACCACATGAGGTAGCAGCCATATCTTCTTGCTGTTTGCACAGTGGGACATTTGTCTTCCTAATTGCTGCTTGTGAAAGTTCTACATGCTTCCGCTACTAGCTGACACCAAACATTGAAATAAACCTTTCTTTTCTAGTCAGCTCTTGTCTGAGGCTATTTGTACTGGTAACTTCTTCCATACCCTGTGGCCTTGGCCTCTGGAGCAATAACGGATTTGCACACTGCACTTTGATACATGGATCCGTGGTCATTTCCAAGATGCTCACCTAACAAATTATTCCCCATCACTGCTCCTAGACCCAACCTGGGCACTGGGTATGCAAAGATGCCACATTCTTTCCTTCAAGCAACTCCTCTTTGAGAGAGGAGAGACTGGAATGGAATGTATGCACAAACGCTGAGGGAACCAGAGGGCAAGAGCCCAGGAGCGAGGCCCTGGATGGACTGGGTAGGGACACAATGAGGAAAACTCCAACAGAGGCAACAGTTGCGCTGGACAGTGAAGGGTGAGTAAGAGTTTACCAGGTTATATTCTGGTATTGAGGTCAGAGGCTGAGGTAGAAGATTCCATTGTTGTTTTCCCTTCTGAGAGGTCTGGGAAGGAAGAAGACTTTCTTGTGTGTGAGAAGCATTTTTTGTTAAAAGAATGATCTCCCGCTCCCCAAGGCTGAATAACCATTCCCACTAAGAGTCTATGCCTTGATGAGAACTGACTTCCCTTGACTCTATTACAAAGGCAACAGGACTGTGTATTATATGCTGAAGAGCGAGGAGAGGGTCAAAAAGGAGGTTATTTTGGCGGGGGAGGGGGAGGGGTGGGCTGCAGGCTGGCCTGTACAGGCAGGCAGAAGTGTTAATTTGTTCAAGGCCAAAGCCCCAGGCTCACTCATACCAGAGAGCAGCCTCTGGCTTTCAGGAGAGAATGACAGTAGGGTTTGAATTCCAAGGGAAGCCATCCTAGTGGAGCTGCTGGCCTGTCATCAAACCTCATTCCCTCTCCCTGGCTCAGTTGTTGGCATCACCTAAAGCAGAGACAGATGTGAAATACACACCAGATGCTCGGTGTGGGTTTGTTTGTTCCACACACTGAGTGGCCACCATCAAAGTGAGAGGAAGACAAAACTCAGTCTGATGGCCTTAAGGATGCCTGCACTGATAGACGAGCCGAGGAATCTCCTCATCCCACAGTTCTCCCAAGGTCTCTTTTCTGGCAAGACACAAGTCTAATGCCAGTGTCTTGCAAGGCTAGCTAGGGTCTGACTTTCAAACTTGACACTGTTCCATTCCTGTGAATGCCACTCCATTAAATAGATGGTTCTGGAAAGAAGATGCACTCAGTTCTTGACCACCTCAGAGATGGTTACTATAGAATCTTAGATACCTTCCTAAATGTATTTTGTGTCACCAGTAGTTCCAGGTTACTAAACTCAGACTATTCTATAGGCATCCGCTGCTTTAGAGAACCTGTCTATGGCATTTACTGACTTGTTCTAGGTGTCAATGGTACTTTAGAAACCACACAAATAGTACACGAGGATATATCCAATAACAAATAGGCCCCTGTCCACATGAGGACATGCCTCTCCTCACACTAAGGGGATACAGAAGCTACAGATGTGGACTCTGATGGATATTTCCTAGCACCATTTCTCTTTAAGCAGGGCTTCAAGAGGAGTGTTTCTCACATTGTTACGGCTTGGTGATTGCCATGGCCCATCTGCCAGAAATGTCCACACTCACCTTCCATGGTGAAATGGTGGCTGTAAATGCACACTTATTTGCTACTCAGCTTTCATGCGTGTTTTAATTCATTCTCTACAACAAGGTGGTCAAGTCAACTGAGTAGCAAAGGCCAGGTCATCTTCACAATCCTTAGATGGTGGGAGAGATGGCTCAGCAGATAAAGTTCATTGCTGAATGAGCATGAGGAGTGGAGAACTGATCCCCAGAACCCATGTAAAGACGGGTAGGCTCAGCGGGCAATATGTAACTCCAGCATTTGGAAGGAGGAGCCTTAGCATTGTGCTCTGGGTTCAACTGAGAGCCCCTGACTCAATGAATGAAGGGAAGAGCAGTGGAGGAAGACTTCTGAAGGCTTTTGAGCCTCCAAAGGCACATGAACAGATATACATTCATAACTGCATACACAAGTGCACCCACACATGCAAACACACTTGCGCACATACCACACACACACACACAGACACACACTCACGTACACCAGCAAAAAGACAAAAACAAAACAAAAGTCCACAGACAGCACAATGCCTCTGTCGTTATTTTTGTTCTCTCTCAGTAGTTCACACCCATTCGTCTCATCTCAATTCTTTCATGGCTACCCCAAATCCTCAGAAGACAGTGTGTCCCGGCTCATGGGCGGGGTGGAGTGGAGTCAGGCATCACTTGGGAACTTAACAAGAAATTTTAAAGCCAGGGAAAACAATTATCCAGGAAAACGCTAGCATTATGGGGTGTGCTCAAGGTGACGATTCCTGGGCTCAGAGCAGAATCTGGCCACCAGCCTTCCAGTCTACCACCGTTCCTCCAACCTGCTTCCCATTTTTTATCTTTGAGATTATGCAAATGGGACAGGCTGTCTTAAAGACGTAACTCCATAGGTGGTACCTTTAATGGTTCCTCCTCAGGAGCTTCAATGTTTTCCCTAATCTGTTCTACATGATGTTTTCCTGTTAGCTGCATCATCCCTCCAACCAGTGAGATTCTGAACAGGGCACTGAGAAACCTTTCCATGTAGTCTAGGTATAAAGCTAGGGAGGACAAGCCACCTAGGGAGTCAGTATTTCTGGTGTGAAACAGCCAAGAAGAATGTGGGCCTCACACCAGATGTACCTCTGGGCGTGGATCCCACCTTGTTCGCCACGTCCCTGCCTACGTTATAGGATCCCAACTCCATGTCTTCTGCCTTCATTTCCTCCTGCCTCTCCTGAAGGCTCCCAGCAGCGTGGGGATAAGCAAGTCTCCCCTCCGCTGTAAGCTGGGAAGTGGGGGACACTTGTTATGCTGTGAGGGTGCTTTGGCTTAGTTCCCAACGTGGCCCAAGCGTTGGTAGTTAGGAAGTATTGATCCCTGGAAGCCCAGTCTGGTGACTGAGTTAATTGTACCCTGTAAATTCCGGCTGTAAAGGCACTGGAGAGTGATTGTTACAAAGCGAAGCTTCTCCTGTTTCTGTTTGTTCTGATGAAAGCGCTGTCATGCCACTTTATGCCCAGCAGATGCCAGAGACACAACCTGGACATTTTTGCCCTCCAGAACTATGAGCCAAATAAACCTTTTTTCCTCATAAGTTACCCAGGTTTGGGTAATTTTTTTTATAACAGCAGTTTTCAACCTGTGGGTCATGACCCCTTTCGGGGGGCAGGTGTCAAACAACTCTTTGCAGGGGTCACTGATCAGATATCCTGCCTATCAGGTATTTATATTACAATTTATAAAGGTAGCAAAATTATAGTTATGAAGTAGCAATGAAAATAATTTTATGGTGGGAGGGGGTCACCAGTACGTTAGGAACTGTATTAAGGGGCTGCAGCATTAGGAAGGTTGAGAACAACTGTGTTTTTACAACGGAACAAAGAAGTAAAGTGTGTCTCATTCTATGGAGCTCCTGTTAACTTAAACAAACAAGCAACGACAACCAAAAACAACAATGCCCCAGAAGCACCGCATGCCAATCCCCTCATCCTCCTACTCCCTGTGCAGGGAAGGGGTCTCTTTGGACAGGGCCACCACTGAGTCTGGGCATTCTCTGCAGTTTGAACCAGCAGCGAGAAGCTCTATTTACGGAGTACCAACTGTGGCCTAGGCCAAGCACTTCACAGTGATCTTTCCATTTTGTCTTCCCACAAGGAATCCCACAGAGGGGCCTGATCTATGATCTCTATTCTAAAACCCAGTGGCAGAGCTTTGAAGAGAAATGGCTTCAGCCACGCAGCTGCTAAGGACCGGGCTCGGCAGGACTCCGCCCACCACACTGCCTTAACTGCCATCCTTAATGACTCAACATTTCTTTCTCCTGGAGAAGACAGAATAGGAACCACGGAATAATGTTAGCCTTTCTTTTCAGATCGTAAAAGTCAAACCTTCACCCAAACTCTGACTTAGTGGGAGAACATTTTGTAACTCTTCATATCTT
The DNA here is from genome assembly GCA_028658305.1 of Pachyuromys duprasi. Taxonomy (NCBI): domain Eukaryota; kingdom Metazoa; phylum Chordata; class Mammalia; order Rodentia; family Muridae; genus Pachyuromys; species Pachyuromys duprasi. Next base: position 76,041,353 of record CM053763.1, on the reverse strand, counting down.
TTCTATTTATCACCCAGCCAGCCCACCTCCCAGCCAGCCAGCCCTGTAAGAAATCAATGTGTTGGAAACCCAGACTTAAAGAGAAGAGCAAGTTTCCCACTGTGGGTCTCTTCCCTCCAAAAAGTCTTTTTAGTGCCACCATTGACGCCACTGGTTGTGCCACGTTGACCTCACTAGCTGCACTGCATTGCTCTCATAGCTGCACTCTATTGACCTCACTAGCGGCATTGCACTGCCTTCATTTATGCTTGGCCCCGTTACCTCTAGCTTTTAGCTACCTTCCCTCATTTGGAAGCAAGGTAAGGAGGAGAGATGCCCGGATGCCCGTGTTTACTGCTCTCATTGCAATGTGCTACAACACAGGCAGCTGGTGTGGGTCTCCATGATGCCAGTCTTAGCTATTCTCGAGGGCCTCTAGGCATCCCCAGGCTCCCAAACACAGTTCCCTCCTGCTGCCTACTTATCCCCACAGGCCTCGCACTTGAGCACACCTGCATGCTTCAGATTCTCTCGGCCCTCTAGACCTGCCTACATCTGTCATCGGACCCTTCATCAACTTCTCTCCAACAGTGCATGTGAGTGTGTCTTCTGTGCCCTGCGGGACCCTGACAGGTGGCTTCTGTCACCACTTGGATCATAGGAGATACTACAGCCACACCTGAACCTGACTGTGCTCGTTTTGCAGTATTTTTTTTTTAACTTACGTTTTATAAACGAGTAGAACACACTACACAAAGGGAGGAGAAGCCCTGATATTCTGCAGTTCTCACAGCTCCGGCCGTGTTCCATTCAGGGCTGAAGGGAAAGCTGCAGGTCCGCCAGCAAAAACCACAAGTTGATTCCCAACTGTCACCATTAAATGAGGGTGGGTTAAACTGAGACGCTGAATAAGCAGGCATCCTTGTTACATACTGTGTGGCTGCACACTGTAACAAAAGCTTATCCCTATCCAAGCCTGCCAGGGGACCTTGCTCTGCGCCCCCTGCTCTCTAGAAGCAAGCATCGAACCCTCAGGTTTGTCTTCTTGCCATCATGGGTTCTGAGCAGAGGTAAGGACTCGGGTTCATGGGTCAATTTTCTCTTCTTCATGCACTATACAGGCCACAGAACTGCACTTGTGGGATTTTCAAGAATTTAAACTGCATGAGTGCAAATATTAAATGATTCCTGAGGTTTTTCTTTGGCATTCACTAATGCATACACAGTGCGCACACACAAAATTTGTCATCTCCATGTCAATTGCTAACTAAGATTGAATCTCCAAACCCAGTTTCACAAAGAACACCTTCAGGGACAAATTCTTATTAATTGAAATAAATTATGTACCCATTTCAGGAGATACTGTCCCACTTATTCTCCAGTTGTGGGAGTTTCTCAGAGTGGTGATAGTTTCCAGTACACTCACACACCCAATGCCCAGTCTGACTACAGTGCTATATGAATTCTTTCAATCTAGCAACACAGGCTCAAAGAAACATTTTGGGTGTGTACCACACTTGGACCATATCACATAAGCCAAGAGTGAAGTACTTCCCTACGCGACACTGGGCCATGAGGGCATGCTCGCTCTGAAAAAGAGACTGTCAAACATAATACATCTCAGTGTGCCTTTGTGATATTAAAACAGGCAGAGGCAGAATCCTCTGTTTTAATAGGAAACGGGTTAGAGCAGGTGATTAAACGCTACATAGACTCTTGCTGCAATTTCATAAGCTGCTGGTTTAGGTCATAAAGACACTTGGAAGATGTTTACTTTTGAGGAGTTTATAATCTGATCTGGCTATGACATTAAGAGAAAAACCCTAACAATGTATGAAAATAGATGGAGTTAAGTAGTGTCTGGTGCAGACAATGGTGACACTGGAAATGCCAAAAAAAAAAAGAAGCCACAGACATTGTCAGTGGATCCTTCGAGAAAAACAGTCTTTCTGAATGGCAACAGTCCCTGTTTTAAACAGGAAACTATATTATCTACTTCAATCAACCTGCTTTCTTTACTGCAGAGGCTCACAGGCCAAACAGTCTAACAGTACAACGCCTTATGGTCACCCAAACAATGATTGAATGCACTTATTCCTTGATAAGCTCCTGCAGATTAAGTGTGCACTCTGCATTAATAATTACCACTGTGGCAGGAAGTAAGCACCAATCGAGAGTAGCTTTCGGAGAGATGAAGGAGGAGAAATTATGCTCTCTTTCCTCACCATTTCTATTGATCTTCTTAGAGCAATTTCAGAAAAGTTGCAAACCAATAATTTACACCCGATAAAGAAAAGCTCAGGAAGATGGATAATAAAAAAAATGAGAAAATATCTCTAGCTGGACCATGTTCTATTATGAAGGGCACACTGTCCCAATGGCTGGCCATTTTTCTTGCCTTATCTGAAGGCTTAATGCTGGTAAGGAAGATGAGGAGAAGTTACTCTCTTCCCTTCTGCTAGCTGTCAGCCTTTGCAATTTAGCAGGCACACCACTATTTCAGTCCAGCAAATCACCAGTAAACGCTGTGCAAGCAGTCTTGGCTATGCAAAGACTTAGACTCCTCGAAGAGATAGGCTGTACCTCTCCTCCCTCTCCTTTCACTCCTACAGTCTATTCTCCAACTGATTTCGACTTATTTGGACTTAGAAAGAAACCCTTCTAGGACTGCAATGAGCAACTCCAGACAGTTGTAAAGTTGGACCAACTTCAAGGTGGCTCTCCTCAATTCAGAGCAACTTCCCAAGGCCTCTGTAACCCCCACCCAACCCCCCAGTGGCTTCCAGGGGACTTTTAGCTGTCCTGAGCACCATGACTAAAGAATTTTGGGTTGTTTCTTCAGAAATGACAGTGGCTATTAACTTTATGACAACTTGTGTGTTTATTAGCAAATGGTAGAACTTCTTTTTCCTTTTTTTTCCCAGTGATGAAAACAAGTCTCAACTTGTTATTTTGGGTGACTGTGAGCATGTGACCCCCTCTCTCCCCAGCAGAAGGCTCAGAGAGAAACAACCCTGCCTCCCTGAGATTTAGTTTACAAATCACCGTGCTCATCTGAGCCTGGATAATCTCTGTTTTGCTGCTCTTTTCTCTTTTTTAATTCGGCAATAGTGTGTAATTTGAAATTCCAGGAAATGATAATAAAAGGGTGGAGGGTTTTTCCTGCCCAGTAATTACACTCCAATATTAAAGTCATATTATACAAAATACGAACTATGGTTATTTAGCATTTAAGTTTCTCCTTCATACCACACTGCTGGTATAGTGGCCTCTTGGATGCATTTATCTTTGGCTATCAATCCATATTTGTGTTCTCCACAGAAATACAGCTCTGGTCACGCTCTCAAAGAAAATACTTTTGTGGGGCCTCCATTTGAGTGATTTCTGGCCATGCAGACTTCACACTGAGAAAAGAACCATAACACACTCTCACATTCCTAATCTCCAGAGAATGAATGTGCGAAGCAAGGAGTCTTGCCTAAAAAAGGAAGTATTTGCAGGAGCTGGATGGAGAGTGGTCATGTAGAAAATATGGCTCAAACTTGCATTTTGAAGAGGAAAGGGAAGGTCAGTGCTGCAAAGCCATACAGAAACTAAGCTGCCTACCACGGACTTGTTCTAGAGATTTACAGCTTGAAGCAAATCCACAACTATAATCCCAACACTTTTAGGAGGATGAAACAGGAAGGTTGCCATGACTTCCAGGCCAGCCCAAACTACTAGTAATTACAAGGCTAGCCCTCACCCAAAACAAAAACAAACAAACAAAACTTATTCACAGTTTGCAACCTTGTAATTCCAAAGGCTTTAGCAGCAGCACAGGCCCTAATGGGGCTCTCAGCCTACAGGGTACCATTCATTTTCAGCTCCTAACTCCTGCAGATGCCTGTTTTCTCAGAAGACCCTGATTTTTAAATCCTTCCCCTTCTCTACTTTCTCTAGGAGTTAAAGGAAGCACAAAAAGAAAAATAATAAGAATACAGAAAGAATCAAAAATAAGGACAAATATCAAACTGTTAAATTAACTTTAAACTTTACCATTCAGGAAACAAATGCATTAAAGTTTCAGGCAGCATTTAAGGCCATAAAATGGTTATTACCCTGCAGTATTTATGTAGCGCTCTAGGCTCCAAATGCATCACAACCACTAATTACACCGCTGTCTGGCTATCCCAATATGGGAGTTTGGAGTCCTTAACCACGTTACACAGGCAGAAGATAGGGGGTTGAATGACAGGCCTCAGGTTACAGACTTAAAGAAAGTAGGAGGAGGCAATGGTGCTGAGAATCTCTGACCACACAGATATCCTCCCCTGCCTTGTGTTTAACAAATACAGGAGTTAAATATCGGGGCAGATTTTGCGCTTGAATTACAGTGAGGAAGTCAGAAGCTCAGTCGTCAGAATCGGTCACTCCAGTTGTTCACACCCTTGGCTCTGGAACAGTAACCTGTGCCAAGCCCCTTGGAGTCGGGAGCTCATTAAAACAGTCTCCTGGACCTCATCTCCAACTCCCTTTATTCAGGGCTGGAGCAGAGCACAAGACTGCATTTCTGAAAAGTTCCCAGGTAAGGGTGGTGGTTTGTGGAATTCAACTGCAAAGGCCTACCACTTCACTCCAAAGCCTTTCCTAGGCACCCCGGGGCAAACCTCTCTCTCTCTGTCTCCTGCATCTTTAGACTCTTATTGCTCTTCCTTTCTTTCCAGCTGTCACACCCCCTGCCTTGGTCACAGCATGCCCCATAGATGGAAATGAGGCCATCAGGGTGGCTCTGACATGTCATAATGCTTCCATTCAATTTTAGGCCCTTCTGTCCTTACATCTATAAAATGGACTGATGTACTTTTTATCCTGGGAAGTTTAATTAAGGGTTAGTTGAGGTCTCCCACTGAGGCACCAAAAGCCTGGCAGGGAGTATGGACTCATTCGTAATTATCATTATTACTACATGTTTGTCCTACATCCAGTGAACACATTCTAGAGCTCTATGAAGGGTGAGCGGGATGAAATGCCAAGTCTACACTTCTGTTCCCAAGCAGCTTAACCTCTATATTTGTAGTAGATGAGGGCATTTCAGTGATCTATGATGTTGGACCATGTGGACATTTACAAAGACGTCCATTAGTCATCAACAAGGCAACAATAAAACCTATTTTCAGCGAAAGCTGATGGAGAAGATTCACAGCTACTTTTCCATCTGCCCTGATTGAGTGCCGGTGGGGTGGGGGAGGATGGATGTCCTCCCAGCTCTTGCTTCTCCTACTCCTGTAGAGCCACTCTTCACCTAGAAACCTACAGAACACGCCATTCCTCTTTCCTTGAAGCAGAAGAAAGTATGGTCCATAGAGGTGACATTATTTGCAAATGAAACACAGAGCCAACTGCAGGGAGAAGACCAGCTGAGCCTGGGACAGAATCATGGTGGGAAGGCCTTCCCAGCTGACCTGAGGTTGACTCACTAGTCTTGATTTACAGAACAGAGCACAGAGGTCTGGAACTATCTAGAAGTGGATACTGGTGACAAGGCTGGCAGTCTAACTTCTAATCCAAGTATCCAAGTTTCTTTCTATAAGTCTTTTCCTTATATCATCCTTGCAACTAGGACTCCAGGAGACAACACTCGATCCCCTCAAAATGAGGCAGGCATATGTGTTTCTCAAATCGGTGGGACAAAGGCCAGCCTCCTGGGGAGCTGCAGTGCTTCGATCCAGCCAGCGAAGCATTCACAGGGCTCCCTTTAAAGCTGCCCCCACCTTTCTCTGACAGCTGTTAGCATTTTAGTAAGGATCACACAAAAGGTAGAAGCATCATTGAAGAGTTTGATGAGGTTGGAACCAGGAGACTATCAGAAGCCCCCATTCAGCTGGCATCCTTTATAGGGTGCTGACGGACCTTCAAAGAGGGGCACAACTCCTTCCTTGTTTCCAGGCTTCTCTGCTAAGGACAACAGTATCTGGAGAGCAAATGAGGAAACAAAGATGACCAAAAAGGAAACAGAACCCAAGGTGAGGAAGAGCTAGATGGATAAGGACACCCAACTGGTCCAAAGGAGTCTGAACCTGAAATCCCACACAAGTGGCATCCAGCTAAGAAGGTGCTTTTCTGGAGAATGGCCAGCTTGCTGCAGAGTCTTTGAGGAAGATTCAACTCACAAGAGTTAGGCACTGTTTTAAAGCAGGGGAGGGGGAAAGCTCTCTAGGAGCTAAAAGCTAATCCCAGAGACGATCAATGAGACAAATTATAGGAGAATGAGCCGAGAGATGCCTGGGTGTTAGCCCAGCCTCCCGAAGAAGGGAAAAGCCAGACAAATACCAGTTGTTTCTTTCTAGGAAAAAGCTACACAGTGGGAGACCAGCAGAAGCAAAGCAAGCAAGAGAGACTTCGGGAAAGGATTTTGGACATGATTGTGAACATAAGACCAAAACCAATTCCAGTGGGTAGGTGGATAACTGGTTGACTGGCAGTCACCGAGGTCATGAATTAGTTGGAGGAAGAAATTGTCTCTTTATTTCAGGCGGTCTTTGACCAACAGCAGACATATTCCCACCCAAACTGTCCCTGTTCAGCTGAATAAGTAAAACTTCACTGTTATTTATAGGAAGTAAACTGCCTGCCCGTTCGGAAACAAACAAAAACAACCACAACCAACTTGGACGCTTAGATTACCAGCTGGTTGGGATAAATAATACAGTAGATGGGAAGTTGTGGATTTCAAAAGATCTGAATAGCCTGGCACAAAAGGCAATACAATTTTAGTTTCACAGAGATAAACAACATTTTGGCAAGAAGGTATTTTGGGTTTTTTGTTTGTGTTTTGTTTTGTTTTGGTCAGCATGAGAGCCCAAGCTAATGGTCAAACATGTAATATGGATATAGAAATTAAAATCCAGGCAAATTTGATAAAGTGTGACCAAGGTTCTGGTAAAAAAAATAAAAAGGAAGCTTAGGCTGTGTGGACAGAGTAATGAGAATAATGAGGTGATGTTGGCTTCTGTCAGACTAGTGTGTGGTCTAGACCATACATGTGGTAAAGCCGTAAGGAATTCGTGGGACGCGTGAAGAGGAGAAGGTAAAGATCCTTGTGAGACCCAGGTGAGGGAAGTGGGCGAGCAGACACTCTGGAGGAGCACGCCGTATACCTTCAAGTAGCAGAAAGACCCGTGAACGTGCTCTGTATGCTCCAAAGAACGGAACTAGGGTTCCCATAAGGAAGTTTGCCAAGAGCTTCCAGAGGCTCCTTCAGAAACCCCTCAGGAGGGTGAGCTGGTGCTTCCCGGCATGGGGCGCAGCCATTGCCTCGCTGTGCCAGCCCAGGATGCTGTTAATTTGGATGAATGTGCAGCAAATGATCTTTTGCTCCTGACGTAGAGACCCAGACCTTGCAGCTGCCAGCCGGAGAACTCCTCCTAGCCATTAAACCAGGCAGAAATCTCAATAAATCCAGCTAATGAGATGCAGGGTCACGGGGACCTTTCATCTTCAGAGCTTGGGCGTTTTCACATCAATTACTGCTTTTAATCTTCGCAATACTCCCACTAGGCAAGTTTCATTTCGCCCATGTGGTGGTAACTTGAGAAGACTAGGCCAAAGTTCCTCTGTCCTGAGGTATGGGCTGGGTAACCTGGTTGTCCACCACTTTGTTGTCATGTCTTTCTGCAGGACACTGTCCTGGGCTCAGAGCACCCGAGAACACAAATCAAGGGCTGGATTAGTGTGTGCAATTCTGGAGCCAAGCAGAGCTCTCAGAAACAACAGGGGAGGGGTCTTGTTGGTGGTGTTCGACCAGGGAAAGAGAGCTTCTGAGACCTTTGCCTTACCCTGCCTCAGTTTCCCCAGTGATGCGAGAGCATGATTATTCCTTGGGATGTACAATGGATCCAAAATGGCTTTTAAGGTCAGGTATGCGTTAAATTAGGTTGGCAAAAGCCTCTGACCAATGCATATGATCTTTAAAGGAAGTGTTACACCTTTTTTGTCTGTATGTCAAAAGGCTTAGAAGAGAGGGTACAAGCACTTTCTAAACTTAGATGCCTTAAGTTTGAATCCCTCCTGAACCACCTATGAGCGGTGTGATCTTGGACAAGAGTATCAACTGCTCTATGCCTGTTTTACCTATCTATAAAATAGAGGTCAAAATTTACCCTCCCTCAGAGGGTAGCGTGAGGAATAAATGAGCTCATGTTTGAGTGTCCCGCCCTGGAGTGTGTTTCCCCTTCACTCTCCACTACTCTGGAATGGTTCTGAGGGTGTGGGTGTTTCATTAATATTTACCTCACTTTCTTCCATAAAAAAAAGAAGAATCTTTAAATAACAAAGCTGAGGAAAACGCATGGTTGCAAATCTGTGGGGTTTCCAACTTAAAGCAACCTTTGCAACTGTGGCTTTGTTCAGAATAGCCGGGTCTGCTGCCACTGGTTAGCACTGCCTAAAGTCCCCGAGGGTGACAGCTCGTGCTCCTCCCTTTACACAGAGGCTGCAGACATCAGAAGCCACAATCTGGTGGCTCTGGGACGTGTGTCTTCAGCGTCTGCAACTCATGGTGACTCTTAGCTTGGTGGCTAAGAGCTGCTTAATGGCCAAATCCAGTTCTATCACTCTTTGACTTTGGCAAGTTGGGCAAATGGCGTAACTTATGGAGGCCTCCACTGTGTCCTGTTTAGTAGGGAATTCTACTGGCCTTCTCTGGAGAGGTTGGGTGGATGCTGGAGCTGACCTGTGTAATGGGCGCAATCCTAAATACCCAATGTAATCAGTGGCTTTCTCCTCTTCCTGGAGCATCACAAAGAGCACCAGTCACACAAGGGAGGGAAGGTTACACAAAAATGCAGCTCACCAAAATGCTTGCTCATTTAGCTTCCCAGAGTGAGATGTGACAAAGTTCTAGGTGACAGTTCCAGAGAAAATAAAAGGCAAAGAGACAGACCCCATCAGGTACCCCAGCACAGCCATATTGGACAGACCATGTCAGGCACTTCATGGGAGGCAAAGAAAAGCTGGGCATAAAGTGGACGTGGAGGCAGGCTGGGCACCCGTAGTCCGGGATGCCACCTCCCAGGTGTATCAAAAGAACTGTGGGAGTTACTCAGAGCACACTGATCGGGTGTCCAACCTAAAGCAACAATTTTGGCAGCTCTGTTACACCTGAGTTGTGTCCACATGAACGTGAAATGACAGGATGTAAAGACAGACCCCAGCACCCTGCCAGGACACAGAGAATGGAGGGAGCCTTGTGTGTTAGTACGGAAATGCGGTGTCATGCACTTCTTCATGGTATTGAAGGTGTGAGCTGACATTCCCCTGCAGCCTCTTCACATGAGCAACTCATGTACACACATGCACACTCATGGAGTATCACCTGTTGCCTTCCCCCTTGCATCACCCGTTGTTCATGCCTCTGTCAAATATGTGAAGGGTCCACGCCTCTCACTCGGGAAAAACACCAGCAAAGATTGGCTCATGGCTGGCATCTCACTGATACTGTATTAAAAGCACAGGGTGTAGGAGACATAGGCACCTTCCTCCCCACAGCCTGACCAGCCACTGGAGTTCCAGCAAACACATCTGCATAGGAATTATTTCCTATTCTGTAAAAAGATGAGACTCCTCTCTGTTATGAGGCACAATGTCGCTACTTGCAATTCTCCTTTACAATAAGAGTTGTTTGTTTCCTGAGAAGCCATGGTGCTCTTAACATTATAAATTGCACAGGGGATGGTTTGCTTAGCTAGGGCAAATTTCTTGGCTAAATAAATTTGCAAGTAACAAATCAAATACCTGCCACAGAGCTATTCTTTATAAAAGATGAGTCAATGTATAAAGTTGCTTCCTGAAGCACAGAAAAGGCCTCAGAAGTATCTTGTTTCTCAGGCTCTGACCCTAACCTCATCCAATTTCTCTGTACCCCATGCCTAACACAGGCTCAGCCTTGCTTGCCTGCTTTGAATCCCACATGCCGTCTCCACCCAGGGCCTAACCACACAGCCCTGGGACAGGCACCAGCAAACCTCTGGTGAAAGGCTAGAAAGAAAATATCGCAGGTTTTGAAGGCTACACAGTCCCTGTCATACCTGCTTGGTTCTGACTTCACACTGTGAAAAAACAGACAGAATATGTAAATTAGTGCTTGTGATGTATTCTAATAAAGCTGATTTACACAATAAATTGAGGGTTGTTGTTTTTTTTTTTTTCAGTCAGTCATAGCTTGCTGATTACCACTTTTAGATCTAACTGCCTAGTAGACATTACCAAACGTCATAGCTGCCTTGATGCTCAACGCTTTAAGGTTAGACAGGTTTTTGTTTTTTGTTTTTATCTCTAGGCATCTATATTGAAATAGAACCAACTCTCTCACACCCAGAACAACCTTTGCAGCCTCACCCGCGTTTCTGCTTTAACACCCACACTCAAGCACGCCGCCTACAAACTCCAACTCTCACTTTATCTCGTATGTCCTCTGCTCCTGTCATGCGCATGTTTTGAGTGCAAAGAATACCTTTAAATTTATTTTTACGTTATGCTCACTGGTGTTTTGCCTGCATGTATGTCTAAGTGAGCGTGTCAGCTCCTCTAGGACTGGAGTTACAGATGGCCATGTGGGTGCTGAGAATTGAACCAGGGTCCCCTGGAAGAATAGCCAGTGCTCTTAACCACTGAGCCATCTCTCCAGCCCCAAAGAATACATGTATTATAGCCATCTCCTCATCCTGTGGTCTAGTTTTTTATCTGGCATTCCAAAATGTTTGTGGAATAAAGGAGTGAAAGAAAGAAAGAGAGAGAGAGAGGGAGGAAGAGGGAGACAGAAAAAGGGAGGGAAAGGGAGGGAGGGAAGGAAGGGTGAATGAAACAATCACCCTAGGGCATTAAGTTCTTCAACTAGTATGTAGGGCGGGGGGGTGGGGGCAGGGGAATGGGAGACTGGGACAGGGGGTGTTGAGGGGACAGGACAGAAACAGGGAGACCTAGAGACTTTTTAATCACAGGTCCTGATTCTGCAGGTTTACAATGAACCTAAGTCCTGCTGCTGGCCATGGCATACACCGGAATGATGAGGCCCGAGGCGCTCACTGTGGCCGCACGGTGCCCATACCTGCACAGATTTCTTCTCCAGTTGCATGTGTTGCATCTGTTGATTTCTTCCCTACAGTCATTTCATTATGTCTCCTTACACCGAGTCAAAATTCCGGAGAAATTAATAAAACAGCCCCAAGTGACTTAGATTTGCTGAGTTTGTACCCATCTTACGATCCCTATCAGCTTCCTCCTCTGGGCTCCACTTCATTTAATGGTTCGCCATCTGCGCAGCCGGTGGATGCTCTGCCAGGGCGAGCGAGCCTTTCTTATCGAGATGTATTACTTATCTTGACTGTACAAAAGTCTTAGACAAATTATGATTGTTCAGAAATTCAAAAGAACGGCCCATTTTCCCAGAACTCTAGTACAATGACCAAACAGAAACCTCGTTGCTGGCTACCTCACACCTCTTTTATGGCAACAAAACCCTTTTTATCAGCAGAACAAATAATCGCCTTTAGGGCTCCAGGGGCAGTGTGACTGCCCACCCCAAAGAGAAGACTGTGCCACAGTTATTTAGAGGGAGTCATTGCCCATGAAAGCTGAGCTATACGCTTTCACAAGTTAAAAATATGACTCTAACGCTTCGATTTTTAAAATCTTATTTCTTTGCATGAATTCTGCCGTGTCGCTATCACCTCAGGCTGGGGAGAGGCGCCTCTGGCTGCAGTGCACTCCCCCTGAAGAAGGGCTGTTAGTACAGAGGTGCCATGGGTCTGCAGCAGGCAGGCTAATCTACACACATAATCTCAGCATTTTGGATAATTACATTTCCTCTGACAATTTCTAAAGAATCTGCGTGATACTGGGCTGTGTCAGGAAATAGGTGTCATGGTGAATGAGTGATTTTAACCAGGCTTTTTCACTATGAAATTGTAGGAAAATGCAGTGTAATCAACTCACAGAAATTACTCTCCCTATGCTTAGCTCCATAGAGGAGAATCAAATTGCCTTACCTGAAATTGAGCGGGATTGGAGGCCCACAACCAAAAATCCAGTCACAATGGTATGTCGTCTGTACACCTAGAAAGCAACTTAGAGCTGTCTTCATTGTGTAAGAAGTATGGCAAAAATCCTACACACCCAGAATATCTAGAATCTCAATGGCCAGAAGCCTCAGTAAAATGCCATTTAATAGACATCCTCCAGTACCCACAAGAGACTGGTGGTAGGATCCCGCATAGACACAAAATCCTTGCCTGCTCAAGTCACTTATGTTAAATAGCATAATCTGCGTATAATCTACACATATTCTCATGTGTCCTTTAAAACACATCACCTCCAGATGTCTTATAACAGCAGATATGATGTAAATGGCATGCAAATGACGGCTAGATGGCAGCGGTTAGGGAATAATGACAAGAAAAGGCCACTGCACGTTCAGTACAGGCAGAATTTAAAATACATTGTCAGGCCTTGAGGGATTCCACAAATGTGGCCCCCGAGGACAAAGAGGAGCAGCTGTAGCTGGTTTCATACTGACAAACCTGGAGGACAACAAGGTGCTGAGATGTGGAACTCATGAGGTCCAGCCTGTAGGACTGGCAGATGGGTGTTGAACCCAGAGAAGGGAACACTTTAGAAGCCCAATAGATTTGCAGCAAAGTGAATCCTGAAACCAAACATGCCTCCTGTCCCCTGCCCCCCAAAATGGCCTTCGTCTATGGGCTAAGTGGTATTTAACAGCACCACCCGTGTTTTCTAGTTCTTAGAAACCTCTCATTCCAGCTATGGATCCACATCCTAACACCGTCAGTGTTCAGAGCCCCTTGCTGCTCTGCTGTCTGCAGTGTCCTCACTGCTGTCAAGAGCTTCCTGTGTCCTTTATTATCAGGTAAGATTCCCTTTTATATCACCAAGACTAGTGTTGAGTAAAATCTGAATGGCCAAGGAAGGGTGACCCCAGCTAAGACTCCTAGCAATGGGGAATATGGAAGCTGAAATGGCCATCTCCTGTAACCAGACAAGACTTCCAGTAGAGGGACTGGGGCACCAACCCAGCCACAAAACCTTCTATCCATGACTTGTCCTGCCTACAGGAGGTGCAGGGGTAAAGACGGAGCAGAAAATGAGGGAATGGCCAACCAATAACTGGCTCACATCAAGATGAACGCCATCAGAGAGAGTCCACCCCTGGCACTATTAATTAATGTTGTTCTGCTGTACAGACAGGAGCCTAGCATAGCCGTCATCAGAAAAGCTTCATCCAGCAACTTATGGAAACTGATGCAAAGACCCAAAGCCAAACATTAAGTGGGACTTGGGAGATCCTATGGTGGTAAGAGAGGAAGGATTGAAGGAGCCAGAGAGGCAAGGACATCCACAAGAAAACCTACAGAATCAACTAAGCAGGACCCATATGGGACTGCAGAGACTGAACTGCCAAACAGAGAGGATGCATGGGACAGAAGTAGGCCCTCTGCACAGATTAACAGTTGTGCAGCTCAGTCTTCATGTGGGACTCCTGAAAGCAGGAGCAGGGGCTGTCTCTGACTCTGTTGCCTACCTGTGGATCCCTTTCCTCTAACTGGGTTGCCTTGTCTAGCCACAATTGGAGAAGATGGGCCCAGTCTTAATGCAACTTGATGTGCCAAGGTGGGTTGATATCCATGAGAGACCTCCCCTTTTCTGAGGAAAAAGGTGGGAAAGGAGGGTAGCAGGAGGCAGGAAAGACGGAAGAGAGAAGGACAGAAAAGCTACAATCAGGATGTAAAGTTAATTAATTAATTTCTTGAATGTGAAAATGAATAAAGCAAAAGAGTGAATCGTCAAAAACATTTGTCAAATGAAAGAAAAAAGAATCATATATGATAATCCTTAGATGAATCACAGCTTTGTCAAATACTTCACTTTCCATATCCTCTATTTGACACTTTTCCAGAACTTCTGATGTGCCAGACATTTGCAAGGCTGAGGTGAACCTCAGATTAATACATTGATTTTATTCATTCAGTGAACTTAATTTAACGTGATCCCATTATGGTAACCTCTTAATGCAATGTCATCTCTTATCAGCTTAATTCTGCAGACTGTACCTGTATGTCACTCCCTGAGGGAATGATTTTCACCTTCAACCCGGGGGTCAAAACTCTTATGATTCAGCAATCTGCTTTCCAGGATCATACAGGGAAAATTGAGATCTTTGCTCTCGCCTGCCAAAGCTGAAAGAGCTGATAGAAACAGGCGGCTTAGCGGAGCAATTTTGACATATTTTATCCTCCAGCTGCAACCATCATGAAGTACTGTATTCATGATCAGGACAGGGTCTCTGGACCTGAGCCGCACAGAGTGGAAGATATCTTACTTCTTTGTTTCTTAGGAAACACAAATAACATGCCTGAATACACAGGTTTGTCTCCCAGGAAGCTGGTAAGAATCGTAACCTCACAAAAATCCAGGAGCCTAAACAGTATTTGCACAATCAAATACTAGATCACACTGAGCTTAACTCTTCTGTGTTGAGCATGCCGAACTTTTACACTAATTTGTTCCAATGAATATGGTGGCACTTGGCACTTCTTTTCCCACATGAGGGTACAAAGTTGATTGAATCAGGTGATACTTAATTCGAGGAAATCTTGAACAGTTTATGAGACACCAGAACCCTAAAGGACAGCCAGGTATTAATTACGCACCCGTCAATGGAAGTAGAAGTAATTAAAGCAATTATCTCTAGCTCATTTCAAATTCCTCCCTTCCGTAGCTCACCTGAAATGGAGAGTATCTTGAACACTCCCCTCCCTGCTGTGAAAAAAAAATTCACTTCTTGAAATTTTCATTGAATTGCTCTTTTATGCATATCTGATCATTCAGATCATCACAGCATCCCCACTGGGACATAAACCAGTCTCTATTCTCCGTCTTGTTCCTTGGCACAAATGTATTATATGTAGTAATGACAAATATTTGTTGACCCTAAATTCTTAGAAATTTTTCTTAAATACTTTGATTTTTTGTTGTTGAATCTTTTCAATTGCTCTATTGTCAACTATTTCAAATGTTATTCATAATTGTGAGTAAGGACATACAACTTAAATTTCACCAATGCCAGGTGTGGCGGCACACACCTTTAATCCCAGCATTCAGGAGACGGAGGCAAGTGGATCTCTGAGTACGAAGCCAGCCTGGTTTACAGAGCAAGTTCCAGGACAGCCAGGGCTGGTACACAGAGAAACCTTGTCTCAAAAAAACAAAATGAAACAAAACGAAACCCTAGATTTCACCTTATGGTCGCCTTTAAGTGTGGAGTTCTATAGTTTTAGGTATGTTCATGCTGTTGAACAATCTCTAGTACTTTGTTTATCTTAGAAAACTACCCCCAATTTCCCTGCCTACAAGACATGCACAGATAAAAATAGAGCAAAGATTGAGGGAATGTCCAACCACTGCCTGGCCCAACCTGAGACCTACCCCATGGGAAAGTGTCAACCCCTGACACTATCAATGATACTCTACTAAGCTTGCAAACAGGAGTCTAACATAATAAATATTTCTTTATTTAAAAAGAAATAAAGGAAAATTAAAACTGTACCCATGAAAAGGATCAATCCATCTCCTAGGCAGCCGGCCATTGAAACCACCATTCTACTTTTTGTCTCAATCCACATGTGTGTAATAGTGTCCTACAATGCTCTCCTCTTTGACTGGTTTATTTCATTTACATAATGCCCTCAAAGTTCATGTATGTTGTAGCATGTGCTGGAATCTCTTTTCTTTTTAAGTTAGAATATTCCTATGGATGCACTGCCCGCTCTTTTTCTCCCACCCATGCATGTGCCAGTGGTTACTTGGATTACTCCAGCTTTTGGCACCAGGAACGACATGAGCATGCAACTGGCTCTTTGAGAACTTGTGTTCCATGCTTTGGGGCAGAAGCCCTTAAGTGGAATTATTGAATCACACAGCCCCTCCACAATATTAATACGTATACTGTTGGGTGATAATGACAGGAATTTTGGGTCTTTGTTTTTGTTTTTGTTTAGGGTTAGAACTTCTCAGGCAGAAGTCTTTATAATCAAATGGGAATGGTACTCCTTGGACAGAGCTGAGTCTGTGGCTCTGAGGAACTCTTGCGTTGTGGAAAGTTTCTAAAGATAAACATAATTCATGGTGAATTATGCCCCATGAACTACAGTAGGAACCCTCACTAGTAAAAAGGGCACAGAAGCTATAAAATAAAGAGAAAGAAAGGAAAAGAGAGAAAGTAAGTCCCTGGGTATCACAAGAGAAAATAAATGCATGCGGTCTTAGTCTTTGCTTCTCAGCCAAGCTGAGCAGTAGAATCCCAACGATAGCATTTCTCTAAACTAGCCACTCTCCACCCCTTCTCCCTGAATGACAGCATATTCCTCAAGAGGGACCTGAACATCAGCCCAACAGAAGCATGAACCTCAGGAGGCTGAGGAGAATGGAGACAAGTGGCTTGGCCGTTAGCACACCCATGGGCCTGCTGGGTGATTCAGAAAGTCTGACTGCAAATGAGCTAGGAACTGAGATGACTGAGCGAATATGAAGGCTGACCATGTTGTACAACAGCGTTAGACAGAAAGACCATCTTTAAGAGACAGTGCCCCGGAGATACGAGGGGAGGGAGTGATCGCCCATGATGGGAGGAGCTGCTGGTGAATGCAGGGGCTTTCTGTGCTCCTGCTATGGCCATCAGCATGCAGTGTAAAATCTGAGGCACAATGAGTGGCTTCAATTCATGGAGCCTGAAAGTAGGGAGGTAAGAATGAACAACTAACACACACCTGTGGTATATTTTTAAGCTAGTATTTTGCAAGTATAATAGGGGTTTTTTTTTCCTGTTCCTGTGAGAGTCCATTTGTTTTAAAATAATGCCATTATTTGGGAAGTCTGAGTTTCCTAATACCTCAATTTCATTTTTAACAAATGAAAACCTAGGAAAATGCATTTCTCAAACAAAGAAATGAGTTTCACCACGTTCCACGCTGGAGTAGGGAAGCCACATGTTGCAGAAGTCTATGCATTTCTATATTACCTTACAGAATTTATTTTTCAGAATCTCTGCTTGCTATTAATAATGCCCACACAGCAAGGTTCCTCCAACCTCTAGCTTCTTTTCCTTTCTTCTTACTCCAAATTAAAAGCATAGTGCTTGGTGAAACAATTTTGCTCATATTAACTCCTCACCATTTTACTTACAGGATGAAGGATAAAATTACTTGGGGTTTTGAAAACTTATTCAGAAATACTCTGAAAATTTGTATTAAAAAGAAAAGTCAGAAGAAAAGGAGGTGGAAAAATGAGAGGAAAAAGGCAGTTGGAAAAATGCTAGAACAAAAATAGAACAAGATAAGCAAAAGGTTATGTTTTAAAATGGGTTACATTTCAAAGTATCAAGAAGCAACAAGCAAGCCAGACATGGTAGTATACACCTTTGATCCCAGCACTCAACAGGTAAAGGTAGTCAGATCTCTGTGGATTTGAGATGAGCCTGTTCTACACAGTGAGTTCCAGGCTAGCCAGAGGTACATAAAAAAGTCCTATTTCAAAATAAAACAAACAACCGTGACAAGAACACCACACACACACACACACACACACACACACACACACACACACACACCAGGCAGTCATACCATGTGACTGATAGATCGTTTACATGCAATCAGTCATCAAGTTCTGATGGGACAAGGGTTGTGGAGGTTTTGTGAATTCAGGACTGTAGTTGCCTCAAATAGGTCTTGAAATTTAAAATAAGAGAAGCTCACTGTAAACTAGTGACGCATGGATACATAAGACAGTATGATGATACCAGAGCCATTCACCCAACTTCCCACGACATGTTCTCTAGACTCTGGGTCAGCTTCTCAACACTGCTCTGTCTTCCTATTTAGTATTTCAGATGCTAAAACAATACCTACCACATGACAAACACTCAGTAAATAGTTGTTGCTTGGTCAGCTGCTCAGTAAGTTTACATAGATTTCTCTATGCGATTCTCAGGGCTTGGAACCAAAGAAATACAGATAAATGTAAAATATAGTCCCTCATCTAGAATGTGGTAGGGAAGATGCATGTGGAAGGGTTATGATAGTTAATTTTCATTGGCAACAAGACTGGAAATAGCATCACTATGGAGACAATGTCTCGGTGTGGCTCTGAGGGCATTTCCAGGGGTTTACCTGAGGAGGGAGGGCACACCCAGGACATGGGTAGCACCATCATCTGGGCTTGGGGTCCAGCATGAACAAAAAGGAAAAAGGAGAAAACAAGATGAGTGCCATGGCTCCTCTTTCTTGATCTGTGATCTGTTGAGATGTGAGAGAGTGACATACCCCCGTTGCCACGGAACTGCCTGTGTTGAGCCTTCAACATGATGGATTACATTCCCCCAAAATGTGAGCCAAAATCAACCTTCCTCTTCACGGTTGCTCTCTTTTATCATGTACTGGTGATAGCGATGAGAAAAGTTAACTATTAGAAAGCTTATAGTGGTGCAAAATAGCAAGGGCGTAAATTAAAATGATGCTGGTGCTACACTGCCTGGGTTAGAGACTGTTGCCAGTTCCTGTCTGCAATGCTCAGACAAAGCAATAAACTTCTCTCCATGCTTGGCTATGATGCAAGGTTGTCACAGAGACTGTCTGAGTTCACATGCAGGAACTATGACATACACGACACGGGTAAACGTCAAGAAGTGGAGAAGAAGTGTAAAGTTCCTAAGAGTGAGTGAGTTTGGCCTGGTGCCTCTGGCCATGCATCTCAGTTACTCGGGAGGCTAAGGCAGTGGTCTCATTGGCTGAAGGCTTCACTGGGCTAAAGAGAAAGTTCTGGGGCAGGCTAGGTAACTTGATGAGGCATTGTCAGAGAGAGTTAAGAGACATTCTGACTGGAGTGAGGTTGCACCTCAATAGCCTCCGATGACTAATGATGTTGAACATTTTTCTTGCTTACAGACCATTTGTACCTTGTATTTTGAAAACTGTCTGCTTATTTCATTAAGCCATTTATTGGTTGGGCTATCTGACATCTTGTTACTTAACTACTGTGTTCTTTGTATAGTCTATATTTCTAACTTCTATTAGAGGTATGCTAGCAAAGATTTTCTCCTATTCAATAAATGTTGTCTTCATTTGACCGTCTGCTTTTCTGTGCATAAACTCTTTTAATTTCATGAACTTTATTACCTAAGAAATCTTGCAAATAAACAAAAATATCATACACTGAAGTTAACCTGATCCAAAGTTCATAGAAGTCAACAAACTACTACATAATTAGAATAGACATTTGGAACAGAAGTTGTAAAGCACAGCATTAAGTTTCTCACTTTCATTCTCAAGTGTGTCTTATCCACTTATCTGGAGGCTTTTGCTTTCAGGACGTTTGTTAGTTGTTGGCAGTCTTTCCTGGAGTACTATTCAGGAAGTGCCTGTCAGTTCTCTCCTTTTTCTTCCATCAGTTTGTACAATCTCAAGTCTTAAATTAAGGGTTTTTTAAAATTATTATTTGGAGTTGATTTTAATACAAGGCGAGAGATGCAGATTTAGTTTCATTCAAACAGATATCATATATTATGAATTTATATCGTTTACAAGAAATGAATGTGACTGACAATGATCATATTAAGTAAATTAAACCAGTCTCAGAAAGACAGACATCATTTGTGGGTCCCAACTACATAATATTGTATAACTGTAGATGACATGAAAGTAGAAGTGAATTGACCTAGGGAACTGACTCTCAACCTTCCTAATGCTATGGCCCTTCAGTTCCTCATGTTGTGGTGACCCCCAGACATAAAACTACTTTCATTACTACTTTATGGCTATAACTTTGCTTCTGTCAGCAATAATAATGTAAATATCTGATATGTGACTCCTGCGAAAGGGTTGTTCAACCCCCAAAGCAGTCATGTCCCACAGGTTGAGAACTCATGGTCTAGGGACATGGGGGTGACTTGAGGCAACAGGGAATCTTTTATGGATCAGGAAATGAACCCTACAAGATTCTCAATCTGTCAGCTCCTTCGTCTTAGATTGCCTACACTCTGGGTCTGTGCAGAATAAATTTATGTTGTTTATAAGCCACCTAGACTATGACATTTTTGTTAAAATAGCCTAAAACCAACTAAGAACCTCATTTAATTTATAAAATAACATCTTGGATTTTTATGTTTCTTTTCAAAAGAAATATGAATTCATTATAGAAAAGCTAAACGCTACTACTGGGCCATAAAAATAAAAGTTACTCCCAGCCTCATTCACCACAGTAACCATCCCCATTTTAATATTTATCTTTCCATTATTTATAAAGGTATATTGATTATGCGTTTTTATTTCAAAATCACGATCATATGGCACCCACTGTTTTATAGCTTGAGCTTATAAAATTAAAAGTGAACACAATTACATGTTGTTTAATGTTCTTCTACATGATCAATTTTAATGGGAAGCGTTCAACTCTACGAATGTGTCATAATTTAGTTTTATCTACTCCCTTATGTGAGCACCTGTTTCCTTTGTTTTCTGCTACTGAACATTCCTATTGATTAATCTCTGCACACATCCTTAATCCTTTTTAACATGCCTCATATGCATGGCATCAAAGAGAGGGAAAGAAAAGCGTATAAATGCACTCTGCAAGATCATCCATGTGTAGATTGGCCCCTTCCCAGAAAGTGCTATGTGTCTGCCCCAGGAGAAAGAGTGGGATGGGAGACACCTCTGTGAGGTGGACAAATCCTGCCTAGGTGAGGAATCTACAAGACAGATGCTTCAAGTCTCAGATACAGTCAGTCAGTGGCCAGGAGCAAGGGCTGGGCTAGCGAGTCCTGCCTCTACCTGCAGGGCGTGGGGGTAGCCAAGGACCCTGCATGGAGCCCTACCCAGGCAACAGGAGCAGAGGGGATCAGAAGGTCTCCCAGCAGAGACCTTTATGCTAATGAACTGATGGGTAAAAACACAAAGCAACCAGCTCCTCCAAAGTGCGTTAGCTATCAGTTCTCTTAGACTGTTTCCATCTTGGATTGCCACATACCACTTGTGCATGATCATCAATATCCGAAAGAACAATGAAACGAAAAACAAAATTAAAAAAAAATCCCACTATCTTTCAAGGCTTACTGCCACTTGAATCATCATGAATACACTAATAGATGGAAGAGATGCCAAATGCCATGCTTTGGCCTGTGTGAATGGAGAAGCAGGATGGGGAAGGTCTGAATCTCACTCACATAGAAAAAGAGCCTGGATCAACCCCACCAGGGTGCTCCCCTGGAAGACAACAGTCAAAGGAAAAGCAAAAGAGTAGAGCAAGGCAAACATTTTTTTGACTTGGAATCCCAGCTGTCTTATTTCTAATTCAAAAGCAAACAACTGAGAAAGGCTTTAGTTACTAAAACGTGTCATTATTAAAAACAAGCACTGAGTTCTCTGGCTTTGCTGTCTGGTGGATACCCTCCAGCTCTGTTGCACATCTTTTACTCATTCATTTGTTTTTGGATCCTTCAGTCTCTTGTTCACTGATGGGTCATCTGCTCTATGCAGGACATAGTGTTGCCAGGTTTGTCCACATAGTAGTGAACTGAAACAGACTGGCCACTCTCCTTAATGTGGTCAATAAAATAAAATGAGACAACAGAGGCAAATAAGTGATTGTAAAATGTTATGGAGGAGTATGTGAAGACCAAGACAGAGGCCAAGTAGCCACTACAGGGCGGTAAACAGGCATCTGCCGTGGGGAGAGCCCTGCTGTTGTCTGTACAGCTGTTTTAATTTTCCTGGACCATCAAAGGACTCTCTCCTCACTGTTTTGCATCTAGGTGTGGGCACATGGAACATAGGTATGAGTGGTGTTTCCAACTTCTGAGCCTGGTCTAGACAAACTATCCATTTCTTTGTCTCACTGAGTGAATGCAAGAGGATGGAGAGGTCATGAAGTGGCCACACAGGCATTAACATACACATCTGGCATGCCCACACTGGATTGTGTCCCGAAGGGGCACATAGGTCCAACTGTTTTAACCCTCTGAGGTCTGGGGTGCTAGGACAAAACACTTAGCACTTGACAGCCCTGGCTATTACCCACTCCTGCCATTTCCCAAGTAGGGGTCTGTGACCGCCCCTTTGAAAGTGTTATCACAAGAAAATAATACCCTTAAGACTAAGGAGGCCTGGACATTACCAATCACGAATAGAAAGAAGAGGATTTGATTGTTACAAACAGTGCCACGTCACTGCTCCTGACAAGACAGGAAGTGAGAAACTCGCCAGAATGTAGGCCATCACCAATCATCTTCATCTAAGCTATCCGTGTGCATCCCAGTGTTGTCTCTAAAGGACCAACACACCTGCCGTGACAGGGAGTTAGTTAGAACCCACACACACCTATTGTACCGGATACTCTAGTGATCTGACACACATTAGCATGATAAGCAGACCTCTGGAGCTGGTGTTGGATGGCACAAGCTTGGAACCTATGCTCTCAGGCAATCTGGGCTGGAGGATTGCCAAGTTTGAAGCCAGCTTGGGCAACATAGAAAGACCGTTTCAAAAAAAAAAACAGTAAGTGACTGAATCTTGAAGACCCTAAAATAATCAGACTAGAATAACAAAAGTAAAAACACAAAGGAAACAAAAGAGAAGGAGAAGGGAGGAAAAGAGACAGGATATTAAACCAAATCGCTTGGGCACCTGCTCCCTGGAGGTTTGTTGTTGGAGGGTGCCTCAGTCACAGGCCACCAACATAACAGCCCACTTGGCATTGTCCCGCAGCCCTGTTCCTTAGAGATGTGGGTCTCCCTTCCTGTTATGTACCCTCCTCTCAGTGGGCGCTCATCAGTCTTCTGTCCAGTTGGCACTGAGCATCTCTCCTGTGCTGTCATATTATGGAACTCCTTTGTCATTTATTAAATAAGTTACTTAATCAAATACCCTCCTATACCTTCATGTGATATCAGTACTTTCATTTTCTTTTTCTTTTCTTTTCTTTTTTTTTTTTAGCTTTTAGGAACTTTATTTTTTCTTCTACCTTTTCCCCATTTGCTCAGGTGTCTACAGAATTGCTCAGGACCACTTAGTGGTGGCTCCAACCCACTCGGTGGCCTGCGCTGTGGAAGCTGCTGATCAGTCCTCAGTGGCTGGCTGGGCACTCCAGTCTTCATTAGGGAACTGCTGGATGGGTACAGAGGGCACCTGCACAACCTCAGACCAGTCTGCCACCTCGGGCTGAGTGCAGTGAACTCAGGAGCTGGCCCAGTCCATTCACCCTGGAATTCCTCCTTGGTCACGGCCTTCTCAGCAGCCTGCTCTTCCTTCTAAATCTCCTCTAGGTCTCTGTAGAAGGCATAACCTCCCATGGATGTTCACGGGAAATAGTGTGGAGCACTTCCCCAGCCAGCATTCACGTCAGGCCCACTGAATAAGCTCCCTTGTTGTTGCATGGATGGCAATGTCCACATTATGCAGAGGAGAATCTGTGTTGCACAGAGAGATGGTGGGCAGGTTAACTTAAGAGGCCTCTGTGAGGGGCTGGTGGTCAGTCCTGGGATCAGTCACCACCAGAAGCCGTGGCTCCCTGAAGGCTGCTTGATTCTGGTCAGTGAAGGACCCAGGTGTGAAGCGGCCAGCAATTGGCGTGGCTCCAGCGGCAGCAGCAAACTTCAGCACAGCTCACTGGCCAGTGTTCCTGGAGGAGATGACGCTGACATCAGCAGGGCTCTCAATGGCAACAATAGCCCAAGCTGCAAGCAACAGCTTCTCCCAGGTTCTCTTCAGATTTATGATGTAGATATCATCACTCTTCCTTTTGTAGATATATTGCTCCATCTGAAAGTCAAGGTTGGTGCCACCTAAGTGGGTTCCTGCAGCAAGGAATTTGAGGACATCCTCCTCCTTCATCTGCAGGATATCAAGATCTCCTGGCACTGTATAAGTTTCTCTTTAAGTTACGACAAGAATCAAGAACAACGCTGCCATATGGACCCATCCCCCAGCGGCGCTGGAAGGCCAGTACTTTGATTTTCAAGAGTTACTATGTATTACCTTCTTAGAAGA
Source organism: Pachyuromys duprasi (assembly GCA_028658305.1). Lineage (NCBI taxonomy): Eukaryota > Metazoa > Chordata > Mammalia > Rodentia > Muridae > Pachyuromys > Pachyuromys duprasi. Next base: position 76,017,285 of record CM053763.1, on the reverse strand, counting down.
CACTTTCCCTGCCCACAGTTTGAAGCTTGAAGCAACTTCCCAAAACACCAATAAAGCAATATGATGCTGTAATGCCTGCTTCTTAAGACACACCAGTTTAGAGACTAATGCTTTATTAGATGACACCATGTCGCCTAAAGTGACTAAACACTGAGTAAATCTATGAAAGCTCACAGCTCCCTAGCAAGCCCTGAAGGGGCCTAACTTAGGAAGGGACAGAAAGATAAGTGCAGCACAGTAATATCTGTAGTGTCTGTCTGACACTTATTTCCCATTTAGGCCACCTATTATCATTTCATAATAGATATGAAATACAGAAACCCAATACTCAAAAATGGTTCAAGTGAGTATGTACTTTAGAGGGCTTTGGATTGGGGAGAGAAGATAGAGAAAAAGAAGAGGTGGGAGAAAGGATAGGAAAAGAAGAGAAGAAAACAAGGAGGAGAAAGGAGGAGAGGAGATGAAAGACAGCCTGAGATACAACATCTTTGCACTTTCTTATTCAGAAGACTAAACTTGAAGCCTGAGAATCCTTTACAGACAGAGAATGTGGTTTCCACAGTCAGCTTGATCTTGTTTTGTTTGGTGCCATTGGTCTACAATGGCCTTGATTACTGAGCCTCTAAAAATTACGCAGATATTGCCTCATCTTTCTACTTCATCATGCCAGCAAGATTTAATAGCATATATTGTTCTTACAAATCACAAGCTTTGTGAGAAATCAGAACAGGTAGCAAAGCTTTAAACATGAAATTTATCTTTGCCATGGTAGCTTTAAGGAATCCAAGGCGATAAACAATTCTACAGATGAAGGGTAGAGATGGTGAATAGCCAGGATGGGGACATTCTTTATCCCTCACACCTGACAAGGATTGCCTGGCATAGAGTCTCAAAAATATCTGCTGGATATGGGTATTCCATGCCTTTTAGAATCTTGCACGTGTGTATCTATGTATGTAATAATTTTTGAATAAGCAAAAACCGTGGACGGAGAGAAACCTTATTTTTATCTTTCACTATCAATTTCCATTTGTTTCAGGTTAATTCTTTCCTGAAAGACATTTAGAGCAAAAGCCATGTTTTCATAGATTACATTTATTTTATTTGTTGGCTTATTTTGGTTCTAGGGGTGGAACCCAGGGCCTTTCACATAATGAACATGTGCCGTACCAGAGAGCCGCCCTCTAGCCCTCACAGAACTTTCAGGGAGTAAGAAGGGGGACGGTAATTCCACTCAGGTGTGATTTAACCTGATTTGAAGTTCTGCTTCTCTCAGTTCCGAGCTCTGCCTGTTAGGGATGGGAGAAGTCTCTTTCCTCCTGTGTTCTCTTGTCACTCCTGGACTGGCCAGCTAAAGCCTCATTCTCTTCTGCCTCTCTGGGATGAGCGCGGCAGTAGGACAGAGCGTCTGGGTGAGGAGAAGGGCTTCCAGAGAAGTCAAAGCCCAAAAGGCACCAGGCCCTTCTGCCCATGGTTAGCTCAGCATGGCTGGCTGCTGGCCGCAAAGCACCTTCTTCAGCGGCTGGCGTGTGGAGGCCCATCTTCCCTTTGGAGGTTCCATGCCTCCGAGAAAAAGCTCTTTGGACAGAATCTAGACTGACTCAGTGCATTGTCATTTGTGCTTCATGGGAAACAGTCATTTCCTCCTTCCTGGTGCATTTATCTACCTACTCTGTCCTAGGATCAGAAGAACTTTCAGCCACACTGGAAAATGTGAAACACTAGATTTCCAAGGCAGATAGTTAAGGCAGTTACCATCACTCCATCGCACTTTACATTGTTCCTGTTGCTGTGTGGCAAGCTGTCCCTACAGCGGGCTGGGCCTGTTTCCGTGTGGCTTTAAACTGCTTTCTCAGTCGTTTCTGGATTCTTAACTCTCAGCTGAGTCTCACGTTGGATAAACCTCCTGGAGATGCCAAAGGATCAGATTTAGTCATATGCAAATTTGACTGGCTCTGTTCCCTCTCTAATTTAGGTCTTCTATTCTCTTTCTTCATAAACTAGCATTAGGAAACTCTTCTGAGAAAGAGACTGTACGGCATTTCAGGTGTTGGTTTTCTATTTTGTCCCTGAACCCAGTGATCCTGGACTGCTCCATTAGCTGAGACTATTGCAATCATCAGTCTAGAGAACACAAGTGGCTCAGCACAGCGCCTGGGAAAAAAGGCTTTGGCTCTTTCTGTCTCAAAACCCTAGGCCCTGGCATGGACTAAGGAGTTAGAAGGATGGCCGTTAGGTAAACAAAGGCCCCAAAGAAAGTCCTACAGGCTGGGAAATCTGCAAAACCAGTACAAGGTAGTGTGAAGGTACCAGAGGACCAAAAGGAGGCACGGAAATGGGGATCAGCCTTAAGTAGCCTGCCATGTTTTCCTCAAGTACAACATGAGAGTAAGTCAGCAAGAGCTAGGCCTTGAATTGTCTGGCTGTGGTGACCATAGGCTAACATGACAATCACTTGGGGAAATAAACATTTAAATAGATGTCTTGGGGCTGGGAGACAGCTAAAAGTATCTATGATGTGACAGCTCAAAGCATTGAGTGAGGTCCTTGATACCTGGACAGTAGTGAGATAAGAAACTGGGTACAATACAATATTCCAGTATGTATGTGCACGTGACTGGGTTCATCTAGGGTTTAGGACATACCAGAAAGGTCAGACCTACGACCTCAGTGGCATCCCTCCTAGCTGGTGCTGCACTTAGACCCAAATGAATCCTTAAAAATAGACTTGCAGGTACCCAACACTTTGTTCAGCCATTCATCTGCCCATGAGGTTGTTTTCAGCGTTGGGTGCCATGGAAAATGTTGCTAGGAGCATTTGCGCACCCATTCCAAATGCCATTTAAAGCTTTGGGAGTACAGAGAGTAATTTTGAAAGTATTCCTCAGAAGCAAAATTTCAAACTGTCTGAGATCATAAAACAATTATATCCACCCCTTTCAAGGATCCATAAAGGAGGCTGGTGTTGAGGTGCTAGGGCTCCGGTTAGGAGACCTTTCCGTGTCACATGCTTTGTAAGAATAGGTTTAAAGACTACACATGGCTATCATCAAAGTGCTTAGCAAACAATAAACTTGCCACTAAAATGTTTAATAACAACTATAACTTAATTTCCCAACTTTGAGTAAGAGGAGACAAATGAATATTAATTGACTCTTATAATTTTAATGTTATGGTACTCTACACATAAGTAAATTTTGATCATGGTGAGATGTAGCTCTGAGGAATATTATGGCTTATGAGATAAGTCTATCCTATGTCTTATCAAACGCCTATAAATATATCATTTTTAACTCACAAGGCCTAGGAATAATCTGTTGTTTAAAGAATGGCTAAAGAAACTTTGGATAAAGTTCCTCTTCATTATTCAAATAGTCCCCCAGTACATCTAATTCAGAGCTTGAAGCATTGAATTAGCATTATATAATCTTGTCGCCTTCCAATATTTTGCTCAAATTTATTATTTTGAACAAAATAAAAGAAAAAAAATAGCATTACTTGGAATTGGCAAAGGATATCAAAGGGCAATGTGTTCCTAAGATGATTCAGCAACAAGGAATGGAGGACCCTAGACATTCACCATCGAGGACTCCCTGTCTTTCTGTCTCTGTTTCTCTGCCTCCTATCACAGCCACCTTTGTTCTACTGTTTCACTGAACATCAGTTCCCATCTCTCCTCCTTCAGAGTCTTTTTTGCCTCCCCCTCATCTCTATGCCCTCCAAAGCAGCTTAGTACAATTAAAACACTAACAACTGTTATTGGGTTCCCTGTTCCTAGTCTCTCCATTCCTACATACTGTTTACTATTGCCTCTGTTTTAAAGTCCATATTCTTCAGCTTAACTTGTAAGACCAGCCATTATCAGAGCCCAGTGTTTCTTCCAAATCCTGTTTGCATTCAGTGAGTGCCTTGAATTTCTAGATTTATTCTCATTGGGTTCATTCTGCCTTGCTGTCTCCATATCTCACTCAGTGCTATTTTCTCTTTGGGGAACCCCTCTACTATTGTAAGCATACCCAGCCTGCCTTCTATCCCCATGCTGCCTCATCCAGGAAATCTTCCTGACCCTCCTATGCTTTCTTCTATGCTCTCATTGAGAGAGCTCCATTTGTCTCTTAAGATGCTGCCAGCTTTTAGCCCAAGTGCTGATTATACACGTTTCAGCTCAGTCTCCTGAGCTTCCACTTTACGGAAGCTCAGCTCTGATACAAGACACGCATGGGCTGACAGGCAACAGCAGCAACCCTGCTCTATGGCTGTGTTACTCTTCTAAGAAGCCAGAGTCTAGAGTTACATGCAACAATAATGGTGTGTGTGTGTGTGTAAGAAAGAAAAAAGAGACACACAAGACACACACACATAGAGCATATGCCATACGCTGAAGATCTACTGACTACCGCCAAAGACTTGAGATAAAGGCTGCATTGCTATTCTTACTTGACAAGTGAGTGTACTGGACCACAGAACTGACAAGAAGCTGCTTTGTCACATGAGCAGAAACTTCTGAAAGTGCTGGAAGAACAGAAACAGTCCCCGTTCCCACCCAGCTCTCATACACAGCTCCACACAGCTCTGCCTGTTAAAGCGGGGGAGGGGGGGTACCTTGCTCTGTGGCTCCAATGCACACAATAAGTGAACTTCAGGAAAAATGGAGCAGGGAGTGTGCAGGAGACAGAGGCCACCTCGGGCCAGCACCAGCTGTGCTCTTTGTGACAGACATACCTCCTTCATCCAGAGGGGCCACTGATGGGGCACCACCTTCTGTACCTATGTGAGAAGTAGGTATGCACAGACTCGGGCTGGAAGAATCTCAGGGAGTCTGCGCCTACTGGAAGTCATTGTACCCTTCAAGGAAACACGCAGGAAGCTCCTTAAACAATTTGCCGGAGTCATGCCTCCTGGGATTGCTAAATGGATTGGAATCAACTTCTCTCTTTTGTCCTCACCTTTCAGTGGTATACATACAAGCTATGAAGCAGAAATATTCTTACAGGAAAGCAGCTAGAAGAAAGAAACCTGGCCCTGAGGCAGGTGAACACTTTCAGGCAGAAGGCAGCAGAAACAGTTAGGCAAATGCTCACTTAGAGACCCCTTTCTGCCCCTCTGGACCATCCATATCTGTATGGTTTGTTTTGTTTTGTTATTCTATAGCATTCAGAAAATGCAAGTCATTTCGCCAGATTTATTGGGAGCCCTAGAAATCTAACATTTTAATGTGTGTTTAATAACACACACCTGAGAAGGTAGAGATACCCCTGAGCAAACCTTTGCCCTCTTTGAATTCATTTCCCCTTAAGCTTCTCAGCCCCAATTTGGAGTATTTCTAGCCTGTTGTGCTCATGGCCAGCTCAGTTGCCAAGATCATGCCAATGTTCGCTCTTTGGGACCCGAAGCCCAAAGTCTCAGACATTAGTGAGCCTCCCTCAGGACCCTGCTGACTCCAGGCTCTTTGCCAGTTTACCTAATCCCTTCTGCTGGCAAGAGCTGCTATGCTACCAAGGCCAAGGCTGCATTAGCAAGCCATTTGCTTACTGGGGCTTGTTTCTTCAAGCTTCCGAAAAGGCATTTTCTTGGTCTTTACAAGCATGGGTAAGTAGATTCAATAACCAAATCCCTCTAAGATATGTCTATTTTTCTAGGTAAAAATGTTGATAGAAAAAGCTTTAATAGACACAGATGTGTTGACTCCCAGTTTTTCATTTGTTCTGATACTGGAGGTGAAGCCTAGGACCTCACATTTACAAAGAACAAGCTCATCCACTGAGCAACAGCCCTGCCTGGCTCAGGCTTTAGTTGTCTTTCTTGACTACTGAGATCTGCAGCCAAGAAGTAGCCTGGCAAAAACATATCCATATTTAGATCCCCAAACTAGGATCAAAGAAAAGCTGAGGTTGCCATGCAGCAATGAGTTGCAAAATAATGTGGTGGGGTCAAACTGTGGAGAACCAGCACAAGGAAAAGCTGGAGGTTATAACTGTGACTTTTGAACTAATATTTTGTGAGAGAGAGGGATGGACATTCAGGCCAATAGTGAGGAAGAGAAATGTATACAGGAAAAACAGCAAGTGCAAAGGCCCTAAAATATTCCTGACACAACTGACCAATTGCCAGGAAGTCTGGAACAGAGTGAAGGAAGGAAAGAGGAAGAAGACATAAGACAGAGACGCAGCAGAGGCCAGAGGTCTGAGGCGGAGGGACAGTCAGTACAGTGTGGTTGTAGAAGAACAACAAACGTGGAGGTGGAAGATGTGATTGTGATTAGCAAATAAGTACGGGCACGGTAAGAAATGAGCACGGTACCTCACAGTCAGTGCCAAGGATGGTGGGTGAGCTTGTGGAAGGTAAGTAACTGGGCTAACCAGAATGAATACCAGGAAGAATGGAGGGAAGAAACTCGCAGAGTTTTCTGCAAAGGCAGCAGAGAAATGAGGTGGCCACTGGAAGAAGGAATACTACCAAGCAAAACTATCTGATTTGTTTGCATTTTCTTTTAAAAAAGAAAAGAAAAGAAAAAAGAAAAAGGTTTTGTTTTTTGTTTTTCTCCAAATGAAAGAAACAACAGTCTGCTTGTATGCTGGGAAATTGTTGACGTGAGAGAGAAGTGGCAGCTGGCGGCAGTGAAAGGACAGAATGGACAAGGGGATGAGGTTGTGTAGGGGTCCTCAAGGATGGTCTCCTCTTCTGGAAAAGGCATGGAGGGTCGAGGATCCAACCCTGAGAGCAGGAACTGCAGAGCACTGGAAACTTAGAGGCCTTCTTACAGCCTCACCTTCCCCACAGATGAGCACAAGCAAAATAAAGGACATGCCAGTCACCCAGAGGTCAACTCAGAGAGAGGGAGGACTATGACATGATCCAGCTGGCTCTTGTTTGTAGGTTCAGAAGAGATCAAAGGGAAGCAAAGCATGGCAACAACATCTGGAAAATAGGTCACTGCCATCTAGGACAGACATGGCTCATTCTTTTGAGAGTAGCGTGGTAGCAACAGAAATAGGGAAATGATCAGATTCCAAATGGACTTTAAATACAAATAAGTATGAAAGCATCACTGAGATACAGGGAGTATTGTTTTCTTTTCTTTTTTTTTCTCCAAAGCCAGTGCAGTCAAACCAAGAGACACTATTCTAGCCTTGAATACAAAATCAATAACATTTCAGTTGCTTTTACTGATGATGATCCAGTGTTTAACTAGCAAAGATTATTCCACGATGGTGGCAGTATCAATAAGTGAGGCCAGAGAATTCATAAACTGTTGGCATTGTATAGCGATATTGAAATGGAAGCTGTAGTTAAAAGCAAGGTGCTTGTGTCTGCCCCAATAAGCCGATTGGCAGGAAGGAATCAATAAATCACAAAATGAGTGTGGAAAATATTTCTTTGAGCTTTCCAAGATCAAAGAACAGATAGTAAAATATTAACCTGATGTCTTTTTAACTCCCTTTCCTCAATATTTATTAGTGTTTGCCCTCCCTTTAAACAAGACTGCAATTATGAGCTCTTCTGATAAACAGATGAAGTTCTTCCTGGTGGCCCCTTTCAGACTTCCATTCTAGCCATCTTCTATTCTTTATAACTCCTTCAACCTGCAGAATCTCCCTCTACCAGGGACAGGCAGGGGACTTTCATTCTCTTTCCTGTTGTCACTGTAGTCTCTCCAGACTCACCCTTAGTCCTCTTGCAGCCTGCCCACTGGAGCTCCTCCCCCCATCCCACCTCCTTCCTCACAGGTCAGCCTCATGATGCAGACCCAAGGGACCCCTACTTCTTCAAAACTGCCCCTCTCAGCCTCTCCTTCTTGCCCATTCCTATTCCTTCATGATTCCCTACAGACCTACAAAACAGCTCTCTACCAGGGACCTCACAGACACCATACTTGGCTAGGACCCAGACTGGGCAAGTTCAAGGAAAGAAAGTTATCCCCACTCAACAAAGATGAGATCAGATATCCTTACCAAAAAAATAAAAAAAATTTAAAAAACCCTCAAACATCATCACTCCAGATGCTTAGTTCCCATTGCAAAACCACAGACATGACACTATGCCTGCGCCAGAAGCCAGCAGCCCTAACCCTATATTATTATATCCCAAGAAAAGCGATTCACCTGAAGCACAAGACAAGGGCTTCAAAACAGCAATTATGAATATGTTCAAATACCTTAAATAGAATATGAATCAATGAAGACCATGAAACATAAAACAGTCGAATGAAATAATGAAAATAATTCAAGACATGAAAGTAGAATTTAACAGAGAAATCACCCCTTCCTCCCATCTCCCACGCACACACACAAAATGAGAAATGGATGAAAATCAAAGTGTTTCCCAACACTCTGGGCTCTCTAGGTATTTTGTTGTTGTTGTTCTCCAGTGTGATACTTGCAGCTTACAGTAATTCTCCTCTCAGTATCAAAACCATGCAGCACTTTGATCATTTTCAGTCCCGTGAATAATCAAGGAGCTGCTGGTCTTCCCCAACTTCCACCCAAGACTATGTGCAGATGCTCTCATAGATGAAGTAGAACTATAAAGATCTACTTGTCAGAGGAACACCTCCACTGTAGGTCTTCACCCTCCACCTTATCTGAGACAGGTTCTCTTAGCTGCTGCCTATGCCAGGCTAGCTGACCTGAGCACCTCCAGGAATTCTGCTGTCTCCACCTATCACCTTGCCATAGAAGCTGGTTTACTAATATACGCAGGTTCATCCAGCTTTTCATTTCCTGTGGATCCACAGGATTTGAACTCAGGTCCTCGCGGTTTTATGTCAAGAGCTTTATTCATTGAGTCATCTCTCCAGCCATCCCGTGTAGATTCTTAAGAACTCTTTAGATACCCTAAATATATCAGAAGTCCAGACCTTCTATTCAAATTCATAGTTGCCAGTGATGCCTGCAACACAGTGATGCCTACAGAAGGCAAAAACCTGCTCTCCCCTATCTTAGGTTGTTGGAGAAACATTACCTGAAAGCTTTTGTTGCCTCAAACATTCTCTGCTGACTTTGGGCATTTGAGGCACTGTATGGCATACATGAGCCATAAAATTACACTCCTAGTAAACATTAAAGAAAAATTAAAGAGACACAAACACTCAGTATGGTTCATTGGGAAGGAAAAAAAAAGAACAAGAATCAATCTAAATATTTATCACTTCGGGACTACTAAAATAAGTTTTGTCTGTGCAATTGAGCTATGTACAGCCACTAATATTATATCAAATATTGTCAGTGTAGGTAGGGGGAGTCTTACAAAGCCCGACCCCTAGATGAAGAGCTACAGGAAAGCAATCGCTGCTGAGAGAGGGCGAATCCATTTTCTTCAGGATTAACTGATAAGTTATCCAATCCCAAGTGATCTGCCCTAAACATATGAGCAGCACTGAAGGAACTCCGCAGGCTATCTATCTATCTATCTATCTATCTATCTATCTATCTATCTATCTATCTATCTATCTGTATATATATGTACGTGTATGTAACAATAATTAAAGAAATAGAGGTCATGAATTTGAGGAGCTAGGGTGGCAAAAGAATTGGAAGGAGAAGAAAGGGGCGGAAGTAAAATAGAGTACTCATTTATGCCATTATCAAAAAATACAAAAGGGTCTGCAATGAGTTCTCCTCTAAGATCAATGACCACACTAGCTTTGAGGTATCTGCCTAGGTTTCCAGTACCTGATGTTATTTCCCTCCTGTTGAGCTGGACGTAAGTTTAATTAGACAGCTGTTGTTTACTGCCAACATATGAGTGTTACCCTTGGGTATATCTTGTCATGTTGGCTATTGTTGTGGTTAATAAGCATCACAGTTAGGGAGGACTATTGGTTGATACCTTCCCTTAGAAGCTTGCATAGCATCTCCCAGTACTATGAAAGCCTGTTCTCAGGATGTAGGCTTTCAGGTCAAATCCAGCTTGGATCTTGAGTCTTATGTCTGAAGTTCATAGTGTCTTCACACTCAGGAATTACCTTTAACCTCTGGGAGACAACTAAAGGCAGCAATAACCAAACTTTGGGGGAAGTTTTTAGGACTCCCCTGACCAACATCTCGGGGCGGGGAAGAATTCTGATGTTTGGTTCTGTTTGTTTGACTGGACTGCATTCTAAATATCTATCTTATACCCTCAGGTAAGTGTCCTTCTAAATGCTCATCAAAGAAACTTCTCTTTGCAAGAGCTAGAGACCATTACAGACAACCACAACTGGTCAAAATGCAAAGAACAACTGATCATGGGGTACCCAATTCCAACGGATTCATCTACAATACAGTTTCTATACCTAAGGCTCAGAAAACGTTAAGAAAGAGGGTGTGGAAGATTGTAAGAGCTGAAGGACACATCTGCTGTGTGATGGTATCTCCTAGAAATGCCAGGGAAATTTCACTCATGCTGCCTTAACAAAATGGCCACCTAAACAAGACCTGAACCTGTGTAACAGCAACAGACAGGCTAACACAGAAGGGAGAAGTTTCATGGCCCCACTCCTAGACAAAGAACTATAAACAACCAAGGAATGCTGGGAGGAGGAGAATAGTCTTCCCTAGGGATGAGCCTCTAATTGGTTATCCAATGCCAAGTGGTTAGCCCTAAAATCATAAACATACAAGCAATATAAAAATAACTAAACAATTCGCATTTATATGTTTATACATATGTATATGACAATAACAATTAAAAAAGAGGTCAAGAATTTGAGGAGAAGTGGGAGGCAGATGTGGGGGTGGTTGGAAGGAGGAAAGGAAAGAGGGAAATGATGTAATTGTAATTTAACTTAAAAATAAATTAAAATTTTAAATTAAAAATATGTAAAATGTAGATACAGAAATATATGTATAATCTACTTTGAAATCAAATTAATATGAACCTAATCACATTTTAATAAAAAGAAAGTATATATATATATATATATGTCTATTAAAAGATTTCACAATTTCCTCTATATGTAGAATATTTTTCTGGTAGCTTGTCCTTTCTCCTCCTCATTCTTTGTTTTAATTTGCCCATGAATACCATCTGAACATTCTCTTAATGGGAAAACTGTCAATAAAATTTGTAAACATGGTTTATGGGGGCAAACAAGTCTCCAATAAGACTGTCTGGCCAAATGCACCCCTATTGCTTTTGACCTTGCTGGCTTCCTAGACATGTGGTTATACTTGAGTTTAAGCCATAATGTGCCCAGTGATGGCCTTCTTCCATGGACCTGTGACAGTCTTCTCAGTAGCCAGACTCTCTGTCATCTCATATAGCAAGTGGGAAAGCATTAACAGCAGCAGGGACTCAAACCCTAGAGAACGGAAACCTCTGCTGGATGTGCCCTGAGGCTGGTTTTCTATGTATAAAAGCAGCAGGAATATCTTGTCCCAGGTGTAGCAAGAACATCTATGGGGACTCAGGGAGCAGGACCTCCAGGGGGAGGGGGCAGGGAAGGATAGTTGAAAGCTCCAGAAAGAGAACCCAAATCCAGCATATATTTGTCAAAGGAGCCTTGTGAATAAAATAACCCAAGGAATTTCCAGGTAATCCCAGGGACAAAGCCCAACAGAAGATCAAAGCAATCTACAAAGATTCCTTTCATGTATGAAATCCCCAAAGAACAAACTTTTAATACCTGGAACTTCAAACAAGGTATTTTAAAAGTAAGACTCCCTTCCCCCCTGCAAAAAAAAGTAATGGGAGGTAAATTAAGTGTGCCCCCCCCACCCATAAGAACTCTCTTATCACAAACTCAATTACTTGTACTGCAATGAGGTACAAGGTGGTTGAGTTTTACAGATAGCCTTGAAGGTGAATAACAACTAAGAGAGGGAAACCCCGCCCCCACTTAGTTTCCATTCTTGCTAACTCTGAGAATCAAGCCCACCAGGTAAAAAAGCATACAGAGCTCTGCAGAGCAAAACACAGCTGAATCTATAGACAGGGCCCAGCGTGTATTGCCTTTTATCTTTTGTGCTATCTATTTGCATAAAGAAAGCATGGGGCCTGTTTGTCTGACTCCAGTGTTCCAAGCAAGTATTTCCTCTCTCTATGCCTTCACCCTCTGTTCAATTCTAGAATTTGCCCTTATTTAATTTTGGCCCATTTTCCATGCTGAGCAGAGGGCGAAAGCTTGAGTGAGCTCCCTCCTGCTGGCACACTCATGCCAGCCCGCAGCCCCGCTGGCCTCTGCGGCTCTGCCAGCGCCTCTCTCGGAGACATCTGTTACCTTGCTTAAACAGAGAAACCTCTAAGCACGTGACTAGCCCATGCAGAATTGGAGGGCATCACTTCCAACAAGAGGCTTATGTCCACCTTGCCTCTCCCCTGTCATTTCCTCCTCTAGCCTAGGCCTCAACAAGTGGCCAAGCCTCACACAAGCTGTCAGGGACAGATGCTATGTGAAAAGAGGAAATTGGACTCAAAGATGCTACAGCTTTTTTAATTAAGTCCAACCTAAAAGCCAAATAGCAAGGCATGAAATGAGTACTTATTGTGAAGAAAGAAAGAAAGAAAGAAAGAAAGAAAGAAAGAAAGAAAGAAAGAAAGAAAGAAAGAAAGAAAGAAAGAAAGAAAGAAAGAAAGAAAGACAGAAAGAAAGAAAGGAAAGCACTCATGCACCCACCAGGGTTTATAAAAACAAAGACTCTGGCTCAGCTTAGCCACAATGCACTGATTTTGCCAGATGTCTTTCAACCTTTCAGGTACTTTTGCCTGGGCCTTAGGCATGCATTTTGTGCTGGTATATGGCTTTCCAGTTTTCTTTCGTGATTGTCTTCCTCTGTCCTGCACGGGCTAGTGCAGCTGGCAAGATGAAGTATGTCCACACATAACCAAATGCTCACTCTCAGCTACTCATCTCTTGCATCCTCCCTTCCTCCCTCAGCTAATAATCCACTGAGTGCCCGCAGCACACCAGGTCTGGCTTTCCATGCTAAGAAAAGCAGAAAGAAGCACACCACTGTGGTGCCCTCCTTCCACTCTCTGGGTCACTTCCACTCATTTCTTTGTCTCCGTTTTCTGCAGTTTTACTATATGCCACCTGCTCTTGGTTCCCTGTTGTTCCTCTCTGGGTAGTATCAAATAAGTAAATCTGAACGGAGCCTTTGCCACTGGTCAAGGCTCCAAAGGCCAGGCTCCCTGTGTTGAAGGTGTTGACAATGTTGAAAGTGCAGAGTGATAACCATGTGGATTTTTAAGACAAAAGAAAATGTGGAGAAAAAAACAAAAAGAAAAAGACAATATATTCATGGAAAGAGAGATTAAAGGGTGAAACCTTGAGCCACAAAAGAGAATTTGAAGGAAGGGTGCTGAGGGTGCTGTGGGGAGGGGTTTCTCTGTGTAGCCTTGGCTGTCCTGAAACTTACTTTTTAGACCAGGCTGGCCTTGAACCAAGAGATCTGCCTGCCTTTGCTTCCCTAGTGCTGAGATTAAAGGCATGTGCAACCAAAGGTAAATTTTAAGATCACCACAAAATGCAGGTGTGGCAAGCCAAGAGTTAATTTTTTTCTAATATTTCCCCCTGCTAACCATTTCAACCATAAAAACACATGTAATGTGTTTAAGAAGGCTTTTTACAAACCTTACACTCAATAAAGAAGGAAGCTCAGCTGACATTCTGTCTAGCCTAGAGACCTGGGAAACAGAAGGCTGCACATTGCTGAGCAAGCCCTGCGGAAAAAACAAGCAGCAGCACTGGTCCATGGCCTCTGCTTCAGTTCCTGCCTTCCGATTCCTGCCCTGAGTTCCTGCCCTGACTTCCCTAGATGATGGACAACACACTAAAAGATGAAATAAACCCCTTCCTCCCCCAAGGTGATTTTTATCACAACAATGGAAACCAAACTAGAACAATGGGAATCTTAGGGTTAAGTGACAAAAAATTTACAACCTACACTGCTTAATACAAAAGAGAATTTATTTCTCTTTGGACTGAAATAAAAAGATCAAGAGGTGACACTTGTGTGGCATACACCCAGCATTACATTTTGCTGTCTGCATTTTCCATGATTCACCCTCCAATTCCACGAGTAGGTATATAATGAGTCACATCTTACAGGTGAAAAACCTGGGGCACTGAGACAAACTTGTCCAAGAAGAATCCTTTTAAAAAAAGGCAGCAAATTCCAAATCCAAACAGTATGGCTCCCAAGTTGAAACCAAGCTCAAGTTTCTCTCTGACATCAAAAGTCTCTCTTTCATTGTCATAGGGCTAACCCACATTCCTCAGGGCAGAACATAGAGAGTGTTATGCCATGAACAAATGATCTCAAAGTCCAGAAGAACAGAACCGCATGTGCTAAGGGAAGTGAGACAGTTATCAGAGACAGAGAACCAATACTCTGTGAGGAGAGCAACAAGTGGATACTGTACTGCAAGCTGAAATTGTACAGCAGTTAAATGCTTCCTTTTAAATTATCTGATAGAAACATGACCTTTACGTAATCATAGTGGTTGAAGTAAGAAATGCTTCCTCCCCCATCTTGGGCATTTGAACATTTAGTTCCCAGCTTGTGGCATTGCTTGGGGAGTCTAGGAAGTGCAGACTTGCTGAAGGACATATATCAAACTGGTGGTTTATGGTGTGAGCACTCAGCTTCCTATTCCTACAGCCATGCCTATGGCTTCCAGCCTTGCCATCTCTGACATTATGGACTCTACCACATTGGGACCATAAGCCCAAATAAACTTTTTGCTTCTGTAAGTTGCTGTGGTCATGGCATTTTATCATAGCAAAGGAGAAGTAGCTTATACAGTAATATAAGTATCTTAGATGCCCAGTGGTGATTTTCATGTTTATATAATGAATGTAAAGGAGGAAGGTGTGGAAAAAAACCGAAGTAATCAGGACAGTTAGATGTATCTATCAGCATGGGCTGTCTCCAGTAGGTAGGATGTCATAAGCTTTGCTATCTCTCAGTGCATTGTGGAATTGCAAAATCTCCACTTTGGGATAGCTTTGGGGACTTATCTATCTCTAAATCCCCTGTGAGCAGAGGTGGTCTGAGGTGTGGTCAAGAACAATTCCTCCACTCTCTACGGCAGGATTTACCTCTCAATTTCTCTGATAACCATGGGATCCTGCTGGTAGAAAAGTGGGAGAACGAGCAGATGGGTGTCGCTGCAGAGGGTGACGCTTCTTTTTTGTATCTCCTTTACCACCCCCTACATATGCACACTTCATCTTCAGGGCCTCTGTGCTCCCTCCTGCATCTTGTCTTGATTTTTATTCTAGAGTGCAACTCCAGTTTGTGAGGCATCCAAGACAGACTTCCCTCTAGAATAAAAATAAGCTCTGCCTCAACTTTTATGTATCTCAAGCTTCATTTTTATCAATATACATTGTCAGGTTCCATGGCCTTTATGTTTCACTGTGGGAGTGAGTCTGAATGCCAGAAGGAGAAAGAAACAGGAGCAAATATTGATTACCTAAGAAGAGGAACCATAAAGCACAGCTGAGGAAGATGCTGCAATATACTTGTAAGGAATAGCTAAAGCACTTCCTACCTGGACAGAAAACAGACTTACCAGCTTTTACCTGAACACCTGGAAATAGCCCTTGACAGCACAATGGTACCTTTATCATCTGGGTAATTGCCATTAGCAGATACACAAGCACAGGATCAAACACTGACTGTGGGTGTGACTATGGGGCAAGTGATTTCAGCCTCGTCCAGTTTCAAAGTTCTCCCAATGACTCCAATGAGCCTAGCTGTGCCATACTTAGAAATGGCAGGGCTGAGATGATGGGAAGCTGAGCAGTATTGTCGGGTGACATCAACAGGCCCGTACACAGTAGGAACCTGTTCCCTGATGTGACATTCAGGCATGGGTGCTGGGCCTACATTCAGGTTAAACACACAGCACATGACTGTGGAGACACACACGCATGAGAAGGGAGCTCTGCATGCCTCTCTGAGTGGCCTGAGTCAGCAGCGCACTGTGGTTGCCAAAAGGGAATGTGGTCTCAGGTAACAATAACAGATTATAATATTTAGACGGTGGCTCATGCTAGATTTGTATTTCATAACATGCAGACCACACCAAAGGTTCACTCTCCGTTCCTGAACTTGCTCTAAGACACACACAGGAAAACCAAAGTTTGGTAAGAAAGAAAGGACTAGAAAGTAGTAGGAGGGCCTGGAGATACTAAGTTTGGAAGATAGATGGCTTCTCTGGAACAAGAGGCCATATTTAATGAGATGAGAAACTGTTCTGCAAAAAGAAGCTCTGCTTGTTCTATGAATCACCCATGCCTGGACCTAGCTGTCGAGCTAGGTCCATAACAGGTGTTATGGGTGACTGGATTTTAATGAAAGGAAGAAACATTCAGAGAAATGGCCTGTGTCAGGGAGGTATTCAAACAGAGCCCAAGATGCTAGAGAGGGACATGCGGAGATGAGATGAGTTGGATCTGTCCGGTGGTCTGAAAACTGTACCCTCTGGGGTGCCTTCAGGAGAAGGGACAAGGAGCAGTTGCAGCTGGAAAATTGGAGTAAACATTGGTCAGCTAGGAAGAGTACACCATAGAGCACACTGCTGTGTTCACCCTGGGGAAAATGCTGTGCAACAGGTGTGAAGGGGAGATATTGTGTTTTCTGGCCAGAAGATGGAGAGACAGACTTGGCCACTGTGTACCTCTCTGCTTCCTATTATAAGCAGAGTGGTTTCCAAATCTGACCCACAAAGAGTTTCTCCCACAAAGGAAAGGTTGTACACAGCCACTGAACTAGATGGTTCCGTTTGACTCTGATGTTCTGGGATTTCATTGTGTTGTTATGACTTCTGGAGTGAAGTGGGTTATCATTGCACCCAGAATCCCAGGGGTTGTACCCTGTGCATATTCGATTTATATTGCCACATAATAAACTAATATAAATATAATGACTTAAATCAGTATTCACTTTCCAATTCATAGTCTCTGTAGACCAAGAATACAGGTAGGGTTGAACTGGGTACCTACCCTGGTCTTGTGTGCTAAAATCAAGTTGTAACTATATTGTGGTTCTCAATGGAGTCCAGGGTCCTCTTCCAAAAAAGTCATCATAGCTATTGGCAGAGTCCATTCCCCATAGCTAATGACCAAGGTCCTCATTTGCTAGCTACTGGTTCACTCTTAGCTCCAAAAGGCCATTCTCAAGTCCTTGCCACATGGCCCCCTCTCAGAGATGATCACAGCATGGTTATTTGTTCAAAGGAAGAGAAACACAAAAATCTCTCGCTTTATGGCTCTTTTTTTAGGGGAGTCCTATGTCCTCTTTCAAGGACCTGATACGGTCAAGTGGGTCCTGATATGGTCAGGACCCACCAAGACAGTTTCCCTTTAGACTGGAAAATCAATTGATACTTATAAATCTTAAAACAAAATTTGCCTCATTGTTGTACCATGTAGCCTAGCCAGAAGAGTGACTACCCACCCTCCCCGCAATCATTTCCACACTGAGAAGAGATTCTGTAAGGTATGGACACCAGGGGCTGGACTAGGAAGAGCATCACGATTTCTACCCATACTTCCCTTTTCCACTCTAGGCTTTTGCCCTTGAGTCATTCTGAAACTGTTACCTTGTCTATACATTAAGAGTGACAGCTCCCCAAGGGGTTACTATAGGTTTATATGAAACAGTACACAAGGCACTTGCAACTGTAAGAGATCTTGCAGGCTGCCAAGGATATCTGTGAACCTTGTTAGCAGGCACCCATGGCACCAGGAGGAATGACTGAATTCCGTGGTGTTTGCTCATCCCCAGGCCAACACGCTCTAGACACGAGCAGGGAAAGTGGGTCAGGCCTCCATGGAGAGGTGACTTCTGCTTCTTTCCCACTGGCCAGCTCCTCTCGGTGGCTACTTCCATCATTTGGTTTAATCTCCTCTGGCACTTCAGGTGTCTACCACCCACAGTCATCCTTCCCTGCTCTGTGTAGATATTTTTTTCTGTCTTTCTCTATTGCTTCTCTCAGGATTCTCTTTTTCTCTTTCTCTCTCTCTCACTGAGAGAGTTGGCATTAAAAGCCGCCATCAGCAGGCTGGGCTCAACACACTGTTTCTTCCACCAGCAGGCATCCAGTTCTGATTGTCACAATGTGGTTTCTTTCCTATTAGTTACTACTCACTGCTCGTGGGTTACCTTGTCTATACATTAAGAGTGACAGCAACAAAAATATTTGTTAAGTCTATGTGTGATATTGTTTCAGATTCCTAACATTACCAGATTTTGACCTATCTTTCCCATAAGGTAAAAATTGTTTACCAAGCAGAGAAATCAGAAAATAATGTTTTACCATTCCACACAGTTTAGCGCCCTTTTAATAGGGAAATTCCCACACTATAATCAAAACATTACTCATTTTACAATGATCCATTATTAAACACAGTTTTTAAGGATTCTTCTACCATGCAAAGTGATTCATCGCTGGGTTGCAATCCAGTTTTCTGATGTAGAATATAATAAGCGGCCAGCCAGGAGAGGCAAAGGCAAGCCAGCTTCGATTTGCCAAAGTCAATGAAAGCAGCCAACACAGTGCCAGACCTGTGCAGTATTTTAAAATGTCATGCATTTCATCACTTTGCCCTGTATATAATAGGTACACAGTAAACTTTTTTTAGTTGACTTGAGGTATCTTTGTAACAAATTGTTGGGCAGAAGAGAGGCACTCTCTCAATAAGTGAGACACTGTGGGTCCATTCGCTCAGTTTTTGTCTCTGAAGCTAATACTAAATCCCAAGGTCGAAAGAGTTTTCAAAACAGGCAAATGAACACCGAGTAACACAGTCCATGGCAGACTGCTTGTACGGACAAATAGGCTGACATGCATTATCGGTTATATCTTCATTGCTGGCGGAAAACCAGGTGAGGTCATCCTTCCCATCCTGACCTGCTGTGTCATGTAACTGCCTCATCAGCCTCCCCAAACCTGCATTGTTTATGGTGGAGGCTGACAGAGAGTCTTGGGCCTTCCCACCATGCAGCCACCCTCACTGCTGACGCAGCACTGCCCGCACATGCCTCTGATGCTCCGATTCCTGAGACACAACACAGGATGTATCCCTGGAGCCAAGGACAAGGTCACAGTGTCAGCCCTGAGGACATGTGTGCTTTGAGGGATTTTAAGACTCAAAGGTCCCTCATTTGTCCAAGCAAACAACAACGCATATCTCTTACAGGTAAACGCTACATAAAGCCGTCTGGGTTTATTCCTGGGAGGGAATTATCACTTCTCACAGTGTGGAAAACAGACAGAAGAGCTGCTGTTTTTGGGAATGAAGACAAAGACACTTAGACATGCGATCCCCTCTCAGCTCACACAGGTGTCTTAAGCAGACTCTTCCCTGTAAGCTTCAAACCATGGGAGAGCAGGCCAACAGGAGCACAGCTGGGTAAAATCACTACAGACACACTTTTGGCCATAATCATCAACATTACATACATGCATTACCATTGGCATGGCTACTCCAATTGCATAGATTCATCCTATAGATCTCTTACATGTACAAGAAAAGACACAGTTGGAAATGATCTAATGTCTATAAATAGAACTTACACAAGTAAAATCCATACTCTTCAATGGGTATGCTTTTTTCAGGCAAATAGCAAGATAGAGAATAATTAATGGTACCTTAGCATTTTGTCAAAGAAAAATGGAAATAAAGAGGCAAAAGGAAATGTACAGAAATAGTACTGTTTTCAGCATGGCAAGAATGCAAGCACACACAGGAAGATGTCATTAGAAGCGAGGACTGCATACCAGTTAGAATGGAGACATGTCAATACTCTGTCAGGAATTTTGAACTCTGAAGTTTCTTCACATCCTGCTTATTCAAAATACAGTTCTCAAGCAAATGAGGTTGTCAGTGTTAAGCATTCAATTAGTATATCCATATTTACAGCCCATAACTTCTGGGAATTTTGTGATATTTATAGCTCCCCTCCCCCCCCCTTTTTAAAATGACAGAGGGGAAACCAAGGCTGGGCAGTGACTTACTGCCACTCAACTCACAGTCAGAGGTTACTGTTGCCATGCACACCCTTGTTTCCTGGTGGATTGCTGAATGTTTGTTTACTGTTAAGCTATGAGCAACAGAGCAGAAGGCCCGGTCTATACCCAGAACCCGGTAGGATATCCTACACTGAGGAGAATGTTCTTTGAGTAAATTAGTCAAGGGTCCTAGGAAGCAATGTCCTGAGTTGCAGGAGCAGTGGCAAAGTTCCTGGGTCACTTAAAACATAGTGTGTCTCACGGAGCCTGTCTCCTTTGGTCGCGGGCGGGAACAGGTGCATCACGCCCACACATATGTCATCCACCAGGAAGGCTGTCTGCTCAGTTGCCCCTTCAGGTCTCTGATCCTTAAGTGGTAGTACTCCCTGTATTCCTGCTCCAGCCCTTCCTCCCCTTCTGCTCCTTTTCTTGGCCCCCTTGGTCCCTTTCCCCTTCCCACCCCTCTGTGTTAACCCGTTCTCTCACATAGACCTGCGCCTCCCTTTGTCTCCAGCTACTTCTCTGGGCTTCCTGCTCCGTGTTACCACAGCCTAACGCTTAACTCCATCTGCATTTCCTCACACTCCTAAACTCAGCTACTGATAAAAGGCAGTTTCTCCCTGCCCCCCAACCATCCTGCATATTGTTAACTCTAAAGAACTCTTTACCTTCCTTACCCCACAAATTCTGTCTCCTGGGTGCAACGGTTTTATTCTGTTTCTCTCCAGCCAAGCTTCTATTTCCTTAGCTGGGGCCTCCATAGGTCTAACACTCCCAATAGGGTGCTTTGCTTGCCTACACCACTTCTACAGCTCAATTCAGGATCCCCCTGGAAAAGCATCATCTTCCAGTTGCAGAGAGGAGGCTGCCTTCCTTCCTCCACAGGAGCCCCCCCCCCACACACACACACACCGGCCCCAGTGTACACCCCATACTGCTCTGCAGATCCCCAGCTTCTCTCCAGACTCCACTGAAGCCACACACACCACAGCACAGGTGCACCTTTGTCCTGCCTTGGGGGGGAGGGGGGGAGGTACACCTTTCTTCCTGTATTCAGGCTGAGAGGACAATGCAAGCAGGGTCACCCGTCTTAATGAGGTTTCAGTTTCCCTGAAACCTCAGTTTACCGCCCCAGTCCCTCTCATGCTTAGAACCATGTTCCTGCCTCCCGTCCAGCGCTGCCGGCACCACTTTTCGATGTCTGTCCATCCATTGTCCCTATCTGTGTTGCAGAGGGAAGCCTGCAACACAGATGCCCAGAGCAAATCAGAGTCTCAGCAAACATTTACCCCAATACCTCAAGAATAATCTACAAAGATTGTCATGCTGCGCTGGAGAGATGGCTCCATGGTTAAGAGCACCGGCTGCTCTTCCAGAGGACTGGATTCAATCCCCAGCACCGACATGGCAGCTCACAATTGTCTGTAACTCCTGCTCCAAGGGATCTGACACACACAGACAAACATGCGGGCAAAACACCAATGCGCATAAAATCATTAAAAAATAAAATATCTCTTAAAAAAAAGACTGTCATGGGTGAAAAATGCCACTCTAAGTGCCACCTGTAGTCATAGTCTTCTTTTATCTTGGTATTTTCTTGTGGTGTTCCTACACCAACCATCAAGGAAATCTGACATGTAAGAGAAGATAATGATAGAAACCATGCTTTGATTTCCATATTTTAGGGTACTGGAGCCTAATTTCAGTTACCATGAGCAATTCGGCATGGTTATTGTCTGGGTGTCCTTTTGACTTTGTAAATAATAGCAACCCACAATTCTGGGGGCACAACATTACTATTCCACAAAAGAACATGGGCATAGCGGAATCCCTTGGGTGAACATGTTGCTGTCACTCAAGACACAAGCCTGAGGCAGGCAGGGAAGTTCAGCTGAAAAAACAAGTGAGCTGCTTTAAGCTGGGTAGTGCCCCCCAGGGAGACTGATTCCAGAAGGGTCCAAGCGAGGTGGACAGCCAGAATAGGGGGTGGGAGTGGGGAAGGGGGCGGGGTGTGCTGCCGAAGGGGCCATCCTCCTTATCAAACAGGTGGCAGCCTTGTGGTCTAGCTAATCCTTCTAATTGCAGAGGACTTGGCCAGCAGCCAAGGCGGGGGGGGGGGTGAGGGGCACTTTTAACTCATTTATGGGGCTGGCAGGACAGAAGGGACCTGCCAACCAGGTGGCAGTTCAGGCAGGATTGCCAACACAGTGGGGAGCCAGGGTCTTCACCCAGGGTGGGGATGGAGGGGGGAAAAGAAGCAACCCTAAAAGCCAAACCACAGGGACTGACCAACCCTGCAGCAAGGGGACAATGAACTTGGAGTACCAGGGGTTTCCCTAGCATACCAGGGACATCAGATTTCAGGAAAGTGATGGTGATAGGGATCATACAGCAAATGGTGGCCTGACTCTATCTGTCTTTCAAACTATGGCTCAGGTCAAAGTTTGCCAGACACATGGTTTGGTAAAAGTTCTGTTGGAACACGACCTGCTTTTTCTCCACCACAGCAGAGATGAGTAGTTTCAGCGGAGGCCGCATGGCCCCTGAAGCAGAATAAATGCATTGTCTCTCCTTTACAGGAGACTTGGCCAACCCTGCCCTAGCAAATGCCCAGGCTGCACTTACGACCAACGATAAAGCTGGTGCTCCAATGGGACCCGAGGACTTCGAAGAACTGCCCGGGGCATTCCAGTGTGCAGCGGAGGGCACCAGTCCCTGCTCTAGCTTGATGTTGTAACTCCAAAGTACTGAACAGGGGCCACCTAAGCTTCCCTCTCCACTGAGAGCAAGGTGCAGTGTGAGCTTCAGGGGACGGTAGTCCAGGCCATTCTGCTATACTAGCTACATGCCAATAATCAATGTAAGCCCTCTATGCCTCAGTTTACCCACCTGCAAATGGGGATAAAAACATCCAATTCCTAGGGCTGTGGAGAAAATTAAATGTCAGGATCTATGGTCTGTGGCAATATTGTATGTAGCCAGTGCACAACAACTCTTAAAAACTAGAATAGCAGTTTTTGATAGTAGCAGAATCAGGATGGAAGGGGTAGGAGAGGGGCTGACTCACCACAGCACAGAGCAGCCAAGGAGAATAGGAAAACCTCTCTAAGGCCCCACATGAGCCACATGAGCACACTGTATGGAAGGCTGAGCATAGCTCCCACAGGCTGCTGGGAAAGGTCCGGGTTGTATGGTGATCTGAACAAGCAACTTGGGTTGGTAGACCCCTGCCTAGTTCAAAACTTTGAGCAATGCACGTGGCTGAGTCCCTCCCACTTCTGCCTGTATCAGCTAGCATTCTTGGATTTTGCCCCTAGTTTAGGTTCTGCAGGCAACTCTAGAAGCTTCTGGTGAATACTCATGGGACAGACGTATACCACACAGGGAACCTTGTTGCTCTGGTCACACACTGAGGCACTGGGGCATATCTGAGAACAGCTGATCTTATGCTGCAGATTTCCACTGCTTGCCCACTTTGTCTTCTGTGCCACTATGAATTTGACATCAGCAAAACAAGTTATTCAGGTAACACAAGGAGGGGGATGTGGTGTTACTGCATGATGCCTCCCTTGGAAAAACCATTTGATGCCCCGAAATGCTTCGGCAGCAGCAGCATTTCATCCACTCAACTAACAAGTGAAGGCTCTGCTACAAAAATTCATGGGACTCCTCACTCAGTGCTTAACTTCTGATGAGGGTGGGGAGGACAGTTACAGCCCTGCACCGCCACAGGCCTAGATCTTACTCAGTAACCTTTCATGTGTAGAGGAGAGATTCGAGATGCTTTAAAAAAAATTAGCAGAATGCTTACACAGTCTGGCAGGGCCTGGGGACCCAGGAAACCAGGAAATGATAAGTTTCTATCCCCCACCAGCTGAGTCAGGAACAGGGCTTTGTGCCTGGCTGGACTCAAGCACACATGAATTTTTCAAGCTTGTTCTAGAAAGCTCAAGCTGAGATACTAGCAAATGCCATCCTACACTTACGGAAGGAGAGTTGACACCATACCAGGGCCCCTTGTGGACCCCAAGGCTAGCATCACACGATGATCAGAAATAGCTCATGGTCAAATCACAATAGGGGACTAGTCCTCAGTATGTCACCTCCGTGAACGCTAGTTAGCATGATTATAACAATGGCTTGCGGTCATTGGAGGCTTACAGAGATGGGACGACCATCTCTATGCAACTTCTTTAATCTAACCACCATCCACTGAAAACTTGGAAGATGGAACAGTAGCACAACTCCATGCCACGTGTCTTGGTTACTGTCCCATTGCTATGAAGAGACACCATGAACAAGGTGACTCTTTTTTTTTTTAAGTATGTGAGGCTTTTACAGTTTCATAGGGTTAGTCCATGATCATCATGTCTAGATAATGATGGTGCTAGAACAGTAGCTGGGAGTTTTATATCCTGATCTGCAGGCAGCAGGCTGAGGGAGAGAGACACTGGGCCTGGCATGGGCTTTTGAAACCTCAAAGCCCACCCCTAGCTACATACTGTGTTCAGCAATGCCACATCTCCTTATCCTTCTAATCCTTCTCAAACACTTCCACTCTCTAAGAACTAAGCATACAGATAGATGTGCTAATGGGAGCCATCCTCACGTACCACACCATGTAAGTGGCAGAACTGAGATTTGAACTCAGGGCTCTCAACAGTTCCTACTGGCTCCTACTTTGTGTTGCTACACTGAGATATCCGGCCTCTCAGAGAGAGCAAACTCCCTCTGATCATCATGTGCTCTTGGAAGCGATGGAGAAACACCCTCTACACCCAGAAGGACATCCTCTAGTGAGCTTGAGAAGAAGACTCTCTAGTTCACCCGGTGGCTCTCCTCCTGAATTACTTCCCATGTACCTCTTTTCTATACCCTTCAGGAACTCTGTCTATCTGTCCCCCCCCTAACATGTCCTTCTCAGAGGTGACAGGAAAATAAATAAATAAACCAACCTCCTAAAGTCTCACACTTCCTCTCCCCCACAGTGAGAATCTATTTCTGGCGAATAATTTTTTTTCAGATCACCGATAACGATTTTCTCATCAAAGCAGCAGTCACTTAAGAGTCCCAAATACTGATGATAAAACATCCAATCTTTTAGCTTGTCTACAGAGAAAACCATCTGATTCCGTCCCCTGCAGACAAAGCAATACAAACTCCCTCACCCATCAATCTGCGCTGCGCTGGCAGAGCCGCCTTAATGGCGAAGGACAGGGACTCTAGACAGCTTGCCTAGGGTCAGTGCTGCCTGGAGTGGTCAGGAGCCACCTGAGGCTGAGTTACTCTCACCCTGCCTCCTTGCAAACCAAGCGGTGGTAACAGCCACTCCTTCAGAAGGATGTGGCAGGAAGTGAGACAGTAGACTCACCTAATTTAGTCAGTTCATGCCAGTCAAAGATAACACTATTATTCAGAACTTTGACTTCTCTGTGGTTGTGTGGTTGCTTTGTTTTAAATAAATACTCATTTATTTTTCAAATAGAGCCAAGCATGGTGGCCTATATTTGTACTTGGGATGTTGAGGCAGAAAGATATGAGTCTAAGGCCAGATTCTGTCTCTAAAACCAACAACAATAACAAAATGAAATAAAATAATAAAATAAAAAGAATCCTCCTACTTCCAACACAATGCAATCATGAGTTGTTTGCAGACGTAGCACTAAATTGTACTTTTCCTTTGGATCCAAAACAAGGTACACTACATCCTTGGCATTTCTCTAAGATGAGACCACACATTCTGGGATCTTTGCTGCTAGCACATGGCCCCTGCTTCATGCCCTTCTCCACACTGCCTTCCTCCGCCACACTGGTGATCTCCAACTCTGTCCTATGTAAAATCCCATGACTAGAAATGAACCTAGAGTCATTGTTCCTGGCCTATTCTAGCTCTGGAGGGGCCAGAGCCGCAGTGCACACCATTTTCCCAAAAGACAGAGAATGAAGCTGAATTTTTGGCTGAGCCACATTAAAAACCATGTCCCTATGCTAGAATACCCAAACGTGGTTTGTTTTCCGTTTGGTTTTGTGAACCGCTTTTCTTTGATCTGCATAATAGCCGCAGACTGACTGGCTGTATCCATTGTCATTCTCTCCAGCAGGCAAAGCCTGCCGCTGAGTCCACGACCTTTACAGCCGGCTTGCTCTCCATTTGTGTTCGTGCCCTCTCAGCTCAGCTTACAGTCTTGGTCAGTGTGGGGGTTGGGGGAGCAGTTCCGGTGCACTGAGAGAGTTCTACACCCAGGAAATAGCAGATGAGCTGGGTGAAGTGCTGTGTTGGGTGGCTGGGTAGCCCACACCTCAGCTACTCAGGAGTCCCGAGAGCAGGGAACCCACAGAGAGCTTGGAGCAGCTACTTCTCTATTATAAAACACTGTGTAATTAGAAGAGGGAAAAAAATGCATTGCTGTCTTGGCTATGTGGATCACTTATGAGTTGAGGTCACATGTTGAAAGTGTGGAAAGGAGACTGTCTCACGCCCTGGATTATCTTGTTTTCTGGTCCATGCACAAGGGCTTAACTGAACTGCCCAACAGGGCCTTGGACATCTATTTTCTTCTACTCTGTGTCTGGGGTGTATTGGGAAGTCATCCACATTACACAAATGCCAAAAGCCATAAAAATTCTGTGCTCAGCTCACCATACCCGCTTTTTAGTAGTGCAGAAATGTCCACATGTGACAACCACAGACAGGCACATGTGTGGTGGAGGGAGGAGGTGGTATCCTGGGAAGCAGCTCTCAGCATGGACTGGGGAACTGGGACTCCCTGCAATCACCACAGGAGGAATGAAGAATCACAACTACATTTTCCTAATAATCCTGGGACTCTGTTTGACTCATTCGTTCTCATTCCCTCCTGTAGAAACAATGGAGTTTTACAACAGATTGGATTGAGAAGCAGATGTGAGATGCAACCATCCCCCACTGAACCAGACTCCAGGGAGACTTGAAGTGAAGAACAACTGTGGCACAGCTCTCACTTATTATTTTGTAATGTATTTTCATAACAAAAATAATTACTGTTAACATATAATTACCTTATAGTTTAAAATATGTTTTTTACGCTTCTTAGTTTGAAGTTATAATATGGTGAGTGTTGAATAATATGACCTGTATCCTGGAATGTATAATTATTGTTAAGAGAATAAAGGGGACCACGGCCCCCCAAATTTTGGAAAATACTGATCTGGAAGAATGTGGTACTGTTCTGTCACCCATAGGAAATATTCTTCTTTCTCTAGCCAGCAGCAGAGTGTCTGTCCATCTGCTCCAGGCTTACCATTGCCTTGGCCTTGGTGCAGGCTCTCTGTGATACAGCCTGATGACCTGCTTTGCCACAGATCCTTAGTATTGAATTGTCTTTATTCTCCTGGTTACTTTGATCCTGGGGGTTCACAGTTGTTTATTTTCCCTGGCAAGGCAGAGGATGCCATTCCTGAGCCCCTAAACTGTCAATCACCCACCATCCAGATGCATATGAGTAGCCCAGCTGGCCCATCAATCAAAGGCTTCTGTGAGTTCATAACCAGAAGTAGGAGGACCAAGGAGCTGGAAACTGTCCTGAGCCTGGGCTCCTGAGACTAAGGAGCCCCATGAATCAGTGATGCAGAACTTGAGCTGCCAGACCATCAATCAGTGGATGGCAGGTTACAAATCATGTGTCCCCTTTTGTATATGAAAAATACCATAACTTACATCAAGCCACAGGCAATCCATAGGCTCCAGGGCATTTCAGTACCATTCGTAGCAAAACAAGGCTAGATGTCCACTCCCATCTGTCTCTGGACCCGCAAAGAAATAACCACTTGAATCCAAGCACCTGGAAGCGCCTTCTAGACATCTGTGGAAAGGGCTGCTAGGAGAGATGTGAAGATCGATGTAGAATGGTCCTTCCCAGCCCTCCAGGAACCTCTCAGCAGCAAAATGCAGACTCTACTTTTAACTTATTTCTCTGCTTTGCTACTTTGTTAGAGGCAATGAGACTACAATGACAAATGAAAATGCTACTAAAGGAAGCAGAGAAACAGAATCCTGAATAATCCATGACATTTGAGATATAGGAATTGACTCTGCAAAAGACATCACTCTGTTTCGTCTTTACAAATGTGATTTCTTAACCTCAAATTTAATTGTAGTCTAAGACAGAAAGAACCTGGTTTCCTGCCAAACTGAGAATTCCCACATCCACCTGGGTAAGCTTATATTCCTGGGCAGGGCTCACCCAAAGAGGAGATGATAACAAAGACATACCCAAACCCGAAGCTTTGGGAAGATGGAAAGGGCTCTGGGTCATTTTTGAATGGCAGAGTGCCTCCTCTTCTTTACAGCCTCCATAAAGCTCTGGGTTAAAAGGCTGCCATGAGCACTCAATGAGCCCTCGTCTGTTTGTTTACCAAAACCAGGGACAAACATGCTGCTACCTACTGACGGTGCCCAGTGTCTGCAACTTGTCTACTTGCTGTTGGAGTCAAGCACACACCAGCATAGCTAGAATAAAGACACACTTGACACAAAGATGAGGAAGAAGGTGGGCTGGGAAGTTGTATGTGGAGCCTTTTCTGAAGGCATTTTACTCACCTATAGCTCCTCATTCACTCCTCTCGCTTCTGCCACCCTCCCACCCCCTCACTCCCATCTCCAGTAGAACCATTTCTGTTTGACAAAGTTTTGAAATCCTGGCACTTCACTCACTGTATGCTTCACCTAACTTTTACAAAGATTATCAAGATCATTAGTTCCAAATATAGGTACTAGGATCTCAAAATCCCATTAACTAATTAGTTGGGTGCTTTTAAGGATTATCTGCAAATGAATATTAGATGAGGTTCATAAATGCACATGCATATCACAAATCACTTCTGTTGGGAAAAACTGATAACATTTCTTGCACCCACAAATTCTCCCCCCCAACCCCATTCCAATCTTGTCTCACTCCAAAGCCTTTACTTTCTCACTCCACTCAGCAGCTGCAGGCAGGTGCACATTACTCTGGCAAGTGCCCCTTCCTTTAGAAGGCAGTTTTTAGAAAGTACATGGATCTTCCTGGAAGGACACACTACATTCAGAATCTGGGTTCTACCTATGAATGGAAGCAGCAGTGGTATAGCCCAGCCAGCAAGGAGCTCTTGGGGACTGTTACATAAAGTGATGCCTGAAACACACTCAGCTCCATCTGTCACAGGACACGAGGTCAGCAAACGGTAAGCTAATTGTATTATCAGGAACCACTCATGGATCAGAATAGGAAGAGAACTGGAAGCCATGCATCACAGGGACTTTTTTCTTAATCCCTCTGTTTTCTGCTTAAATTGGTCTTATAGGGGACAGAGCACTTAGATTAATGTCTGTGATTCCCAGGAGAAACCTATGATGTAGGTGAGGAAGCTGCTACTATCCCATCAATAAAAGGCAAGGGAGATAAGGAAGCTGGTCAGATGGCCCAGTGTAGGGCTAATAGTCAACAGGGAAGAAATGGAACTCAACCAGAGTATGTGTCATTCTCAGACCCTGGAAGGGGACAGTTTTCTCTAGTTGACATGCTCACCCCTTCTATATGTATGGTCCTGCCTCAGCGGAGAAACTGGTCTTTAAAGGAACTGAAGAATAAAATGCTTTAGAGGATGCAACAGGAACTGCATCCCCAACTAACAGCTGTGGCTCGTCTCAGTGCATCACGTTGTCTCCCGGACAGCCCAGGTGCTGGAGCAGTTATACCCTGTCCTGGAGCAGTGTGCACTGCTTTGGGGGCTGAGGTCCTGCCAATAGCCGTGGGGAGCAGAGCTTGCCATGTGCAAGGACTTGGCTCCCAACAGTCCAGCTGTTGCTGCCTTCTGTGGCCCAAGCGCCAATTTAGCAGTGAAGATTACAGGCTGTCAGCTGTCAATTATCCAAGGCAGATCCACTCCCTGTGGCATTCCACATCTGGAAGGGCCTTCCTCGGGAGTCAGTACAGAAGCACCCCTGCATTCTCACCTCTATTAATAGCTTCAAAGCTACTTATGGAATATTTTCTTCCAAAAACAAAGAAATACAGTAATTAGTAGTTTTTTAAAAATTCTCTTTAGCCAGCACTGATACCCAGAGCAATGCTAGTTTTTAAATGCCATGGTATATTAAGAAAAAAAATGAAAATGAAAAATATCCTATCAATAATCTTTACCTCTAGTGTCTAGTGTCTAGTGTAAGCAAAGACAATAGAGATGTTCAAATGGATTTTTGTCTTGTAACATGCACAGAAAATACACAATGGGTGCAGGGAAGAAAAAGATTCAATACAAAATATTTAACTATCTCTACAGGAAAAAAAAATTCCATAGCAAGCAGGGAAAATCTAAGTGGGGAACCACAACATCTGATTATTGTTATCAGCAAAAAGTGGATTTGGACGTCCTGCTTTAAGTAGAGTCATCCAAACCAGGTACCAGCCAAACTATGGCTCCAGTGAGCCTGGCACAGGGGCCTGCTCTTGTCCAGCACTATGGGAGTACTCTGAGGTATAAAGAATGTCCTTGATTCTGCTCAAACTATTACCAAAAATAGGCAGTCTCAGAACAAAGACACCTTGACAACCCAGTTTATGACACCCGGTGATGAAAAAGCTGTCAGTGCTTCCGGCTGTGCCTTGTCAGGACTGCCCAATGCCTACCACCACAGGAAAGTCACTGCCTTTTTGTGGCCTTTGCTAAACTACTGGGAAATTTGTCCATAATGGCCAACTGAGAAAGTTGCTGAGATGTCCTGGCAATCCTATAGACTATTATCTGGAACAATCTATAGGTATACTATCCAGAATGAGCTCTGTCTCAGAAGCTAAAAAGGGCAAGGCCTTGGCTACTATTCAGATGGGAGTCTTAGGGCAGAGTGCCGATGACATGCCTGACAAGGAGAAACACAGAAGTCATCAGGCACATCATGGGCATGCCAAAGGAGGAGGGAGGTCTCAAGGGGCCTTCAGCAGAGAGCAGCAGCCAGGAAGGAAAGCATCAAGAAGAAAGGTGAGATCTGACCCCTCGTGAGTCTTCTCTTACAAATATGTGGTCTTGAAACACAAAGCGAACTTACGCTCCCTGCTAGACAGCCTAGACCAATGATATGTTCCATTTCCTCATATATAAAATGGGGTGATGCCTGCCATGGTAAGGGCATTAAAGAATTCATCTGAAACTTGAATTCGGTGTTTTGCATGCAAATGGTCCGTAAACGCTACATCCCATCATCTAACTGCTTTGACACCATCTTCTGTTCACTGAAATGAGAATCAGCAAGAGGGTAGATCTCTAGTTTTCCCAGAAAATGTATAATTTCAAAAATTTCTTGTTCTGTAGTTCCATCTGATAAGCAGTGTGGATAAACGGGATTTATCACATACCTTGTTCCTCCTACGGGATAAAAATGCCTCCTAACGTATAGCAGCTAGTGGACACACTGCTGGGGGGTGTCACACTGCTGGGGGGTGTCATAAGATGGAAGGAGCATAAGCTGTAGAAGAATAAAATATCAAGTCTTCCCTTTTCTGGACCATTCTAGTAGATGCTCTGTAAAGCCCAGCAGTATCTCAGGGAAATTCCAGTGAAGCTCCTCAGTGTATAGTTGGTGTATTCTGTATGGGATACACATTCTGACAGTCACTTGGACAATATGTCATACAGTGTAAAGATATCTATTGGGTCTTCTTAAGCTGAATCTTTATTAATAAGTAGTCAAATTTTTGTCAGATTTTTGACAGTCTTCAAGAGTGGACTGAAACTAAGCCTATTTGTTTCTTGTTATTTATTCCCTTTGGCCAAAGCAAAATGTGTTCTCTATACTTTGCTACTTAGCATCATGTTCCTAGTCTCTCTGGGGTTTCTGCTGAGTACCCATGTCTTTGCTACAGAAGTCTCTCATGCCATTCATGTTTCCTGAGCAGTTTTCAGAGTTCCCTTCCTGCCTGGCTTCAGGAAGGCCTTCCCCTCACTGCTAGAGGATCTTACGGCAGGAGAAGTGGACACAGAAGAAACCACACCATCAAGAGCTTCTGTGACACTTCTCGATATTGTTCAAGCCTAGGACAGCATGTAAAAATTCTGCACTCTTATTGCGCAGCAAGTCAAAAATCAGATGAATAACCAGAATTAGGAAGAATGGCAAGAGACCACGCATACGCCATTTAAGAGACAGAAGGCAACTTTCAGCCTCAGCAGCTGGAAGCTGAGTAGATAGTGCTTTTGGTGAAGAAATTCGGGGCTATTACATGGACCAGGCAGCTGATATAGCAAAGATCAGAGGAAAAGGCAATCTGTCATGTGCCCCTGACACGTATTCCCCTAACTCCAAATGTACAGTCATCAGTGACTTAGGGCCAGTTTGTGCAGAGTCTCCGCACCAGCTACTCTCCACCCACTAGTTCTGAGATATCACCCCAAAAGCTGGATTGTCTTCCTGAGAAAAAACAGGTTTATCTTAAAGGCCAGTTATTTACTTGTATGACTATTCAATACAGGTGCTTCAAAGTACATTTATTTATTTGTCTGTTTGGGGGATATGCACACATGGAGGTCAGAGAACAGCCTTTAGGAGTTGGTTCTCTCCTCTGCCACGCAGGTCCTGGAGACTGAACTCAGATCATCAGGCTTGGCAGCAAGCACCCTTACTCATACTAAGCTATCTCATGGCCCCAAATTTAGTTGCTTTTGCAGCTTTAAATGATTCTACTTTCAATGTTAACTTTTATTAGTATTTTAAGTTATAGTAAATATACATTGCATATATTTTATTGCCTTGGCCATTTATCAGTTTACAGTTCTGTGACACGAAGCACAGTTGCACTGTTAGGCCACCACTACCTACCACCTGCCACTCACCTCCTGCCCCCCAACTCCACTGTCATGTTTATGTTGCAAAACTGAAACTCTGTACTCAACAAAGCCACTTACTTCAAAGAGTAAAATTTAAAAAGCCACTTACTTCCTTACTCAAAAAGTGTTTTTTTGTTTTTATTTTTTGTTGTTTTTTTTTTAGTAAGAAAGTTTCCCTGCAGAAATAAAGTAGAAGAAACAACTAAGAAGAAAGGGGCTAGGATTAGAATGAACTCAACCCAAAGAAAACAATTACATTTAACCTAATATATATATATATATATTGACTTAAATCGACTGTTTTTGTCACCTGTACTGGAAGTATTGGTTACTTGATAAAGTAAATCAAGTGACATCTTGTACTGCCTTGGGGCAGCAAAGACAGGAATAAAGTGTCTACAAACAGAAATTGTAAATAAACAAATTGGCAACCTAATTCTGATAACATTTAACACTCTTTAAGATAGTATAATTTATGCTAGTCCAGCAAACAGACAATATTTTAAAAGTATGAGCCATATATTAAGTTGTATC
The DNA here is from genome assembly GCA_028658305.1 of Pachyuromys duprasi. NCBI lineage: Eukaryota > Metazoa > Chordata > Mammalia > Rodentia > Muridae > Pachyuromys > Pachyuromys duprasi. The sequence continues at coordinate 75,983,970 of CM053763.1, read as the reverse complement.
ATGATTAGCTGAAAGCATGCTTAACACATCCTTTGAAATGTATTTTTAAAATGAGCCTATGTACTTGGCATACAAAATATTCCATATATATCACTAATTTCAAATTCCTTTCACTCAAGAATATCATCAAACTAATGACATGCCACATGGAAGATGATATCTTCTGTGCAGCAGGATCAGAAGTTTGATGGGTACCAAACCCTGGCTTTGTGTTCACATCACTTAGTAAGTTTTTAACAAATGAGGCATTAGACATTATATTCAAGACTGCAGTCTGTTGGCCTGAGGCCAGTCCCTGACCCCACGGTCATAATACCATAAGTATTTTAGGCTTCCTGAAGATCTCCATGTACATTCAGTGAGTAGTAGGGCACAAACACAGCCTGGAGCTATGAAGCACCATAGAGAGAGCAGGGGATCATGACATTTCCTTAATTCAGTGACATCCCCCTCCCCCAAAGGCTCTCTTGAAGGCATGGGTCACCTCCCAGACATCCCTGTCAATTTGCACAAAACATACTTCCCTTCATATGGCCTCAGGTCTCCCAGAAGCCCACCTTGATTTGTTGAGTACAGAACATATAGAGACAACAGCCAAAAAGGAAGGCCTTGGGAAAAGCAGCCAAGATGGGCAGTGGGATGCCTGTTCTGCAGCACAAAGGCCAGGACACCAATAGAAGCATGAAAATTAAGCATAAGGAGGTACCAATAACAGAAGACGCAGGGGCGTGATAGGTGAGAGGCTGTGGACTGAGCTGCGTCAAGGGTTTGATGTTGAGGATGGCTGTGAATAGCTGCTGGGCCTGCTTCCCTGCTTCGCATCCTCTCCCCTTGCTTAGATGCTTTTTTCTTTTTTCACTCAGTTCTCTGGATTTTTGTTTTCTTTTGCTCAAGTAACAACGTCTTCACTGATTTTCAGATTCCCAAATGGAGCACCACCTCTCTCTAACCACATACCAGGTGCCTGATTCTACTTCTGCCTCCCATTATCTCTTTCTTTCTGTCTCTATTTCTCTTTCTCTTCCCCCTACCTCTCTCTCTCCTAAATGTTCTCCTGTCCTCTCCCTTGGGCCAAATTGACTTAGCTTATCTACCATAACAATTCTTGACTTTGTAGCCCTTCCACTGTAACTTTTTTTTCCTGGTTTTGAGAGGTTCAAAAACTTGGAGTTAATTCTTGGGACTGGGGCAAAGTCACCAGAGCACAGTTCTTTCAGAGCAAGGGTCCAGCAGTCCCCCACCCAGATTAACCTCGGGATGTGACTAGGGTCACATAGCCCCTAAAGAAGCCTATGGAATGTGTTAACTCCCTCCCCCTTGCTACAACCTAACCTGCACGTAACAGGGCAGGTGTCCCCAGGTAGCCAAATCTGATCATTTGCAGTTTTGGCGCCTGAAAACAAACCAATCATTTTAAGGTCAGCTCCCCTAGAGACCCTTTCACCCAATCCTGTACTGCCAAGACTTGTACTTCCCTACTTTCGTTTTTGCCCCCTTAACAACCCTGTTCCCCCAGAGTTGGGGGTCGCTTGCCTCTTTGTTCTTGCAAAGGGCAGCCACCCAGCTTGAGTTTGTAATAAAGGCCCTCATGTGTTTTGCATCGGACTCAAAGCCTGTTGGTCATTTGGGGACTCGCAATCTGGGTATTTCAGTTTCCTGTATTTTTTTCCATTATATAGAGGCCTGCCAATGTTCTTTGGGGGAAAATTACATTTTCTAAAAGTGGTCATAATAGTGTCTCCAATCCCATATGATATAATACTGTACTCTTCTATGATATAATACTGTACTCTTCCCAGGAGGAGGCTAATGTAAGGCCACCACAACATGTGGAAACCAGTGTCTGTGTGTAGGCAGGACTAGATGATTCCAGCTAAGGCATGGACATCACAGAGTAAAACAGACCTGTCCCCTCTGAGTCCTTCTAGAATTTCTGATCAATATAAAGCATGAACGAAAAAAGTGCTTTCTATTCTATGTATTGAATTTGCAGTTTGTTTTATAGCAATAGTGGCAGTTCCCTGCTCGCTGGTTAGTGCCCTGAGGACGAAGTCTACCTCTGATTCTCTAAAAGTGAGACAGACAGGAGCAGTCTTCCCAGTGACCAGATCCACTAGCTGGGAGCCTCATTTTGTGGCAGGGCAAGACAGTGCAGAGGATACTCCATCTTGTATTCTTGCTAAGGCCATTTTAGGTTTAAGAAGAATTTGATCTCCTTGATGGAGAATTCCACGGAAAACTGCCCAAGGAACCTGAGCTCAAGATGTCCCCGATAAGGTAGCTTCTACTCAACCGCTTGCTTGCACAAAGGCTCCCCAAGTCACTACAAAGTGATATACCAGAATGTGTGTGTGTGTGTTTTTTTTCCCAGACAGGGTTTCTCCATATAGCCTTGGCTGTCTTGGACTTACTTTGTAGATCAGGCTGGCCTCAAACTCACAGAGCTCTGCCTGCTTCTGCTTCCCTGAGTGCTGGGATTAAAGACGTGCACCACCACACCTGGCTCAGGGTGTGGTTTTTGCCTTTAAAAGGTCTAAATGTTTGGGACTATACTTGGGTTCAGAATAGCTGAGTGTAGTACCAGACAGCTGGAATAAAGACTTTCAGCAAGCTGTAAACTGTCTAAGTGGTCATCACTTTCAACACATGAGCTTTCGAGGAGATACTTCAAATGGAAATCCACAACAGCCGAGGTGTGTTAGAAAGAAAGTAGAATATGTTGCAAAGTAGTGTTTTAACTGGAGATTATTACTAAGAACAAAGCAAGTGTCATTTTCTCAAAGAGAAGGAAGGCTTTCTTTAAGAAAGAAAATTGTAGGGCCTAAGAGGAAATAGTTAAAAGTGTTGAGTAATATAAGCCCATAATCACTATTGTGTAAGATAATATATATTACAGTATTGCCCTTTTCATACCATATTTTATGAAACAGCTTTCTTAGGTTCCTGACATACGTTATCACTACTGTTCTGGCCCATGGTTCGGGTGACCTTTTGAGAACACTGACAGGATCTGCAGCACAGCATCTTCATCATGTATCCAAAGTAAAGCACCATGGAGCTTGCGTACGATGGCACCCAACCGGCACTGTGCACCGAGAGAACTAGCTTGGCCAGCCTCGCTTGATTCCCCACAGAAACATTCATAAACTGCACCGAGTCAGTCACCATCACGTCCTTCAGTCCTCTCTCGCAAGGTCTCTTCTAAACAGAGGTTGTGTGCCTGTGACCAGTACTTCTGGGAGGGCAAAGTCCTGAAGAATCATTCAAACCTGCAAATCAGTTTCCTCCGGAAAGGCCTTCCGCTAGCTGACCTGTGTGGATAGCCAATGGTGCCATTTATTTGGGGTAACTGTAACCATGTTTCCTGATAAACATTTTGGTTGTTTTATTTCAAAATAAATAAATGTACTGTAGTTCTAGCTAAGACAAAAGATTTCACCAGGATGCAATGACAAGAGCAAATCCCACGTCATGTACATGTGGACAGACACACGGGAGAACGTGTGTGAACTGGAGGCAAGAGGTTTGTCACTCTTTGGGTGCCTGGCCTTCAGGTGGTAAACAGGAAGTTTCTATGAGGTGACTGCTTGGAGGCAGAGACTAGCTGGGAGGAAATCATGGCTTGCCAGGAGAGAAAGTGAGAACTCAAAGTATCTCCCACTGAGTTTTCAAATGATAAAACACCAGAAGCAGAGACTCCCTGCAAGTGCCAAATCTTAGGCCTGTCATTTAGTACCTCCCATCATCTTGAGCACTGGGTTTCTTCCCCATTCTGTAAAAGACTTTGAAGAACAGGATGAGGCAGCACACAAAACACAAGGGGGGAGGGCTGGGGGAGAAACAGACAAGGAAAAGATACACTGCCAGCCAGCAGGATAGAGAGTTCCAGAAAGCACTGGATGAAGGACCCCCTCTGTGACTGACAAAAGGGTGGCTGTGGGGTTAAGGCAGAGACTCACCACCTACTGAGTACCTCCTGGAATCAATGATTCCCTGTGGTCTCCATGAAAGCACCTTGTTCTAACACCTCCCCCTCCATGTAGTACTCAGAATTCCGTTGCTGTGGCAAATATTTGAGATCCATGATCAAAGGAAGAAAGATTGATTTGAGTCGTAACTAAAGAGGTTCGTGTTTGCTTGGCCCTTGTTGTAGGACTGTGGTAAGGTTGAGGTGGAGAGGACAGGACAGCGCAGAGCTGCTTTACACAAGAAGAAGAGAAGGCAAGAGGGAAACAAGGAGGGAGCAAAGGAGGAGGAGCCAAGGCAAGAGACGCCCTTCAAAGAGGCACTCCCAATCCTAAGGGCTCATTCTGCAGAATCGGTGGATTAACCCATGATAAGGCAGTGCCACACTTTGAACATACAAGCTATTGGGAGATACTTCATACAGAAAACCATAAATAGCCAGCATAAGCCGAAGTGTGTTAGGAGGAAAGTAGAACTCAACTGTAAAGTCCTGTTTTAACTAGAGATCATTGTAAATTATATTTCTCAGAAAGATACAGGATGTGCCAGGGTCAACAAAGGATCTTTCATTCTGCTATTACAGTGGTTCTCAACCTGTGACATCCCTTGGGAGGGGTCCAAGGACCCTTTCACAAAGATTGTCTAAAACCTTTAAAAACACATATATTTGCATTACGATTCATAACAGTAGCAAAGTTACAGTTATGAAGTAGCTACAAAAATAATTTTATGGCTGGGGTCACAACAACAAGAAGAACTGTATTAAAGGGTTGCAGCATCAGGAAAGTTGAGAATCACTGTGTTATTAGGAGAAACCACCATATATATGACCAAGGGAAATAAGGCTGGTCTCCAGAATCAACATCCTGGAAATGCAAGCAACTGTTCACTTGAAAATCAAGCTCCACAACTCTTAAAGTTGCAAGGCAATAGGACAAACCCCAAGTCAAGAAGCCACCTAATGGCTCAGCCTCAGAAAGGAATCCTAGTTGGCCGAGCAGCATCCATGGATGGAAAGCAGGAGACTGGTGATGCTTTCACTCAGGTCACCTGTTCTCCAGGCTTCTCCTCCCACATCCAGCCTGTTCTCACTCACTGGCCCAAAGAACACCACAGTGCACAGCTCTGTGGCCCTTCTGCAGATGGGCACTAGGGTCCACAAACAATGTCCAGGAGAGACTGCAAAGTCAGTGACACCACATCCTATTTCACAGGTGAACAAACACTCAACAGTTCTGAATTGTATTTATTTCATTTTTACACAGGTAATGCATTTGCATGACTCAGGTCCAAACCTAACCAGAGACAGAAGCGCGTACTCAGGAAAGTCTTCTTTCTACTCCCGCCTCCTGCAAGCACTCGTTTTTCACTAGTTTCTGTTTATATTTCAGTTGTGTCTGTTTTTTCCTCCCAGTTTTTCCTGAGAAATAACTGACAAATAAAATGTGTACCTTCCAGGTGTACGGTATGGTAATTTGATTCACATATACACTAGGAAGTGATTGCCACAGTTAAATCAATTACCGTTGCACACCATGCTGTGTGTAAGTTTTCAGAATTCGAGGTTCTCTGGGAGGCAGTACATGCTTTGAATCAATGTCCAATATATCTTCTCCTGGGATCCACAGGACCAAGAATTAAGGGGTGGAAAATAGAATAGTTCCACTCACCCCTAGTAATCATGAGGAAACTTTTTGCTTTTTGTTCTCAGGATCTTAAGTTCTGCTGGCCTGAAAGTTTTGGTTTCAGATGGGAAATTGCTCCAGCTAGGAGCCACATGGAACGAACATTCTATTGAACTGGAAGCTCAGACTTTCCCCTGGCCACTTGGAGCTTCTGAGGCCCTGAAGCCAAGAGACAAAGGAGGGGATAAGAGTGTTAGGAGGGGTGGTCGATCCAGATACCGAGAGAAAACTGATTTCTTCTCTACAATGGAGGAAAAAAATTATGTGTGGAGGTGCAGAGGTTCCTTAGGGCATCTCTTGGTCCTGTGATTAAAGTCAAGCTAATCCAGGCAGGATGACAAAGGGCACTGACCCTTCAGGAATGAAGGCATGGGTCACTCCTCCAGGAAAAAAGCTAAGACCTACTGAGGTGCTTGCTGACACAGGCACATGTGTGTGTGTGTGTACACACATATGTGTGTAAAATATATGTGTGTATGTATGTGTATACACACACACACACATATATACATATATATATATATTCCATCTGTCCTGGCTGATCTTATCTTTCACTATCACTTCATCACTTGCTTGCCTCTCTTCCTATAGCCTTGCACCTAAAGAGTACATCTAATATAAGTATATATACTTATATATTGCTATTTAATAAACATATATTATATATATTTACTAAATATATCTTACATATATATTACCCCCTAAAGAACCTTGTCTAGTACATGTAGTAAGTAGAAGTTTTACCTTTTTTTTTATCCCAGGCTAGCCTCAAGCCAGCTACACAGTGGAGGAAAACCTTGAACTTTTTGGCCCTCCTGCCCCCACTTCCAGGTCTGTGATGAAAGGAGTATAACACCACACCCAGCTTTGTAAGTTTCACCTGTTAACCAAGAGCATTTCCCTCCAAAAATAGTATAATGTGTTAGGCGTGCATACATATGTTTTTATGCCTATGGTGTTTATATAAGAAGAACATATAGTGACTATATTATATGATGAACAGACACTCTCTGCTAGTCTTTTTCACACACAGTGTATCATACAACACTGACGCTCCTGAATCTCTGCTTTTTTTCGGTCCTATGTATCTCTCCATACCCATGTGTAGATTTTTTTCTTTATCTTTTTAAATAGCCGTATAGGATTCCATTGTGATATATCAGAGTCTGTCCATCCAGTGAGTTCCCCAGAGCTGGAGCCCTGTTGTGTCCAATCTTTCAGAATTGCAGTAATGCCTCAGCAATACCCTCATAATATATTATTTCTCCTGAATGTGTATAGAGAGACTGAGGTAGAACTGCATTTGTACTCCGCTAGGGACTGTAAGTTTACGTTATCAGCAGTAGGTTTACACGCTCCTTAGTAAGGTAGCATTCTGGTTTCCAGTCTGAAAGCTTTGCTTGTGGTAAAATTTTCCTTCTGTGTGACTATTCTCATGACTGTAAAAAACACCTCACTTTACCATTTGTGTCAAATTAGTCATACAGAAAGCAAGTGGATAAGTTTGAAACTATTATATGATCTATAGGTGATGAAACTGACTTAGACGATTTTATGAAAGAAAGAGGATTTAACCATGCCCTGGGGGTTGGGGAGGGGGGAGCCAAAAGACTAGGTAAGCAAGAAAGGCTGCCATATTCCCAGGCAGAGATTCAGGCAAAGAAAGATGAGCAAGTTGGAGCAAATTCTATGTTGATTCTTGAACACAGAGCTATAAAATGCAGGTAGTCCAATGGTTGCAAACCTTAAACTTTGTGGGACAAAGCCTGGTCTTCAAAACCCCGGCTACAAGTGTGCACGCACTCCCTAGCTTGCCTGTGCAGTCACTTCTTCCTGTCACCTTAGCATTTTGTTTACTATCACGAGATGCAGTATGGACAATCAACTCTACAGTCAGTCATCCTTCAGAGAAAGCCACCATCAGTATGTGACAAAAGAGAGGAAGAAAGAGATTACAGAAGAGTTACAAATACATTTGCAAGCTTAAGTGTTCAGAAGAGCTGACAGATGGAGATAGGGAGTCAGGGCACCACTAGGTGGTTTATAAGAGCAGAGAGGAAAGGATATAGGCCTGAGTCTGTAACGGTCGATATAGATACAGTAATTTATTTAACCTTTCTGAAGCTATACTTCCTTACGGGTATTAAAAAACAATGGCCTGGTTGAATTCAAAGTTGTCCCATCAGTTCTATACTCCAGGTCCTACAGTTTATTGCTATAATCTTAGGTGCCATCTTATGGGAAGAGAGTGAAGCAAGTGATGAAGTGATGATGAAAGATGAAGACCAGTTAGGACAGATGGTGTGAGGCACAGAGAGCAGAAAGTTTGTCTTTGGGATACGAAAGAATGCAGACCACTGGGCTGGACCGTGACTTGTGTACAGCTCAGTCTTGCATGCTCTGGACTAGAGACCACACAAAAAGCCATGAAGTGGCAAACTAGACACATACCACATTGCACCAATATGTGACCAAACCAAATTGAATCAGGTGTGGGATGGACTACTTTCAGAGACTTCTAGCACCTATCTTCAATAAGGTTACTCTTGATAGCTGAGTCAGAGAAGATGAGCACAAAGTAAACAGACTTTAGGGGTCCAAGTTCCAGCCAAGCAGCCCCAGGAAAGCAAGGCAGGCTTTTAATGTCAGGATCAGCCGACAGCTCCTGCCCTCATTGGCAAAGGGTCTGAAGGAAACCCATGCTTTGTCCCCGGATGCTCAAGAAAGACCCTTGTGTTTGAGGTTGGCTTAGGTTCACAAGAGTATTGTGTTTCTTTTTACTTGGTCTTGCTTTTTTTAGTGGCAAACAGCTTTGAAACTATTTTTTTTTCCTTTTGGGGGATCTGTGGCTGCTGAAAAACCCTGTTAGAAGACCTGGAAGGACTTAGAAGTCTTCTTCCAAAAAAAAAAAACAAAACAGAAAATCTTCTTCCTTCTAAGCCTTGAGGCTGCATCCTTGAAGAGCTCAAATTCTCCCACCCAGAAGCTCAATGGTCAGGTCTGTGGAGAGCTGCGTGTGCCGCACCTTAAAGATGGCACCAGTTTCCGCCTTCTGCCACCCCGAAGGCGAGTGCTCTTGTGATAAACAACTCCTTATTTGGCTGTGCTGAGCCTGATGATCCGCCTTCTCTTGCGTGTACCTATCTGCACTTCCCACGTGGCTACCCGGGGTTGGCTGGCTCAGGGGTACTTACTCCTGGGACTGGCTCTCCTCGGGGAAGAAGAGGAAGAAGAAGATTGTTCAAAACTCCTGAATAAACTGCTTGAAGAAGAGCTCGTGTGTCGTGTCTTTCCTTGCTGGTTGAGGCGGACTGACACAGGTCCCCAATGATTACCAAGAAATCATACATGTCAGAGTAGCATGATGCTACTGAACAGACAGTGAGTTGAAACATAAAGGAGAACGAAGCTATGTCATGTGCAAGAAAACAGATGCAATTGGAGAGTATCATATCAAACAGGTTACGTCAATCTCAGAAAAGCAAGTATCATATATTTTTCTCTCATTTGTGGACCCTAGATTTTATATAGATACATGAAATCATGTATGTATATATACGGTGAGAAAGTAGAAGGAAAACTGTACAGGGAAATAAAAGGGACTAATAGGTGACCAGGGGTAGAGGGGTGTGGGGTAGGATGTTCAACATACTGAAGATTTGGATGTAATGTCCTTCTGAACCCAGTGTCATGTAAATGAATATACGTCACCAAGACACTATCAAACAAAAATTAGTTCAAAATAATCCCTTGAGCTTCTAGAAGAGTATATTTCCTCTCCTTCTTCCACACATTTTTGTGTGAGATAAAGTCAGAACTTTGGTGGGTCTCCTATGGGTAGGTAGAGTATACTTCAGGCACTGAAAAACCATAAAGGAAAAGTAAAATGCAGTAACTGTTATCAATCTGAAAGAATGGAAAATGCTTTTCTTCTTTTTTAATAGTCATGTGCAATTCTTCTTCTGAAAACCAAACAGAAATATTTTCAGTCAAAAGAAATTAAGCAAAAAGGCAAGCGGGAATGAGTCACTGAGCTGTCAGCCCACTAGAGATAAAGCATAAGCATACTTGTCTATCACTCAACCTGATGACCCCCAGGTAGACTCAGAAGCCCTCTGGGGCTGGAGGTCAGGGTTAACCTCATTCACTCACCCCAGTAATGAGGTACACCCTTGGAATTAGTTAGAGTCGAGATTATGATATGGCAACACTTTACTCTGTAGCACCAATTATTAACCAGAGGTCACAGCTGACTGTACCATCACAGAAAGATGCCAAGAGGGACAGACAGCTCAAGAATGATGCAGTCATCTGCGAGCAGCCAGACGACTCTGTCTGAGAAATGTCTAGCTCTGTTTTGCTCTGGCTATCAGGAACCTAAATACCAAAGGAAGGGTAGAGTGGATTAGGTTACATTTGGAGGAGAGTTCCTGTAAGAGGCTTGGTAACTTCTGATTGCATTTAATGGCATTAAACCGAATCTGTTTCTAGAAAATGGTTTCTGCATGCCATGGATTGCATTTGAGATTTTTGTCCTTACCTAAAATATACCAGAGTAAAGGGCTAAGATAAGCACAGCCTGCAAAAAATCACCCTAATGTCAGCAGAGCAGTCAAATTCTCCACAGTTGCTTACAGACAAAGACTGTATATATAAAAAAGCCAGGGGTGGGGAGAGATCCTGGCTGTTTGATCTATTGTATGAAGAGCCTTCTGAACTTGAATACCCTGAGCTTGCCACCTTCGATATCTGCAATATCAGCTCCACCTCATTGTTAATTTGTACTTCTATTTTATTCAGTCTATAAAACACAAACTAAAACTGAAAAGAAAGACAAAAGGAAAGAGATGAGAAAGGAAAATGGCATCCAAGTTTTTATTTTTCTGAAGATTACTTGGCCTTTTCCTTGTGCTTGATAAGTCTGAATAGATGATTCTCATTGTGACAGGCATTTCTTCCCCTTGTCTCATAATCATTCCTTCATACATCTAAAACATTAGGTGGCAGCCAGGAGAGACCCTATGTAGCACAGTGAGACCGCAGCTGCCATACCAGCCCTTCTTCTGACAATTTTCTCTCCCAAGATGAGGCTAAGCTGAGCTGTAAGACCCAACCTGAGACATGCTTCTGTCTAAAGCTGAGCTCTATCAAGCAAAAAGGGACTGCAAAAGCAGATACTCTCTGTACACAATCTACCTGTGCACAGGTAGGTACCCCTTCTTCTACCCCTCCTCATCCTCTCTTCTTTATTCCATAGTCAATGACTATGGGAGAATATTGGCTCTTACAGAGATGGAATGTGTGATTTGCCCAGCACAGTCATGAAAGGGGTTCCCATGATCAGTCCCCAGTAAAACCAATGTGGAACGTGAGTGCAGTATTAAGGTAGCTGTTGCTGAACAGCCTTGAGTCCTCAAGACACCTCATGTAACTAATCCCTTTTTGCTTAAATTTCTACCGCCTGTGACAGTGATACTGATCAATGGTGATTCTTGTCATTCTACCCTCACTCATTCCCCATTAGTGTACCTTATAGATGAGAGCAACCTTCAGGAAAGACCCAGAGTTCAGGAGAGGACAGACAGAGGCCTGAAGCTTGGAAGGCCAGAGTAACATGCCCCTGCCTCCTGATTTACATGTGCTTCGGCTGAACACACAAAGTCTTACTTGAGAAATGGCAGCCCTCTGTTATTCTGAACACATCTCAGGGTCCCACCAGCCCTATTCTGTCTCATGGCTTCACTCCCTGAATTAGAATCTGCTAAAGGGCTCTGAGCCACCACACAAATGTGTCACATACACACTTCTTGCCTTCATATAATGCCCATCAAGGAGAAAATGGCTTCACTCATTTAGCACTTACTAGAGCCAAACACCATCCAAACCCCTGTCTGTGGGCTCCATGTCTATGGACTCAACCAATCACATATCAGGAAAAAAATTCTTGGAAAAACATTTGCATTTTTACTAAAGATATGCAGACATTTTGTCCTTGGCATTATTCCTTAAATCATTTGGTATGACAATTATTTACTTGCCTAAGGTCTTAAGAGTCATCTGGAGGCAATTTAGTGTACATGGAAGATGTGTTTTGGCTATTTGTAACTACTAAGCAATTTTATATAAGGAATTTGAAAATCCAGATTTGGGGGAAAGGTGTCTTGAAATAAAGCCCTCGTGCATACTGCAAAATGACTATAGTTAAGTGACTATAGTTAACACCTGAGCTAGTTAATTCAGGTGATTTTCAAAACAGTGGATATTATCATCCCTATTTTATCAATAAAGCAACTAAGAGAAAAAGAATGAGTAACCTGCCTATTACCTGCATTGTAAACATCTGGAAGGCTTAGACTTGGGAATTCAAATCTGCATAGCAGGGTCTATAAGAAGCTGTAAATCACTTGAGGGTCGTGAAAGGGGCCGCTAATCCAATTTGCCACCAGTCTGGAAATGTCTTCACGGAAGATACGTCTAAGTTTTTATGCCAGCCTCCTTTCTTCCTTGCAAATACAGTATCTGTTTTGCTCAGGAGACTCGTATACCCACCTCAAAGCTACATTTCCTCAGCTACTCACTGGTCATGTGATCCAGATCTTTCCAGTGAGAATCATGGAGTATGTGCTGAGAAATTCTGGGAAAGTTTTGCTTGCTTAGTGTTGGCCTCACCAGCACCCCCCTTTCTTCTTTTACTGGAAGAATATATGGGAGGCAAGTCGGCTCCTTTCAGGTAACCAGGATATGAGCACCATGCATGAAGTCGTATATAGGCTTGAGTGGTATATAAACAGATTCTGTTTCTATGGTGAATACCTAGTTGCAGCTTTGGCTTCACTTTCATCATTGAAAATAAACAGTCACAGTTAGCATGGGCCAACACATCTCCTTTCATTTGAATCTTAGGACATAGTACTGGAGAGTATGAAACCTCTGTTCATCCAGATATTATCAGTAAGTCTAGACTGTCTTAACTCATTCTCTCTAAAGTTATGTGTATATGTTCTTTACGACATATATGTGTATATGTTCTTTACGGTTTCCCGAAAAGTATTTCAGTATTCAACATGCTAGCTGTTACATATGAATATCACTCCTACAACCTTAAAAAGTGATGTTATACGAAGAAGATGTTTTACCTTAAATCCCAAGCGCTTATAAAGCATTTTGCATAGTAAATGCATAACCAATACCTATGGATTTTAGTATGCTTACTCAATTTTGAAGTCCTTCCCCACGGCTTATAAACAAATGAAGAATATAACCTGTAAAGAAGCTCAGGGACTGCTGCTTCTGTACATCTCTGAGTTGAGCGCTCTGCCGTCATTCCTTGGTTGAGATGGGCTCCCCTTACACATTGATAAACCCTGAATACATTAATCTGCTATCTCAACATTTCAAGATTTAAAAGGAATGTTAATTCTCTTACAGACTTATCAAAGAGGAACCTGTGGTCATTTAAGGATTAGAAAGAAAGCACTTCTAATCCAATAAGCCTCCTATCTCATTTCTGTAATGGATACATAATTTCATTTTAGCAATGCAGATAAAAGGATATTTAAAATGAGAATGTATCAGCAAAGGTGTTTTGAATGGCTAACTCCTGGTATGGAGTTATCACTGAGACTGACTTACCACTGTAACTGTTACCAGAAGTCTGAGCCAGCTGGACCTCTGGCATAAAAGAAAACAACTACAACAGACAAATGGATAATAAAATCCTGACCCTAATGTGAACTGAAGCTCAGTCAGTAAGGTGTTGGGATTGCAGATATATTCACAAGCCATACACTGGCAAGACTATAAAGACCATTCTGGTATATTATTTTACAGTTAAAAAATGATACTTGTTTATATTCTTCTGATACTTTGCATTTCTAAAGTCTTTAAAAGCTGGAGTCTATATTCACATCTTGTTGAGATAGCTTTCTTGGGTTTTTTTCCCTTATAGCTTTAAAATGTCATAAAAGTAAATGTGACACTGGAATACTTTTATTCTACTATCTGAAGAGCATCATGTGCACTGAAGTGGCCGTTAAGTATCGACAATTTCCTGGGAGCTACAGTGTGGAAACAGGTTAGTAAAATGCACTGTCTCTATTCAAGGAACTTACAGTAAGTAGGCAAAATGAGAGAGAGAGAGAGAGAGAGAGAGAGAGGCACCAAGGATCATGCTGCATCCTCAGGGCAGAAGAAGACATCTTTTTATTTGTTGTGTCTCTTTTGCAGTACTAGAGATGATTGAACTCAGGGCATCAGCATGCTAGGCAAGTGTTCTACCACAGAGCTATACCAACACCCCAAGAAAAGCCATTTGATTGCTGGAATCTCATTCTCCCTTGAGGTAACCGCATCTGATCTGGAGCCTGGATGGAAGAAAAGTTTAATGAGAGAGGACCTAGCAGGTCCTGGAATAGCTTGCCAAAGGCCCCGGATCCTGGTCCCATCTTATGTGCTATCATGTGTGTGTATTCAGGGTCTGGCTCCCCACCCAGGGTGGAGCTGAGGACTGCGCGTTTAACCCCAGTATATTCTTCTGAGGAATCAGCTGTGGCGATCTGATGATGAAAGGAATCTACAGAGAAGATCCAGAGAACAGGACAGTCTAAGCGCATCGCTGGAGGCCAGAAAGGTCAGAGTTAAGAATGTGAGATTCATGGAAGATCTGTAGAAGAGAAACCATCTTTCAGGGAAGGCAACGCCAATGGGAGAGAGACTCCAAAGAGGAAAGTTATCACTTGCCTGTGAAGGCAGTCTGTACAAGATGCAGGGCCTACCCCAAGATCCGGCATCTGAAGAAATGAAGGCCACTAACAATGGTGAAGACCTAGCTAGTGACCTGGAGGGAGATGAAAGGGCTGGATCAGTAAGGACGCTGTATGAATGCTGGCCTGGCTGTAAGGTCCAGCGTTCCAGGCAGCAAGTCTAGGGCTCAGCTCTATGGTCCAGTAGCCAGTACTTTTCTTCCCGATGGTACTGTTAGGTACTGGGACCATGGCCTCTTACAGTACTTCCTGCCCAGATTCCCTGATCTTATACTTTAGATGCCTGGACAGACCTCCTGAATATCCTCCAACAGTCAGATTGAAAGGCTGCTTTTTACTGCTATGGGCAGGCTCTCTCTCCAGCCACAGCATGCTCACCCCCACCCCTGGCTGCCAGTTCACCTCACTGCTAGCTGCCAGTCTGTATCTGCTCTCCAATCTGTACCTAGCCAAGGCAGTGTGCACAGGGTTTTCATATAACAATGCCTTTCCTATAAAAACAAAGTGGCTCCAGAAAACAGAGAGCTCTAACACTCAACCAGCCGAGGGTGAGGAACACAGAGGATGTTTGGTTTGTTTGACTTTTTGTTTTGCTTTGTTTTTAGCTGGAAAGCAAAGCCATGGGGAGGGAAGGCTGGTGGGGAAACAATGGAACAGTGTCCGTGCTCCTGTCCTCATGGCTCAGATTGTGATCCGATGGGGGTCAGAGCTAGATAAGAGAAGGTCTGGTCTTTTGAAGCACCCCTGGGCATGTGAGGCTTTGTCATCTGTTTTCTCGTCTTTTCTATAACCCAGGGGGCTTATAATGTTGTAGGCAGGAAAACTACAAATCTCTGCTCTTCTCGGCCCAAGCACAGGCCTGAATAACGCTAGGGTGCTCTCTATGTTGGGTGGTGCTGTAGCTGTGAACCACAGCAGTCTTGAGTCTTCGGGAGTCTGACTTGTGGTTCCTTGATTAGGTGGAGGAGGTCGCCAAGTAGCATTCGTAAATGATGATGTGGGAAGGGGCAGCCTCTGCAGGGCTTGTGTACTCCGCAGAAGGGAGGGAAGGCCCATTCTGTCTCCTTCCGCCAGCTGTGGTCTTGAGTAGAATCAGCAATATTTGAAGAGGAAAGTCTGAAATGTGTAGTTGTGATGGCCCCATTCACCTGCGCTCCTTACACTCCATTACATCAACAATAAGGTCATTGTTCAGACACCTGAGCCTACTGGTCTCTCCTCAGGAGTGCCATTTCTCCCTTAGCCTGCCAGAAGATCATTCATCTGTCATGTTCAGCAGAGACATCACCGCTTCAACGGAATGTTCTGGGACAGTCCTGACATGCCAGAGTTTATCTTCCTCTAGTCTCTAACATTTGACACGTAAGTTCATCATGACCCACTCATGATTCATGACACTTTACTGCTGTAGACTGACTGCTTGTATCCCTGCTGATGTCCTATGTTACTGCCCCCGGAGTGATAGTACTGGAAATGATTAGGTCACGGGGTGAAGCCCTCACAAACGAAATGAATGCCTCTACTGAAAGGACCCCAGAGAAATCCTTCCCTCTTTTCCTTTTGCCATGTAAGGTTACAGTGAGAAGACGCCAGATCTGCCAGTGCCTTGACCTAATGTCTGGTGTTTATAGTCTGGTGTTTACAGAAGCTGGGATGGACCATTATGTCCCTCAGTCATTGCGATCACTATTCATCCTCATCTCTGTGTTATTTATCATTGAATCCACAGCAGCTTCATGCAGCTGCCCAGGGCCCCTGGCATGCACCAAACTCACCAACCTACCAGTGAGGAGCCATCCTAGTCATGGACTGACTGACTCTCTGGAAATACGGAGGCGCAAAGTTGGCTACGTTTCCTCTAAGACATGTCCACTCAATGCTATTACCTACTCCCCTCCCCCAAAGCTGTGCAGACAAGGACCAGTTACAGGACCAAAAAGAAGAAAACAAAACCCTCTAGGAATCTCTTGCTTCAGACAAGAAGTCATTCTCTACAGCAAAAACCCCAGACGATGACCTCATTGTGGGCGTCGCAACAGTCTCTCCTATAAAACTGGGAGAAGTTGTTCTACACTGGACTCTTTCTCTGTTACCAGGCCCTCGCTGAGCACGCTATGATCATCTGTTGAATGAAACAGAACTCTCCGGTCACTTTTTACTGCATGTTTTCACCTCTCCCTAGAAGCACCCCAATAGAAGGAGAATTGATCTTGGCATTTACATGTTGTAAATGTATACAGGGGCCCACACTATCACGTATACAACTGGGAGCAACAAGGCCTTTGTCTGAAAAGTGAGCAAATGTGTGGAAAAGAGAAAGCTGAAGGAAGCTCAGTGAGCTGCCAGTCCTTGTCTTGTGCTCTTCCAGAGAGGGATTGCCATTCAGAGTCCTGAGCCAAGCATCAAACAAGCTCTGTGGCCATAGGCAAGTTCCTTAAACTCTCAGCGCCATGCTTTATCATCAGTAAATACACATAATGCCTTTAAGAATAAATGGTATGTGGAAAATATGATAAAGGATATACATAAAATAAATGCAACTTTTTGGCAATTGCTGTTGTCCTTATTACTGGCATGCCATAAGCTCCTTGAAGATAATTTCATACTTGTTAATCCCCACTAAGCAGCCAACATTGTATTTTGCCCAAATTCAATGGGTACAAAGTATGTATTAACCTAAATAAGTCTCGTTGCCACCATACTTCTCTCACTGTACCGGTATTTTTGTTTTCCTCTTATAAGAAACTTTTAGCACATTTTTGTTAGCTTGATTATACATTGGAAAACACAGTAGAGGCATGAAACATGGATCCTACCACCGTGAGTTTATAAACTAATTGGGGACCACTGTAAAAAGGTCCCACAAAAGAAGTTCTGTGATACGTTGTATCTGAAAGAAAGAAGTGTATTCATATGCATAAAAAAGAAGAATGCAATAGTCATTGCATGCACAGATTATTTATCTGAAGGTGGGACAGTGTGGAGTATGTTCCAGAACCTGTGGCTACCCTGACATAGCCATTGTGTAGGAGTCTGGAAAAGTGGCTTGTGGAGTAATGCAGGGTCAGACTGAGAGAGGTTTAGAGGTCTAGACAAAGATTCAGCACTCATCAACAGCGGGCAGTCACAGATGGAACAGCCTGAGACCCAGAATTCTTTTTCTACCAACAGGAGTCTCTGCTCTTGGAGTCAAACAGCCCTAGCACCTTCACCGTGGAGTCTACAGAAAAGCATCTTTGGAATTCTCACAGCAGGGCAAAGAGAAGACCGGGTCACACCAAGGATAGCTTGGCAGTGCATCGCTGTCTCCGTGTGGGAGACAGACTGTGTCCTTCATGACCCCTACCTTCGGTCCTCAGACAGTGAGGGTGGCTGACAGCAGCACCTCGGCTTTCTATGCCAGCTTCTCTTCCCGAACACTTTCTGCACTGTGTCGAAATTAGGAGAGAAAGGAAAAGGGGAAGTCCCATAGTGGGAAGGAAGAGTGGGTGAGCATAAATAAGTAAACACATCGCTTAGGAAGGAGGCAAAGGAAGGGGGAGCTTGGGTGTGGGGAAAGAAAATAATGTTGTAGCCAACAGACTTAAAATTAAGCACCAGTCAGTATTTCCTTTTCAGTTTAGAAACCACTAAAAAAAAATTAAGGAAAAAAAAAGCCAGGAAGTTCCCTCCTCCAGGTTAACAATAGAACAATCCAGGGTAGTGTTTCACAAGGCAATTTCTTTTTAAAAAAGAGAGGCACTGTGTGTTCAGATCTGTCGGATCCTGACTGGTCCTAGCTTGACTTGGTGTACTTCGGTGTTATATAAATAGCTCTGCAATCATGATGAACTGCAATTAACTTCAGACTTATTTAAATTATGTAATCTGAGATTGAAGGGACATATTGGCAAGAACATTAGCACCGAACGTGGGAATTTTGGATTCTGTTTTCTGCATACCCTGGAGGGTTGGTAAATTCGTCCTATGTCTTTTTATTTTTTTTTTTCTGAGTTGGGATCCAGTGGGTACCACTCATGTTATCCTTGAACGTGCTGTGCAGCTCAGAGGTTGGCCTTGAACTCTGGTCCTTCTGCTTGCACCTCCTGATTTCAGGTTATAGATTTAAAGACAAGGGGCCTCTTTCTTTTCGCAGGACAAGCTCCCTTAGGCAGTCCCCTCCCTGTGTCCCTTTTCTCCTGTCTTCCTCTCACATTGGAAGTGTCTGCAGTAACTACAGAGGTCCTCAACTCCTCAGTTTCCCTGCACGCTCTTCCTTATGGGCAATGTCCCTTCATCTTGAAGCTCTGGATCAGGTGTCATCACCACTCCAAAAGGCTTTGCTCTTTTTGTTGGCTGGGGATCCAATCCAGGGCCTCCTGCATTAAAAACACACCCTCTACCACTGAGTGAAGTCCAGTTCATCAAAACTCCCTCTCCCCCTTTTCTCTCTCCCCTTCTTCCCCTCCTTTCTCACCCCTCCCCCTCTCCCTTTCTCCCTCCCTTCTCTCTCTCTCTTTCTCTCAACACACCCAGCTTTCCTCTGCTCCTTTCCCTCCATTCTTCTCTCCCCTCCCTCTCTCCCTCTTCTCTCCCAAGGTCCTTTCATACTGCTAAAATTTGTTCCTGTCATATCAGTCTCTTCAAGGCTGTGAGTCTCTGAGGAGTAGACTGCATTTCATCTTTTTCTGTTCATACAGCACGTAGTCAAATAAGTGGCACCTAGCAGATGCTCAATACATAATTGTAGGAAAATAAATAAGGAAAATTCCTTATACCTGCCCCAAGACTTGCTTTTACACTCAAACGGTTGATCAGCTGCTATTCTGCAATCTTTCTCACCATCAGGCATTTATGAAAGAGGTGCTGATTCAATTGCCCCTACCTGTCTCACCTAAAAGATGAGATCAATACTCATTCTGCCCATGAAGTAAGATGTGATGGGAGGAGGGGGATGAAGGAGCCTTAGGAAAGCCTCATCTTTTCAGAGAAAGGGACATTGGGAACCAAGCCCATAGCACGATGTCCTTCAGGAACCTCTCAGCTGGGAAGCTGTTCATGCCCTCAGTTTGCACTGGAGGAAACCAAGATGGAAAATCCAAGAGGTATTGTCCAGGGGCCAAACCTCAAGAGCAACAAACTTGCCATGCCAACAAGATAATCAGTGGTAGAAGGCTGACTGCCTTGGAAGGGATAGGGGCCCCAGCTATATTTTGTTTGGCCCAAGTGATCTTTAAAAAAGTTAGCTACCAATGGCTTAAAGATGAGATTCAGCACTAAAAATAATTTCTGACTTACCTTTGAAAAGACAGAGGGGTGCTCCTGTGGATAAATGTGCTTGGAGCAGATAGACTATGCTCAGAAGCTCACTACGTGCCCCAGTTCACCCAATTACAGAACCTCCCTGGAACTTTGCTGTTGGACTGGCAAGCTCCAGCCCACAACTGGCAAGAGAGGCCAAGCTGCGGTCTAAGGAGATGGGAGCAGGAGGACACAGGCCAGAATGAGGACAGTTCCTGAACCTGGAGGTCAAAATCACCCTCACCCCTTTCAAGGTACTAAATTGAACTGGGGACCACCCAAACATGCTCGTCCAAGCTCTGCCAGTGGACTACATTCACAGATAAACAATAAGCTTTGGTAAGGGCTACTAAGACGAAGGTGGGGATGTGCTACAAAGGGCAGTGGCAAGCGGAGTCTAGAAGTGGTGGTTTTAGGAAGCGTTACAGTGGATAGCTTTATTGGTGCAGGCATGTGTTTGAGTACACTTAGATTCCCAGACAGGCCCTGTCTTTTAACTCCTAGAAACATGTATACAGGACCCTCTTGGCACACTTAATGTATGTCAACCTGAACATCTCATAAATGAGGTGTCGATGGGACCCTCCAATTCTTCTCCTCCTGCCATCATCTCCATCTCAATTAATGGTGCTTCCAATCATTCTCCAAGAACTTAGAAGTCCCTTAAACTCCAAATTATTTTACTCTCATGTCTAATGAATCCAGCTCTCGCTCTTCTTTCAAAATACTCTCAGAACCCAACTTCTCCTTACCAGCCAGTCTGCCATGTCTCTGGTCAGAGCCAAGGCTTTTCTCCTAGGTTCATGGCATAGCCTCTTAGCAGATGTTCCTAATTCTGCCAGTCCTCTGTTCTCAATACCCAGCCCAGGATGAATCTGTAAAAATAGGTCAGGTCACATCATTAGCTTAGTACATCCCAGTAAGCTCTCATTACTTAGTGAACCCATTGCTGGTGCCTTTATGGTCTCCCCTAACTTGAGACTTACTGTCTCTTCACATAGGCCAGCTTCATCTACTGTTGTACCAATACTCAGCCACACCAGTCATCTTCAAGCATTTAGGGCATGCTTCCACTTTAGTGTCTCGGTGTTGTTCCCCTGAGCTAGGCTCATCCTTCCCCCAGACAGATATTAACTAGTTAAATTCTTTCCTTTAGGATTCATGAAGAAGTCCCCACTTCAGAAATGCTCCTGACCTATCATCCTCAAACTCATAGCCCCATGTGCAGTCATAACTTTCTCCATTGCTGGAACAGTATACCTGAATGGGTTTATTTTGGCTGACAGGCTCAGAGAACTGTCAGTCCATTCCATCATGGCCAGAAAGGTTTGGAACCAGATGCTGGCGGCCAATGGCCTCAGAGTAAACAAACAAACAAGAAAGTAAGACCCTCCAAGTCACACTCCCAGTGACCTATGTCTCACAGGCAGACCCCACCGAGCACTCAAAACATAAGCCTAGAGAAGATATTTTACATCAAAACCCTAATAAAGCTTTATCCAACCTTACACATTCTAAATTACTCATTTTATTTCTCAAAGTTTATTTATACTACGTGTGCAGGTGTTTGCCTGCATATATGCAAGTGAACAAGTATGTGTGGTGCTTGTGGCAGTAACAAGTGGGTATCAGACCCTCCGGATCTGGAATTACAGACGGTTGTGGGGCTCTTAACTGCAGAGCCATCTCTCCAACCTCTCTTTACCCTGTTTTTGTTTCCCTACATTTTATCTACTTTTGTTTACTGTCTGTTGCTCCCAGCCAGAAAGCAGGCTTCTAAAAGACGTTATCTTTTGTGCTTCACTGGCCACCATTTTCTTGGTACCTGGGAGAATACTGGGGACATCACTGGTGATTGATAAACATGTGGATAAATGCACCTTTTCTGTATCTTCCATATATTAAGATCATACTTTCCTATGATCATTGCCATGGAAAAGAAAGTACAGGATTCTGCCTAAAAACATGATATTGGAAGATGATAGATATCTTAGTTTTAAACTTCAACTTTAAAAGAGAGTAGATGTTTTACTGTGAGTGAGTGGCAGAGATTCAAACAATGAAGCAACAGAATCTTAAATGCCATGTAACCACAAGTGTGCAGCAGAAACCATCAGACCGGCATCCATTAGATTTTGCCCTGGCCCCTTAGATACATGTACAAAGCACCCTGGAGCTAGAGTGTTATTAGAATTTTCCCACTCTGTACATATTATTCAACTCCTCTTCCGCTAGCTCATCTCCTCTTTGCATCATTCACCTCTCTGGCCTGAGAAGCTCAGCTTGGCTGGCCCTGGGGTGTCTGGCTCCATTGCTCAGCCTCTGGCTCCAAGCATCCCTCCTGCCTCTAGGCTCACCCTCGTATCCTGAGTTCCTCTTGGCATTGGCCTGGGGAGAAGATGAAGTGTGGGAATGAACCCAGAAAAGTTTCTGAGACACTTCCTCTTCACTTGATCTTTTTAACCAGTCCTTTGAAGCTAACTGGGGAGACAATTAAGTTTCATGATGACTCTTAACTATGAGAACAGAAAGTTGAAATGTTCAGAACAGTTTTAAACAGATGTAGGCTAAAAGGCATGCCATGTCTGTCTGAAAATGCAATGTGAGGTTCACTCTAAAAGGCAATGAGAGCATGAGTTACTGTAACAATCAGGAATCTGATGAGGAATTTACAGACCTGCAAAGGCAAGGCCCAGACCTGAGAAATCTGTTTCCCTAGCACCCTTCCCCACTGGGCCAAGGGTGAGATAAGTTATTGGCAATGCCAATCACATTGAGCATTTTCTGTTATATGCATCACAATAGAAAGTAGGCCATCCTGGGCTGACCTAGGCTTATCTCTTCCAAAACAGGTTGAGACTGAGGTTTTACCTTAGGACCTTTATGAAAACAGCTGCTTGGTGGGTGTTGTTGCTGTCTGTCACCTTGTAGTAGACAGAATAATAATTCCAAGGAAGACCACATCCTGACCTTGGAATCACTGCATATGTTACCCAAGGTGGCATAGGGAATATGCATGTGTGGCTAAGGAACTTGAGATAGACCGCTGTCCTGAATTCTTTGAACATGTCTAAGGTAATTACAAGTCCTTATAACATAGGTTCCCAACCTGTGGCTTGTGATCTCTTTGGTGGTTGAATAACCCTATACTGTGTTTTTATCAGAAAACACAGATATTTACATTACGATTCACACCAGCATCAAAATTACAGCTATGAAGTAGCAACAAAAATAATTTTATGGTTGGGGAGGGGGGGTCCCCACAACCTGAGGAACTGTGTCAAGAGGTTGCAGCATTAGGAAGGTTGAGAAGCAAAGCCTTATATGCAGAAGGCCAGAGAGTCTAAGAGAGGAGATGAGAAAAGGGAAGCACAGGTAAGAGCCAAGGGACACGAGAAGCTTTGAGAAGGAGAAGCTGGGCAAGGTGAAGAAACAGATTGCCCCCAAAAGGACTGCCGTCATGATGATCCGCTTCAGAACTCTAACCTTCCAGAATTATAAAACAGTCCTTCTGTGATTTGTTTGGCCAGTGTTTTAGTGTTTTGTTACCAAGCAAGAATTAAGCACATTTCTTTCATCTCACTTTTAAATCCATCAGCCAAACCTGTGTAAGAATGTGCTTAAGGTAGAAGCTAATAAAACTGTGTGAAATAGTGATGGTGAACAGTAAAGATGTAAACACACAAACAGCCACGGTGAGCTCTACGAAGGGGCCATAAGGAACTCTACCACACTCAAACCACTGGTGAATATATAAGTTGAATAGATGGGTTTCTAACCAGGTCTGCACTGACCACTTGCAACTATGTCCTCTATGTCCCATTTAGGAGGGGGGGGGGCTTGACAGAGTGTAAATCTAGTGGAAAAGAAGGCCAAGATGACAGCTGGTCTTAGTCACTAGCCCTGTGACACTCGGCGTCTTTTCTTATCTTCTCACAGAAATCCTTCTTCCCCGTTGGGCTCTTGCTGAACTTCTGAGCTGCTTTCCTCCTCCAGCAAAAGCTCATCCTTCAAGCAAACCAGATAAGCCTATGTACTAGAAATGTGCAGTGTCTGCAACATGTGTGTCTCAATGGGGCATCCGCTTTTCAACAAAGACCAGGAGGAGACTGTAGGCTCCACGAGGCCAGAAAGAGCTCGAGGTCTTCGTCATTAGCTCCGCTCCCCCTTCTCATTCCAGGCCTGATTTCTGACCATGGACCCAAACTTATTATGCCTCTAAACAAGCCACTTCCTCCTATATTAAAGGATAGTATTCCTAGTTTGGATAAAGGTCTAGGAGCCTTATTGGGAAATAAAAGACAGGAAAGGTGACAGGTGACTAATGTCACTCACTAATGTTATCTTTCAAATCACCAGTGTGACGAGGCTTCCTCTCCACTCCCCCTGCAACTGACAACATGAGAACAGAAGAGTCGTGTGACTTGGAACATGACACTGCCACAGAAGACTAAGACGTGGGAAATAAGGTTTTAAAGTTTCATTTGGACTGAACATGGCCCAAATCTCTAAATTTCCTTGCAGCTTTGATGAATATCCACAGAGCCTTTGGCTGTTTAGATTTCAGAGCACCAATTACTCCGACAGCCGAGGTTGCTCTCTAAACTCATAACAAAAAGTTTTCTGAACTTTGACAAGTCCCATGCAAGTCTAAATTTAAAACCTGAGGTCAATGGAGGGCTTCAGTGAGGTGTGGGGGCCTCATTAAATACTATGAAAAAGTTTATGATTATGAGGGCGGGCTGTTGTAAAGGCGTGAATCTGAAAGAAAGATACAGACCTAACTGCTTTAAGAGGTAGCACCTCATCATTATGATTTGTTAACATAATGAAAGCTATCTTTCTATGGTATCATGATCTTAAACAATTAATCTTCTAATTCAGTCAGCTAGTCACTCTATTAATTTCCTATTGCTGTTCTAACTAATTACCTCATGTGTGGTTGTTTGCTATAACTCACATTTATCATCTGGCCATTCTGGAGGGCACAGCTTGCAATGGATCTCCATGGGCTAAACCCAAGGTACTGGCAGAACTCTGCTCCTTGTAGAAATTTTAAGAAGGAAAACTTACCTTTTCCTTTTCAGTCTCTAAGGCTGTCCAAACTCCTTAAGTTTCAAGCCAAGCAATGAATGACCCATTCACTTTGAATCACTCTGAAAGAGACTTTTCTATCTTCCTCATCCATGTTTCAAGGACTTCGGTAAAGACCTTAGGTCCACCAGGGAGATGCAGGTCAGGCTCCCCTTGTCATGGTCATCTGACAGTAACCGCCATTCCACCTGCCAACAGTACTCCCTATTGCCACCCAGCAATATGTTAGCAGGTTCCACAGAGAGGAGATGTGGACAGTGGGGGCCACTACACTGACTACTGTAAATACTTAACAAAGCCCTTCAGTGCCTGCTTCTATTGTGCGATCTTATAGGGCTGTTGGAGGTGAGCTATTTGACATAGTCCTTACTCTTCACAACCATGCAGGCAATGATAACAGTTCTCATTGTTGGGCAATTTCTACACTCTGGGCTCAAGTCTAAGCAAACCCTATGATTTAACACATTTAACCATGCATTCACGTTAGGAATCAGGTGTTTTTTATTGGCATTTGATAGAAAAGAAAATAGTACAAAGAGACTAATTCCTGTGCAGGTCATGTGACTACTTTGGTGGCAGAATAATAGGGTTAAACATGGTGACTCAAACCCTGGAAAATGGGCACTGAACCTGTGTTAATCTGTTCTTTTATATAACCCCCCCCAAGAAATGCATTAACAGACTAAAGAAAATTAAGAGAAATTAGAGAAATGAAATATACATTTGAACTAAAAGAAAGACTAAAGAAAATCAACGTAAGTCATAAGAAGAAGTATCAAGAAAACCGGGTTCTGTCACAGACACACGAGAGCAATTCAGTAAAGATAATCCATGAGAAGTCATTGTCACCACTGTTCTTTTAAAGTAACGGCTGCCATAAAAATAACGGAAGTTTTCATGGGAAGTATAAATAATAGTTCAGAAAGAAGCCTGCAGAATTTAATGGCATCCTGCCTTCCATGAGCATTCAGCAACTCTAAGATATGCGAGTGCATACAGAGGGAATACGACATCAGCTCAGGTGGCCTCTACCAGACCCCATCACAGCCAAATAGATGCCTCCATTCCCAGACTGAAACAGACATCAGCTTCAGCTTCAGCCATGAGGATGAAATGAACCTTACAAAAATTTAAGAATGACTGCTTCCTAAACATGGTAATTACATCTGTTGAATGTAGTTCCGTGGGATAAGGATGGGGGGAGAAGAAGGACAGGGAGGAAGGGAGAAAGGAAGGGAGGGGTAGAATCCTTTTTTTAAAGGCAGAAGGAGCAGTGATTCTGGAAGTTGGGCTTCTTGACTACAGAAAGAAAAGGATGAAAAGAAATCTGTTATCTGAGAGATGAACGTGCCTGCAGGCCACTAACCTACAGAAAAGGTTAGGGAAATAAAAAGGGTCTTTCTTAACTCAGTAGAATTGACAGGAAGGCTGGTAAGAAAAGTGTAATTTCTATTTTAAAGTCAGATTTCACTCAAATCCTTACTATAAAAAAAGGCAGCAAGTTCCTGAAGCTATTGTCTCATAATGACGTGCTCATAAGGTTTGCGTTCCTGTTTACAAATCTGATGATGAATTTCCTCACTGGCCTCTCAACTGCAGCCAGGGGTCTCACAGTGCAAGCGCTCACACAATCAGCAGGATCACAGGATTCACACAGTGGGGTGGGCATTAGGACCAGGGTGTGGAATGTAAGGGGTGGGTGTGGGGGATGTGTTTTACATTTGAAGTTTCAAGTGACTGATGATGTCTCTAACATTATTAGTAATAAATATAAAGACAAAGTGAAGACAGCACAAAGAGAGCCTCAGTGGGGAGGCCTGTCCACGTAGAATGGTGATCGTGTGTTATGATGAAGGCGAGCAGAGCAGAACAGATGAGCAAAAAGTCTTCTATTTTACTGCAGGGGCAACATTAGTATGCAGTCCTTATGCACAACAGCTATAAACTGACATGCTAGCAATGGTCCCAAAGGAGGCAGCTAAAGGCTGGAAAATAAGGGGGAGACCATACCCCCTACAAAAAGTATAGCACCCTTGACTCTAATGGACTCTAATGGCAAGTACCACTATGCCATCTTCATTCTCTGCTGAAACAAAAATGTTTGTTTATATATGTTCCTTTGTTTCCTTTACTTCATTGATGACTGAAAAAATTCACTAACAGAACCAGTGATGAGAAAAGAACAAGAAGAGATCAATTTTGAGGTACAGACTTCAAAACCATAGTGAAATTTGGCCCGTTAAGACTCCTAAACTCAGGAGCAACAAGAGGACCTACCCTGGAGATGGGCTACCCAGGAGTAACACGGAAATGTAAAGCTAAAATTGTCCTCGGTATAGACAGAAGACATCCCTGAACAACGGCCCCTCCAAACCCCCAGACCTTTCCTCCTACTGGTGGTGAGTTCTACTGATCTAGCCACATTCTCTTTCACTTCTTTGCTAACCCGTAACCTGTTTGTGGAACCTGCAGAGACCAGTGACAACGGTTAATAGCATCAAGACCCAAAGTTCTATGGCCACACTGGTTGTGTGTGTGTGTTTGTATGTTTGTGTGTATTAGTGTGTGTATGTGGTGTGTGTGTGATTGTGTATATGTGGGGGGTGAGGGTTTGTGCATGTAGTGTGTGTGGTATGGGTGTGTAGGGGGAGGGGTGATCAACTTCAAGCTGATATTAAGCAGCCAATACACAATGAAGGGCAGAACATTTTTCTCCAGAGCAAGCACAGAACCGGGCCTGCCACATGCAATGCAGCTTAATTGAGCCTGTATAGCCCCCCTGCCAGACTCATCACTGTGCTCTTGGCAGTGAGCAGCGCTGGAATAAAAAGTTTACCAATTCCTGGTTTCAGTCATAAACTAGACAACTTCGCTGTCCCCATCTGCAAAGTGGGCCTGATGGAAACACTAGCTCTCATGCTCAGAACAAGTGTACTAAAGACATTTATGAGCCTCACATCACAAGCTTCCCTGAGATGCACACTGATGAGTCTCACCCGTGTGAGCTTTCCACAGGTCACTGTTAGTAAATACAACATCGAGTGCTAGGAGTGAACAAATAAATGCCATTATAGGTGATGAAAAAGGCTGTGTAGTTAAGTCACACACCAAAAAAAAAACATTTCAAGGGGCTGGAGGGCTGGCTTAGAGTTAAGGGTGTGCACTACTGTTGTAGAGGACCTGGTACACAGCCAAATGGCTCATAACTGCCCACAGTTCTAGCTCCAAGGGTACAGACAACTATCTTATGGACTCCGAGAACACCTGTGCTCAAGTGCATGTACCCCACCCCCCACAGACATATATTTTAAATAACAAAAATAAAATAAAAATAAAATTTTCTAAACATTTTAGAATTCAGGATTTGGAGATATTAACAAGGACAGATACTTCCTGCGTGGGAAAAGGGCTCACACATTGGGACACCTAGTAGGTTTCAAATGTAAAGAGAGTTTTCATTGAACAGCCTAGACAATGAATGAACTGAAGTTTAAAATGGGAAGAGATTGGATTTATACTATATTACAGACATATAGAGAGAAAGGTGCCATAATGTTCAATCCTAGAAATATCTTTTAAATACAGAACACACCTTTCCTGGGACAAAAGAAATATAAGCGTCCTAGAGAATGGACAACTGGTCGGAGCCTACAGGCAAAGCTGGCAAACGTGTTCTGCAGCGTTGGGCATCACCATCCCTGTCCCCAGCTCTGCTAGTGTTGTTAGAAAGCAGCTATGCTCATATGAACGGGCCTGGCTGGAGTCTGATAGCACAGTATTTACCATAGGTGGCAGGCTGGGCTATGCCAGGGTTTTCCAAATCCTCATCGAAGCTTCCTTCCAGTTGTAGAATCATGATCTATGAAATGCAGCATTGGCACCTGCTAACAATCAAACCAAGTAAAAAGTTCCATCATACCCTACCTTGGCTGAGTGACACGTCCCTGGAGTTGGGGAAATTCTGTCAATCTAGAGTTTGGGAATACAATTAATGATCATGACAATTCATCTGGATAACATATCACTGGTGTTTTTTTCTTCTTCTTAGCGAAACAGAAAAGTGTTTACATATGTTTATGGCTATGATATCCAGACTTTGTAACTCAAGTGTATAATATTACAATCTGGTGCACTTGGCAGCATGCACCATATGCTGCGCTTCCTCATTTTGCCTGCCAGTGGGAAGCACTTTCAGATAAGGTAAAGACGTGTGGGGTGCTGGTGTGGGGTGCTGGTGCCCCCTTCCTTTCCCCAGCCACCACTCCTTTATCTTAACCATCTCCATCTTGCTCCACTCTTGCAAATAACACTGAAACAGCACTCTAGGCCAGGGAAGTAGAAGTGGCCAGCAGATGGTCACACTGGGTGAGGGGGACAAGAGCCAGGCAAACTACATCCCAGGGAGTGCTGAGGGTTAAAGCCGGAAATTGACTCCATCCTGGAGTTCATGGGCCAAGGGGGGAACGCAAGTCACTGTGCTGGGAAATGAGGCCAAACTGAAGGAGAGTAGGAACGGAAGGAAGAGTGGGTGAGAAGTGAGAGTCCAGAAAGGAGATGGGCTGCATTGCCAGAGGCGTTGGCATCATGCCCTGAGGCTGGTGGGTGGACTGGCCACCTTGAAACCTGGGTCAGAGCAGACAAACAACCCACCTTTATCACGGTGCCCGAAGCTAAATCCTCTTGGACTTTGATCACGTCAGCTTCTCTGCCCCCTGGATTTATTTCCTGACATTAACCAGTAAAAACGTCATTGGTTTCTTTAAATACAAACGAGTCAAATACCATTGACCTGATTAATTGCAAGATGTAACACACACACTAATACATGTATTACCTATGCACAATATAAACATTCACATGTACATATACAGTCATCCTGCAGGATCCATGAGAGAGTCTCTGGGGCACCCTGCATATACTGAAGTTCCTTACACAAATGGGCATGCTATTTTAACATAACCTGTGTGTATCTTCTCAGATATTTTAAATCATCTAATTTGCTTGTGATATCAAATGCAATGTAAATGCTATGCAAATCATTCTTATGCTATGTTTCATGGGAAATAAGAACGAGAAAGGGTCTGTGCATATATTAAGAACAGATGCAAATTTTTTCTGAATATTTAAAAATCTATGGTTGGTTGATTCTGCAGGTGCTTGGGGTAT
The DNA here is from genome assembly GCA_028658305.1 of Pachyuromys duprasi. Classification (NCBI taxonomy): domain Eukaryota; kingdom Metazoa; phylum Chordata; class Mammalia; order Rodentia; family Muridae; genus Pachyuromys; species Pachyuromys duprasi. The sequence continues at coordinate 75,954,017 of CM053763.1, read as the reverse complement.
ATGTGCACGCACACATCTCTCTCTGCTGTGTGTGTGTGTGTGTGTGTCTGTGTGTGTGTGTGTGCATGTGCGGTGTGTTTTAAGGCACCTTTTCTATGCATTAGAAACAATAACTTCCAGATACCATACTTTTTAGTAACATAGGGCAGAAGACTTCTGTCTAACTTGGAATCTTCTGTACAGCAATGTGCTTTATGGATGCTAGTACATGAAAGCTTTGTGACCTGGATTTAATAATGGAATACTTGGTATTAAACAAGGAAAGATGGGTCTTTATGTCACTTACAACTGTTATTTCTGTTGCAAGTGACCCATGTCGGAGGCCCTGGTTCCAGCTATTTTTGGTGAAAGAGGAAAAAGAAAGCTACTGTAGACAAATGACAAGGTAAAACTCAAGTGAGCACTGGCTTCAGGATCAGACAAGAATCAGGACTCAGTTTACTGTTTGAGCTCTGTTTTCCTGGGAATGTGCATATCTGAAGTACAAATGATCACATGACCCAACAAGCAAAATACACACCAAAATGGCCGATGGTCCCAATGGAGTCACATTCCTTTACAGGCCCAGTCCCCACACCTCCTGTCACAAGTCGCTCCCAGATGCTGCAAACCCAAGCAGATTTCGTAAGGTAAAACCAGGCCCCAGAAATAGTGGCTTCCTCAGAGAAGGAGGAGCAAGGCTGAATAGCAGGCTATGGGCTGTCTCAGAGACCTGATCCAGCAGTCACATACACAGCTATGGAATGAAGGATGAAAGTGAAGGCAAGTAACCCACAGCAGAAAGGAAGGCAATTCCTAGCCAGAAAAATATGAAAATTGGAAAGTAACTTAAGATGGAGGAGCCAGCCTGGGCTACATAGCGACCTTGTGGCCATCCGAGCCACAGAGCCTAAAAACAATTTTAAAGCAAGAAAAGAAGACAAAGGATGTAAACAAGGTCCTAACAATACTCAGACTGGTGGTCCTGTTACCGGTTTCTGCAAACTGTACGAAATACGATGAAGCTATGTAGGCTTCAAGAGAAAGTCTTAGAAACCTCCATTCTCGCTATTTTTAGAATTTTTATTTTTTTATTTTTTAACGCTTTATTTATTTATTATCTATATAGTGTTCTGCTTGCATGTACACCTGCCCATAAGAAAAGGGCACAAGATCTCATTATAGATGGTTGTGAGCCACCACGTGGTTGCTGGAAATTGAACTCAAGACCTTTGGAAGAGCAGCCAGTGCTCTTAACCTCTGAACCATCTTGCTGGCCCACTATTTATGTTTTTAAAATCACAATGAGCTGCCTTTCTGTTGACTAAAACAAAAAACAAAACAAAACAAAAATCAAAGACTCATCATTAGTTTCATCCCCAGACTCACCTCACAAACTTGCATCATGGAAGTTTCCAAAACTTCCAAATACTTTAGTTCATTTTTCCCCCATTTGTAATACTAGATTTTTGAGAGATAATTTTGAAATGTTAAATTTCCTTTCATTTTCAAAGCTTTGGAATGATGTGGGCATTCCATCAAGAAAAGGCAGCTCATTGTTCTGTTTTTCCCTCACAGAGAATTTATGTCTCAAAAAAATTTTTTTAAGGAAAGTGATTTAATATGGCCTTTTTTCCCAGCCCAGAAAACCACTATAAATTTAAATTTCATCCTCATACAATGTGCTTACTTATAGAAGTAATCTTCCTTGTTCACCTAACTCCACCCTATTATCTTTTCAAGTGGAATGGCACAAATAGCATTTAGGGTATTTTATTAATAAAGACCTAATCCCAAATCTTGTAGGTCATGGCTCCGAATTACATTTTAACCACAGGGAAGTTCAGTGAAAATGACACCCTTCCCATGACCAGAACTGCCCCACCCCCTCCGGTGACATAGTGAGTCACCTTGAGGGGGTGGGGATTAGTGAAAGACCCTCACAATATAGCTGGGATGGCTCACCAGAGAGGCCAGCACCTGTCCATTGCACTGTGGCTGTTGACAAACTTTATTCTGCTCCTCACAGAAAACCACGTTAGGAACCAAAGACATGCTGGACTGATCTGGGAACATTAATCACTTTGTATAATTGTGTTTCTCTTTGCCTAAACCTTGGGTAGGTATGAGCCCCAAACAAATACTTCCCAATAAAGTTTACTAACTGGATGGCTAGGTTTTTTTTTGTTTTCTGATTTACCACAGGTTTTGCAACATATATTCTGGCTATTATTTCTGTACCCTTCCCTTTGTATTTCCGTTCATTCATTTAGAGATAAGGTCTTGCCAAGGCTGGCCTTCAAATGGAGGGCCTCCATCATTTTTTTTCCCAGTGTTGGAGTGTAAGCACATGTCACCTGTTCCCCTGACCATCTTGATTTAGACAAATTTCTGGATTAACTTAGTCTGTGACCTCTGTGATGGTACTCAGGAAGGAAGGTATCAGCCTTATTTCTGTCTGCTCTTAATCTATAAGGCATTTGAAAGAGGCTACGGTTCCTGGCTCTTGCAATCCCCTGCAACAAACTCAATCTTGCTGTGACTGAAAATAGAGGTGTCAGCTGAAGCAGGCTACAAATGGTCAACAGATCAGCATCCCAAATCACTTCCAAAATCCAAATAAACTCTCCGGAATGGAAATCTGCCCTTATCCCTATTTTCGATCTCCAGGAGGCAATACATGTTTTGCTCATTATGAATCATTCTCTCCATCCCTTTCTACTGAAGCCAAGAAGAGAAGTGCATTTAGTAAGCCGCCTCTCTGGCTCTGCTCACAGCACAGCATATGACAATAAGATCATCCCATGCTTTCTCATGTGAAAACATCTGAATAGCAACACATTAACTCTTAGGCCATTCTAAATATACGACCGAAAGCACTTTATTAACTCTAACTCCTGCATGAGCTACTTGTTCCAGGTCACTTCTATTGTTCTTCACAGTACCATTTTTTATAAACAGAGAGGGAACAATTTCCATACTTTTACAAATATTTTACACTGAGAAAAAACACCATGACTAGAGTCATGCAGTCAGCAAGAGAGAAACAACCCATGAACCCTTAGATACCTTTTTTCCCCCTATGATTTCTTTTTAAACCGTGTAGGGCTTTGGAAATAAACCATTTGTGCATTCAACAAAAGCAGAAATTATTTGTAATGTGAAGGTCTTATGTCTGCATGTTTTAGATGCTACAATGACACTGAGCCTTCCATGTTCCGTGCATTTTTCCTACACTGAGCTCCATTCTTGGCCTAATTTCTTCTTATCATAGCTTATAGATTCAGTTAAATTTTAGTAGCATCTGATGACAGGCAAATCTCTCTTCAGTTATATTTGCTGTGTTTACTGTTATGTCCATGAATCTTAAATTGTTTCATAATTTTTATATTTTGAAAAATTACATTAATGGTCAACAATCCCACCTAATTGTTTTCCTTTGGTAAGTGACCTTCACATGGGTGGACCATGAATCAGCATTTGAGCCTGTCTGTCTTGCCATGCTGTTTTGTTCTTAAGTTTAGTCAAATGTAAGTGCTTTTTCCCTGATGAAAAACTTCCTGTTTATTCATTCTTTCCTTCTCCCTACCTTCCTTTCTTTCTCTCCCTTTCTTTTGTGTATGTGTGTGTGTGAAGGTGTGTGTTTGAGTATGTGAGAGAGAGAAGTGGGGGGGAGTGTGTGTGTATGTGTGTCTATGTGCATCCTGGGGACGGAACACAGGGCCCAATACATGAAGAACATTGAACATTGAGCTATTTGTATGCTTCCCAGATCTTCCCCCTCCTACTTTTGTATCTTGATCTCTATAAAACACTTAGGGGAGATTTGAACTCACTGGTACCCGAGGCAGGCTGCCCTGCCCTCTCAGTCTCTCATTTTTCAGCCTTCTGGATAGTTGAGGATACAGGCCTATCCCAGGAGACCAAGTTATTGAAACTAAAAAAGGCTTGGATTTTCCTGCCAACATAGTTGAAGACAGTCAAGACAAAATTTTCATACTTTCAAGATATTAGGAAATATGTCATGGACACAGGGTATGCCACAAGATAAACCTTCACACATTGGTGAATGGATGAGCAAACTAAATAAAACCACTTTAGGAAACTCTGACAGTGTTCTTTATTATAAAGCTGAACATGTGTATTCCCTGATCTATGTAAGAGCAATAATAGTAGCACATTTTTGAATAATAATCTTAAATTGCAAACAACCCAAGATCTAAAACATAGGTAAATAGAGATAAATATGTAGAAATTAGCATATCCTACAGCAAGAATTCTTGTGTAGGCACAACATATAAATGAATCTCAAAAGCAGCATGGAATGAAAGAATCTAGTCACAAACGTATTCTTAAGGATATATCATGTGGGGGGCTGGAGAGATGGCTCAGAGGTTAAGAGCACTGGCTGTTCTTCCAAAGGTCCTGAGTTCGATTCCCAGCAACCACATGGTAGCTCACAGCCACCTATAAGGAGATCTGGCGCATAATGAGATATTGTGTATACATAATAAATAAATCTTAAAAAAAGGATATATCATGTGTTTTCATCTGTGTAAATATCTGTAGCCTGCTAAACTGATCTAATACACAATCTGAACTGTGATTAACAGGGGCAGGGGTAGGGAGGGACTAGTAATTAGAAACAGTTTCATTGGTGAGCCCAAGTAGTTTAAAGGTAGCCACCTGGGGTAGGATGAGAAGGCTGAGAGCAGAAATAAGACTAAAGCAATGGAAGGAAAGGGACTGAGACCACAGAGAATTCCAACCAAAGGAAGAGAGGACAGTGAACTCTATCTCTAGCATCATGAATAGGATTAAGAGCCTGATTCTGTCAGTCTGTTTCAGTTTGGCCATTCTGGTGAGAGGTAGCATATATTGATATTTATTTGCATTTTCTTAAGAACTAATGACTCAAGCATCTATTTATTGTTTGGCAGTTATGATATTATCTTCTCAGAAGGACTGTTCAAGAACTCTGCTGAATCTTGCCCCAATTATAATTGGGTTGAGTGTATTTTACCTATTGTTTCTATAGAATCAATATATTCTAGATGCAGGGCACTTACTCAGACATTCATGTCTGTACCAATTATTCCTCAACTATTTCTTTGACCTATTCATGTACCCTTAGCCAATAGTATGCCATCTTAATGACTGGTACTTTATAGTAAATCTAAATAGCTGGAAGTATGTATTCTCTTTAAATTTTTAATACTGCTTCATTATTCATAGCTATTTGCATTTTCATTTAGATTTTGGAGAAATTTTATAATTTTCAAGAAAAGAAACTGGCTTAGGTTGGAACTGCCATGAAAGCTATAAATCACATTGAGAGAAGGTATCATTTTTATAATCCTTTAATTGGTAATAATATATGACCCCATTTAATATCATTGAGCTCCATTTGCTTTAAACATTTGCATTTAGGTTCAGAGGATATATTTAGTGGTAATTTTTCTTAGGAAAAACTTCAGTTAATTCATATAAAGAGTTAAGAAATGTTCCGTTTTTGCTGTTCTCTAGAAGTGAGTGTTTGCATAAGACTAGAATAAATTCCCTTAAAATTTTCAAATAATTTATTACTAAAGCAGTATAGGTTTGGGATTTTATTTCTGGGGAGGTATTTACTTGTTTTGCTTGTTTAAATATTAGATAATAGACTGTTATGATCTGTGCTTTATTCAGGCATATTTTTGAAAGTGATGTTCTTAAAGATTAGTCTCTTTCTCTAAGTTGCCCAAGTTATGGACACAAAACTATAGTAATAACAGCTTTGTAGTATCTCAGCATCTGTGTCTGTAGTAGTGGCCCTTATTTTCCCTGATATCCTTAACTTGTGTTTTCTCCTTGATTGGTGTAAGTCTTTACGAATCATAGTAACATCTTCCAGAAACCTGTAAATGTTGTCTTTATTTCAGGTGAGAAAATAAAATGAGAGCCATATCCAGGCTTTACTACTGTGTGGCTTGGGCTGACGCCAGAGCATTTCTATCTAACTATCCATAGGCCTAGGCCTGGGAGCTTCTAGGCTCCATACAATCTAATCTTCTGCACCCTGGACTGTGAAGGCTTCAGATTCCAGCCTCTGTCTGCTGCTAACCTAGGCCTACAATGTTTTCAGCCTCTGAGAATTACTGCTGAAACAACTCACCTTTTCTAGCTCTTTTTGACCTCTGGCTGTCTGCTTTAACTCAGCTATTCTGGCTCAAACTCCTCTCCAAGCCGACTGATTCAAACTGGCTTCTCTCTACCTCTGATTGAATTGCTCTGACTGGAAAAAAAGAACTGCCTCTGAACTCCGCAAACAGAACTGCATGAACTCAGCCACATTCAATTGCACTGCACTGCACTGCACTGCACTGCACTCCCAAACTCTGCTGTACTCTCTCCATTAACCCCCTTGCTTTTCTTTGTGTGCTGTTCTTAAGTAGCTTCTCTTTCCTATCTGTTCTAGTGAGAGTTGGGTGTATCGTATCTCTGATTCATTCTGTCAAATTTTTCTCTGATTCGTCACTTTGTCTGTTCCTCAATTAGACTTTTTTATTATTAAAGGTCTGTACTAAGGATTTGTCTGTATTCCATCAGCTTGGGTTACACAGACCTAGGTCTTTTAGATATGGCTGATCCCTTGTCGTAGCAGCCATGTTGCTGGATTAAAATTCCTCTGCAGAAACCACACTGGATGTTCTCAAATACCAAATTTGCGTATCTTTTTCTCTCTGATTTCGGATCATGGTTTTGCATCCCTGATCCCGACTGCCTCGTGACCTGGCCTGCACTCAAGCAGCTCTAGCCTCAGTGCCAGGAGATTGTTAAAATGGTTAGCTCTGGAACATGACCATGGCTATTGTGCTTTCAGGAGCCATGATTCGGGATTTAATTCACTCATTATTTTCTGGTTTCCTGAGTTGGAAATTCCAAAAAATAAAAACTTCAACTTCTTTGCTACTACATACACTTAAAGTGTGAATTCCCCTCTGGGTGCTGATCCAGCTCGCTGGCTGCTTGTGTTGCATCTTCGTTAGCTTGGCTGCTCATCTTCAAACACTTTTCTGTTGGATGGAAATGTCTCGAATGTAGCTTATTTTTAGGTGGCATGCTTAATTTCAAGTATTTGGAAATTCCTTAGTGATCATTCTACTACTTAGCCTTAATTTAGTTTTATGCTGGTCAGAGCCTACATAATGATTCCAATCCTTTGATATTTACCCAGACATACTTTCTAGCCAAAATATATGCAATTTTGTTAGATGGCCCGTAAGCAATTAAAATGACTCACGCACATTTTAAAGGTCTCTGTGGTTGGGTGTATTACTCTATATTTGTCAATTAGGTCAGTTAGCTAATCATAGTTTTAAGTCTTTTATTCACACTTTTTTGTGAAGTGTGTGTGTATGTTACATGTGTGTGCACATGTGTGAGTATGTATGGCCATGCAGAGGACAGAGAACATTTTGTGTCTTCCTCTGTCCTTCTCCACCTTAGTTTTTGAGACAGGGTCTCTCAGTGAATTTGAAGCTCACTGTTTGGGCTACACTGTTTTCCACTGTGCTAGCTACTACACCTATGTTACCGAGGAGTTATATGGTGAGGGCTGGGAATGAGAGGAGGGCATGCCACAACCCCAAATGAATCCAAAATCTTCCAGGGTCCTTCAGAGTTTACAGTTAATTCCAATAGCTTGTTTTCCTTGAGCTGTCTATTCAATGCAAGACAAGTTAACACTCTAGCTAACTCCACTTTTATTAATGTCTGAACTCTACCGGGCACTTCCATCTTTTAAACAAAGTTAATGGCTTCTGATTACACACCCAATCCAGCAGCATGGGAGCCACTGAGGCCGCCTCCGGCTTAACAGCTTTCCTGTCTCCAGAAAGAGACACCTTTGTGCTCAGAGGCCTTCCTTCCCACTCGACTCAACCCAGCCTTCCAGCCCAATGCCCAGGGATGGCACTGAGATGTCATGTTATCGCACCCACACCTTTTATTTAGGCACCCCGAGAAGCAGGCTCGCACTCAAAAGGAAATCACTTATTTTCTCCCAGCAGCTAAAGGAAGAGCCGGCATTAAAAACAGTAATCCCAAAGGACTTTGGGACCTTAAACACATCCTGTAACCTATCTCCCAGCTAAATATTTATACTCAAATAAAAAGCATTGTTAGGACCCTTTCATCTGGAAGAGTAAGTTTCTACTTTAAATTAAAGATCTGATACATGGCATCTTTCAAGGCTGTTGTAGACATCACCAGAGCCAAGGGCTTGTGTTCCCTTGGCTTCCCAGTGTAGCAGAGTTGACCAAGGTCACAATTTAAGGTTCATTTTCCATATGGGGAGGACTAATAAAGAGTACATAAGTAGTTTCCAGATAGACAAGGCTATCTGGGAAGGAGTGCTCTGTGTGCACACTGCTAGTTAAAAAAATCTGCTGAATCCTCTGCAATTACTGTGTTGGGGGAAAGGCCGAGCACTAGGTCAGATAAGTAGTGTGGTTTGCTCTCTGCAAGGCACAGCCTGAGATGATATAAAAATAATTATATGCACAAACCAGATTTTTCCAAACTGCTTATTCAGTTTCTAGGTCAGTATAGCTGGACAAATCCTCTGGAACTTAAGGTTTAGAGCTGCCCATGAACGGCTAGTTTGCGTGTATTTATTCTATGTGCTGCTCCATCTCTTCAGATCTGATGTTTAGTCCTCATTCTCTGGAGACCTTTACGCCTAATAAGGACGGTTAAGTCGGAGGACACCAAAGCCATGCTGTTGCAGAAACTGAACACCAGCTCCATCACTGTGGAACTAAAGCTTCACACACAGTCCGGTCCTCAACTGCCTGCGGCTCAGCGTACCACAGTGCAAGCAGCAGGACTGTATTGTTTTCATGACTATAGCCCGTTCCATAGAACACAAGTGATTGCCCTTCTCTGCAGTTTAACTAACTCTTAATCCTCTGCATCTTTTTTTTTAATGTATTAATTTTTTCTTTAGAGAAGGAAATTTGATACATCAGTCAGTCTTTGTGAGAGCTAGATTACACTAGTGGCCTCAGAAATGTCAAGCAGCGCCCATCCTAAACCAACCACACACGTAACCTTGCTCACTGAGGTGCTTGTTGCAGGAGGAGAAGAGAAAGCCCAAGCATACTGTAAGCACAGAGGGGAACGGGGACCAATTGTTGCCAGAGAGAAATGAAGAGGTAACAAACAAACAAAACTGATTTCATAACAGACCTGAAGGATTCCATGCTGAGACAAAAGACAGTTTTAGGAGATTTGGTCAGGGAGTTTCAAAATGGACACGTGTTGGGGGAGAGGCCTCTGGGCAGGTTGCCAAGCTCATCAATTATCTCATTCCTGCTGGGATTTCCACCTACCCCTCTGTACTCCACCAATTTCCCCAATCCTAATTGTCTGTTCCTTTCTCTCAGATATACTACAGAGTCTCTGTGTCTCTGGAAATTAATCACTATTTGAGAGATTAATTGGAATTTTAAGGTTATTAATTGTAATTTCCTCTTCATCTGGCTGTTTTTTTTAAAAAAGAATCTCCAGGACTCCTGTAGCTGCCAAAAAGTATATTAGAGAGAAAGAAAAGAACTCCCCATCCCTCTCTGGGATGTTTGCATGACCTTGTCAGTTATTATACCTAGAGAATTACTTAGACTGAATTATAAGAATTTAAGAAAAAAAAAAAACCAAAAAACAAAAAACGGTTCACATAAGATAGACTATAACTATTAAAATGTCCAGCAATGTCATTTCCGCTCTCAACTGCCTTACATTCAAAGTAAATCATTTAAAGAAGATGAATCAATTATTTAAAAGCTAAAGGAAGTCAGCACCTAAAACTTTTCCCCACGGACTGTGGTCATTTGAAGTTTTCCTTCCCCTGGGAATGGAATCCTGGCTTGGATGCCACAGAGATGGATGTATACACACAAAACACACAGCTTCGCACTCCTAGCACTTCCTTGCCCTGGAATGACACATCAACAGGTATTTTAAGCCATTTTCAAGACATGTTTACTTTATTATTCTGTGGGGGGGAGTGGTTTGCCTATGTGCACACAAGTGCCTGGTGCCCTCCAAGGTCAGGAGTGTCAGATCCCCTCTGACTGGAGTTATCAACAGTTGTGAGCCAGCACAGGGGAGCTGGGAATTGAGCCTGGGTCTTCTCCAAGAGCAACAAGTGTGCTTAAGCTCTGAGCCAATTCTCCAGCCCAGCAATGAGTATTTTTAATCATAAGTAAATGTCTCCTGGCATAACATAAACACTGTATTGCAACCCAGAGAAAGGTCAAAGCTTGGGAGACAGATTTAGAGGTACGTGCTGATTTTAACAAAGCGTGCTTCATGGCGGGGAGCTTCAGGCCTGGTTCCAGGCTAAGAGAGGTCATTAATCCAGACATCTAGGAGGTCTCTCCAAACTATGACATTTACAGAAGCCAGACAATGAGAAAGTGGGAGTGCCCCATCTAACCAGAATAAGTACTCCTGCCAGGGAAAGTGGAGGAAGTGGCCGGCTTCCCCTTGCAGCCTGTGTCCTGAGGCTAGAGGCCACACCTGCACCACTGAGTGTAAGAGCCTCCAAGTAAAACGTCTGCTGGTTTCTACGACGAGATACAGATGCCAATAGAAACTCGGGCAAATTCTGACCCATCTGTAGTTCACAGCTGCTGATGACTTCCCAAGTTCTGCAGTGTGGCAAGGGCCACTTCCATTCCCACTCTTTGGGTTGTGAACTTTTTCAAGTCATTCAGTCAGTCAGTCAGTCTGTTTTCCTTTCTCTCACTTAAGAACATTTTTAAGAGCCTATGATGCAGTAGTCTTTCTGCTAGTAGCTGGTAACCCTGGGGTCCCTTCTTCACAGAGTGACACTTGACTGGGAACACTCCAACTGAGCAGTTACAAATGAGCTACTGCCTATTTCTTTTTGTCCCTAGGGTCAAGCAAGGCTGGCACCAAACACTTTCTCAACATATAGTAAAGAGAGAAAGAGAAAAGGAACGGGAAAGGAAAGTTTAGCAAACTTCCAGCCCTTGCCACCTTCCTGATGATTTTTATAGGTGAAATATTTGAGGAATTTAATCAAGTGAATAAGAGATAGTCAACAGTAAATTATCACATGGCATACACTCAGTTATAGAAAGATTGCTCTCTTTCTCTCTCTCTCTCTCAAATTACAACTATTAAACATACTCAGATGTAGCTATGAACCCCATCAAGCTACTCTCTGGCCAAGACTTTCTTTGTGGGGCAGAGAGAAGATGAGTGCTCCTGACTGATGGACATATAAGATCATAGAAGAGAAAGGAAGAATTCCGTGAGAGCTGGGATGAACTTGGAGGCTCCTGTCGCCGGCAATGGCAATTGAGAAAGCCTCCCCATCCTAGGAGAGATGAGGTTTCCTAAAAACGTCAGCTAATGTTGCAACATATGGCCAAAAGGAAGCGGCAGGGCGGGAGGCCGAGGGAGAGGTTCCTCCAACGTCCACACAGGACAGGAAGCAAGGCATTAACGAAAATGCCAGGATATCTGGGTGCCAGGAAACAGGCCAGGTCACTGGGCACTACAGAGATGAGTAAGGCCAGTGCCTTCCCAGTTACTCAAGAGCCATGGGACAGGAAGCTGAATCTCAACATAGATGAAAGGACAAAGGGGGACAGGAGTGAGTTGATGTGTTTGGGAGTGACGAGTGAAAACATTTACTCCACAAGGAAGCACTGAAAAACACTACCTCCAGTGCCAGAGGGAAGAAAACATAGCCACAGCTTCCCTCCCCAAAGGCCACCCATTTCCCACGACAGACAAACGAACAGAGACAAGGCTGGTCAGACTTTTTGTGAGTGTGCACACACGTTACAATATCATAAGAATGCATTCTCCTCTTCTCCCCTCCCTTTCTCCCCTACCCACCTCGTCCCTCCCCAGTTCTCTCTGTTACTACCTGAATATTTACAGATGCAATGTTGCCAGGCCTGAGAGTTGTTTCCAAATAACCCAGGGCATTGAGTAGGATGTGATCGAGACTAAGGCTAAATGTTTGTCTTAATATGTGAAAATCCTCTGAAACAACTACAACAACAAAAAACCCACAAAAAACAAACAAACACAAAAAAGCCAAGAGTTGATAAAACAAAAAGCCTACCTATATGTAGAAAAAGATGAAAAACTTAAACGACAATCCAAGAAAATAATGCTAGTTAGTGTAATGAGTTTGAATATAAAAAAGTGCTCTGAAAACTATTATTATATGATCAGGAGGTCTCCATGTGCCATGTGTACCACATTCATGCTCTGAGCAGGCAAACCATGTTTACATGTTGTTGGGGTACAAGGACAATTTATGATGTTTCTACAATGCCAGCTACCAGCCTGTAGTGGATTATGACATCAAATTGGGGGACCTGAACTAATTTTTTATTAGTTCTTTGAGAACACTGTACAATGAATTTTGATCATATTCACCAACCCCCGCAACAACCCTTCCCAGATGTACCGCCCTTTCCTTCCATGAGTTTTTGCCTCCCACGCCCCCAAATAAGGTCAATTTCTGCTGTGTAAATATTCTTGGATGTGTGGCCTTCCTCTGCATGGTGCTCGACTCACCAGAGGCTAAACTCTTCGAGGACACTGACCCTTCCTTTCCCAACAGCTAACAACCAGTTTTTAAATGAATGAATACTAACACAACATAAAAAGCAATACTAGATCATTTTGCGCTATAAAAGCATTTTCATGGGTGTGGACACCCATGTATGTATGTGTGCACACGCATTTGTGCCCACCCGTGGCACTATCCTCTAGAACTGTCACACTTGTTGTAGAAACCAGATTTCCTGCGAGGCCCCATGAGACCAGCTCTGATTTGTCTCTGTCCTGCTTAGCCCCATCAATCCTACACTCCAGACCACTGGCATTGTTCCTGTTCCCGCAACACTTCAGGCGCATTCTCCCATGAGCCTCAGCGCCTGCTGCTCCGAGCCTCGAATGGCTCTTCCTCCACATTAGGCGCAATGGTTCTCTCATTTTCAAATGTCACCTTCTCAGAAAAGACTCCCCCCTGCCTCTTGCCTTCCCTAGTCACCTCTCTGGTTTATTTCCCCTTGCCACCTTCCTGAAGTTACCATCTTCTAATTATACACAGTATAATTGTATATACATCCTAAACCATTTCTTCTGTTTCCTGTTTGCCTTTGAATCCCCAGGATGTCCAGTATATTTTCCTGTTTAATCCACAGCAGTATTATCTCTAACACCTAGAACATGCTATGCATTTGTGCAAGTGAATGGACTGTGATGTAAAATACATGTGTTGGTGTGGGTCACACAGGCTTGTGTGCCAGTGCCTTGCAGCACCCTTGAGGTACCTCTGAGGAATGAGCCCTTCACATCCCACAACTGGGTGCTGCCAATGGAAACTGCTGCTTGAAGCCTGTGAGGGTATGGCTGGAAGTTTAAAAGAGTATTGCTCCTTTAAGCAGCCACCACGGTATCACAAATTGGCAAGGGGAAATAGGCAGTCAGAAAATCATAAAAATTTCAGGACCTTCTCAGACGATCTGGCCTGACCTAATCATTTCACCAAGGAGCATCAAAGATACAAAGCGGCACTGTCATTCCCCCCAGGGTACACAAAAAGTAAACACTGAGCTAAGACTAGTCATGTGACTCTCCACCAAGAGATCTTAACTCGGCCTGGCCTGCCCTAAAAATTAGAACTAGGAACATCTCCCCACAAGCATTCTGCCTGTTCTTTTTGCCTTAAAAGTTAACTGGATGTCTTTGTGCAGTTAGGTGCCAATCACCTCTTCCAGGAGAGCCCCAGCAATTTTGCAAGAATCTCTATTTTTAAAAACAAAGAGCTGCTAATGATCACTATTTCTCATAAATGAAAGCCTTAAAAATCCTCGCCATAGCAACGGTGAGAGGTAGACTCATCTACTATTATCCCATGACGTTCTAATAATATAGTCCCAGCGTATGTCAGACCCAGGGGTGCTAGTATGCCAAAAATCAAAACTTTTAACCCCCACAGTTCCATTTTTCATTTGTAGTAACAGGTCTGACCACTTTCTGCATCAATAGGTCTACATTTTCCAGAGCCATGGGCCATGCAGTGTACCCCAGAGCATTAACAAGAGAAAGTGGTCCAATGGAAGCTATAGATCTCCTGACGTCTGTAGGGAACAAAGCTGCTTCTCAGGCAGTGACATTAACACAGAGTGGATGGCTAGAACTGCTTCATCCTCAGCTAAGAGATGGCAAGTTTTCTCCTCTGACCCTGAGAGGTCATTACAACTGTATCTCTGAGATACCTGTCATAGACTTCTTGGTCCCCACTGTCTTTAACAGAACCCTCTTCTGTCTAGCCTATTCTCATCCCAGAAAGAGGTTTGAACCGGATGAAGAGCATCATGGGAATCCTGCTTCCTTGTCTGTGATGGGTTTACAGCTAAGTATATGGCAACATTGTAGCTAATGAGGAAAGGGAACATTGCTGTTTGCTGTAAGTACCGATGTTTATATTCCATAGAGCCAGTGGGGAAAAACAACCTAGATACAATTACAAGACAATTGTCATCCTGACACAAGAGTGAGGCTAAAGAAAATACTTGCCCATGAGGAAGGAAGGGCTGAATAAGAGAGATGCTGATACACTGAAAGGTCACAGTGCACAGATCTGCATGGGACTCAAGGTGCACTCTGTCCCATATGATTGTTGCACCCTGGTCAGGAAGAAGGGCTGTGCATGTGTTGTACATGCTGTCGTCTTCCTGAGATGAGCTTGAGTGGGCAGTGGGTCCCAAGATTCTTTTGTTAGAGAGAACTCAGCCTGTGGTTTTAGGAAATAGGAGGACCTATGTGTGCAGTGAGAGATCAGGGCAGTGGCAGAGGCCAGCAGGGAGTAGTGCACAGTCACTTGTGTGCTGTTGCTCTGGTGGATGCAGAGAGGGCAGCCAGATTTTACCCCAGGGAGAACACAGGACAGACACCTCCTTTTTTGGATGCCAGGAAACACGTCTATGAGACCTTAAGTTAAGAACTGACAAAGATGTTCAAGTCCCAGGGACATTGTCGCTGGCACCCTAGCTCCAGGCCAGAGCCATCACTCTGTCCAACTGACAGTCTCTACAGGAGGAGCAAGAGGAGAACGTCTCTGCAAGCCAGAACCGGAAAGCAGCAGGTGCCTGAAAGATGCTCATTAATTGGAGTCAGTAGTATAAATTGTGTGGCTCTAAAAATGCTCTGGGTTTGTGCTGATTCATATTTTAGATGTGATTTGGATCAAACACATTTTTCTTGGCTTGTTCAGGATAAAAGTGAACACTATCAGGACACCCAAGAAAGCTATTACCCTGCAACATTTTAGTCTTTCTAAGA
The DNA here is from genome assembly GCA_028658305.1 of Pachyuromys duprasi. Classification (NCBI taxonomy): domain Eukaryota; kingdom Metazoa; phylum Chordata; class Mammalia; order Rodentia; family Muridae; genus Pachyuromys; species Pachyuromys duprasi. Next base: position 75,938,654 of record CM053763.1, on the reverse strand, counting down.
AAGTATTTATGGTAAAATACTGTGATCTTACATGATCAAAGGGTGCTGGTTCTTTTGAGGAGAAATAACAAAAGAGGCAGTCGATGACAATGATAACGTTAGAACCATCTACACAGACAAGAAGTCGTCTTAGGAACGTCTGCACAGACAGCCTTCTCATGGGGGTGGGAGCAGCAGAGGTACAACTGTGTTAGAAACCATCCAGGCTAGCAATGACACAGAGGGACACACAGCTCTGGTCTCCAGGGTTTAGAAAGCTGGAAAAATCTAGCTAGTCATGAAAAAAAAAAACCATGTTAACTGCTTATCCAACATTGGGAAAAGACCTTCTGTTCTCCCCGTTCTTTAGTGGGAAGGAAAATGCCCTTGCTGTTAGGGGAGAAGAGGAATGAGGCGTTAGTCCAGTGGACGCTGAGTGAGCAGTCTCCATGGTCTAGTCTCAGTAGATGAACAACTGGCTGGAGAACAAGATGAATGTGGAAATCAATGGAATGCGAGGCCCCAGACTGGTCTGTAATTTGTAATTTCGGCTATTCAGCAGAGTGAGACAGGACTGTAGACTTGTGGTCAGTTTGGACAACGTGATAAGGCACAATCTCAAAATAAAAGTTACAAAGTGGACTGATGACATAGTTCAAAGGATGAGTGCATGCCTAGGATGCAGGGGTCCCCAAGCACAAACCCAGTACCACCAGGAGGAGAGGAAGAGAAGGAGAGAGGGAGGAAAGGGAAGGGGGCGAAGTAAAAAGATGCACCATGGCACAACCTGTAAATGATCAATGCTGTGGGCCTAAATGGCTCCTATGTGGTTACTAGCATCCTGTCCAGAATGGATTTGTCCGGTGGATTTTTTCCCCACAGGCTTACTTTGTGAACACTTTGCCTTCTTGTTTTGTTGTTGTTGTTGTTGTTGTTTTGGTTTGAGTTTGTTATTGTTTTGTTGAGATAGGATCTCCTTTATAGACCAGGCTGGTCTTGAACTCACAAAGACGCATCAGACTGTGCCTGCCAGGTGCTGGGATTAAAAGAATGTGCTACCATGCCTGGTCCTCATTTTTAATATATTATTTTTTGGCAGTTAGAAAAGTAATAGCTTTAATGTGATACAATTAAAAGATACAATTCATTTGCTTTAAAAAATGCACAAATTTAATGACTTACCCTGTATTCACAGATATCTGCAACCATTACCACAGTCAAATTTAAATAATTTCACGGTCCCAAAAGACAACTCCTATCTATCAGCAGTGGCTCACTTTCCTCTCCAACCCTCAGAAACAATGACTCTACTTCTGAGTCTATGATTGTGTCTCCTATAAGCCGTATCTGGCAGTCGTCTGTGAATGGCTTCATTCACTCACCGCAATGTTTCTCAGGCTCATCTTGTAGCAGGTACATTGCATCACTGTGTTTACATTTCCCAAGTGTCCACTATTCACTTTTGCAATGGGCTTGTGAAATGCAAATCAAGTTAGGACGTCCTGGTTCAGAAAAGGCGGTTTGCTTTTGTTGGGAGTGTACTGGTTCAAAGTACTCCTTTGTATATTACTAGTTATATTTGTATTTTATGAATTTAAAGAAAACTACTTTTCTAAAAAAACCACTGAAGCACGAGTCAATGCAAGTGTGTAGCCAGTCCTCACACAATCGACACATGGGTACTCCTATGGCAGACTGCGTGGCATATAAATATATTCATACTCCTCACATGTCGTTACTGAGTGCCTTCTGCACAGTAGACACTACTCAAAACTTTAGCTTTAGCACTTAAAACAAACAAACAAACATAAAAAAATCAGAGTAGTGGACTGGAAGAAGACAGAGAACGGATGAAGAATCCAGGGGAGAATGAGGAAAAAGGATGCTCCTAAGTTGGGCAGTAGCATCCTGATTGTTGCATTGTATGGTTCACAACATGCATGTCTACTGGAAAAACTCCTTTACGTGTAGAAAGTTCTCTGGGGACAACTGTTTGACTTTTTGATGCTACAAAAATAATGCATGCTCAGTAGACTATACTTCAAACTTTGATATTTTTTCCCATGAGGCAGATAGTCTCCATCAACGTAGGGCACCAAGCCACCAGCCCTCATCAGCCGTGTGACCCCAGGATGGAAGCAGAGCAGCACAGCAGCAGCCATGTGACCCTAAAAGGGAATCTGGCAGCAGCAGCACTACAGGAAGCTGTGTTGCTAAGCGCTGGTGCTCAGGTAGGTTGGATGTAACCCATGTGCGTGAATGACAATGGCCCCCATAAGCTCACAGGGAGGTATGGCCTAGTTGGAGTGGGTGAGGTCTTGTTGGAGGAAGTGTGTCACTGGGGGTGGGCTTTGAGGTCTTAGAAGCTCAAGCCAGGCCCAGGGTCATTCTCTCCCTTCTTCATGCTGTTCCAGATGTAGAACTCCGAGTCCCTCCTCCAGCCTGCATGCTGCTATGCTTCCTGCCATGATGACAATGGACTAAACCTCTGAAACTATAAACAGCTCCAATTAAATGTTTTCCTTTACAAGGGTTGCCTTGGCCATGGTGTCTCTTTACAGCAATAAGATATTCTAACTAAGACATCATGCTTTCAGAATTTATAGTATTTTACATTTACAAATATGCTTATTTGGATGCAACCCATCATAAATTAAGAAGAATCTGCACTGCATATTAAAAAGACATTAACTTAAAAAAAAAAAGAGCCAGTCTTCTGGATAGGAAGACTGGCTCCTATCCAGTGGCATCCCTTAGAACTGTCTATGCTGATTTAAAATGGCATTGGCAATGTGGGGTGCACACTGGCTGACTTGGTTCTGTTACATGGCACAGGTTTGAAAGCCTGTTGAAGAGGAGCTGGTTAGTGTATTAAGAAAAGAGACTGCATGTCCTGAGCTGACTGATCACTCCTCACCCAGGAAGGGAACCTACAAAGCCTCATTCTAGCCTGTGAATGTCTTGAGAGCAGAGGTTTGAATTTTTATTTTCCTATGAATTTTCAAATCTCTTTCAGAGACATGTACAGATTCAGTTCTCAGAGTTTTAGCAGTCTATTTTACAGACAAGACACTGGACTAGGTAACAGTGCCTGTTGCTAGTAGTGAAACCTTATCAAAAGTATGAGGTTCAGATACATCCCACCTTTATTTACAAACCCAAAGAACCGGTTGTTAGAAACAAGTTTCAGAGAGTCAGTGTAGAGCATGGGAAAGAACAGCGATCCCGATCCACTGCATGGCTAGCAAATGGACAGGATTCATGACTGTGGAGAAATGTTGCTCAAACTCCAGATGGAGTCAGACACATCTCCAGGAACCTCTGAATGACAGACAGGTTTACGCTCAGCTGTTCACGGAAGGGAGATACTGCAGGCATCTCCTCCCTGAAAACTGCCATGCATTTTTCACAAAGCGCTCTGCTAGTACAGTACCAGGCAAAGCTAAACGCAGACTACAGCAGGTTCTTAGGGCAAGTGATATTCAAACCTCATCATGCTTTACGTATGTACTTGTCTAGCACTTGCTATGGTGCTTCCTAGCCATAACCTGATATTAATTATCTCAGCAGAGCTTACAAAGCCCCTGTCAGTTGATTTCTTTTTTCCCATCAGAGGAAGAATTTATATTTGTGGGTGGGGGGAGGAATATAGGTTAGTTTGGCTTTGGCAAACCAGCCTAGGGCCCTCGTGTGGTCAAAGTTCAGTCTCAGGGTATGGTAATGTCACAGAGGAAGTGAATTTCCTTGGTCACCAAGCAGCTTCAATCCTAGATATTGGTCACGAGGGAGGTGGCAGAGAGGGAAATGGGTATAAGGCAAGGAGGGCCCCAACCAGAAGCTCACAAGTCAAAGGGCACATGCTGAGGGAGATACTACAGTGCCCTCTGCATATGAAAACCAGGAAATAATAAACACGCTTTAATGTTCCCAATGCTATCTGTGGGGACAAACATTGTAAAACAAAATGGCTATTTTTTCCTATAACAAAGTGAATTTGAATGAGCAACTTAAATCAATATTAGACGGTGGTATTATGTATATTAATATCTACACATCATCAGCATAATCCCAAGTGAATTCTTTCATTACTAAAAGTAATATTAGGCTTGACTTTTCATTTCCTTTGGTATTAACTTATATGCAATATAAATTTGGTTAGAAATAACTTTTGTTTGAAAGTTGATCTACTTTCATTCTCTGTGTAGACACAGACACAGATGTGTGTGTATGTGTGTGCGTGCACACACACATACAGATTGACAGCAGGATGCCTCTGTCTAGAGACTATCAGAGCAGTGTTTTTCACGCAGGCAGTGAGAGAGATGGGCCCCTTGTCTCTTCAGCCTCTCAAACAGCTTCAGAACACTGCAGACTTTCTTTGAAAGGGTGCACACAAAGCTAATATATAGATGTGTAAAATCTGGAATTTCAGTGAATCCAAAACAAAACAATAGAAAAAGAAAAACCCTTCTATATAAGAATCTAATGAATTCCCAACCTGCTCTCTGTATGGCATTTCAATTCAAAATCCATGTATAGATTCAAGAATAACTAATGATGTCTTTAAGTCTGGGACTGAAATCGAGACCTCAGAATACGGGCTCGGTTGTTTTGATGGACTGGGGTTCACCTTCTGGAGAGCATATGGTGAGACACTGGGGGTGCAGCAGAGGCTGTGCCTGGCTGTGTCTGTTACAAAGGCTGGGGCAGGATCACTCACCAGACCCACCCAGGCCAGTTCTGTCTGCCGCAGAGATGTGAGCCACATACACAATACTAAATGCCCTAGGGGTCATAATAACGTTTTCAAATCAAGTGAATTGAATTCTAAAGTATATCATCTTCTTCAATCTAAATATTGCAATTTGGACATATATTTGGTATTTTTAAAGGTTAATAGGACTTTTTTGTTTGTTTCTGTTATACTGCCTTTAAACATATGTTGGTCAGTTTTATGTTATCTCATCTTATGTTATCTTGACACAAGATAGAATCCTTTGGGAAAAGGAATGCTCAGTTGAGAAAATGACTCCATAAGTAAGACTGGCCTATGGATACAATGGAGTGATACACATATGAACTCACAGAGACTGTGACAGCATGCACAGGCCTTGCACAGGCTCAAGCCTGATGGGATCCGAGGAACGACAGTAGGAAGTACACACAGGATCCTACCCCCAACCAGTAAGCTATCTGCAACTGACACCTATTGGCCAAGGGGAAAGTTCTTTTTCTCTACTGGAGTCTCACTGGTGTCATCAACCAGACTCCAGGGTAGGCCCAAAGCTCAGGAGTGGTTGGCCAACACGGATGAACTCAATGATGTCTTTGTGAGCGCTTTTGTTTCATTTCGCTTTGCTCTGGCACATTTCAACTTACTGATGCTTTTTTTTGTTTGTTTTGATTTTCAATTTTGTGAGTTTGGTTGTTGTTATTGTTTCTTGGAGTTTTGTTTCATTTTTGTGAGAACATAAGTTGAGTGGATGAGGTGGCTGGAGGAATTGGGATGGGGAGGAGAAATAGTGAAAATTATATTGTATGAAAAAAACTGTTTTCAATTTAGGAAAAATAAAAGATTGGCCTATAAAGCAAGTTTGTGAGGTGTTTCCTTGATTAATGATTGATGTGGAAGGGCCGAGCTCTGTTGCAACTGTTTTGAAACTCTATTTTATTTGGGTTCCTTAAAGCCTCTCCCTCCTAACTCCCAACCTGAGGTAGGAGAGAGAAGGTTAGTCAGGAGAGGGAGCACACACCTCTGTACTTCTCCTCGATATTTAGGGCCAATTGGTTCTTTTAGGACTATACCAATTCTCCATCAACAGCAAAAGCAGCAAGTAGTCTCCTCCAAGCTGCTGCATTGAAATGTTTCTATCTGTCTCCAAGCTGTCTCTGGTCTCTCCAAACTGCCACTCGACATAGGCCACATTGTCTTTCTCCAGACTCTCCTACTTACATCTCTCAGAGTCCTAGACCACACCCGTCTCCATGGTGCAGGAGGTAGGCCCTTAACAGCTGGCAAAGACCACACCCAGCAGAAGGCAATTGTTAGCTGTAGACAAACTGAAGCCCTAACTAAAATCCCACACATGGGATTAAAACAAAAACCTATTTTCATAACATAACTGAGTTTTTAAAGAAACCAAAACTTCTGTTACACAGCTCACTAGAGGTGGTACCAACCCTGGGCAGGTGATCCCTCACTGTATAAGAAAGCAGGCTGAGCAAGCCATAAGGAACAAGCTAGGAAGTAAGCAGCAGCCCTCCTTGGTTTCTGCATCTGTTCCTGACCCCAGGTTCCCACCTTAAGCTCCTGCTCTGACTTCCTCCAGTGATGGTGACCTGAAAGTTGTAAAATGAAATAAATCCTTTACCCGCCCCACCAAGATGCTTTTAGTAATCAATAATTCAGAGATTGACCATAATTCAATGACCCCTTAGCCACATGAAGCTGCCATATCGATCAGGGCAGATCTAGGTCTGAGAAAGAGACTGCTATAGGTGAATCTGCAATTTCTGCACGTTGATAGTGCAGCCAGCGACTAACTCCTGAAGCCATGTTCTTCCTTCCTACTCCTAACATAACTCTTGGGTTTATTCTTTAGAAATGAAACCATTTCAAGGAAAAACACTTTACAATGCTACCATGGCACTATCTGAAACAATAAGGAAGCTCTGGGTTTCATTTCCTTGAAACAGTCAGTGCTATGAAACTGTAAAGGTCAACTACAGGCACTATGAAACCAAGGACCTGGGCCTCCGACAATAAGAGAATTGCATAAGATCACCACTCCAGTGATTCTGTGACTCACAGAACCCTAGATCCAGAGTCTGAACTTCTATCGATAAAGAACAGGCTATGGACATCACAATCTTCAGATTATTGGTTTCTGAATCTAGTGGTCTTTCTGACAGCCATTGACACGTTAAAGATGCTGTCCACCTCCCCACTTCTGTTGTACTTGAAGGAGGTGCTAACAGACATTCAAGGAGAAAAGGTTCCTTTTCTTAGGAACTCTCAGGTTCCTGTATCCTATTTGTAGGCATTTCTTCCAACTTGCTTGAGCTTAAAATTCCAAAAGCTAACCTGATTTTTTTTAATACCCAATTCATTTGCATTGCCCTACAAGTGGTCCTGCTGCAAAAGGAGCCTAGTTCTAGGCAAACAGTTTGCTGCTCAAAAGGCTCTCAGATACGATGGCTTGGATATACAGTCAGTCAAATGCAGTCTGCATATTCACAATTTCCTTATTTTCTTTATGATGCTTTAGAAGAGATACAATTGAGAGACCCAGACATTTCTAGACATAGCCATTTTATTCTTTGAGGCTGAAATTAAAGTTCACTGTGGATTTTTTAATCAAAATACCAGTAAGGAAACAACAGATTTTTTTTTCTTTTAGAAACTTAAATCAAACTTTAGGACTAAAAGAAGATCACAGACATTTAAATTATTCTTGCCATCGCCATCTTTAGCCAGCGTACCACAGTTCTTCAAAGTTATAAAGAAACTACTCTTTTAAAAAGTCAGCTTACAAAATTAACCAGAAAACTTAAGCTAGAAACTCAAAGGAATACAGATATATCGGGATGGCATAGGCTGGGGCTTTTCTGTCCTCAGTTTGTCCATCTATATTACTTCTGTACACCTGTGTCATCTGAAAGGAGTTTTGTTTTTTTTTTCCACAAGGATAGAAATGTATGTTCCAGTACAGCAGCCACTGGCCATGTGTGCTTTTGAGCATTCAGATGTTCTAGAGGAAATGGGGGACTGAATTCTTTCCAGTGTAAACGGCAGTAGCCATCTGTGGCTAATGACCGCTGTGGTTGAAGCAGGGTTATGAGGACCTGGGGCAGGTTGGACTTACTCAAGTCTTAGTATCCCTACGACATGTAAGGCCCATTTAAAATACAAAGCACTGCATGTCTTTTTTTTTCTTTTTCTTTTCTTTCCTTTTTTTTTTTTTGAAGCACCACATAATTAAGCAGAACATCCTCCATGAAGCCAGATGCGGGTGGGGGTGGGGGAGTCTTCAGTAAATTCTCTAAGGTTGATGCTGCTACTCTTTGGTTTGAGCCAGGAAGAAGGCTGGAGAGTTGGTGTGTGGGAATTAGGGTCCTGGAAAACAGTCAGCCCCCCACTGTGACCTAGCTAGTTCCGGCAGACAGATAGTCCTGAGTTCATTGGACCTTGATGTTCACGAGCACCAAAGCTCAGGATCTGCTAAACAACCCCCAAGTTCTGCTGTACTCCAAACCTGCTCAGCCTGACTCTTATTTATTAGTGGACAAAGGAGGATTAGACACTGGTTGTTTTAAATTAATAATTTATGCTGCTGATACCATATTGCAAAAGAGGTGAGGCTGGGTGACTGATGGGCCTACTTGCTGAAACAAGGCAATGTTGCAACTAAGTCATATACCATGTGACTAAATTCATAAATCAGCACCCACTATGCTATGTGATTAATGGTGAGGAAGAAAGCTGGTAATTTGTACAAGGAACTAGTGGCAGCTCTCGCTGAGTCCTCAGCAAAAAGTGCTTTCATATGTCAATGGTCACATCCTAGGCCATTGGCTTCATTCCCTCTGGGGGATAATAACAGAAGTCCCTGGCAGAGCTAACTGCCTATGGGGCCAGTACAACCCTAGCAGACCTGGCTTCTCACCATGGCCAAGTTGAATAAACTCCTGCTGGCCAGTCAGAGAAGCACAACTGCATTCTATTCCCACCAACCAGCATTCACTGAGGCACAAGTGTCCACACTGATGCAAATCCACATGAAGGACAGAAGGCCAGCCTTCCCTCCCACGTGGCCTATGAAAGGGAAGGTGGGAAATGTAAATATACTCTTCAGAGATGACTGATTGGTGAGTGGTAGGTGCGTGTTACCAGTCATTTGCCAACCTAATGCTAGGACCACTTTTTCTTTCTTTGTATGTATCTTGGCAGACTACTGATTTTTTGGCTCCAAACATGCCAATACAGCACTGTGCATCTTTTCCAACTAAATGTCCGGTTGCTGTTGCTACCATGTAGGAACAATGGGAGACCCTGCCGAGTAGCAGATGGCACTCAGGGCCAACACTGAGGTCAGGTCCCAGGTAGCAGTTAAGAGTACACACTGTCCCTGTTAAACCATATGCAGGCTGGCCTCGGAAAATACCTGATGTTTCTATCCCTCAAAAGTCAAACAAGGACAGCCACTTACACACCTCATGGGGCTAGGTAGGGGGAACCAGAATCTCAGCAAAATACACAAATCAGTGTGCTCCAGGTCAAATACCAGAAAGCTACGTCCTCAGTCTTCTGCTGCCGTGATAACAGACTTAAGATACTTAGGATCTCAAGAGACTTAGCTTATTTTGGCTCAAGGTCTCAGAGGCTTCAGTCTGTGGCCAGTTTTGGGGTCCACTGTGGAGCAGAACCTCATGGCAGAAGGGAAAGAGAGTAGGCCCTGCCTCCCAAAGGTCCCACCTCCTGGCAGTAGCGTCAAGGGATGGTAACCAGTCCATCAACCTGTGACCTATGGGGTTAAGATAAAAGCCATAACAAATATGTTTGTTTAAGAAGATTGTCCTATTTGGCTCATCTGAGTTACTGCAAGTGACCAGAGGAGGCGAGTAAATTCAATCAGATGTGAAAAGGCCACCAAGGAAGCAGCCAGATCTCATGTGAGAGAATGGTTTCTCCCTCAACATTAATCTTAGTTTTGCAACTTTTTGATTACGATTTTTAACTCTAGTGTTTGTGCTTGTGATTTAAAATAAAAAACAGATAATCAACACTTCCTACTAATATAGATGATTGTGACGTTTATTTCCAAGCAGTTATCATTCAAAAGCAAAGCAATATCTGCCACACATAACTGAATATCGCAGAAGAAATTTTCTGATGTCCAAAGACCCAAAAGATTTCTCAGTGCTCAGGTCTGTCTCTGTCATGGTTCCCTGGCGGAGACTGGATCCATGCAACGCCTAACTACGCAGATGTTAGAGGTTCCCAGATGGCCAACGACCAAGTCTTCCCTCTGCATGTAGGACTGGGAGACTTTCTGTGCATGCCACTGGGCACACCTTCCCAATAACAAGTCAGAAACACTCCTGCTTGCTGCTTCTAGGGTCCACACCAGAGTGACGGCAGCACATAGCAATACCTCCTGCCCCTGATGCTGCTCTGTAAAATCCACATACACACACACCTCAATCATTTAAGACTGTCGTATCAATTAAGGTTCTGATGACTGTACACAGGGCTGACTTTTACCTTTTTCCTGCAGGAAAAATGGCCAACTTTGTCCTAATAATGCCATGTGCCTATGTTTTCAAAATGTTAAATTCTTATCCAGGGGTCTCTTATTTAATATTTAATAATCTAAGTTGTTCAATTACTAGAAAAGATCTCATTTGTTTACTACATTGCATGGGCTGTATTTTTTTCTTTCTTGATTGTGAAATTATCCATTTGGCAATCACATTATTAATATGTAAAAGGTTTTTATATTAATTATAAGAGCAAATGTGACCCATGATTATTAACAAAACTGTTTTTCAAATCAGCCCATTTACTTCTGGATATAATCAAGTACAACGGGTTATATTAAAATCTTAAAAATAACTGATTGTTGTGTGTCTGTGGGCAAATTAAAATAATAAAAGGGATCAAACCTTCCTGCCAATCTAGGTGATTGTGAAATTTAATTATCAGTGGTCATCATTAAAACACAGGCATATCAATTCCTTTTACACCTAACTGAATCCTCTGAAGAGTTTTTAGAAAACGTATTTTTAAGTTAATGTTAGCCTGTTGCCTGATCACTTCATTTCTTGTGTGGCAGTTGGTGACAGGCACGAAGACACACTTGGGTGATGTGGTCAGACGACAGCAAGAAAGATTATTCAACTCAGAGAACCTTGACCTTATGATGAGCAAATTGCCACAGTTTCCCTCCATGCAAACACCAGTGATTTTCATTCTTTTTGCTGCTCCTTGTAGAAAGGCTTAGACCATATTGGGAAGTCAGCTATTCCTTTACTAGGGCTCAGAAATTCAAGTTCATTCTTGATTCCAGGACCATTCCGTCAATGTCTCCAGGAGGTGTCCCACACACCAGGATAAAGGACCAATGCCCAAGAAATGCAAATGAAAGCCACAGATGGACGCACCTCGAGGCCCATGTCTAAACTCTCTGTCTTCCTGAAACACCTTTCTCTGCCTGCTTTCTGGGATGCTTCACTCCCTTGCTATGCACACTCGTCTACAGAGGATCACTCTACAGTGTATCACTCTAGAGCAAGGTCCTGGAGATGCTGCCTATTTCTGCTGCTGCTTCTCAGGGAGACTCTTGAGGTACCTTTTCAATGCAAACACTCAGGGGTATGCCTGAAACCTGGAATACCCTCAATAAATGTTTCTTTAATGGAGCCCAAACTCAAGATTAAATTCAGCATATGCCCTGGCTGCTTTTGTGTCAAGTTGACACTAGCTAGAGTCATCAGAGAGGAAGGAACCTCAGTTCAGGAAATGCCTCCATGAGATCCAGCTCTAGGGCATTTTCTCAATTAGTGGTCAATGGGGGAAGGCCTATCCCATTGTGAGTGGTGCCATCCCTGGGCTGATGGTTCTGGGTTCTATGATAAAGCAGGCTCAGCAAGCCAGGGGAAGCAAGCCAGTAAGCAGCACTCCATGGCCTCTGCATCAGCTCCTGCCTCCAACTTCCTGCCATGTTTGAGTTCCTGTCTTGACTTCCTTTTAGTGATGAACAGCAGTGTGGAAGTGAAATAAACTCTTTCCTCCCAACTTGCTTTTCAGTTGTGGTGTTTCATTGTAGCAACAGAAACCCTAAGACAGTACATGAGGGAAGAAAAGGGTTTTATATGCACTGGGCACTGAGTTTATTTCAGCACCTAGGCTGAAACCATTGACCACCTTCATTTTATTCCTCAAAGGACATAATCTGTTTGAAACAAACATTCTTTTTGTAAAGATTTATTTTTATTTATGTGTGCACATTTGTGTGTGGATGTGGGAATGCTTGCATCGCACATACTCTTGTGTGTGTGTGTGTGTGTGTGTGTGTGTGTGTACATGCACTACATATGCAGGTATATCTGTTGAGGCCAGAAGAGGGCATTAGTTCTCTTGCAGCTGGAGTCACATGTTGCTGTGAGCCTTTCCCTGTACCCATTAGTACTGGGGACTGATCTCTGATCCTCCAGGAAGAACAGCAATCACTTTTAACCACTAGGCCATCTCCCCAGCCTCTACATCAAGTGCTCTTATGCATGACACCCTGTGCCAAAAAAACTCAGCATCCTGCATTAATGAGGGAATTGAAACTAGGAAAAATTAAGTAGCCTACCTCAAGATGCTTCACTGGTCAGCAGTGGAGCCAGAATTCAAACACAATGATCTCAGAAGTTTGGAGCTACAAAGAAAGCTAGAATTATCTCCTTTGCTAAGCCTTGAAGCTCAAGCCTGGCCCACAGTTGGCCCTTCAGCATGGTGACTAATGGGTTCACAAAATGCCCTACTTTCTCAGACTCCGACCTTTGCCTGAGAGAACCCAGCTGCTCTGAGAAGCAGGCTCTATTCTTTGCTGCTCAACACCTCTCACAGGTGTGAATTGCTTGCGTCCTCTGAATTATGCATTATCCACACAATGGTAAGTGTGCCTAAAAAGAACTATGATTCCATATTTTGCAAGACATAGTGTCTGATGAATTGGTGAACTAAGCTGAACAAGCCTACAGGTCAGGCTAATTTACATAAAATAATAAATAGATTGTTGTCCACTCTCTGCATTTCAGATTTCATGCACTCTCCCATTTTACAACAGGATTAAAACCATCAGTCCATGAGATGGGAAAGAAAGCCATGGTAAGCATGCCTCCCCTATCTGCAAAACAATTACCACCCTCTAAAGCTTATCCTGGCTGCTTTGAGCAGCTGAGTCTTCCCCGGGCTGAGTTAGGATTTTTCAATCAGGCTTCTTAAACTGTATCAAGATCCAAAATTTCAGATGCCACAGCTTCTGTAATCCTTGCCTCCAGTGAATCCTGTGATGATGCTGGATGATGCTATTTCCTCATCCTTTCTTAGTCTGCCCCTTGCTACCTTCTCCCCTCTTCCTCTCCCACCCCCACCCCCAACAGTTCATCCAATGGGCAGTCTTTGGAAGGGGAGAAATATGTGCTAATAGGAAGCCAACATCTCTGCATTTTAAATTCAACGTTAGTCAACCAAAATGAATTGAAACGCAGCAGCAGTGGTTTGAGGGTACTAAAAATAAGCCATAGCATTTGCTGAGTTCTCAGAATTAAAACCACAGGCGGTCAACTTGTTGCTGTTCTTAATAAGAGCTGACTGCTCTGCCCACTGGCTGCTTCTGCCAGCAGCTCAAACTGCCGGGCACCTAACAATGCTGTTTTTATTAGTTGGCAGCAATCACTAAAGGAAGTGTCATTTCCCTGGGACTAAACCCGACCAAAAAAAAAAAAAAAAAGATAGCAGATAGCTTTCAAGAGAACCACCTTGCTCCACGTCACAAATGTGTCTTGGTCACAGTCACCTTGTGTTTATGGTTTGGTTAGTATCACATCCATAGATGTGGCGCCTTTTATGCCTTCCTTTCTGTCCAGTTCGGGTCCCTTCTCCACTCAGAGTTTTGGAGAATAATAAAAAGAATGCAATGGGACAGCATACAGTTTTAATACACTGAGCATTTCCACCAGGACTTCAAGGCTGTCTTTGACCTTCGAATTCTGTATACCATACCAAATGCCTTACCAGCTAGCCCTTCAGGGTTCCTTATTAAAGTTCTCAATGACCAAAGGGGTAGTGGAACTGTGCCTAATGCATCATTCTGATTAGAAACCTGTCACGTTCAGAAAGCAAGTGGGGCTGCCTCCATTGATTCTTATGCCTTCACATTCATTATCATTTTTTCCTCTTCAATTAGACCTGCTGATCAACCCTAGAAAGGCTGAAAGCCCTTTTTTTCACCTAGCCACATTTAACACGGAAAAAAAAAAATTGGAAGCCCTGAAAGTAAAATTTCAGTGAGGTGTAGTATAAGAACATGTCTAGAAGCACCCACACATACATTCTCTCTCTCTCTCTCTCTCTCTCTCTCTCTCTCTCTCTCTCTCTCTCTCTCTCTCTCTCTCTCTCTCTCTCTCTCTCTCTCTCTCTCTCTCACACACACACACACACACACACACACACACACAGAGTAAACATGCCAGGACTCAGAGAGGCTGGGCTAGACCTCCATTCGCCTATCCCACTTCAGTCAGAAGAGCAACGCACATTTTCCTCCTCGCTGCTCTCTCAAACCCTTGCCCCAAGTGTCTCCAAGGAGTTAATTTCTGAAACAAACAAAGAAATCGAGTCTGCAGGGAGCAAGGGTTTGCACCCTTTGGCTCTGTGTATCGAGGATAGCGGGCGCCAAGGCAGACAGGTCCGGAGGCCAGCTTCGCCCGCACCTTCCCCGCGCCGCCGTCTGCCCCAGTTCCAGCTGTGCAGAAAGTGCGCGGCTGCTCGCTGCTATAGCTCGCCAGGAGCTCCAGACCCCTGGTGCTCCTGCCTAGGACGCCACCTCCTCCCACCTCTGCGTTGTCACAGGTCAGACAGGGAGATGCTGGGGCACTGGGGTTCGGGCCACCCTAACAAGTGTCCCGCGGGACGCCCACGTCCCGCGCCTCGCTCTCCTAGAGCGGGCGGAACGGCCACAGGTAGACTCTCCATCCCCGGACGGGCGACCGCGCGCTGAAACTCACCGGAGGACACGGAGGAGCCGGACAGACTGGAGTTGCTGGACGCTGCCATCTCGGCGCTGTGCGTCTCTGCTCGCTCAGTCCCGGTGCGGGCGGCGTCGCCGCTGCCTTCGGCCGGCCGCTCGCAGCCCGCGCGGCCCCCAGCCCATGGCAAAGTCCTGGGGACGCGCGGGAAGCACCGGCCTCCGGACTCTGCCTGCACTTCCTGCTCCACCAGATGACGCGCTGCTGCCGCCGCTATTTATTCGTGCTCGCCGTCCCTCTTGGCGACTGGGCGCGCTCGGCTGCGGGCGTCGGGGTGGCAGGGGCTCAGCGAGGCCCGGACGGCCCGGCGGGAGGATGGGACCGCCGCTCTCGCCGTCCCCGCGGTCCCCTCCACGGGACCGCTCCCTGCGCGCGGCTGGAACCTGAGCGCCCCGCGGCTCCCGGCACAGGCTCTCGGGATCCCGCCTCTGCCGCCGCACTTCGAGCGGTCCGTGCAAAGGCGGGGGAGACAGATAGACAGCGACCTCCCCCTTCTCCCTCCGCCCCAACTCGGCTCGCGCGCGCACACAAAGGAAGGAGAGGAACGCCGGCGCTCCGGGCTGAATCTGCTTCGCCGGCTTGACAGCTCCTGCACCCCTGGCTGCAGGGGGAGGCTGCGGACTACGGGGTGGGGACCGACAGGGCTGGGAGCCTGCCCCGAGGTGTTGGGCACGCCGCCAGGGACGCAAGGCGGACCGTGCAGCAGTGTACAGCGCTGCTCCTCGGGTTAGAAGGGGACGGAGGGGTCGTAGGAGGAAGGTGATGGGACTGGCAGCAGGCTCCGGGCTCTGGAGCAGCCACACAGCGGGGGGTGGGGAATCCAGCAGGCGAAGGCGGAGTCTCTGAGGACAAGGTGCTAGGTTGAAGCAGGCCGGGATGCCGCCACCGAGGTTGGGGAGCGCCCTTCCACCACCCTCCAGTTTATCCTTTGTTGCTCAGGAACCGAAGATCCCTGCCCTGCCAAAAGAAATGTCTCCTAAAGCACCCAGGGAGCCAATGTGGCTACACTTAAGTACTCCCAGGCACTGGCAGGGACCGTGCCCAAAAAGTCCATTAGGCTTCTGAGACTGGTGTTCAATGAAGCAGGGACGTCCCAAAGGTGGCATGAGGCTTACACAAAGAAAGAGATCCTCTGTCCCTTGAAAGGATCTGCACAAAAGACTAGGACGCTGCAGCAGGTGCAACTGTATCCCTTCAGGACAAGGAGCTGTCTAGGTGTGTGAAAGAGACTGGGGCAGGTGTGTGCCGTCCTCCCGTATTTAAACCTAAATTAATTTCACTGGGAGGAAATGTCATGCAGATATATTTTATTTTTAATCCGTTTCACGCTCCCAGCAGGGTAATCGGTTCTTTCAATCCTTAAAGCTCAAGAAAACTGTGAAATTTGAACAGAAATTGTTAGATCAAAGGAAAATAGCAAACATTAAAGGAATGAAAGTATCCTCATTACAGAGCAAAACGGAAAGTGTTCGCACTGGGAGCAGCACAAATTGTGAAAACATGGCTAAAAGGACATAGTCCATTTGAAAATTATCAGGAGTGACTTGGGAGCAGCAAGCAGGCCCTGGGGGCCTTCACATCCACAGAGGACCTCATGTACAGTGCATAATAAATGTTAAACGATCACAATATGCTCTCGTGTCTCATTTTCTACTTGATTTAAAGTCTACTTTAAAATCTCCCTCCAGGATGCCATTCCAGTGTGACTGATCAAAAAGAGCCCCAACCCATTTGTTGGTTTGTTGGTTGGTTGGTTGGTTGGTTAAAATAAAACAAAACAAAAACCAGGCTTGCTGAAGGGCCCAAGCCTGTGGGCCTCTTCAGCCACACTGAGCTGCGTCTGCCTGGTCTCCATTTTACTGGACTCCTAAGACAGATCTGCTTGGGACAACTAGACCCAGCTACTGCCACATCTCCCCATCCTCACCCACTTTTGGGGGGCAGTGCAAGCTTGTTGTGATGTCATCTGAAGCCCTATGGGGACATCTGCTTGTCAAACATGCTCTTGACCTCTGTGAGGATGGAACTTCTTGGACATCCAGAGTTCAAGACCTGGCATGACATGTAGTCGTTTGACTAGTTATTTGCAAAGCAGTCCAGATCTTTATGTGACGGGCAAGGCTATGCCACTGGACAGAACTGTTGCTACATGGGCTTTGAAGGAAACCAGCATCAGAGTTCAGACTTTGGTTCTGTCACCGATCAACCAGGATGTCAGAAAATGCCTAGATTCACCCCGAGTCTCCACTTCTACTACTGACGAGATGGAGTGCTGTTAGGCGTGACAAGGTGTGAAGCCACGTTGTGCCATGCCACGTATTCCAGAAGAGGTTGGAAGCTGTTTACCCGAAAGATGAAACCAATGGTGTGAACAATGTCTGCCTTCTCTCCCGGCAAATGTCTCACTTATGGCCCAAGATTGGTCTTTTGTTTGTTGTTTGTTTGTTTGTTTGTTTGTTTGTTGTTTGTTTGTTTGTTTGCAGTGTCCCCGGTGGAGTAGTCGGTGATGGACTTCATCATTTATGGGAAACCTCGCAGAATGTCTGGTTCTGTTTGCACGATTACAATATTTGCTTTCACATAACTTAGCAACAAAGGCGCCTTGTGTGGGCTGGAGAGATGGTACAGCCTTAAGAGCACCTGTTGCTCTTGAGGAGGACCAGGGTTCAGGCCCTAACAGCCACGTGGTGGCTCACAAACACCTTCAACTCCAGTTCCAGGTGACCCAACACCCTCTCTGACCCCTGTGGGTACCAGGAACCCGTGTGGCAGACATGAAGGCAAAACATACAGGTAAAATCATAACATAAATAAATATTTTTTTAAAAGCAAAGCATGCCTCAATGATTATTTTTAATTACTCCAAATAGAGAAAGGGATGGTGCGGTGAAGACACAACCACCAGGAACACCAGCAGGTGTCCAACACAAAAGCAGAAGACAGAGATTCTTAAGTGAGGCCCAGCTTGTGGTAGGAGGTGAATGGCAAGCCTGGAGCCTGTTGTTTTGAAGAACAAACATGGAGTACTAGTTTCTGGACTGACATCTGAAAGTTGATGGCTCATTGGGCCTCTGAAAGATAATCAACCAGCAGGGAAAACTCAGCAGATATAGCCGATTATGATCAAGATCCACTTTCTCCAGTTCAAAGGTCAAGGGGCTGGGCGCTCCCTACCAGATGTTCCATACCATAAATTAACAAGCATGAGCTGAAACAAAGTGCTAAGGAACCACTGTAGGCCTTCTGACATGTTTCCCTTGGTGAAACAATAAACCCTTCATTCATGCATTTTATTCACTTCTGAATGGCATTACAGGATCCCGGTTGCCAATGAAAAATGAGACTATTGGTGCTAAGAAGATCTGAGATTTGTCCAAATCTAGTGTAATCTGGTACAACTATTTTAGATACTGCATCTTCTTCCAAATGATAAAAAATCTATAGAAAAAGGAGGCTTTGTCAATAATGTGGTCTGACAGAATTTAAAATTGCCATTTTTGCTTTAACTTAGCACTCACCTATTTTATTTTTTTATATTTATTTGGTGTGTATGCCTGTATATGTTATGCCTGTATGTATGTATGCACATGGTTATATGTGTATGCATGTGTTTATGTGTGTGTTTGTGTGTGTATCCACATACATGCTTGCACATGAGGACAACTTGCAGAAGTCAATTTTTTTCCTTCTACCGTGTGACTCTAAGAACTGAACTCCGACCCAAGTCAGACAAACGACCTTACCCACTGGGCCACTTTACCAGCCCCTAGCTGTAACTTTAGTATGAAGTTCATTACCAGATTAGAAATTGAAGAAGCAACCTGCCCTGCAGCCTGGATCACAGGCAGGAAGGATGCCAAGCCTGGGCAGCTGAACAGGCCCCTACCTTCAAAACCTTCAGCTTCCCCTTTCAAACCCCATTTCCTGGTGTCTCCCTCTCAGCTGTGACCTTTTCCCTTTGTGCCCTGAGTACCTTGGAGCTGTCAACACTGGTCCCTGTCCAGACCCTCCCTGTTGTCCAGTAGAGCTGTGGTGAAAGTTCACAGAAGGCACTTTGTCCTGAAAACCTTTTCATTCCCCAGGTGGCTCTTCCATGGGATGTCCCAATTTGTGGTACTCCTTTTCTGCAAATCTCAGTTCCCTTGTTTTAATGGCAACGCTGCGTGTGGGGACAGTTTTCTCCTCCTTGTCATTAAAAGATTTTTAGATGGGGTGGGGAAGGGGGCAGTTTGTTACCCGTCGAGCCTTCGTGTCATTTACCATGGTGTGGAGATATCTTCTGAATACATGAGCAAAGAACTGAATGACTTTTCTCCTCCACGGCTGTGACCACCAAGCAATGAGTAGCAGCTCTGGGGCATAAACGGCAGTGGACAGGCATGTAAGGTCACTGGAGCCTAGAACAGGACCAACTGAAACGGCGAAAACAAAAGAGCAGCATGTTTACAGTCTCTGCCCTGTCTCTCCATCAGCCGGGACTGTTCTAAGTCCTGTAATTTTTTGTTTACTGAGTCCGCATACATTCCTAGAACCTGTTATTTTATGTTAGCGTTCCTTTGAAGTTTGAGGGCACACGGAGCACACCGCAGAGTGAATGTACGGGGCTCCTGGAGCCGCCCTCGGCACTCCTTTGGGGTATTCTCAGAGAAGGTCACTTTCTTTGCCTGTGCTAAACACGTAATGAAATATTCCTTACTTTCAAGATTAATCCAGCGGCCTGCATTCACGGGAGAATTGTGGGGCTGTTTGTCAAGCTGCTTTAAATATTTTATGACAAATTACTGTGGCCTGAAAAGTGGCTCCTTTGCCGTCAGTTCCTCATCGTCAATATCATCGCTGCAAGAATTATGTCCCCTTGTAGTTCAAGCCCTGTTTCCTACACAAGACACCCGGCCCTGATAGAAAACACTGGCTCTTCTCTGAGACCACAATATGATCTAGAGGCAGACGCCCGCAGCCTTCGGTGACCTTCGAAGGTGTGGTGAGCATCTGGCTGGTTTCCAGGGAAGGTAGCAGGCCAGCCAGGGAACAAAGGGGTGTCTACACCTGGGGCGCAGACAAAGAGAAGCCGCCTGCAAACCCAACTGCCGCTGCAAATCGCCAGCTGCTGGAGACCCCTGGTGGAGACGCGCAGGCACAGATGTTCCTGGAGCTTGGTGCTGAACCTTGGAGGGAAGGCCTCCAGTGTCTAGTGTGACCACATTGCCAGTGAGTAATACACACAGACACATGCACGCACACACGCATGCACACAGGCATACATGCACATACATGCATTCATTACATACACTCTGTTTAATGAGAGACAGAGAAAGACTTGTTGGTACACTGCACCTTATGATTTTGTTTCCCAACATGTAAGATTATAAAAACTCTTTCAGTTCTCAAAGGAATCTAAGGTAAATGCAAATGAAAAAAAGCTCCAAGCCTCCTCTGGGCCAAGTGCTGACTGAGTTTTGTGGGCGCTTGTTTTTCAAATATTACTTTATTTGGGGGTTCCTTAAAGTTTATATTTCTCTTCCAAACCCCCAACTCCAGGTAGGGGGAAAAGAAGGCTGGAAGGGAAAGGGAACATAGCCCTCTTTACTTCTTCGGGCTAGATAGAGTCATAGGATTCTTTGGGGAGGGAGCAATACCATTCTCAGTAATCAGGATATCCAGAAGTCCAGGTAACCAGCAAACCAGCAAATTCAGCAAGCTGTCTTTCATCCACCTCCCCCAAGCCGCCGCACCTTCTTCCTCTGGGCTATCATATTTATACCCCTCAAAGTCCTCAAAATTCAACTAATACCAGCTGCCAAAGCCCATGACCCTGCACTAGGCAATTATCAGCCGTGGACAAACTAAAATTCCATACTTGGGATGATTAACAAGAATATGTTTATATAACATAACTGAGTTTTTCAGGAAATCAAAACTCCCATTACAAGTTTGGTTTTTTGTGTCTTCTTAGGAAGGCAACTCTTCTCTGCTCATCTATGCATGCCTTATGTCATCTATTCATAAAGCTTATCAAGTACTTATCAAGTGTGTAGTGGTATGTACCAGACCCATGGAATAAAGATATGAGGAAAACCAAATCCTTGCCTTGAGACCCCACAGTCCAAGGCCAGTTACGACTTTCTGGCATCTGTTGAAACTACACAGTGATCTCTATTGGAAATCACAGGTGTCATCCATGTCAGTGACAAATGCCTTTTCAGTCGGAAAGTTGGCTTTTTTAAATTGTTTAACAAAACCTCTCAAATCAAGTGTCAAAAGCTATCTTCTAGGCAATTGACATTTTCTCAGCCACAGTTTGGACTTACTGGCCTAGGGAATCGAGTACACAGTATGCAGTCACAGACATGTGCCACATAGCAATATCTCTAACGGTCACAGGCTACATACATGGTAGAGGTTCCATAGGGACTATAAGGTGGCCAACCCACTCACTATCTTGATGGCAATTGTAACTGTTATGGGACTGCACCACAACTGGCTACCTTTTGTGATGGTGCTGCTGGGATAAAGCCTACCAGTGAGACAGGAATACAGGACATGGAATTATGTCCAGTACTCTTGACACTGTCCACAGTGAACATGTTATTGGTTCATGTACTTGCTGTATTATAAGTTTTAATGTGGTTTCTTGGAGTATTCTTATATTAAAACACAAAGCTTAATGGTAAATGATGTGCTCTGTTATTCAGCCAGCAGCCTTGGGATTGGTAGGTCTCTTGATATAGTGAAGAGACACTGGAAGGGATTGACCTAACCACTTGGATTCTGTAGGGAAAAGAGACCAAGCTGTGACATTCCCTCGGCAACAGCAGAGTAGTTCCCAGAACTCATCAATAAGTGATGACTGTCCTAGGAGTGTTCCTGGCCCTCACTCTCAGAAAATTGGAATTAATGTTTTCATTTCTTTCCCCATGGCAGCAATAGACTCAACAAAGAAACAATACTTTTTGTAAGGAAGTAAATACACACTGGAAGAAAGCCAGCAGACTTGGGTCCATCTACTGGTGCCAAGAATGCATCTAAGCCTTCTAGGGCTCAAGATTATTTGAAAACAAAGTGTGAACAAGTGATTCTAGAGAGCTTAATATATATCCTGGGAGTCCAACAGACCTCGTCATCTGAGCAAGTTACTTAAGCTCGGTTCCCTAATCTTTAAAATAGGCTTGGCTCTGACTCCCAGTTTACAGCGTGTACGATGGCTGAGTGAAACAACAGCCATGCACAGAAGCCTGCTCCGGAGTTCTGGCATTGTTTGTGTCTTAAGGCAAGTGTGGTGGGCCTTTACTTGCTCTCTCAGAAGAGTCTGGAAGGATTGCGGTTTGTGGCAAGAGTAATTTTTCACTTCAACTATGTCACCCATGAAGGGAGGGTATTAAGACCTATAATCCAGGGCTGGGACTTGGAGAGAAATCTGAGTTCAGATCCTAACTGAGCTATATCTTGTCTCATGACCTTGACCAAGGACTCAACCTTTCCAACTCCAAGTCTCCTATTGTCAACAGGAGATGAGAATCTGTCTTATCTATCTGCACAGGAATCTATGACTGACAGTCATCTCAATGGCACTCATGCAGCAGGTGGTTTTTCACTGTGGCTCCTGGGCGGAGAATGAGAACCAACAGCTGGGAAGGGCAGTGGGTGAGGAACTCTAAGAGTGCTGTGAAGAATCTCCAAAGCACAAGCTGTCTTCCCATTCTCCCCAACACCCCACTAAATGACTGGGATGCTTTGCCACCTATCTTTTACTAGGAAGAACTTAGTTCCCTGCCACTGGTAATTCAAAACGCCACTCATTATTACTGTATGTCCGGGGCCTGCACACTGTCACATACTTGTAACATTCCTAAGATGAGACTTTCTGTCTACATTTTCCAACAGGAAAAGCCAAGGCCAGAAAGCTCATCATGTGTTAATCAAAATGCACAACTCACTCTAACTACAGGACTATTACACCCTCCCACTTTTCTTGGTCAAAAAAGTGAAAAGGGAGGCAATATAAATAATCTCTCAAGGTCACATTTATCCAGTTTAAGCCAGCTTTGGCTGCCTCTGCGGAACACATACAGGAAACCTACCTTCCAGTTTGTTTGAAGTTTCTGCTCTTGAGTAAATATTTTCGTGTTTGAGCCTTCACCGGGGTGAGACACTAAGGCTTTAAAAGACATTTTAAGCCCTTTAAATATTTATTTCTTTTTTTATCTGAACCTAGGACAATACTGCCCTTTTATGTTGTCTGAAATGCAAGCCTTAGGGCCAGGCCAGGCTCCCTGAGAGCTAAAAATTTATACTCTACACTACAGGGCTCAGGCAAGGACAGACATGAAATCAGGGAGATGAATATGCTATTTACAAAAATGAAGGGATTTCAAAGATCCAAGGGACATTCCCGAGTCAGGAACCCTGTCACCCACCCTGTAGGTGCCTGGAATTGCACTGTTACAGCTTTGCTTCCTAGTCTACAGAGTACTGTGAACACTTGGTGTAATTTAGTCACTTGCTGTAAGCAGGACTCAGGCACTGAGTAAATATGACAGTTAAACTTCCCTATTTCCCACCTCCACAGTTAAATGTAATCCTAGGCAGAGGGTCAACACTTAGGAGAGGACCATGTAAGCTTTAATGTTCCTGAAGAGGAGCTAAGGGTCTTGAACAGACTTCCAACCAGCAAGTCTGGGCAGGCGCCACCCTGCATTTCTAAGAAGATCGAAGAGCATCAGGTGAGCAAAATCTTCTTCGGGCCTTGGCTTACGGTTTGCAACTGTGAGGATTTATCAAAATCATCCAATGCTAAGACCGCACCATGGACTAATCAAGGCAGGATCTACTAGAAAACCACATGGATTAGTATTTAAAAGATGAGCAAACGCCCCCACCTCACTGTGATTGCTGTAAGGTTTAAGAAGCTGGTCGGACTCGAGGACTTAGCAAACAAATTACATCCTGGAAGAAACTGGCTGCAAATGTTGATTTGGCAGCGTCTGTCTAGCTCTGGTCTGAAAGGAAAGGAAAATTTCAATTTTTTTTTTTTTTGTCAGCGCCCTTTTGTATGACTGTATCCACAGACATGGAGTAGAAAACGAGAATGTAATATTAGAACACAAATTTTCCAATCAACAGAGCAGCAATTCTTCCCCAGGTTTTAGTCCACGCTGTGATTCTTTTTTAAATATATGCCTGGGTGGATAAGCATAAACAATATACACTTACTTTAGGGCCACTCCCTCGGGGCAGGCAGCTGTCATCCAGGCAGATGTTTCCCAGCAAATCCACTCTATCATTTCTCAATCAGAAAGAAGATTAGAAATGGGATTTTCAACTCAGATGGGGTAGAAGGGCAATGTTTATGCCAGAGAAATACTTCACACCACAGCTAGGAAAATTGCTTTGAAGGGGAGGGGGAAAACACCTTCAACTTCTGATGTGTTCTGAATATATGAAAAGGAAACTTGGAACGGAAAGAGATGGCGTAAGAGTTGAGCCAGCCCGCCACAGGCCTCCCGATGTGGGGCAGCTTTGATGAAAAGTGTGTTTGCTGACTTTGAGGCCCAAAGATTTCAGCCTCCTCCCTGTGGACCGCTATTCCCCAGGAAGAAAATGGGAAGGGTACAAGTTATGTAAACCAGAGTGTTTATAGTAGGAAATTCATTGTTGTGTAAGTTTTCTCCAAGGTTGGAACACTCTACCCTGACCAGAGCTCTTTAAGCAGGAAGATAAACAACTCAAAATAGCTTCAGGAAGTCCCTAAAACTGACCAGATCCACTAAGCCCCTCCCTACCAGAGTAAGCAATAAAAGCTGAGCATCCCTCTCAGTTAGCTTAAGGTAAGCAGCAAAGAACACTCACTCGTAAAACCGAAGCAAGCTATAAAGAAGATCCCACAAATCCATGCAGCAAAGACTAAGACCACACCAGCTGCCTGGGTGAAGCAGAAAAATACCAAGCTGTGTGGAAGAGTTTTATACCAAACCAAGTCACATGGAAAGGGCACACCCCAACTGGGCTGCCTGTAGGCTGAGCAGTATGCTCCAGGTGCCCAGGTTTTGTGAACTCTGACCCATGCCGGAGCAGGCCCTGGTAATGCAGCTATTTGTCAGTCATTTCTGCCCCTGTAGTAACACCTCACCCATACTCTTGTAAGTAACCCCAGTAAAACTCATTGGTTCACCAAGTTGGACTTTGTTGGTAGCTTGTTCTGCTGTGAAATCTGTATCTGGAGTGAGTAGACGTGTGTTGTGTCTCCCCAGGAAAAGTTCTGTCACCCAACACTCATATCATCTGGTTAATTTATGTCAACTTGACAGGGCCCAGGACAACCACAGCCTTACTCAAGCATTGTTCTCAGTGTTTCGCTGGAGGTGTTTTCCAGATGAGACTAGTATTTAAGTCAGCAAAGTGGGTAAAGCAGATGTCCCTCCCTAAAGTGGTGAGCCCCTTGTGGTCAGGCTGAGCAGGAAAAAAAACAATGCTGCCCTTCCTTTGGGAATGAGAGGAAATGCTTCCTAGCACCTTCAGACTGAGTGCCATCACTTTCCCTTCTGTCTGCAAGTATGAGCAGAAAGACTAATGCTTCCTGGAGCTGGAGTCTGCTGGCCTTCATACTGGACTCAAACATTCATCTCACCTTGATCTCCAACAGAAGGACTTTCTTACCTCCTTAATCTTCAATAACTTAGAATAAATCTCTTCCTTGTATACACAGGAATATATATATATATATATATATATATGCACAGCAATATGAATGTGTATATATATATATATATATCTCATCTGCACAGATATCTGACATATAATACATATATATTATGTCTAAATATCATATATGCATTTCTCTAAGCCTCCTAATTCATGCACGCAGGCATGAGCACACACACGCGCACACACACACACGTACGCCTTTGTTTGCTTTCTGTTGTTATGATAAAACATCATAACCAAATCTAATTTGTGGAGGAAAAGCTTACATGTCTCAATCACAGTGTGCCACTAAGGGAAGCCAGTCCAAGACCTTAGAGTCGGGAAGCGAAGCAGAGAAGATAGAAAAGCACTGCTTACTGGCTCTCTCCGCCTGCTTTCTTACACATCCTACAACCACCTGCCCAGGGGTGGCACTGACCCATGGAAGTGGACTAAGTCTTCTCATACCCACCGTTAATAATAATTTTAAAATGTCCCATAGACTTGTCCACAGGTAGAAAGCATTTTTCCAACTGAAGTATCTTTTCCCCAGATGACCTTAATTTGTGTCAAGCTGATTAAAAAACAAAACAAAACATCAATAACAGAAAAACCTAAACAGCATAATTAACCTCTTATCAACGTGACATAGGAATACCTCACTGTTAAACTGAGATCTTTTCTTTCTTGTGTATCCCCAGGAGCTCCTGTTAATAGCAATGTCACAATATAAGACATACCATAACTTGGAAGTCCCATAGCATTTAAAAAATTCCAACACTTTAAAAGACTTTAAAAATCCAAACGACTCCTAACTATGGGTGCTTGTAAAATGAAAAACAAAACAAACAAAAATCAGGTTGGATATTTTCCAGCTGCAAGAGAAAAGAACCAATGCATTAAAAAACAGTCAGACCAAAGTACAACCAAACTCCAACAGTGAAAATAGCTCAGTGTTCAGTGCTTGGGACTCACCCGCAAGCTTCTGGCCTCCAATGGGTAGTGCCATTTTTCTGTCTCTGCCATCTGTAACACACCTGGCTTGTCTTGTAGGCTCAGGCCATCTCAATTCTATATCTCCTGGTGTCCTTGACAGCTATCACATGTTCCTGGCACCTCCAATATTCTGGGGTCTCCATTGCAACTGAGGCTAGTCTCTCCTAGAACCAAATATGAGATGTTCTCATTCTTTGTCTCTCTCCCCTTTATCTTGCAGCTTTCATGACACCAAAACCAGCACCACTAATGAGACTCTTACACATTACCAAATTCAACTTCCAGCTTGAGATGCAGCCTTGGCCCACTCTGAAATTAAGTTTCTGTGTGCTGACACTGAGGAACTACTTCCCAAAAAAAATTCACCTTAATGATGCTGGTCTCTTGTCAATCAAAGCTCATTTTCCATCTCTAGCAAACCAGTATCAGTTCCCTCAAAGCAAAGGTCTGATTTTCACATGTTCTTAATTGATATTCTCAAACAAGCATCCTCAATAAAGTTTTCGCAGCATTATCCTTCAGGTTTTCACAGCAGCTCATCAAGCCCTGAGGACTCGGTGGCTTTTCCAGCCCAAAGCTCAAAAATCCCATAAAGAACATGCAGAGGCTGTAATAGCAATAGTCTGTGATCCTGTTCCTAGTTTGGTTTTTGTTGCTGTGATAAAACGGCATGACCAAAAGCAGTTTTGAAGGGTAGTATTTGGTTTACACCTCAGCATAACTGAGAGATGGAACTCAAGCAGGAACCTTGAGTTAGGAACAGAAGCAGAAGCCATAGAGGAATGATGCTGACTGGCTTGTTTTCCATGGATCACTCTGCTTCCTTTTTTTTTTTTTTTTTAGAAGAAGAAGGACGAAGAAGAAAAGAAGGAGGAGGAAGAAGAAGAAGAAGAAGACAACCCAGGACCATCTGCCTAAGAGGGACCGCATTCCCCCAGTAGGCTGGGCCCTACTGGGTCTATCATTAATTTAAAAAATGCCTCCTATAGGTTTGCCTAGAGGCCAGTCTGATGGAGGCATTTCTCAAGAGCTCTCCAGATAGCTCCAGCTTCCATCAAATTGACAAAAACCCATCACACGCACAAAATGATATCCTATTAGTTACTTCTTCCATCCTTGTGAGCAAATGCCTAATGACAGTAATGTAGGGAGAAGAGGGTGTATTTTGGTTCATGGTATAGGCTTACAATTTTCGAACACCTACTTTATTTAAGCTTCTTAAATGCCTCTACCTCCCTTCCAACCCTTCAACCTTAAGCAGGAGATTAGTAGGGTTGTAGACCTCTTTTAGCTACTTCCTACTGATAAGGGTTGATGGGTTCTATGGGGATTACCAAATTCAGTCAGCAGGATACTAGCAGTTTAGTCAAACAGCAAAGCAGCAGCAGCAGAATGATTCGGTGGAAGTGGCTAGACTCCTCCCAAAAAATGTTCTCCAATGCAAACTGTTGCAAAATGTAAGAGATGCAAAAAAAAAAAAAAAAAAAAAAAAAGCATTGTCTCACTGTCTGTGGGCTTCTGTTTATCTCTTTTCAGACTCCACAGGAGGATGTTTTCCAGCTCACAAAAACCACAGGAGGTAGTTTCCAGCTGATAAGCATCAGGAGACTTTTCATGAGGCCTGTTTTCTCCGGGGACAATCTTCATCAGGGTGGTGGGGGACATTCCCACATCTCACACTTGGGACCACACACACACACACACACACACACACACACAAATTCATATGACACAATTGCACATCCAAAGAAACCAGAAATTTCCACTTCACATGATTTAAGGAGTACAAACTATCAGTACCGCCCAGATTCACACTGGAACTTAGGATGCTGGGGCCATCAGACAGCGCTCCTCACAGCTTAGTGGATCATTAAGCAGATGTACCAGGCCAGGACCAGAAGTGAGTACAATGTTCAAAAGCCAACACCTAGCAGCCAATATCCTCTAACTAACCCCGAAAGGCTTGGTCACCTCCCCAAACAGCAACACAAACTAGACACCAAGCATTCAAACACACGACCTTGGGGGAAGCATAGGTGTATTTCACATTCAGACCTCAACACATAGACTTAAATTCTTCACATGTATTTTCTCATCATTCATCTCCCATTCGGCATCTCTCAGATCTCCAACCAACATATTCATGCATTAAGAATGTTCTTCTTTTCAGTATTCTTCCACATTCCTAATTGTTCAATAATGAGTATGTATAATTATTGATTTTTTAAAGGTATGTTATTAAAGGCTTATCATGGCCAAGAGAATGAATTATGTCCTTATATCATGGTGCCTGTGTTTTAGGGCAATGTTTCTTCTCAAACTTAAGAGTCCAAAACACAACCTGAGTAGCTGTTGGCATTTATTCCTGGGCTGTCCTCCCTGCAGCTGCTGACTCAGGGGGAACTAGCTTAGATGAGGGCCTGCACTCCACAAGATGGTGGGTAATGCTCCTGCTGCAAGCCCCAAGCCTTGCTGTGAGCAACAGCACCTATGATCACTAGAATAATGATTCAAGCTCTTTACAAGGGAGCTGTCACTTAACCTCTTCCCATGCTCGTCATCAGTCCAGCATTTCAATAAATCCTGCGATGCTTTGCAGCTGTCTTCCTACCTGGCTCTCTCACTCATCTGAGAAAAGCTGGAGGGCATTGATGGCATGTCTCAGCGTTAGCTTCATTATTCCAGGAAATGTTTTTAGAATGCAACTGTTTATCTTTGTTCTGGTTTCCCAAGCCATTTAAAGGCAGCAGGCTGCCCTGATTTTCTACACCATAGGGTAGAAGCAGGATTAACACAATAGGATGCTGTCTGATAGTCTCTTCTGCCCTGCCCAGTGAATTTAATTTTCTACAAGCCTAAATGTAATTCTCCTTGGGAGAGTTATATTCAAGAACCTGAATGCTTCAGACCCTCTTGCCACATTACAGCTTTATCTACTGAACGTTAACCATCTCGAGAGACATTGAGTTTATACTCAATTCGTATTTTTAGACATGTGCATGGATGCAATTGTGTTGACAAAATGTCTGAATGCTGAACTCATATTTTTCAGTTTTGATCCAGATATGTGATATTGGTCAAAAATGCCCTAGGGTTAGAAATAAGTAATATTGACTATATTTGTCAACTACTTGAACATGATAATCTGGCAAGATTTATGAAAAAGAATGGAGAATGTTACAACTTTATGCATTTTCATTTTCAACTCTGTCTCTATATCCCCCTTCCGCTACCTGGTGTCATGTCACTGTGGCCTAGCTTTGTTTCTTCCTGTTGTTTGTAATCTTATTTTATTATTGATTGACAGTATCCCATCACGTCAGTGTGACCCTCTCTGGTGTTCAGACTGGAAATCTAACGCCAGTGTTAACCTTCCTCTGCCCTCCCATTTTTCAAGCTCTGTCATTACCTTCTCTATGTGGAGCATCCTGTCACCATCTCATAATAGAAATTCAGCTCATTTGCATATGTATTTACATGTCTTTATTAATAAGAAGACTGAGTGATTAGTGAATGGTATTCAATTCACAAAAGGAATATTGCCATTTAAAAAATATTTCATACTCAAAGCACTGAGATAGATAGACATGAGTAAGAAAAAAGGCATTAATGATGATCTTTATATTATTAAAAGTGTTCTTCTCATAAAGTAATTCAAGTTTCCTATGGGCATTTTAGAGTTTAGAATTTATTACCTTTATAAAATCAGCCTCATTGTCATGACCATTGGTGATTGATGCCATTCTCTCCACTGTAGGGATCTGATGCTGAACAACTGGGTTTTTAAAGTTTACATTTTGTTGGAACAGGAACATCCGCGGGGTAAAACACTGTAAGTTTTTACTCTTTTGGGTTGGAGATTATAATGAGACCACTTTTGCTTCAGAGTAGTCTTGTATATTTCCTTATTTTGTTCCTCTCTCTATTTCTCTTTTTCTGATTTTTCAAGACAGGGTTTTCCTGTGTTTCCTTGGCTGTCCTGGACTCACTCTGTAGACCAGGCTAGCCTCAAACTCCCAGAGATCCACTTGCTTCTGCTTCTCCGAGCGCTGGGATTACAAGAAGTACACCACCCTGCCGGCTTTTTGTTCATCTCTTAACATGATTTTTAGTGATGCTATACCTACATTGTATGAACCTATCATTCATTATTCTTCTGTTCAATAAAATGTTACCTGTTAACAATTTTTGCTTTTGTGAAATATACTATGAGAAATACACTGTGAGAATCACAGTGGCTCATAGTTGTAGGTTTGATGTCCATGAACTGAACAAGTCAATATCAGACCTCAGCTGTACAAATCTACAGGGCTCCAAGTGCAGCATAGTCTACATAAATGATGTTCCCAAGATGCCATACCCAGACTACTGGCCTGGGGACAGAGGTTACAAAGATGTCTACAGCCCTGGATAAAAAATGTCTAAGTTGCCTTCTGGAAAAACTGTCTCGATTTACATTCAGTTTGAGTTACTATATAGGTATCAAAACTAACAATTAGATTATAGCTTTAAATTCAGATTTACTAAGCACAAATGGTACCTAACTGCTGTATTAATTTTGATGCTTGATTACTCATGATAGGAAATGTTTTTTCAATTTCTTATTTATGTTTTTAGTAAAAAAAAAATAATGAGAGTCAGCATAACTACAGCGGAAATTGTTCATGTGGGATCGTATTCTTCTTAATGGCGCTATTATTATTTTATTTTATTTTTTATTTTATTTTATTTTATTTTATTTTATTTATTTTGAGGCAGTGTTTCATGTAGCCAGGCTTTTTGTTACTTTTTTTTTTAATTCTTTTTCCTACCTCCCTATACCATCCTCCCTTCAAACCTCCAACACTAGGCAGGAAAGAGGCTGGGGTGTGGGTGGGGCTGACACTGGCTATGAAGAAAAAAACAACAAAGAGAACACATTTCCTCAAGAATGCTGGGTAGGGGAGGGGCAGGGTTGGTTCTTCAGGCTGGTAATTGCGGAACTCTATAAAGTCCTAGAACCTTCTGAGGAGTCCTCCCAGATGGCAACAGTAATGTCCCTCTCTTGGGGAACTTTACCGTGCTTGTAGGGGACATACTTTTTGTTGTTGGTGGTGTTTGTTTGCTTGGTTTTTTGTTTTGTTTTGTTTAGATTTTTATTTTTGCAATTTATTCACTTTGTATCCCTGTTGTAGCCCCGTCCCTCGTCTCTTCCCAGTCCCTCCCTCTTCCTATCATGTGTACATGTTTTACTTCAGTGATAAAACCTATGTCACTAAAGAAATATGATGATAAAGACGCTATGGAGAGAAGTAGATATGAGTGCAGCTGAAGAATCATAATATCCACATCGGGAGTGTGCACATTTTGTCACTTTTTAGTCATCTATACAACACAAAATGCATATTTTCTTTTTTTATTATTTTACAATTTTTTCACTTTGCATGCAGGTTGTAGGCCCCTCCTTTGTCTCTGCCTGGTGTTACCCTCCCTCCCTCTTCCTCCCCAACCCCTCTCTCCTAGTCCACTAATAGGGGAAGTTCTTTTCCCCTATTGTCTGACCCTAGCCTATTAGGTTCCTTCAGGACTGTCTGGATCCTCTTTCTCTATGGTCTGGCTAGGTCACCCTGCCAGGGATAAGTGATCAAGGAGCACACAACCGAGTTCATGTCAGAGACTGGCTCTTCTACACTTACTAGGGAACCTACCTGGAGAATGAGCTGTCAATGGGCTATATCTGGGCAGGGGGTCTATCTCCTCTCTATGCATGGTCTTTGGTTGATGTATTAGTCTCTGTAGTGGCCCCCTGAACTCAACATTTTTGGCTTTGTTGGTCTCTTTGTGGGATTCCTGTCTCTTCTGGTTCCTTCTATCTCCCCCTTCTTCCATAAGACTCTCTGTGCTCTGTCCAAAGTTTGCCTGTGAGTCTCTGCATCTGCTTTGATCTCCTGCTGGGTAGAGTCTTTTAGAGGAGATCTGTGATAGGCCCCTGTCCTGTTCTCTCTCTTCTACTGCTTAAGGGAGATACATATTTTTAAAGTGGAGTAGATGTTGGTAAATGCGCATGCAGATAGAAATCTCCTGCCGTGGACGAAGCATCTCATAGAGACCCAGTTGTGTAGGTCTTTCTATTCATTTATGAGTTTTGTCTACAAATGTCTTGAATTTTTCTTTCATTTGGAATAATAACTCAAGTTGAATAGAGTTCAGATTGACAGTTTTCTTCAGTCTTTTGGAGATGTTAGCCCAGGTTTTCTTGCAAATGAGAAGACTATAGTCAGTTTAGTGATGGGTTCTTCAGCTCAACCACTGGCATCTATTGCTTCTCAGAGACTTTTGACTGCCCCTCCCTGTGGGGCTTGGGGTGGGATGGATGTAACATTTTCCTGTAATGGTTCTAGATGTGACATTATTTCTTCTTCCCAAGCCTCATGGCCCTCTTAAATTTAAGAAGTGTTTTCCAGATTCAGAAAGAGGCCTTCCCCCCGGGAGCACTGCCCACTTGCCTCTCGACCCTCAGTGAGGTGAGCATCTCCACTATTTCTCTTCTGTGTTCTCCATTCATGTTTCCCTGTCCACTATTGGGGTCACTTTGTTCTTTACCACACTCACTGTTTTTCCTGATGGCTCTCCACCAATATAATCCACCCATCAGTTAAATATAATATACTATATTTTCATCTCCAGAACCTTATGTTGTTATTTTTATGAAGATATATGAGTTACATCATGATATCATGGTGGCTGATATGTCACCAGGCCACAGGCATTTTTTCGTGTCGTTATAATCCGTGGGAAACACTGTCGTGTGCAGCCCATCATTTATCAGAGTGTCACTATAAGAGCACCACCCTGTGCTTCATAGTCATTGCCTTTGAAGATACATCATATATCTACTGCTGATTGGTTAGTTGTTTTGTCACTTATGAAAAGTGTCATCTGGGAAGGGAATCTCAGCTGAGAGATTGCCTCCCCCATAGACTTGCTAGTAATCAAATCTATGAAGGCATTTTTTTTTAAGTTAATGAGTGATATGAGAGGGCCCAGACCATTTGGGCAATGTCACCTCTGGACAGATAGTCCCAGGTTAAAAAAGAAAGCAGGTTGAGCAAGCCACGGGAAGCAAGCCAGTGAGTAATTCTTCCATTGTCTCGTTCTTGCCCTGGCTTCCCTAAGTGATAGACTTTAGTCTGTAAACCAAATAAACCCTTTCTTCCTCCCAGGATGGTTTTGGTCAAAACAGGGAGCAAAACTAGGGCAGTTACTGAGGACGAACATGAATGAGCTCAAGGCCACATTACCCAGGGAAACAACTTCCTTGCTATGCTGGCTGAGGGTTTACTCAATTTTTGATCTGAGTCCTACTTAGTTTTCTGGCTTTAGAGAACTAACTTTACTTTTAGCTAAGTTTAGATGTGCACTTTACTGGAAGTGTCTTAAACACTGCCACAGTCAGCATGTTTAGGTGATGTGTGTGTTGGGAAAGGGCTCTGCCAGCTAGGGAGTTAGTTATATAGCCAGAAGCAGAAGTTGACAGTGTTTTTTAATGTTGACATTGTAATGTTTTACTTCTTCCCTTATTAATATTAATGACTCTTGAAATTCCTGATGAAATAGTTCTGTAAGTCAAAACCAATGGTTAATATGAAATTAATAGTTTAAAAATGGCTTCCATTAATGTAAAAGATTGATTTTTTTTTTTACTAAGCTTTACTTAAACACTCTTGAATAGAGTCTAGAAGTTCAATTTATCTGAAGGGTGTTTAATATGAATAATTTAAAACTCATTTTCCAACTGGAAGGGAAAAGAAACTGATTCTAGTGATTTCCTGAATTCAATAGCTTAGGGGCAAAGCTTAGGAGGGGAAAAAAACAAACAAACAAACCAGTGATAACTGGATGGCTGCATAAGAACAGCGAAAGACAAGCATATTATTGTGAGGGCACACCTAGGCAAACTTCAGACACTAACGCTATACCACCAAGAGTGAGCGTAGGCTTGGCATCCTTGGGATACAGGAACCACAAAGTCATTTAGTTGAGTGCAAGTAATAACAAACCTACCA
Organism: Pachyuromys duprasi; assembly: GCA_028658305.1. Classification (NCBI taxonomy): domain Eukaryota; kingdom Metazoa; phylum Chordata; class Mammalia; order Rodentia; family Muridae; genus Pachyuromys; species Pachyuromys duprasi. The sequence goes on along the minus strand of CM053763.1, from coordinate 75,904,155 downwards.
GGATCTCCACACATATGATACTATCTTGACCTCAGTGGGTTGGTGCCTGGAGTGGAAGAGACATTGAGTTTAGATGCTCCACAGTTAAAAGCCCCATTGAGGGAGAATGATTGCAACAAGCTTCCTTAGATAAGACCTAAGTAGTTCCTGGTTCCCTTAAACATCCGAGCAATTCAAGCAAATAATATGATCCAGCTACTTCCTTCCTCTGTGTGTCATGAGTTCCCCCACCTACTGTTTACAGTACCCAAGGGGAACACTCTGTTGAGGGGCTAATCTTTCTAGCTACAGCTGCGTTGTCCTTTGCACTCAGGGATCTAGGGACTGGAAGCTGCTCTTCAAGACAGGTTTTAAGTTCCCTTTGTGTAAGGGAGAGACTATGTGTAAGGGAATGTTGGCGGGCATCAGTTTCAACTGCTCACGCCTTTGAAAGTGATAGGATTTGATAAAGTCAATACATTGGATAGATAAGCAGTTATTATTGACAAACTTAAAGTGCATTTTTTAGGACACACTGGTACTTTCTTAATTATGTCACGAGTCTGGGTTAAGCCTACAACAAATGTCAGGCTAACATATCTCTTGGCAGGTATTCAGTTTATGGGGTTGGATTACATAGGGTCCCTTAAGGTTTAGAGTTTATCTTCTTGGCTCAGCTATGAAAGAAATGTCTGGCCCTCACTTCTATGTACACAGAAGATCCTTGATGTTTAGGTTTGGTTCTTTGTTGTTGTTTGTTTGTTCTGTTTTGTTTTTTAAATTAGGGTCAAACTGAGGAAGATTCTGGGTAGAACTGTCCCCCTTTGGGATTGCCACCCCCTTGGCTGATTTGGACAAGCTCACTGTGATAGTTCCAAACTGGCTAACTCTTTCACTTGTGGCATCTGTGCTATGTCTGTTGCATTTCCACAGAGAGCCAAGCAAAGTTAGCAATTTTTCTCTGAAGCCTTATAAACTGCCCTGGGTAGCCAAAGAGCTTCTGGTTTTCTGGAAGTGAGATGGAAAACATGCCTTAGGAAACTGACCAGCTGGGCTAGGGCCAGGAAGAAACAACCCATCTGGAAGCAGTGGTGGGAACCGCACAGCTGAGTCTGGACTGAACGCAGCACTTTTCATCTTCATTGACACACCTTAGCAGCAGTCACAAAGAGAAAGCCTGGTTACATCTGTCAGAGAAATGGATCTGTGGAGTCATAGACCAACCCAGTCACATTCGCTGAGATTAGATATGTGAGAAAGGCGCTCAGAGTAGAGAAATGAAATTACTAGCAGATGGACATCTGTCACATAATGGTTGGCTTTCCTTCAAAATACACAGTCAGAGCACAAACATAATGGTTGACTTTTCTTCAAATATATATTCAGTGGACAAAACCACATTGATATGAGGACAGATATACTTCAGTCACCCAGTAAGCAACTAGAGAAAAATGAGAATGGGTACAGCAATCAGAGCTAATAACAATTTTTATTGGTGGTAATGAGAAAAGAAACTCTATACATCCCTAGGCTTGTTCTGGTCACTAAAGCAGGAGAGAAACTTGCCAGACAGAAGACAACGAAAAGGTTGGCTATTGTCACCAACAATCTATTGTTGAGCATAAGTGGACAGGAAACTCACTAGAACCAGGCTCAGGAATTCAGAGAAGCCTTCCCCACCCCTCTGGATTCCTTGAATTCCACTCTAGAAAATGGGCTGCTGTGGATTTTTCAAGGTCAGACATAAAGATCAAAAGGACACAGAATGCTTGGTTCTGCCTGACAGACCCAGCATGAGGGCAGGAAGAGTTACAGACATAGCAAAGGAGCAAGTGTGGTCAGAAGGAAGGGAGGAACTTTCCTGGGTCAAACATGTCAAGTAAGCCTTGAGGACCAAAGCCAGCTGCACAGGGTGATAGGATACTTAGAGCCAGGACCAGCCCAAGGTCATGTGTGTGCTCTGCTTGATCTTCTAGTCTTTTATAAGTGGAAGATAACAGAACAATAAGAGAGTTGCACTTATTTAATTAACAGGGCACTGTATTTAGCATTATATACATATATATATACACATAATTTGTTTTACAATATAGGGCAGAAATCACCATATGTCACTGTATTGTTTAAGCTAACAATTAAAACATCATTTTAGAGAGAGAGAAAATTGACATGGTTACATTCTAGAAGACAAAGTACTTTATACATGAAAGAAGTGTCTCAATAGGGAAGTCCATTCAAGAAGTCTAAAGGTATAGTGCTCTTCTTTGCTTCTTTCACAGTGCTGATGGCATGGTGGTGCACTTATCCACAAGACATTGCATATTCTGAGCCATATGCTTTTCAAAGGACAGTGCTGAATCCACAATACATAGACTAACTTAAAAAGTCACGAAAGGAAGACAGCCGAAATTTGTCAAACAGAAAAAAAAAAAAATCATCCCAAATTTTATTCTGTATGAGACAAGTTTCTTCTGAAAGCCATTAAACTGTCCTATTAAAATCAAAGTATGAGCTCTGTCCCTCATGCTGCCCTAACAAATCACCAGGGCTTTTGTTTCTATCAGACAGAATTCTCAACACATTCTCTGAATCACCAGCTGCACTTACTTCACATAAGATGCAGGGAAACAGCTCAGACCCTTTAGAAGCTTAAAGGCCACAGTGGACAGTGGTGAACATACTTAGAGCTGTGTAGAACACATTTATTAGCAAGTATCTTAGAAACATGAGTATATGTTAAATAAGTTTTCCCACTACTTTTTAACATAAAAAAGCAGGTGTCTCTGTCACCTGCTTAGCTGAGACACAGGCTCCCCCCGGAAGGCACCAGTTGAGACTGACCAAAAGAGCCTTAAGTCTGTGTATGCAAGGGGGCTTGGTAAAGAAACTGCTGGAATGGTTGCTCCGTTAGGGGTGCAGGTTTTTATTGTGGGTAAAACAGAAAACAGCCAGAGGCATCTGGAAGCGTCTAGATCAAAGAGAAAAAGAAACCGACTGGACATAGGCAGGCCTATAAGTGACAGATAAGGGGGCGGTGGTGGAAAATAATGTGGGTTAAAAAGAGAACAGTGGCTGGGGGAGGGAAGCCTGTGTCCTGGAGCAGGCCTGGGAGTTTCCGGTAGGTGAAAAGGGCCAGCATGCTAGTGTGGGAGCTTTGTAAAGAGTGACGGTGGGAGCCTGAGGATAGCATGGACTTCTTATGCTGATAGTTGCCACAGGTGTATGCCAATGGAGGGTCATGTGTCCCTTTTGCCAGAGGCAGGGAAGCTGACTTCTTTTGGTGAACAGAAAGCCCTTTTCACAAGTTCCTAAGGAATGCTGGTTCTTACCTGACTGCTGGCAATCTTTCTGTAATTCAGCATGAGCTCCTTTCTGGATATATGTACTACCTGAGACTTAACATTCTTTACTAGGAAGTGGACAGACACTTGTACAGACAGACAAACCTAAGATTGGTCTACGCATGACAGAGGAAAGTCCTTATGCTTTGCGATGCTGAGATGAAGCTATATGATGCCTGACATTTTCCTTAAAATCCTTCAAGGGTGAGTGTGTGTGTGTGTGGGGGGAATTCATAAGTGTGTTGAAGATGTCTTTGTGGGGCTGCATACACCTCTAATTTCCTAGCCCCTCTTTAGTGGTATCTCCTGAGTGGCTGATGTAGATGTCCCATTTAGCCCTAAGTTCTCCCCCTGGACTCTCATATTTTGACCAGTTGTGAGTCTCTGCTTTAGCCCATACCCACAATAATAAGAAGCTTCTCTGATAAAGGATGAGAGCAGCACTAATCCTTGGATATAAACATGAATTTTTAGAAGGCAGTTTGAAAACATCTCCATTTAACAAAACAGTAGGGTTTCCACACCATGTTGTATAGCCTCCCATGTATGTAATTTTCTAAACTAAAAAGTTTAGTTTAAAAACCAGAAGTCTAAAAGTATACACTGTATAAACAAATTTGAAGCAAAGCAATCAACCACAAAATGAGAATCTAATGTCTTTTTCTTTAGAGAAAGGCAAAAAAAATTTTTTTTTATTTAAAAACTGGATAAGTAATGAATGGGTGTTGAAGACAAAACAAATAAAGCCATCAAAATATCAAAACATGTTAAGCCTCATTAATATACAGAAATGAGTATTTAGACATAAGGCAATCTGCACATGATAATGCACTACATTATGCCAACACCCAGGATCCAAACCAACAAAATCTTATCTCTCACCAAATACTCACTCAAGGTCACCTAGAAAGTTCTGATCATGAAGCCTTCTGTGTTCTCAGAGTCATTCAGCAGAATGTTGAACATCTCCTGGTCAGAGGAAAAAGGGCCATGGGCATATTCACATTATTAAGCAGTTGCTCTAACTTGGTAGTGGCCGCACTCATTGGCCAATATGAATCACATAAACCATATAAACATGAGGGACCAGAAAAAGCAATTCTTCTTTCCATTTGTGATTGGTGGAGGGTGTGGAGTAAATGGACATGATTAAGAAAAACCAACAGTTTCCATAGATAGTAATTTTTTTCTATCAACTGGCAAAAGTCTATAGTCTGACAGAAGCCATTATCATTGAAGAGACAGAAACAGAAACACTTGTCCTTTGCTGGCTGAAAAGGTGATCTGTACAGTGTTTTAGAAAACAAGCTAATACTACTTATTAAAGGTTCCTGAAGTCTTCAGGACAAGAGACTTATAAACACATCTGACAAGAGACCACCAAGGAAAAGAAGACAGAAAGATCGTAAGAGCTACATACAGGTCGGGGAGAAGCAGAGCAAAATGGCATCTTCCGGACACAAAAGAACTACTTCATGCACACTCACAGCAGCTGTGGTGGTCCACGTAAAGCCTGCACAAGATCAAGCTAGTCAACACCCTAGCATGGAGTAGGGAGGGGCTCATGAGTCCCAGTCCTAAAAGCTCAAGTTGAGGAACAGTCAGGGGGTTTTAAGGGTGTGGCCTCTGGTTGACTACGCTTTGTGCAACATACGGAAGCAATTATAGAGATCCACAAATGGTCACAGGGCAGAGAATAAGTGGCAGTGGTGTGCGCAGCCTCAATAGCTACATCCTCATCTACAACCTCATCCCTACGAAGGCTCAGGGAACACTACCACAGAGTGTTTGGAAGGGTTGTAAATTCAGAGGACCGGGGTACTTGGTGCAAAATAGTGTCTTTTGGTCAAGACAGGGAAATTGCACTTATGGTATCTCAAAATGTGGTTGGCTAAACAAGTCCTGCATAATGACAACATTAATCAACACACCAATGTGGGCAGGGAGCCTTTTACAAGATCCTACCCCTAGATGAAGAGCTACAGGCTCTGAGAGAGGGATAATCAGTCTTCAGGAATGAGCTTCCTGACAGGTTGTCTAATCCCAATGGTCAGCCCTAAAAAACGAGTACGTATAAACAACATTAAATGGACTCAATAGGTTGCATAGGTACACGAGTACATGTGTGAGTGTGTCTGTGTATATAACAATAAATACAGAGAAAAAGATCATTAATTCTAAAGGGAATGAGGGGAGATATGAGAGGAAGTCGAAGAGAAGGATGGTGGAAGTGACATTAGTACAGTGCTCAAATATGACATTAAAAAAACAAATGCATAAATAAGGGCACAAAGTTTGGGGAATAGGGAAATAAGAGCAGACCTTGGAGGACCTAAAAGGAGAAATGGAGAGTATGATCAAAATACACGTTTTATGAAATTATCAAAGAATTAGTAAAAACATTTAAAACTAAATTTAAAAAATTGTATGATACTGATGATACTGGTCCTTAGAATGGGAAGAAGATATGTTCAAGGTGAGATTAAAAGTTGTGGTGTTTTGAATGATAATGGCCATTATAGGCTCATATATTTAGTGTTTGGTCCACAGTTGGTAGAACTGCTTGAGAAGGATTAGGAGGTGTGGCCTTGTTGGAGAAAGTGTGTCACTGGAGGTGAACTTTAAGGTTTCAAAAGCCCACAGTAGGTTCAATATCTGTCTGACTGTCTGATTCTCTCTCTCTTTCTCCTACTCGTAAATAAGATATAAATTCTCAGCTGCTTCTCTAGGGCAGTGTTTATGTGCCTGTTGCCATGCTTACCACCACGATGGTCATGCATTTATCTTCTGAAATTCTAAGCAAGCCCCCAGTTAAATGCTTTCTTTAATAAGTTGCCATGGTCATGGAGTCTCTTCAGCTTGGTTTCCAGTTGATGGACCTGTTTGGGAAGAAGTAGGAGGAGTGGCCTTGATGGAAGAGGTATGTTACTAGAGATGGCTTTGATGTTTCAAAAGACTCACTCCATTTTAGTTAGCACTCTCTACCTTGTATTTATGAACCAAGATGTAAGCTCCCAGCTTTTTCTTTGCTCTACCACTGTGGACTCTAACACTCTGAAACAATATTGAAGCCAGATTAAATGCATGTTGCCTTAGCAGTGGTGTTTTATCACAATAGGAAAGTAACTAAAACAAATATTATGTATGTCTACTACTATTACTATTGCTACTACGACTATTCACACACATGCACACACTGATAACTAACACATGAAAAATGAAAGAGATGAAAGAATAATACTCATATTCTAATAAAAACAATCCAAAGAAATAGAACAAAACATGACACAGACCACAGGATTAGCTGTTAAGAACATTATAAAACTATTATAAATATATGCCATATGTCCAATAAAGTAGAGGAAATAGAAGAAAACCCAAAACAAACACTGTCACTGAGATAAAAATCTTGTTATTTGAGATCAAGATGAGCAAAGAACCTTAAAATAGCAGGGCAGAGGTAGGCATAAATTTTCAACTAAGAATTGAGAGAGTCACTATTACCGAAGTTGTTCATAGAAGATTCAAAGTACAAAGAAACATAAACAACTGTTAGTCAATATAACTGGCAAGTTAAATTAAATTAACAAACTCTTTGAGACAAGCAATACCCTAAAGATCACTCAAGATGATGCAGTCAACCTGCTCAGCACCACAGCTCTGAAGCGGCAGAACACACAGCTGGAGACCTCCTTCCACAAAACCAGAGCGCTCAGGCAATCTGTGCCAAAAATGCTTTTCTGAAAAATTCTACCAAACATGTAACTCAGCACTAAGACTACATGATGATTTAAATAGGAATGGTCCCCAAAGGCTCATATATTTGAATAGTTGTTCATTAGGGAGTGGCCCTACTTGACAGGTATTAGGAGGTGTGGCCCTGTTAGAGTAGGTGTGGCCTTGTTGGAAAAAGTGTGTCACTGGGGATGAGCTTTAAAGTTTCAGAAGCTTTAGTCGGGCCCAGTGTCTCTTTCTCTCTTCCTGCTGACTGTGGATCTGGATGTAGAATTCTCAGCTCCTCCAGCACCATGTCATGCCATACTTCCTACCATGCTGATAATGAACCATACCCTTTGAACTGTAACCCAGCACCAATATATAATAAGAGTTGTTGTGGCCATGGTGTCTTCTTAAGACAGACTAATTCTCTATAATACCTTCAAGAAAATACAACATGAAACATTTGCAACTCAAGCAGTAAGGCCATCTATGATCCAAAAAAACATTAAAGGAGAACAAAATAGGTAGATAATATCTATTATGAACAAATTCACCAAAAATATGAAAAGTTTAGCAAGTTAAAAGTTTATCTTAAAAATGGCTTGTTGATTTTAGAGTTGAAAACTAACTCATGTTATTCATCATATTAACATAATTTTAAAAAACTCCTAAGATTGATTTAATACATGTAGAAGGAAGATCTCACAAAAATCCAACATTTATGTATGCTGAAAATTTTCAGCAAAAAAAGATAACTCAACCAGATAAAGGGCATCATGAAACCTGACAGTTAATAGCAGAGTTAACAGACTGCATGCCTTTCATCTAGGATAAGAGCAGTACAAAGATGTCCATTTCTTATCACTATGTATATTTTATACATCTTGGAGTATAAAAAAAGCTGAGAAAGTCTTAGGGAAAAAACTAGTAGGCAGCAGTCTTCCAGGTGACTGTTCTGTTGCAGGCAGTGGTCAGGGAGATTGATCTAATAACAAAATGAATGGGCTGGAAAACAACAGCGTGAGCCTTCCTCCTCGCTCTTGTTTCTCTTCCTTCATTTTCCTGCTCTGCTCTGAAGGAAGCCCAGTCAGACACAGGGTTGAAAACATTTCAGTTTTTTTCTCCTAACTGTAAACAGCTTTCCCTATCTTATTAATCATAGGCAGAAAGATAGGAGTTCAGGGAGGAAACAGGAGATAAGGCTAAAGGAAGCTTAAGATAACATCTCACAGGAAGAAGCCAAAGCATTCCTATAAGAAAATCAGTTCACAGAGTGAGAAGGAGGATGATATAATTTTAAAAAGTAAGAAAAACTCGGAGACAGAGGAAATCTAAGGAAATGAAACCTTTCCTAACATTATATCAAGATGGACATATTTATAAACACAAGCCAGTCTTTCAGTAGAGACTACTGACCTGCCATCCAGTGATTGAGTGATACCACCATTTAAATGTGACGAAGAAGTCAGGAGGCAGAACAGTCTCAGAGTGGATTTGGGGGCTTTAAAAAATTCTCTTTAAGACCCCTGGTTTCATCAGTCCTCTCTGCTACCCTCATACCTCTCCTCCTGATGGCCACCACATGGCTACCATAACAGCAGGCATCACGTGATACTTCCAAATTAGAAATCCAGGCATTAGGGGATGTCAAGATCATTGTATCTCCATCCCCTTTCAGAATGGAAATAGTTTTCCCAAGCACCTCACTGGGATCTTCGTTGTGTCTCAGTCTCCAGGACTATATTGTAGGTTCTCTTCCCGAATAATCATAGACAGAGCAGAAAGCAGAAAGAGGTTGTCCTTGACTAACTAGGGTCAAACATGGATCAACGCCTAGACTTGCTTGTTATCTGAACTAGCATAAGACACCAATAGAAAAGATAAGGGTGAGGAACATGCCAGAGACCTCAGCTGTTGTTCAGAGGAGCCAAAGACTCCATAGAGAGATTACGGTGGAGGGAGAGGAATTTTATGGGGAAATAGTCTCATCTATTTCAATATATACAGCCCAGCTGTGCCTGCTACCACTGAATGTGTGACACTTCACACACTGCTGGTACTCTGTAGAAGTTTTTGGACAACAAACAATAGATGGTAGCAAACTGAGCAATGTTAAACACTTAGAGAACCATACTGATGGGCTGCTGATATGGCTCAGTCAGTAGGGAGCCTGCCTAGCATGCCCAAGGCCCTGGGTTCAACCTCCAACACAGAATCAAACAGAACATCATGGTACCTGCATGTTATACCAGCACTTGGGAGGTGGAATTGGAAGATCAGAAGTGCAAGATCATCTTTAGCTTCATAGCAAGTTCAAGGACAGTCCAGGATTCAGGAGACCTGTGTAAAACAAAGCATGTTGAATTACATGGCTGTCCTGGTCAGACAGAATAGAGCAGTGGTTCTCAACATTCCTAATGCTGTTGCTTTTTAATACAGTTCCTCATTTATGTCCCCCAAAGATAAAATTATTTTAGTTGGCACTTCATAACTGTAATTTTGCTATTGTTATGAATTGTAATGTAAATAGTTTTGAAGACAGAGGTTTACCAAGGGGCCCACGACACATCAGTTGAGAACTGCTGGTTTACACATTTCTTCTTCTGCAAGGTGACATAATAATGTAGCTGGCTGAGCACCACCGGCTGTGCTGATGGAGGCTGAGGTAGCCACACATGGGAATGTACATAACCTAGTAGGAACACAGGTGTTGTAAAGAGAGATGCCTGTGTCCAGCCTGTTGGAGGAATCAGACTTTTGAGACAATGGTCCCACAGGAATTGGAATCTCCTCAGGATCCTCATGCAGCCAGAAGAGAAACTTGTCTCCCAAGGAGAGTGTTCACACAGTTCTGACAACTTGTCAGACAGCCTCCAAGAGAGTCTGGAGCCCAGATAACCATGGCAGATGGGATGATACCTTGACCAGGATTGTTTAGTTATCCATACCTCACACCCTCCATTTAAACTTTGTTCTTCTCAGCATGGCCACACTGAATAAATCTCCATTCTATACTTTGCATTATTTCTTTTCTCTATTGAGTACGTGCTCAATCCTACTTGTTAAGGGTTGCTGGTGCCTGTGCTCTGACCTGAACAACTCTAGTAAGGGGAAGAATGGGCCTAATTCACTCTATTCTACTTTTCCACACAGCTACCAACCCAAGCTGTTTTCTAGTCCCACCATTCAAAATACACCTTGAGAAGCAAGACCAGTCATCTTCAGGATCATGTTCAGAAGAAGGCATTGATGGGCCATCAACCTTCACTCTGCTTCTAGCCAGCTGTGAATCTTGAAAACAATATCAGATCTTTTCTGCGTTCATTTTTCTTCTCTTCTCAAATGGAAGGAAATGGTGAAGCCTAAAGTCAGTGTTGGGTCTAAATGTCCATGGTTAACTTTTGAAGACTCTCCTTGCAGGAGTCTGCGATGCTTTTCTTCAGGGCTGGATGGGAAAGCTGTGCTCTGTTGCCCACCAGGAAAAGGAGGCCAGGGAGTCTGAAGAGACACGTAATGACTTAATAGGCTTTAAAACGGGCAGCTAGGTTTTAATTTTCTCTTACAGCAGATTCCCTGGGGTGAAGTGTACTTTACAGGGGATAATAAGCACACAGGATATTTCAATTGCTGCAGGATATCTTATTTGGGAATCAGGTTTAATTCGCATTCCCGTAGTAGGTTTTACTATTGGAATAAAAGAAAAAGCCCCCAAAGGAATGTTTATAGGGAGTTTAAATCTGTTGGAATGTCAAAAGTATCTAAGAGTTAAGCATCTGTAAATATTTAAATGGGTGAACTCAAGTACTACTAACTGGCAACACTTTTATATTAAACTATTAACAATATGGTCACGTCTAATGGCTCAAATTTTAAAGAAAGTAGGCGTAAATACCTGGTGATACAACTAAGTGGTGGAGAACTTACTTAGCTTGCACAAGACATGGGTTCAACTGCATAGATTTCCCACTGAAGCACACAATATCATGCGTGGCGGCACTGGCTTGTAATCCTAGCACTCTGGAAGCCGAGGTAGGAGTTCAAGGCCACTTTCAGCTACACAGCAAGTTCAAAGCCATCTCTCAAAACAACTTCTTGTTTTTAAAAAACAACCCGCATGTGAAATAGATATTAGGATCATACTGAAGAGGAAAACTTTAATAAGAACCAGGCCACGCAAACTAAGCTCTCTTACCTGAATGTTGAGGATTCTGCTTCCTGAGCCCCAAGCACATACATCATAGCTTTACTTTCCTCGAGCTGGTTTTTCAATGTGCATCAGATGCTTTCTCCGCAGCATCTTAGTTAATATTCTCAGCAGCCCCGAACAGTAGCAATTGTTTTCTCTGTGACACAGCAATGGCAACAGGAATCCTAAGACTTTTGTGTGTGCTGTAAACTTTTTTTTTTTTCCTTCAAATGCCAGAGTAGCCAACCATGCCTGGAGCATAGGCCCTCAACCACTGAGGAACTCATTCTGTTTTAGGGTACTCAGCCCCAAGGAGAGCTTCTTGTTTGCAGCCCAGCCCTTAATGCAGCAGTTTCTGGTAGAGATGGGAACAGAAAAGGAGCTTTATCTCCTGCATCCGATGCTGCCTTCATCTGACACTGCCTTCATCTCGAGGCTACATGCTAAAGTTCTCTTTCCTTATCTTTTTGAAACTGTTTTCAGAAGGCATCTCTTTAGGAATGGATTTTAGGAAGAAGGAGTAAAGCAGAAGGTTTGTTCTTACATTAGCACATGCCATTTTTAATCATCTATCTGGAAGGATCTCCTTAACACCCTCCTAAATGCTTTGTCAAAACCTCAGTAATGTGAGCTAGCTACTGTCTAATTTGTCCTGGCAGAAAAAATGAACCCACTGTTACTGAAAATATGTTTTCTCTCACCAGGTCCTATCCAGGTCACTGAGTGGCTTTTCGCTGGTAGAGGAACTAGAAATTTACCACTACTGAAACATTCTGGGAAGGAGAGAAAAATCATCTTGCTGTCTGTAGCATTTGCAAAATGCAAATCCTAGCCAAATTTCTAGAAGAGGCCATTTCAACACTTTCCATTTCCGCAGTTGCACATCCATCTGATTTTTTTTTTAAGCAAAATGAATGAAGAGAGCATGAAACAGACTGAGCAAACAACTGTGAAAAGCCAATTTGAAGCAGCTTTCGGCTTAGTGACTGAGAAAATGCCACTTTTCTCCAGAGACGTTCTGAATGTAGAGAAACAATGGGTTGTCCCTTACCACACACACAGCTCCCTAACCTAGCAGGGGCTGGGCATGGCCAATTGGGAAGCTGACTAAGGACACAGCATCCACAGGGGTTAGTGGGCATGGCAGGGTTAGAGAGGGGAACACCTCATTGATTCTCTTTCCTTTTCCCACAGAGATGTACAGACCTATCCTGTAAGCTAAGTGTGTGCTTGGACGATGACACGGGAGAAAAGGAGGCTGTCCGTTATTCTTTTGGAAATGAAGACGGGTAACATTCAGGAGCAGGAAAGCCTTCTCACTGCCTGCAATTTGGCAGCACAGCCGGCATGCTGGCTTCCTTTCTACAGATAAGATAACATCCTGCTGGCATCATCCGTGGACAGAGTGGACCGATGTGGGAAAATGAAGACCTCTGGGGGTCACTTTGGTTCTGGTGTTTGTTGGGTGTCCTTTCTTTAGTTAAAACTAAACCTCTTGGTTAGCCTGCTCAGCACCCAAAGGACTTGCATGCTGAGAACATGAGACATCATTCCCTGGACAGATCTCCAGGGAATAAGGGATGGGCAGTTTTAATAAAGAATTCTGACTTGTTGGGTTTTGTCATTGTCCATTCAGAGTAGGAATATCTGGTTATTTGTGATGAACACTTGTGTATATGACAGGAAAGAGTAGTCGTCAATCTTTTTTTAAAATTTGTTACAGTTTATTCACTTTGTATCCCAGCTGTAGCCCCCTCCCTCATCTCCTCCCAATCTTGCCCTCCCTTCCTCTTCTCTTCCCTAGTCCACTTATAGGAGTGGTCCTCCTCCCCTTCCATCCGACCCTAGCCTATCAGGTCCCATCAGGACTATCTGCATTGTCTTCCTCTGTGGCCTGGTAAGGCTGCACCCCCTCAGGGGGAGGTGATCAAAGAGCCAGCCACTGAGTTCGTGTCAGAAATAGTCCCTGTTCCCATTACTAAGGAACCCACTTGGACACTGAGCTGCCATGGGCTACATCTGTGCAGGGATTCTAGGGGTTCTAGGTTTTCTCCATGCATGGTCCTTGCTTGGAGTATCAGTCTCAGAGAAGACCCCTGCACCCAGAATTTTTTGATCTGTTGCTCTCCTTGTGGAGCTCCTGTCCCCTCCAGGTCTTCCTATCTCCTCCTTCTTTCATAAGACTCCCTATACTCTTCCCAAAGTTTGGCTATAAGTCTCAGCATCTGCTTCAATACCCTGCTGGGTAGAGTCCTTCAGAGGCCCTCTGTGGTGGGCTCTTTTCTTGTCTTGTTCTTCTGATGTCTATCCCATTTGCCTTTCTGAGTGAGGATTGATCATCTTATCCAGGGTCCTCCTCCTTGCCTAGCTTCTAGGTGTACAGATTTTAGTATGATTATCCTATATTATATGTCTAACATCCACTTATAAGTGAGTTTATACTATATGTGTCTTTCTGCTTCTGGGACACCTCACTCAGGATGATCCTTTCTAGCTCCCACCATTTGCCTGCAAATTTCATGATGTCACTCTTACACTCGTAGCCAAAACTGCAACATAGGGATGTGACACACCTTTGCCAGCAGAGTTCTTGGTCTAGATGCGTGAAGAACTGAACTGAACACTCATAGAGACTAAAAGCTGGCTGTGGGGGGTGGGGTATGATTTTCTAAGTCCAGGCCAGGGGAGGCAGAGATGGACATGTCCCTCGGCTCCACTGGCTAGTCTGGTTAGCCCACTTGGCAAGTTTCAGGTCAGTGAGGGACCTCATCTCAGAAAACCAAGGTAGACAGCTCCTGAGCAACTGAGGAATGGGACAGGGCTTTGTCTTCTGGCTTCCACATAGGAATGGGTACATACATACATATGAAAAACATGAAGTAATAATATGAGCATATATTTAATTTGTTTATAGACTTTAAAAATAAACTTGATTATAAAAAACTTGAAATAAACTAAAAAATAAAACCTTCTGAAAAGAAAACAAAATCCAGAGTCCCAGTCCCTCACATTGATGATCTCGATTAGAGGTGATTATATTTGAGGTTTCTACAGATGCCTCAGGGGAAAATTCAAACCAAAGGAGGTATGTTCAGTTATTCATCAAGTGTTCCATCCTTAGATGAGTTTTAACCTTCCTTCCTTCTTTTTTTTTTTTTTCTCTCCCAAAGTTAGATTTTATGGAGACTCTGAATTTTGGAGCTGGCTGGCTGATACTGTGTCTCAGATTTATAATTTCTAATTAGAACTTCACATCAGTCCCAGAACTGCAAGCAGCAAGCTCATGCCACAACACTTCATCATGAGGATCTGTTTTGACAGTTTTAGAACACGGAGCCTGGTGCTGAGATAGGATTGCTTGGTGAGAGATTTGCAATGAAGGAGACATGCCTCAGGAGGACTTTTTAAATGAGTTGCTAACGGGCCAGGCTGCTAGGGGACAGGGAGAGAAAGAGCTTGGTATCAAAACAGTAGATGTGTAGTTTGCAGGCTGCTTCTCTGAGTTCTGCCTTGCACAGGGTAGCTATTCCTCTCTGTCCAATCATGCTTTGTAGCTCCAGTCACTGGCTTTCTTAGAGTTCGGGTGAGGGGAGGGGATCAATTTGATTGCAAATATGAGTTTGTTTTTTTAACTAATTATCTGATCAAGGATGTGATGGGTTCCATAGGAGCACCTTGCCTACTGTAGGCCTGCATTATGTGATTTTTTTTCCCCTGAGGCATGAACAGTCAAATGCCTAATCACCTCATAAAAGGCATCAACAGCAGAAACAAACAATGGGTCCCATGCAGACTTAGCTTAGTGGCCTAGTGAATTTACCTGGGGTTACTTATTGGAGGGCAAATGGCTGACCCACTGAAAAAGAGTCTCCCTTTCCCAAACAATCCTTGGAAGGGGATGGGGCCTTGTGTGATACCCTTGGGGAAGGAAAATCACCTTGTTAGTTTAGTAACAAGGTCTGAAATCAGTTTTGTTTAGGACAGAACAGAGGGACGGGAAGCCCTTCTCCTGTTTAGATTAAACGCACAAATGGGAAAGGGGCTGCTCTTCAGTATTCACAGCCCTGAAGTTCCTCATGTTTCCATTGGAATTCTGCCCCAGGAAGAATATAGAAACCTCCCGTGTAGTCCTTGCTACTCACTGGATGAGCATTACCATAAGTGGAGCAAACATTCTCAGAGGTCGCTGGACCTCCTGCTGGGTTGAGCCTTTCTTGATACCTGTGGTGTCATTTTAATATTCAATTGTATGTATTGAGAGGAGCTTTCCACACTCCTCACCTAATGTAATAGTCAGAACAGCCTAGGCTATCACATGCTAACAAACAGGACATTGTTAGCAGCACACATCAGGAAAGGATTATGTCCTTTCTTGAGAGTCTCTGGACAAGAATATAAAAGGAAATCGGACATACTACTATATGTCTGTAAATGTAACTTTTCTCCTGTTTCAGTTGTTGTCTTGGGGGCTCACTGCCTCTGTCAGCTGACCTAGGCCTAGACCTGGAGGCTTCTGGCCTCTGTACACTCTAACCAATGTTTTCAGCCTCTGAGACTTAATGCTGAATAATCTCATGCTTTCTTGTTCTTACTGAGCTCTGGCTAGCTGGTTCAACTTAGCTGTTCTGGCTCAAACTCCTCTCCCAGCTGATTTATTCAAGCTGGCTTTTCTCTCAGTCCCGGAATTGTTCTGCTTGGCCTCAAACTAATTCCAGCAATCTGCTCTAATCTCCTGGCTCCTTCTCATTTTCTGGCTCATTCCATCTTCACCTGAATGAATTCTCTCTCTCTCTGCAACCTGTCTGTTACTGTCCTGGGAAAGTGCATCCTTGCTCTCTCTCTGCATTGCCCTTGAAGCAGCTCCCTTTCCGTTCTCTACTTGTGAGAATTGCGCATATCTATCAACTTTCTCTGATTTGTTACTGTTTCTGCCACTCAAGTAGACATCACTTTCAAACATGGGTGCTTCCTTCTACAAAATAACTTTACTTTCAATGTTTGGGATTAAAGGCATGTACCACGAAACCTGGACCTAAGCTTTTCTTTATCTGAAACTTGATTTATACCAGGCTGGCCTTGAACTCAGATCTGCTTGCTTCTGTCTCCTGGATTAAAGGCATGTTTGTTTTCCAGCCGGATCACAGACCTAGAAGATCTTTGGACGTGCTCTCTTGCCAGAACATCCAGGTTCTGAATTAACATTCCTCTACATGTGTCTACATATTTCATGGTTTTCTAAACCAAGGGAAACAACCTATTAAATGAAGTATATTATTTTATCTTGAAAAATATTCCTGTTTACTTGTCTGGGAAACCATGTTTTTATTTAGAATTCTGATATCGTTTGAAGGTTTGATAGTACATGCTGGGATAGATAAGAGCAACTTTTAGCCTGTCTTACTTCTACACATCCTGCCATGTATTCCCAAGTCCTGTGGGCATGGCCTCAGCCAAGTCTGTAGAGGAGGTGTCTAAGTTAGGCATGTTGGGGCTGGAAGCAGACAGTAGGACATTTGGGCAAAGGAGGTCCCTGCTAACCAAATGGTAAGTAAGCATGCAAATACAGAATCCAAGGATAATGATGATTGACAGTGTTTGTTTGAGCTTTTATTTCTTGTCAAGAACTTGTGACAGAAGTTAACACTGGAAGAATTGAGACTTGAGCTATAATTTTTCTGTGGTGGTTGGAAAGGAGAATGTTCCCCATAAGCTCAGGTGTTTGAACACTTGGACTCCAGCTGGTGGCGCTGTTTAGAGGGGTTATGAGGAGGTGCAGCCTTGCTGGAGGAAGAACACCACTGAGGACAGGCTTTGAGAGTTTCAAACTTGCCTCTCTCTCAGTTCTTTTTCTGATTTGTGCTTGTGGCTGAGATATGGCCTCTCAGCTTCCTGCTCCAGCTGCCATGTTTGCTGCCATCCTTCCCAACCCAGTCCTCTCCCTGGGACTACACATCAGAATAAATTCTCTACTCCTTAAGTTGCCTTTGGTCACACATTTTATGAAAATAACACCTTCCTTCCACCTTAGGACAAAGGCACCCAGAATTAAGAAATTATTTCTCTTGAACCACTCCTCAGAGAAGAGACAATTTCTTTTGTTCTCTTGTCGATATGCCTCTGGATAAGAGGAAGGGAGAGCAATCAGCTCAGGCCTTCCCACTCACACTGCTGCCGTCTCCTCTCTGACTGTTTCCTGGTGAGCGCTATGCAACCCACTGCCCCGAGTGTATCTACAGTCCTTAGCTCACTTGGTCATCTTGGCATCAGAAGAGTGAATGGAGAGTTCAGCTGGACTTTTGTTTTCAGAAAAGGAAACCAAAACCGATGGCTGTAGAGGGGACAGAGAACAAAGTAAAACAAACAAACAAACAAACAAAATGAAACAACAACAACAAAACATGGTACCTGGGAGTCCAGTGTATCTTCTAACTGCCAGGTGCTTCAGCCTGTAGCCATCTCATAGTCAAGGCTGAGTTCCTTATATTCTTGAGGATAAGCCAGTAGGAGGTGTGAGCCATTCTGCCCAAGCTTGCAGTCCCTAAAACCCACGCATTGTTTTCTGAAACTGTTTGAGTATTCCTGCCAGGAGCTTCTCTGTTTCATTTCATTTTAGGTATATTTTTAAAAATTTGATGATGTCACATGTCTTTGCTGTTTTATTTGTTTGTTTGTTTGCTTGTCTGCTGTGCTGGGGACCAAACCCCAGCCACAGGTTTCTCAGGCAAGAGCTGTAATGCAGTGGTACAGCCTCAGCCTTGGGTCCATTGGGCCAAAGATGTGGACACTCGCTTCACTAGACCAGTGGCTCTCAGGATAAGGAAACTAATCTGAGGCATGCTTGTCTGTCTTAGGGCTTTATTGCTGTGAAGAGACACTATGACCTAGGCAACTTTTAGAAAGAAAAATATTTGTTTGGGGCTGATTTACCGTTTTAGAGGTTTAGTTCATCATCATCACCGTGGGAAGCATGGCAGCATGCAGACAGACATGGTGCTGGAGGAGCTGAGAGTTCTACGTCTTGATCTGCAGGCAGCAGAAGGGGACTGTGTTCCATACTGGGCATGGCTGGAACACATATAAGACCTCAAAGCCAGCCTCCCCAATGACACACTTCTTTAAACAAGGCTACACCTACTTCAGTAAGGCCACACCTCCTGATAGTGCCACTTCCTGTGGGTGAAACATGGGGATGGTACCTATTCAAACCACCACACTATTTTACTAGCAATCAGAGCACTTGCAACATGGGCATTTCCACTAGAGAAAAAGGAAAGAAAACATGGATGAGAAGAAGAGAGGAGACACTGTGCATTTTACAGTCACATTTCCTTTTATCTCTGCTTATCATTTGGGAATATTCCAGTGAATGACCTATAGGTCAGGAGTCATGGTAACAGTTCTGCTCGAATGTCATAAAATTCTCCCATCAAACTGTATGATTGCAGTGGTCCTTCTTCCACACGGGAGAAGGCTAAAGCTTAGAGAGGTTAATTAACAAGGTGTAGGTCGCACAAATGACAAGTGGCTTCATTGGGATTCAAATCAGCTTACTCCTAAGGCCACATCCTTAATCAGACACCGACCTACACATCTGAGCAGATTCACAACAACACAGCATGTACCTTGCTGAGGTGATATGAAAATGCAAAGAGATAAATCCATGAAGATGTTGCAGGAACCATAAGCCCACCTGCAGAGGATTGCGGCAGTTATTTTTCTTGGTCTTACCCAGAGCTAGCTCTAGTCTCCTCAGTGGCCAGATCTACATTAATCTTATAATTCATCCTTAAAGCACAAACATCTTGCTTGCAAGCTTTCCTCATAGCCAAAGGGAAGCTGAAAATATGCCTTTTGTGAACAAGCCTTAACACCTGCTGCCGAAGGGCACCGAATCATCCGAATCATCAGAGAGGTGTAGATTCACATACAAAAGACAGAGATTAATTTGGACATTGTTCTCCTGCCTAAACCAGGCATAAGGAGGCAAGCAACCCAGGGAAGGTAATCATGCTGAGAGTAAAGGCACTTATTACAAAAGATTACCATGTAATTATGCACAACTTCCCTGGAGTGTGTAGCCCGGGGCTAGTCTTAGTAGGTACCCCTTTCTTAAGAAGTGTTAGGAGACTGAAACCCTTCAGGAAGTTATCAGGCACCTGTCAGTGTCTTATGGCTGGGTTATTGCCACCTGTGCCTGTCTCACACACGTAATGAAATCTTCCGGGGTTACAGTTTAGGTACAGAACAGCTGAGCTGGGGGAGCTCACCCAGATCCCCCTAACTACATCCTTTTAAAACATAGCACATTTGAAACACTTTTAAATTGAAAACTTTACTTTAAAAAAAACAATCAAAGAATTAATTTTAAAATGTTTTAAAGTGCACTTTTTACAAGTGGAAGATTTGATGTACCGAACTAGATTCTTGCTTAGTTTAGGGGAGGGTTCATGGATTTCTCATAGTCTTACTATGTCCCAGACTGGCCTTGAAGTGTGAACCTCCTGCCTTACATTCCAAATCCAGTGATTATAGGTGGGTATCATCACATATGGCTTCTGATTTATCAAGCAAAACCAAGTTAATTTGTTGTGTGTAGGGTGTGACATTATTTTCATTTGTTTGTTTGTTTGATTGGTAGGTTCACCTCTAGACTGGTTTTCAGGCTGTGAGATGGTCCATCAAAGATAGGTAATGATACTTCACTGGGAAATGTAAGCAGTCTTGACAAGTCTGGGGAGAGGTACAGACAGGTCCAGAAGGGTGTGCTTGTCTACGAGGTTAATCAGCTTCTCTTGTGCTCATCCTGGCTCCACATTGATCTTGGTGACAGTTCCTCTTGTGCTTGTTGAAGATGTAGCAAGAGCTATAAACCTTGCTGCAAAGGAGTTCCTCCCATGCTCATTCTGCCTTCACATTTATCTTGCTGGCAGCAGCTACGAATGTGAAAGCCTGGAAGCCTGGGGATGGGAATTGTGTTGACCTGCTCCGGACCTGTAAACAAGCTACTCTATGCAACTGCTTGACTGGAGTGCGTGGAACGCTGCAGAGCACTTGCTCAGGCACAGTGAGCGGCAAGCCTCCCAGGGGACTACAGGCTCCATTATAATGGATGGAGAGAGCAGAAAGACCTACAATCATACCAGCAGCATCTTTCAGATTGCCTGATCCCAGTGTCGCTATAACTACTGATTGTATGATCGTTATATGATGAACACACTCTGTGTACTGTCTCATTTCATTCTCTTTAAACCTGTGCAAGGTAGTCTCTATGGATGAGGAAGTTGAGATTAAGTCACTTGGCTGGTCACCAAACAGCAGGCTCCATATTGGAACCCTAAGTCTAATCCAATCTTTGATTCCCCCAAAGAAAACATGGGTTCAGGGAACACAAGAGATCAGGAAAGCTGACGATAAACCAATCACCCTAAACATCTTCAGTCTTCATCCTCAGAAAATTTCCTCAGAGATGGACATGATACCTTTGCTAGCCTGTACCTCTGTTTTCTTTTAAGTTACATCCACCGCAAGGAAGATCGAAAGGCATCAGACGCATCAATGGGTTCCTCCCCCTTGAGTCCCATACTTTGATTCTTTAACTACTAAGTTAATTATTGTTATGGACACTTGGGGACAAATGTTTTGGAACTATTACCGTGGAAAGCTTTAGAGAGAGTTTCCAGTCTCACAAGCAAATGTAACTGAATAGTGTGAAGAAGGAACCCATTTGTCTCTCTGGAAAAGCTAATATTAAAATCATCCCTGTCCACATTCCTGTCAACTGTACCTACACAGCCGGCTGGAGGCATGCCTGAAGGTGATCTACTCCACTGTAGTCTGGTTTCTAGACACGGTTACTCAGGAGATTGAACAGGTGTGTCTTTCCAGGAGCAACAGTACTTTGGAAAATAGATGTTGAAAGATAGGGCATTATTTAGTAAGGATATAGACTCAATTCTTTTTGTCTGTGTCACAGTTGGCTCAGATCTCCTCAATGCATCTAAACCTATACACTGTATTTTCTTTTCCAAAGTGGCTTTGGTGGGCTAAAGAGAGTCTGTCCAAAATTCATATCTCTGCAGAACCCTAAATGGGATCTTATGTGCAAATAAGGTATTTGTAGCTAAAATGAGTAAAGACGAAGCAGCGCTGGAATAGCATAAGGCTGGGGTGCAGTGGCTGGTTCCTCATAAGAACAGGAAAGGATGTGCACAGATGTGCAAGGGAAGGCCAGGCAACAACAGAAGCAGGGACAAAGCTTTGTAGGGCAGTGGAGCAGGAGGCTTCCCTCAGACACTCCCCCTCAGGGGACTGGGTTACTATTGTTTTCAGTCTCCTGGCTTGTGGTGTTTCCTACAGTATCTGCAGAGCACCTATGTCCACACTAATTTTTATTGAAGTCTTCTGACTCAGCTCTCCCTCAGGCACCTCCTCATCCCATCTCTGTCAACAGAGTTGTCCTCTTCAAGTGTGGATAAACCTCTCTACACTCTGACACTTAAAAGTTCTGCTTTCCAGGTTTTTATACAAGAATATTTCTTAGTGACTTAACTATCAGGAAACATGGCAATGACCAAATACTGCAAAACAGCTGAATACATCATAATACATGCACACAACTGAACATCATGTGATTAAAATTATTTCTTTGTATCCCAGAAGCAGAAAGACACACCTGGTATATACACACTTATAAGTGGATATTAGATATATAATATAGGATAATCATACTAAAATCTGTACACCTAAAGAAGCTAAGCAAGAAGGAGGACCCTGGGTATGATGATCAATCCTCACTCAGAAAGGCAAATGGGATAGACATCAGAAGAGGGAGAAAACAAGGAACAAGACAGGAGCCTACCACAGAGGGCCTCTGAAGGACTCTACCCAGCAGGGTATTGAAGCAGATGCTGAGACTCATAGCCAAACTTTGGGCAGAGCGCAGGAAATCTTATGAAAGAAGGGGGAGATAGAAAGACCAGGAGGGGAAAGGAGTTCCACAAGGAGAGCAACAGTTAAAAAAAATTCTGGGTGCAGGGGTCTTTTCTGAGACTGATACTCCAAGCAAGGACCATGCATGGAGATAACCTAGAACCCCTAGAATCCCTGCACAGATGTAGCCCATGGCAGCTCAGTGTCCAAGTGGGTTCCCTAGTAATGGGAACAGGGGCTGCTTCTGACATGAACTCAGTGGCTGGCTCTTTGATCACCTCTCCCTGAGGGTGGCAGGCAGCCTTACCAGGCCACGGAGAAAGACAATGCAGACAGTCCTGATGAGACCTGATAGGCTAGGGTGAAAGGGAAGGGGAGGAGGACCTCTCCTATCAGTGGACTTGGTGAGGGACATGGGAGGAGATGAGGGAGGGTGGGATTGGGAGGGGATGAGGGAGAGGGCTACAGCTGGGATACAAAGTGAATAAACTGTAATTTATTAAATAAATAAATTTTAAAAATGTCTTTGAACTAGCAACTTGTGGAAAGAACTGGTACATAGTAAGATGGGACAAGCAACTCCATGTAGTATGATTCTTATTGTTTTATATATACATTTGTAAGGAAAAATTTCATAATTTAAGCTATCTCTGAAAGCTATAATGTGAATGTTTATCTAATTTTTGTGTATGCCCACAATTCTATAAATAATCATGTTGTGCTCACAATAAGCAAAACAATTTATCTTATTCAGCTATCCAAGAGTCCTTTGATACTGCAGCTTCTAGGCTACCTTGCACTGCAACTCATAGAATTATCCAGATCCTGAGCCCTGGAATCTACAAACGCTCTACTTCCCTGCCAAATTTGAATATGGGATTAAGTTAAAGAAATGGTGCAGTTATGCTAACATTTTTATGTGGGTGTCATGAAGAACCGCACAGCATGGGAAGTTTCTAAAAGGTGGAAGAAACAGAGGATTCTTCTCGTAGCCCTTGGCATTATAAGAGAATGCATTTGTGTTATTCTGAGGCACTAACTTTGCAATGATTTGTAGCAGGTGCCCCAAACCGGTAAAAAAATGAACGCTTGCACACAAAGTCCTTAAAATACGATTTACTCTGGTGTTTTCTTCCTATCACCATGGGATGAATTGTGTCCACAAGAAGTGTGAGGTGGTGTCTAGTCTCCAGCACCTAGAGAGAGCAGTAGAGTTTTTGCAGAAGCAAACAAGTTAAAACGGGTTCCTTTTATGACTGGAATCTATAAGAGGGGAAGGCCGAGATGTAGGCATAGACATACAGAGAGAGGATGTTGTGATGAGACAGGCGGAAGTTTCCGCAAAGGTGGGAGAGATCTGAGTGAGGTTGCCACAAGCCCAGAGACACCCGGGGCCGCTGGAGTGAGGGAGGTCCTTTCCCTCCTGGTGTCAGAGAGAACAGGTCTTTGGTGATTCTTTAGTTTTGGATTTCTAGCCTTCAGAACACCTCCTAAACTAAGTACATTAGTACTCTAAACATCGTTCTGTTTAGAAACAGTTCTCTATCTATTTATCCTGAATGATATTAGCCTCCACAGCTTGAAGGCCCATCCAGACACATCCAGTTGATTTATCATTCCCAGAACACAGGGAAGAAACTCTTGGTGGGAATGTTCACCTCTTAACTGCCATCTCCTCCTTCCAGTGCTCTTCACATTCCAACGCCCAGCTTCAGTCAGCTCTGGTGACATTCCTTTTCTTCAGAGAGCCACTTGTTCTCCGTTGTCTGGTAATAGCATGCTCTTTATTAGTCCCAATTAGAGAACAAATCATATTGTATCCTATCGTAAGAGCAATTTCTGTGTCTCCCTCACCTTTGCCATTAACTGAATTGCAAATTCCTTAGAGACTATTAGGGAAAATCAATTCTTTCCTCTTTGGGGGGATAGTTCTTCTTCCTGTTCTTCCTCCTCCTCCTCCTTCTTCCAGACAGGGCTTCTCTGTGTAGCCTGGGCTTGCTTTGTAGATCAGGCTGGCCTTGAACTCACAGAGATCTGCCTGCATTAACTTCAGAAGTCTAAACTCTAAAAGCTTACAGACTTGTCATAAAAAATTTTACTTCTCTTGTGGTGTTCTGAATGAAAATGGCAGCACAGTCCATAGGGAGTGGCACCATTAGGAGGTGTGGCCTTGTTGGAGTAGGTGTGGCTTTGTTGGAGGAAGTGTGTCACTGGAGGTGGACTTCGAGGTCTCAGATGATCAAGTCAGGCCCAGTGTTACTTTCTATTCCTGCTGCCTGTGGATCCAGCTGTAGAACTCTCAGCTACTTCTCCAGCACAGTGTCTGCCTGCCTGCTGCCGAGCTTCCTGCCACTGTGATAATAACCTAAACTTCTGAGCTGTAAGCCAACCTCAATTAAATGTTTTCCTATATAAGAGTTGTCATGGTCATAATGTCCCTTCACAGCAATAGAAACCCTAACTAAGACAGTCATGAAGTTCTAATTGTAGTCATTTATTACTTATTCTTGCCAGCACATTTTGAGAACTGTCATCAAGATATCTTGGCACCGTGCAAATGCCACAGAGTATACTTGCAAAAAGGTAGGTGGTCCAGCCTACTTCATGCTCGGGCTTATGGTATAGCCTAGGCTATAATTTGTAGCTCCTTAGCTAAAAACTATAAAGAACATTATTATACTGAACATTGTAGCCAATTCTACTACTGTGCTAAGCATATTTGGCATTAAACACACCCAAATTCAGAAAACATACAGTAAGCATTAGCATATGAAACTAAATATGACATGTCTACACAAGCGTTTACCATGAATGGGGCTTCTCTTCATGGGTCAGTGTGTAGGTGGGAATGCAGATAAAGGCCTTGGTCATCTGTGATTCCTTTGTAAAAAGCATTGAATAAAATACAAATTTGAAGCTATGAAAAAAATTTTTGGGAGCATCATTATAGTAAAAGGTTTTCTCTGTGTTTATAGTTTTTTTTTCTTTTTAGGTTCTTTATAATGAAAACCAAGACACATGGGCTAGGGGTATAGCTCTGCTAAGTAGGTAGACTGCTTGCCTGGCATGCACAAAGCCCTGAGCCTGATTCCCAGCATCACACAAAAGTGGGCATGTTGGAACACCTCCCCAGTAATCCCAGCACTCAGTAGATAGAAGCAACATCATCAGAAGTTCAAGACTATCCTTAGCAAGTTCAAGAGAGAGTCACAGAGAGAGACAGAGAGACAGACACAGAGAAGACAGAGAGACAGACAGAGACAGAGAGACAGAAAGAAAGGCAGTGAGAGACAAAGAGATAGAGAAATATTAGGGACTGATTAGTCCAACCTGGTCACCTCGCATGTTGGAGAGGCAGAGACCACCTTATCCATCCAAGTACAAAAATCTAGACACTTCACCCAGGGTTAAAGGCCTGGAAGCTCCCCAGAGAGTCATTACTAGAGTCTGATGCCAGTCAATGATGGCAGCAGTCCCATCACACCCAATCAGGAAGAAAAGAGGTGTGTACCTACAAGCATGCTGCCCTCTTCTGGCTTCTATACGGCTCTCTGCTCTGCTCACTGAATGGTGCTGCCCATATTCAGAGGAATTCTTCCCCAGTCGCTATATCATATGTCAGTCCTCCCTGGCTATGTGCCCACACGCCCTCATATGTATGACCCATCATTCTTAGACACTTGTTGATCCACTGCCATTTTCAGTCAAGACCACGCACCACAGCTGGGTATGAAGGGTGGTATCTGGAGGGTAAAGCAGCCCTTCGATATTGGCATGAACACCGCTGATGTATGGTATGCAGCACTAGCACTGGATAGGAATACCTGGAAAAGCAGTCTGTTTCTCAAACAGTGTGGCTCCATCTTACCAGCAGGGCGGTTAAGAAGGGTGGCCTATACTAGGAGCTATGTCCTCCATGTCTTCTCTTGTTCCTGCCTGTCACAAGTCATGTCATCATAATGATCGCTTGACATCTGCTGCGGCTGCTGTTTCTCTTCCTCCTGTCAACTTCCTCCTTCCATTTTGAGGCAGGGCCTCGCTATGTATCCCTGGCTGGCCTGGAACTGGATGTGTAGGCCAGGGTATCCTTGAACTCACAGAGGTAAGTCTGTCTCTGCCTTCCAAGCACTGGAATTAAAGATGAATGACACCACACCCAGACTGCATGTACTTCTCAAAGGCTCTAGGATCCTTATTGTACACAAAGGTCTTCCATTTGTAACCCTATCACTGGCCACTTTGGATGGTTTTCCTATCTATGAGAGCCTTGGATCCTATCATTGAGTTATCCTTTTATGAATGAGTAAAGTTCTTTTAGACATAGGTTAGACATAGACATAGACATAGATTAGAGAAGTTTTAGTCTATGAAAGACCTATTCTGGCAATTAAATTTTTATATGACCAATATTGCCCCCAAATTTTCCAAAGACTCAACACTCATTTTCACATTATAAAATGAAAAATGACTTGAATTATTTAAACCACCTAGATATCAACATCATTGTTGGGTCCACCATTGCTTCAATATTGCAAGCAATGTTTTTGCTTTAGCCATAAGTGTCTTGGTGCTTACAGAAATACTGTCCTGCACCAGGTCTCCAACCCAGACTCTCATACCTCATATGAGCATTTGTTGGTGTGTGTGTGTGTGTGTGTGTGTGTGTGTGCATGCATGCACATGCAGGCCAGAGCTTTATGGTAGGTGTCTTCCTCAATCACTCTTCACCTTACTTTTGAAACAGATTCTCTCTTTGAACCTGGAGCTCAGTGATTTGATTTGGGTACACTTGCCCCAGAAATCCCTCAACACCAGCCAATGACATAAGGCAGTCACATCAGTGTGGGGTACTGTGAACTGCACCTGATTACACCCACAGTACTTCTGACTGGCAGTGCAGTAGGATTACCCCAAAGCATCACAACTGTAATACCCTTTTCTATGACACTATGGTGTCACTAGAGGATGTGCATTTTTTCAGCTACATTATAATTTTATGAGATTGTTGGGTGAAACACCATTATACTTCATGACTATATTTTAATAAATAGTATTATAATTTTGTTTCTTTTTAGCAAATGTATGCTAACATAGGGGAACAGAAACAATTTAAAACGGAAACAATGTTTCACTCAACACTGACAGAACTAAACCATTGCAAAATACCTTTAAACTTTCAAATGTTGCAACATTCATCTCTCTGAGATAAACTGCATTGGGGCTTTTGGTACAACATGTTTGTAAATACAAATGCTTATGTGTGGTTCAGCCTGTTTATTACAAAATTCAGTTTGGCTTTCATTTGATTTGGTCACAGGTATCTATCTATCTATCTATCTATCTATCTATCTATCTATCCATCCATCCACACATACACATACACACATATATCTCACTGTGTCCCTCAATCACTCTTGACATTATTTTAATATTATATATATATATATATATATGCCCTTGCCTAAGGCTGCATGGTAGAAACCCCTGTTTTGGCCCTTGTCTGTGATACTCCATCCAATGATTAGGAGCCCATGGGAATGTACCATTGAACACTTTGCTCTTAAGTCCACTGCTCCTCATTCCAGGATTGTAAATTTCTTCTACAACAGCCACAAGGCCCGTTTTGAGTTCCACATGTAATCAGACAAGCAGTATCTAGGTGAGAAAACCCCCATGGGCAGACAATATTGCTTCTTGCTGTTATGTTTCTAAACCTAAGAGGTGGTTAGTGGCAGCCGTTTCTGTGTTGCTGGACTGAACTTCACCTGTGGTCCAGAGTTTTTCCCGGAAGAGGTGAGGTAGTTGCAGAGCAGGTGCAGGAGACCGCTTTTTCAGGTTGCTATCTTGAGATGCACAACACCCAGGATCTCAAACCTGACCTTTTGTATCATTAGGACATCAAGGTCGGAAGACAGAATCTATGGGCATCCAATGGCTTCTTGGTAATGCATCTAGGCATCTGGATTACAGCCTTGTATTTATAGTCTCACCATGGACACCAAAAACATTCAAGGTGATGAATATGGTTTTCAAGAGCCATTTTTCCACTAAAAGTTTTTTTTCTCCGTGAAGAGTTGAGTGCATAGGAACTACCTCCATGCATAATGTATGACAGGAAATGAAGTCTGCAGCCTGGAGACCCCACAATCTTCGAGAGGTTTTTCATCTAGTCCCCACAATGACACGGAAGGGAGGGGCTCTGGAAAAACCAAGATTCAGTGACATTAAGTAATTTGTTCCAGGCCACAAAACTAGAGCTTCAGTTTGCTTTAGTTGCACAATAATCTGCCTTAAATTGAAAGTGACTTAAAATAGCAATGATTTATTTATTTATTTTTCTTCTCTGGAGAGTTGGGCTCGGTGGCTTCCCTGCCTGTCCTCTGGCTGGGTGGGCAACTGAGGTCTGTTGGAGATGGGGGTGGGAGGGAAGGTTCCCAGTGCCCCTCACTTGTGCTCAGCCTGCTCCTACTAGAGCTGAGAATGAATGTGTTCCCCAATTTTGTCTTTCCTGCCCAGCACCGTGCATCCTTGCCATTTTAAATCTAGCCTCCCCCTTCTCCTCCTGTCATTTGGCTCACGGCCCACCACCTGGCGGCCTTTAACAATATACACTCAGTTCACTTACATGTATTGTAACCCTGAATGGTCACTTAACCTAAGTCTCTGCTCCCCATTTACAAAATGAGGGTACAGCACAGATCACATCAGGATGCTCCGAAGTTCCAGCAGCAATGCAAGAGTCTTTAGCTACAGCTTGGCCCTTGGTCAATGTTAAATGATTGCATAATCCACACGATATTACCTACATGCATATGATCTCAGGACTACCCACCTGTTATCGGATAACCAATTGTATTTATATATTTAGGAATATGAATATAGATTTCTATCTTTGTCTGTCCACCTAGCTATCTATCTAGAGAGAGCACATATATAAATGAAACAACAACTAAAAAATAAGATGCCATGCATTTGAGTGGGAGGTAGGTGGAGGGCATTGGAGAGAGGTAAGAGAAAATGATATGATTATATGATAATTTTAAAAATAATCGTATAAGTGATTGCATTGTAGGTAATACATGATGATTATTAAGCGGAGGGAGTGAACCACTGCTTGATTTTTCAGGCTATCACTGAGCTTACAGGTATTGGTTGGGGAAGTCGTTTTTTAAAATGGGGATGGAATTTTAAGACAGCAGCTCTGGGAGCTGCTGCCGGAGCTCTGCCGGAGCACACCCGGACCCTGACACCTCAGCAGCTTCCTCTCTCTTATGGAGCCTTCAGGAAATTGTCATCCCTGGGCGAGGGACACGCCGGTCTTTGTTCCAGTTGCTTCACCTAAGTTTCTCCATTAACTTTTAAGATTCCGTCTTGGGGCTCTCTGATCCTTGCTTCTCCACAGATGGAGGGTGCTACAGTGCTCCACCAGGTGTCAGGACCCAGGTCTGGACAGATCTTTGCCCCATAGGTCTGGATCAGGTCAATCTAAGAGGCACTTAAGAGGTGGCTGTCAGGATTAGCAGCTTTACCCCTGCCAGACTACTGACTCCCCACTGGGCCAGGCCAGCTTGGGTCTGTACACAATGAACACAGAGGGGATGCTGTGTGCCTGCATCTTTCCTGCAGGTGTGCCAGTCCCTGGATCCCTTGGGGGAGAAAGCGCCAGGGGTTGAGGTAGGGAAGTTCAGGTTTTCAAGTTGAAATGGGGATGTTTTGGGGGTGTCCAGTCAGTGGTGGCTCCAAAAGGTCCCTGACACAGCTAGATTGTCTTCCAAACTAGGAGGCATCTGAGTCAAGGCCAGGGGCCCTGGAGTCTCTGGTTCTCTCTGAGGCCAGGGAACCAAGCACAGTGCCCTCCTGTTTCCACCTGCGTCTCTGAAGGACTGTTTTGGTTTTGTAGGTGCTGGAGAGCAAGGGAGGAAAACAGTGCTCCAGTCCACTCCCCTTAGGGAAAAGAAAGCATAAATGCTCATGAAATGTGGGTTAGGAGGAAACTGGGGCAGGTGGAAGCTGCTCCCTGACAAGTAATTTCTCCTTGGTCTCTTGGTGTCACTGGGGTCTGAGCAGGGTCTGTGGGGGTCGACTGGGGAAGATGTGTGTATGGCTTTCAATCCCAGGTCTGGCCTCTGCTCTTAGTTGGTGACTTTGGATAAGTTGTTGAAGCTCTCTAAGCTCGTCTCCCATCTGAAAGATGATGGTAACGGCCTGGCTTTCTTTTAAATACAGAAATGTTATATTAAAGACGGAAATAACTCTAGGATGTGGTGACCTCACTCAGTATGGCTTTCAGTGAGAGGTAATTTTCCTTGTGACTAATGACTGATGATGAAGTGGGTAGTGGGACAGAACCAATAATTCTTTCAGCTCTGTCCGTTGTGATTGTGGTCACTTTTGTGCTAGCTGCCTCTGTCCTTCTACTCCCCCTGAAGCCACAAGGGGCTCTGGTGAAAGTGCTTCCAGAACCCACCACTGGAGACATTAGAAACGACACTGTTCTTTGAAGGCAGTAAGTCCTTTCCTCTCCTGTGTAAATATATGGCCTTTTTTGTTTGTTTGTTTTAGTGTGATATGAGTAAGAACAAAGATGTAAGAAAAAATTTAAATTCCCACAAAGTCAAATTTTATTAATTAAAAAAACTTTAAAAAGATTGTTTAAAAAGATTGTACGTTCAGTTTATAGACCAATGGATAGAGGGAGTCTAGCAGTGTGTTTTCACAACCTAAAATAAATCAGATTTGAATGACTCAAGAGAGTATAAGAGAGCTTGCTGGCTTTCTTCCTGTTTGCTCTCCAACAACAACACAAATCAAAACAAGTGGCAAATAGTATGACCAGATTTTGTTAACAAATTTGTCTTCAGGGAAGCATATAAGTTTTAGAGGAAAAAACCACCCTGGTATTCACAGAAAAAGACAGTGACAAAGGAAATTACTATTGCCCAACGGCATCAGATTACCTTTTATTGACACCAAGTATTCAAGGTAAGCATAAGTAGCTAATAACTCTTTGAAGAAAGCATATCTCACTTAAAGGCAGTGTACCAGTCAGTTGGACATTATTGTCGCAACAATGGATTTTGCCTGCCTTAAGTTCTTATCATTTTGGCTCACGGTTTCAGGGATTTGAGTCCATGACAAGCTGACAAAATTGTTTTGGACCTGAGACAAGACAGGATTTCATGGTAGTGGTAAAAGCATAGTAGAGCCTACTCATCTTAAGATAGGCAGGAAGCAGTGAGTAAGTAGAGAAGAGAAAAGAGGGGGAGAGGGAGGAGAAAATAAGAAATATCACCTTTCCTTCAACTAGACCTCACTTGTAAAAGTTTGTCACCTTCCAACAATGTCATCATATTGAGAATCCATCAATGAATTCATCCACCGAGCAGAGAAGAGAGCTCCGTGAGTCAGTCACCACTTATGGACTGGATCCAGCAGCTGGGCACCAAACCTTCAACACACAAGCCTTTTTGGGGATAGTCCGCATCTAAAGCGTAACAAAGAGTAGGTGTGACTATCGAGGTCAGCATTCCCCGTGGCATTAAGGTGCAGGGTTTGCATGCACTGAACTAAGAACATTTGAAAGAAGTTCCAAAGAAAAGTTTCTCATTTGTAAAAAGATGCTTCCAGCATAACAACTCATTAATGTTCATGTTAACATTTTGTAAGGACTTGGGATGTGTACCCAAGGCCTAGGCTTGAGCATATCACTGGCCCCTCAAATCTACTTTGACTTGAGGGAAGGCTTAAACTATCCAGAAAGCTATGGACTTTATTTTAAGGTTAAAACCAAAAACAGAGTTTAATCTTGTACGCTCTGTTTTCAAGGTCAAAGATTTGGGAAGCAATGACTCAGAATCAAAGGACCACAATCAGCGACTGAAGCAAAAAAAAAAAAAAGGACCCTGATATTGCTCTCTCCAGGAGACACTGCACCTACCATCTTAGACAGAAAAGCACACTTTTCTTTTATTGCATTCACTCAGAACCCAGAGGCAAGATGAGGTGAGGAGACTAAGTCATCAGATATATTAATTCAAAAAGTCCAACGCTTAGAATTTTATCTTTTGAATACAGTTGGGGCTTTTCTCTCAACCTTTTCTCTGTGGTCTGGTTTTGGATACATGGTGTCTTTATTTCTGCTCCAGATATTTGATCAGAGCTTTTGGGGCTACCTCCTTCTTTATTGAAGCTTCACATTCCATCACTCATCTTTCCAAAAGCCCTCTTGTCATATCTTGTGCTGAATGGTTTTTTTTATAAAGGAGGTTACCCAGATCTCCTAGGATTAATTCCCTCATTTATTCACTTAATCAAGTAGTAGCTGATATTTTCTAACATCTGAGTATAAACATGCCCAAATATTGAAAAAAATTAAGTATATTATTTCGTCATTCAGCTTCAAGCTGTGTTTCACAAAGATGTAGAAACAACACAGGGTAAGGTCAGGGAAAGGGAAAGCTTTTGATTTAGCCTGGGGCAAAAAGTTTGTGAAGGGATCATGTGACTTTGGCCAGGAAAGTTATTTTAGAGTCACATTTAGAGGACATTGATTTTTGCCTGAAGTTTCTGTGTCATGGAACCCCTTGTAGTCAGGAGTCCTTGAAGAATTTTTTTGGAAAGAAAATGCTTTGTGCTTTTGGTAGCTCATTCTGGCATCTGGGTAAGCTGTACTTCTGTGGAGAGGAACCTGAGAAGATAGGGTCAGAGGCTCTGCCAATGTGCTGGGCAAGTAAGCACTGCCCTGTGGATAGTCTGGATTACAGAGAGAGGAAGGGAGGGTTAGGGTTTGGTGACTGACTTACCATGATGATTCTTGTCCTTAGAGACCAGTATCTGCATTCATATTACACACTATCCCTGAGACCTAGAGTCTATGGTTGTCAGGAACTGTTCAATGAGTGATGCTTGGGAATAGGAATAGCATCCTGAAAGGGCCACCGTAGAGGCAAGGCTGCACAAATGTTTAACCTAGCAACCAGTGCCCAGTGGGTGGTTGAGAATGAATGCATGGAGAGAAAGACAGACACAGTCTTGAGGGGAAAGGATAGCCTTCTAAGAACAAAGCACAGAGCTGATTTATGGGTGGTTTTCAGACTGTTCTGTTGGTGTGATAGCACAATCCCTTCCAGAACTTGCAGGTGGTCCTTTCTAGACACCTTCACTCTGGGACAGCGGGCTCAGGGGCTTGTCTGGCCTTTCAAGAGGCCTTCCGCTCTCCAATCACAGCAACCTATCCTGATGGCAGCCGTTTCCCAATCTCACACCCATCTAGATGTACGGATACCACATCTTTATCCACATATTTGGCGATCTAAGCTCCTCCTCTCCTTTAATACATGAATGCATTCCATGTATCTCGAATAAATACTCAGGTCTCTGAGCCTGTTTTATACTTTAGCGCCAGATTTTTGTTTTTATTTGTTTCTTTGTTTTTGCCAAGGGCTTGTTGTTCCAAGCTCTCAAGTAGAAGTGGAGGGCAGGTGCTGGTTTTGTTTTCTATAATACTTTACATGCTTATATATGTATTGATATGCATGTGTTCCTTACTGCAATGAAAGGCAGAGAGAGTCTCCATAGGATGTAAGCACATTGTCTAAACGTACATGGTTTGTTTTTTTTACTTTCTTATTTTGTATTTTTATTAATTACAGTTAATTCACTTTGTATCCCACCTGTAGCCCCTTCCCTCTTCCCTTCCCAATCTCACTCTCCTTCCATCTTCTCCACCCATGCCCCTCCCCCAGTCCATTGATGGGGGAGGTCTTCCTCCCCTTCCTTCTGATCCTAGTCTATCAGGTCTCATCAGGAGTGGCTGCATTAAGTACATGGTTTTTAAGTGTCAGAAACAATATTTGAAGTGGTATGTACATACTTTAAACCCTGAAGCTGTCCACCAAGACCCTCCGACTAGGCATGGTGGCTCAGATGTTTGCTCAAGTGAGCTCTCTACAGAGGCTTCTCTGTCTTGTGGGGCTGATGATTGTACCGTGGCTTATTCCTGGGCAGGTGGCTCTCCTTTCATGTGCTCTTGTTTTACTCAACTTCTTGAACCTTGGGCGGAGGCCAATCCCGCTTCTGAACGCCAATCTCTGAAAGTGGTGTGGTCCTGCGACTTCCCACTTCCTCTGGTTTAGCAGTTGCTTCCTTGGTTCTTGAGACCTTTCTCTCAACTCTGCCAGTTTCTCTTAAGCATGAGATGGGGAACCTTTCTGCTGTTTGCATTGTTAATTTTTGCGCTTTCCCTACCCTCTCCATCTCTCCATTGTATCCAAGGCCAGTGTTTGCTTTTCATCTGTTGGGCCCCCCCCCCCCCCCCCGCCAACACACATTGTGAGTTCCGAGGGAGAAAGTAAGTAGGACGTGTGCCTAAAGCAAAATCACCCCAGTCATTCCATAGCCAGGTAGCCACAGGGGGGGTTGCTTTGTTCCCTCAGCCCACCTTTTGCTGAGGTTACAGTGAGCAACAAGATTTACATTGCAAATAGCTCATGGCCCTCCGAGAACTTATTGAGGGCGCTATTTATTTTAATGGCCGCAGTGTCCCAGCCTTTGAATCTCATCAGAGTGCTCACCTCTGGACCATCTGGGGTCACTGGCTCCCCTGCAAGTGGTGTCTATTCCTTTTCGAGGATGTGTGCTCTCTGAGGGCAGGTGCAGCTTCTTTTTCACCTCACTCTTGACAGAGTCTGACACTCTTGACAGTGTCTAAGACCTCCCTAAAGAACTGAACGCTGGTCTAAGGTATTTGCGTGGAAAAGTGTGGTGGGGCTTGAGGGGACAGAAACAAGCGACTGCTTTGTGCTGAGGAAGAGTGGGGAATGTTACAGGGGCAGGTGGGGCTAGCAGAACAGCCCCTAAGCTTCTAAGTTTAAGAGGCAAGAAGTGTAGGATGTTAACAGAGCAGTGTAGGATGTTAAAGCAGCCTGGACCCTGTGAAATGGGTTTCAGCTTGCCAAGGGCAGGTGGCAGCTCTAGCTAATCCTGAATAAGAGAAACATCCCTGCCTGGCATTCTAGCAAATAATATTATCAACAAGCAGCAGATTCAACTGAAAATCATTTCTTTGTTTTCTCTCCCCCTCTGAGTACATTTGTTTTGTTTTTTTCACCCCTCCTGCCTTGGAGGAGCCACATCTAAACCCATCTTAACCAACAATAGCTGGAAGGAACTTAATGGGAATGTGTAGATAGGGTTCTGTTGTTATGTTCATCCATGCTCAAAATCAAACTACAAAAATAGTGTTTCCTGGGTAACCAGCCTCACACTGGTGTACGGGGTGGATGGTGATGTGACTATCCAGCCCTATCAATGTGGCTGGAGTGAGTCTGCCCTGAGACTCAGAGCCTTTATCTTCAGGTGCCCTTGAACCCAGGAATCCCAAGCCTGGATGCTGGGACTCATATAGTTCATCGAGCCATTGAATTTTACCAATGGAGGAACCAAAGTCCAAGGAGAGAAACGAACGCTCAGTTGGTCAGGGATCACCTCAAACCCTTGCCCCTTGGTGAGGCATAACTAGGGGTCTCTGCAGGGGCCTGTTCTGTGGCTCTGATCTGTTAGTCACCTGGAAGGTTCTGCCAGCTTTACTTTGTCATGGTTTCCAGTCGCTCCGCATCCCACGACTGTTTCCCTGGCCTGAGCCCCCTCATCCTCATTCTGCTGAAGTTGGTTTATTTAGCCAAACCTGCTGACTTCAAGTCCCTCCTGTCACCATGGTCTTTCTCAGTCTTCAGAACACCAAGTCCCATAGCAGCTACCCATTATTAGGGGCAAAGTTATCCTTTAGGGCACTTTCAGGCCCCACACAAGCCTTCTACTGGCTTCTGTGTCCCACCTTGCTCTTTATCTACTCTTATGCTCCCATCTTGTCTCTGTGTTGCCTATTGCTACATGGCACATATTAAAGTGGAACCCCAAATAGGAGGAGCTGGAGGTAGAGGGAAAACATAGGAACTAATGCCGAATTTCTAGTATTGGACCTTGACAGCACAGTGCTTTCCCAATCACGGCAGAAAAACAGACAGAAGTTTAGGGAAGAGGATGATGCAGTGCCTGAGTTCCTAATTACCTGTGATGTTTGTCAACACCATATACCTAGGTGTAGGTGAAAACCCTCAATATTTCCCTAAAAGAAAAGTTAGTCCTCTTCTCACCTTCCCCATCTTCCCCTTGACCCCAGGCCTCCTCCTGCAGTTTCTCCTGTTAACTCTGGTTGTATCTTTATGTGTCTAAAGAATCTTCTGCTTCTTTGATTTTAAAGCTGTAATTTTAATAATTTTTTTAAAACCAACTTACAAAATAATGGGTTTCATATGATGCTTTCCTGCATGTTTATCATTGTACTGTGCTCCTATTCACCCTTCCAACACCCTCTCTGGTCTCTTGTCACTGTCCCATTGGCTTCCTTCCCCTCAGATTGCCTGTTTTCTGCTTTCATGCTTATATTCTTAGTCCACAAGTGAGCAGTTAGCATCTTGCACACTGTGTCTCATGATTGTCTTACTCTGTGACTCATGGAAATGGTTACTAATTTTTTTCCCAAGCCAATATCTAACATTTACTTTATTAAGTGAGTGTGGTTCATGGCCAAGTTGTGTGGCTTACAATAATTACAATCCCTGTCTTGTAAGTTTCATATAATTCACTTAGTTAAAAATTGCTTGTTTCGGGCTGGAGAGATGGCTCAGAGGTTAAGAGCACTGCTTGCTCTTCCAGAGGTCGTGAGTTCAAGTCCCAGCAACCACATGGTGACTTACAACCCTCTAAAATGAAATCTGGTGTCCTCTTCTGGTGTTCAGGTATATATGCAGGCAGAACATTGTATATAAAATAAAATAAATCTTTAAAAAAAATTGCTTGTTTCAATTGTTCCAAATGTATTTTAAACTAGCATTCTGTTGTTTACTGAATATAGTGTCTTATCTCTCTAAGGATATTTATATAAGTATATATAATAAATATTATATAATATTTATATAAAGAATTACTTTACTTCATGAATTGTTTCTTATGAAAGTTTAGTTAATAATTTGTTCCATATAGTGCCCTTTGGATTTTCTTCCAAGTTGGCACTTTCCCGTGGTTCCTTGGAATCTTTAAGTGTAAGAAACCACATTAGAACACTTAGAAGTTCTGAGTATTCAGGGATCCGTACTTACTGAGTTGACTGGAGGGCTCCCAGTGACCCCTTGTGCCTGCACACAGGTTCTTTCTATAGGAAGAGCTGGTTACTGTGGTTAGTAACTGGTTACTTGTTACTTCAGCCTCCCGTGTAGGAAAGTGGAGGTGATCTTCTAGATGCCAACCAGTCCCCACAAAGCCTAGTGCCCTGGGTTGTGGAGAATTTAGATGTTCTTCTTCTAGACTGTCTTGTGTATGGCATGCCTATTTTCTTTTTTATATATATTAATTTTTTAAAATATTAATCACAGGTTATTTGCTTTGTATCCCAGCCATAGCCCCCTCCCTCACTCCCTCCCAGTCCTACCCCCCTCCCTCCCCTCCTCCCTGTCCCTTTCCAAGTCCACTGCTAGGGGAGGTCCTCCTCCCCTTCCATCTGACCCTAGCTTATCAGGTATCTTCAGGACTGGCTGCAATGTCCTCCTCTGTGGCCTAGCGAGGTTGTTCCTCCCTCGGGGGGTGGGGGGGAGGCGGGGGAGGTAAAGGAGCCAGTCATTGAGTTCATGTCAGAAATAGTTCCTGTTCCCCTTACTAGAGAAACCCACTTGGATACTGAGCTGCCATTGGCTACATTGGCTACAACCGAGCAGGGGTTCTAGGTTATATCCATACATGGTCCTTGGTTGGAGAAACAGTTTCATAGAGGACCCCGTGCCGTGATATATTTTGTCCTTGTGGAGGTCCTGTCCTCTCCCAGTCATACTAACTCCCCCACTTATCATATGATTCCCTGCACTCTACCAAAGGTTTGGTTATACGTCTCATCATCTGCTTGGATATGCTGCTAGGTAAAGTATTTCAGAGGCCCTCTGCTGTAGGCTCCTGTCTTGTTTCTTGTTTTCTCCTACTTCCCATGTTCATCCCATTTGTCTTTCTAAGTGAGGATTGATCATCTTATCTGGGGTCTTCTTTCTTGTTTATCTTCTTTAGGTGTATAGATTTCAGCATGTTTATCCTATCTTATAGGACTATATAAGTGAGTATAAACCATGTGTGCCTTTCTGCTCCTGGGATATCTCACTCAGGATGATCTTTTCTAGATCCCACCATTTGCCTGCAAATTTCATGATTTCCTTGTTTTTGATTGCTGAGTAGTATTCCATTGTGTAAAAGTTCCACAATTTCTGTATCCATTCCTCCATTGAGGGACATCTGGGTTGTTTCCAGGTTCTGGCTATTACAAATAAAGCTGCTTCAAACATGGTTGAGCAAAATGTCCTTGTTGTTTACTTGAGCATTTTTTGGATATATGGCATGCCTATTTTCAAGAGGAATTTTCTGACAAACTCTCCCTGATTCTGTTGGCACCTATACCTTCTTCAGCGCCTAGTGCTTGAGCCTTTGTGCAGCTCTGTAATCTGGGGTTGTGTGTTTCTCATTGATACCCTGCCTTCTTCCTTGGCAATCTGCTTATTCTGCATCCCACATGTTTGAGCTGCATTTACCGCTTTCTCTCCTGCTCTCCTGTGCCAGAGTATTTATTTATGCCTTCAGAAAGAAGTCTTTCATCTCACTCTAGGGAGGTTCCCATGGACCAGAAACAGATGGACCCAGCTCACTGTGGTTTAACAGGACTGCCTTCCATTTTGACATGTAGAGTTTAATACACTGAGGGGACTTCAGGTAGGGAAGACAACAGGCAGTTGAAAAGGTGAGTCAGAGTGTCAGAGAAGTGCTAGTTAAAACAAAGACTACTCAGGAGAGGGAGGGGTGGGTGAGATAATCATTAGACCAAGGGTGGGCTCCTGGTACACCCAGAGGTGGAGGAAGCTGTGATGGAGAAATCTATAAAAGGTCAGACTCACGAAGGCAGAGCTTGGTAAAGCTACAGAAGGGGCATTGTGAAGACCAGAAAAGTCATCTGTGGATTAGTTTAGAAATGAGTTCATTGGTGATTTTAGTAAGATGGTGTGGACAGAATGTAGCAAGTAAGTGAGAGAACAGTGTTTGCTTTCAGAAACCGCTGACAGCAGCAATACTGAGAGTGATTCAGGGGCTTAAGAACCAGACCAGCAGGTCTGTGGGCTTTCTCCTTTGTCTTCACCTTGAATACCACCCAGGCTCTTCAGACTTAAAGCTCTCAGTGAGGTCAACTTTGGGAAGACATTTTGGTTGGCTTGAACATAGAGATTGCTTCCCAGGCTCCTCATACCTTACACAAGAAGTTCATTTCTTATTCCCCCTTTCTATTTCTTGCTGACCACCTAGAGTTCTATACAGTTTTCCTGTATATGCCTAGGGGCAACTTAAGGAACTCTTGGGGTTTTGTACT
The DNA here is from genome assembly GCA_028658305.1 of Pachyuromys duprasi. Taxonomy (NCBI): domain Eukaryota; kingdom Metazoa; phylum Chordata; class Mammalia; order Rodentia; family Muridae; genus Pachyuromys; species Pachyuromys duprasi. The sequence goes on along the minus strand of CM053763.1, from coordinate 75,864,548 downwards.
TTCTTACTTTCTCTTGCCGTGCCTCTGGTAGGGTCTCCACTGCTTGCCCATTAATTTTCTAAGGCTAGAGTAAGAACCACACACACATACACACAAACACACACACACACTCTGGGGACAAAGGACTTTGCTATCCAATAGCTTTGGAAGTTGTGGCATAGAGGCAGCTCTGGAGGCCACATGTGAAACCTCTAGGGAAGAGACCTTCCTTGTCTCTTCCAGCATTGGCTGCTTTCCAAGATGCAGGGTAGTCTTTGGCTTCTAGTCGCACTGCTCTGGCCCCCACGTCTTATGTGGCTGTAGTCTATGCCTCTCCGTCCCTGAGAGGGTATTCTCCTTCCTGTGCTCCTTTCTCCTCCTCCAAAGGACACAAAATTATATTGTTACAAATTCTACCCTAATCCTCATCCTAACTTAACCAGTTAAATCTACAAGGCCACTTTTCCCAAATAAGGTCCCGTGTCAAGGTGGTGGGAGTTAAGGTTTCAACCTGTGTGTGCATGTGCATGGAAACACATGTAAGATACAACCCAGTCTTTAAAGTTGAAGCAGTCAATCCGGGTGAAGGTCCCATGGCCTGAGTGTCTTTCAGAAGTTCATGTGCTAGAAACAATATCCTGAAATGCATGCAGATGGATTTTGGAAGTATGGCCTTTGGGAGGAAATTGGCATTAGATGTGGGCATAATAATTAGATGTGGGCTTTGCAAGAAGAGCGAAGCCCCAGATGATCTGCTTGCTCTGTCTCATAATGGATGTCTTCTACCATGTTATGGTGCAGCAAGAAGGCCAACCAGATGCTGAGCCACCAGTTGCCGCCGTGCCCTCAGACTCCTGAGCAGAGCCACCAATCAGTTTCTATTCTTTGCAGGTTACCCAGTCCTGGATGTTTTGCTTTAGTAACTGAAAATGGACTAAGACAGCTGTCCTCCATGTTTTTCTTTCGCTAAGCCACTGCATCCTATTAACAGACACCGGTGGCTATGCCTTCAAAATACAGCTGGCCGTTCCTCAAGACCGATGCTGTTAACTCCCTGGCACAGCCTCTTTCATCACTATGGTACCAGTCCATCCTCCTCTAATTAGCATACCGTTCTGTTTCCATTCTGCTGAAGTCCACCTGCTGGAGAACAGCTGGAGCCATCATTTTACAATGCACTTCGTATTATTGCTCCCTGGCTTAAAAGCCCCACGGCAGTTTCCCACTGTTAACCCATAGACCTGTGGAAGAGGAGGTTTAGGCCCAGCCCCTCTCTCTCATTTCTTTCTGTGCTGCTGAGTCTGTTCCCTCTGTTCCCATCAAATGCCAAGCTTCTTTGTACCCCAGGGCCTTTGCGCTTTCCTCAGGGCAGGTGACTTTTCATTGCTTGGTCATTTCCACAGAGATAGATCTATTTCCTGGCTGCAGTTAGCCAAATGCTTTCCTGAGGGTTCAGAGGGCAAGGACCAGGAAGACACAGAAAGGTTTCTGAGGAGTATGTGTTTCTCAGAAAGGTTTATTGAAAGAACAAAACCATGAAGTATGCTCCAGAGTTATTCATGCCAGCCATACAAGATAAGGAGACTGCCTTGGTCAAATATTGTCAACCTTTGGACTGCTTGTAAGGCTAACGTTTTGTGTTTAAGCAGAATTTCCCAGACACACGGTCATTTGATTCTAGGGGATGGATCATGAGGTAATTCTAGACTTACATGGGTAAGAAAGAGATGTGTTAGGTACTGGTGCAGGGGTTATAGGATGGACTTTGTAGTCTAATTAAGACTGGCTTTTGAAGGGAAGAAAATCTCATCCTCAGCCATTGCAAAGCTCACGGCTGAGACTCTAACAGCAAGAAAAACAAAACAAACCCAAAAAACAAAGGAAAGTATAACACATTCATTTAATGTATGTCTTAAGTGACCCAAGAGCCTTCAGAAAGAGAAGACCCAGGGAAAATTTGCATATTTGGACAGACAAACAGGAGGACTGGAATCCCAGAGAGTCTGGCTACGGCAGCAAATGGGTCAGCAGGACTGCTTGGGTTCTTCGCTGGTCTACTCTTTCTTCTGGGAAAGGGTTCTCTGGAGAGAGAGTCTTTCAAACACCTCCAGAGAGGAAAAGATGGGTGATGCTTTCATGGCCAGGTCTTTAGAGGGGATGGTGGTCAGCTTGCATTGTATGGCCAGGCATCTTATTCAAGGGTGTCATGTTCCCAGCCCTTTATTCTGTTACACGTGATTTGTGTGAACCAGGCAAGGAATTCTCTGAGAATCAGTTTCTCCACTATAACATAGCATGACTGATTATACTAACACCTGATAAGGGTTAGAAATAAAAACCATAAGGCAATTAGCACAGGGCTTTTGCGTGAGCTGCCAGTGCTTTCGTGGTAGGGTGATGCCTTTGATGGAGAACACTGTTTCACCGTGCTTACAAACACTGGAGGCCTGCCTCAGCCTCCCTCATTTCCCCAAGAGGAGTGAGAATCCAGGGCGAGGCTCTACAGTTCAGCCGGGCGTTGTATTATTTTCTCCTTTTCCCGACCCTGCTCATTCTTTACCTGATACATGAACCTACTTTGCAAGGACAAGGATATGGCAGCAGAGATAGTGACAGCTAAATTCATCAGAGAGATCAGTTGCTGGGTTTTGAGCCAGAAGTGAAGCCTGGGAAAATGAGATAGGAATGCCAGGCCACTTCAGCCAAAGCCTTCTCTTCACCTCAGCGGTGCGTCCGGCTTCAAATATCAATCTTTGAAAATGAAATGATGTCTTAAGGAAATGAACAATGGAGATCTGGAAATAAGTTTTGCTTTATTCATTTGCTTACATGGAACTCTTTTAGCAAAATGGCCACATTTAAGTTTTGGCCGCTATTTAATTCGAGGTTGTACAGTAGCCCTTTATTATCAAATTCTCATGCTTTGTTTATGTTCACAGACCCTGCCTGGTGCCCAGGTCTTTTCAAACAGCAGAACCACTTACTTGTACTCTTTTAAAATTACAGACTTCACGGGCCTGCAGCTTCTGACTTGTTATAATTTTATTTTTCAAAATATTATTTATCATGTTGGGAATCTAAAAAGCAGTTAAATATGAAACCAAATGCCTATTTTAATCATGGCAATAATGTCTATCATATGAAACATTTTTCCTTTGTCTGGAGTGGTCATATTACACAATGGAGACGCAACAAACAAAGGGGGAGGAGGACAGCCTGGACGGAGTGTGTGTGTGTGTGTGTGTGTGTGTATGTGTGTTCTCATTCTAAGTTTTTGTGCCTTTTACTCACTAGTAAACAATTTCAAGTGGCCTTTTGGGGGTTTTTCTTCTCAAAGCTTTTGGACTGAGCACACCACCCTTGCTTTAAATGCACAGGGGGCAACTGAACAGGATTTCCTTTCTTGTCCCTTCTGCTGGCCACTTTGGTGGGGCTCGGAGGGGGATGGGAAGTAGTGTTCAGCTCACTTTACAGACAGAGATGTGCAGAAAACTCTCTAACAATGGACTTTGGGGATTGGGGGGGTGACGGAGCCCTGGCTCTCTATGGTGTGAATACTGCCTGCACAGCTGATGGCAAGCTCTCAACATCTGTAACACACAGTTGGCAGAGAGGCAATGAAGGGAGCTCTCACACAGACAGCCTACTGTTAAGTCTTAGACCCTGGGACAAACGGCTGAGTTGTCTATTTAATATATCAAAGTGGACCTGGTCACCAGGTTCTTCCAGCACCCCTGAGTCATTACCCATTACAGGGTGTGGCTAAGCAAACCCCACCTTCTGTCCTAAACTTCTCCAGCCAGGAGCTGGGGTGCCTTCCCCGGAAGCTGTCCTTCCCTATATACTCCAACCGTTTGGTTACCTGGTCTTTTTTTTTTTTTTTAATCCACTGTCTACTTTTTGGAAGGCTTCCTGGGGGGGGCGCTGTACTTGGTCCCGCCGTCTCCCCTTTCTTATCTGCTTTCCCTCTCTTCACATGGCCCAGCTCAGTGTAGTCATGTCCACTCTGGACTCTCCCAGATGTCCTTGGCTCTGGTTATGTTCTCCCTGTTATACACAATAAACTTTCTCCTCCAGTATGCAGGGGACCAGTAATGTTCCTTTCCTTTTTTTTTCCTTTTTTCTTTCTTTTCTTTCTTTTTTTTTCATTCACCCATAAGACACATAAAAATATAGCATGACTCCAAATAGAAGTCAGTAGTAAAATAGCCAGGAAGTGGGAGGTTTTGCGGGGTTGTTTCTAAAACTTGCTTTAAGATATAACTCATTCCCTGATTAGGTTTTTGTGGTTTGAGTTTTAAAAACAGTATCTGTGATAAAGAACTGTCTTTCAGGGTTCCTGCTGCTATAACTGGGAACCATCCTGATCATGGCCTGTCACACAGAGGGAGACACAGGGAAGCTGCTCTGTAACCAAGGCCCACTGATAAGTTATGGTGGCAGGCCGTCCCCGACTTCTCCATACTCTATTTATCTTTTTGTCTGTTTGTGTATTGTTTAACAATCTGTGACCATGACAGGCTAAAGACTGTTGTTTTTTGAGACTGGTATCAGAATATCTGAATGATTCAGATGGGGGCAGCGGGGAGCAGATGAGATTTGGAACCACAAATATTCCCTGACTTGAATCTTGGCCCCACTATTCACCCATTCCCTTACTCAGGATCCTCCTGATTAAATCTGTTCTTTGTCAGGTGTGGGTTTTCTACCCCTTCAGACACCTAAATCAGACCATATGAACATATAATATCTTCTACTGATCTAGAATACATTGGTTCCTCATTTAAATTCATCAGTCTCACACATATTTGCTTAGTAATGCTTACACACATATTTGATAAAGACTCTAAGCAGAACCAGATACAAATATAATAATAATCAATGACAATAGTATCTCACTCTTATCCAGAGCCTTCTAAGTTACCAAGGAAAATCCCACTTTGAGCCTCTGAAGTTCTGTGGCTTTAGATCAGGATACATCTGAATAGAATGTTCAAGAAAAAAGAACAAACAGAACCTTATTCCTAGGAAATGCAAGAGGTCGTAACCAGGTAGTTATGAGGAATAATGAACAAGCCCCCTGCTTCTCGTCATGTCTATCAATTATTTCATTTTGTTTGAAGGAAAATCAAAATATCAGAAAAACTACTCTTTTTTGTATTTATAAGCTTAATTATTGTAGAAAACTTAGAAATTTATATAATGTATACAACAAGGAGGAAATACCTCTATCTAGTCTAGTGGTCTACTTTTCTTTACCTGATGCTTCGACATATTTTCAAAGTGTTCTCCGTAGTCATTTCAGTTGTTTTTCATAACAACTTTATCAAGTGGTAACTCCTTTATCTGGTACGTCGCTGGAGAGGCAGTGTGTTTACGCTGGGGTAAATAGCTTTGTTTAATATAAACAATGTATGACACATAGATTCAAACGGTAATAGTTAGTGGTTTTAGCAAACATGTACTTTTGAACTGCCTTGATTTGATTATACCAATATGGCTGGAATTCACCTAGTGTTCGTCTTCCTGAACACCAAAAGGACTGTCTTTCTTGAGCCTGTCGTTCTCATGGTTTAGACTGGAGCTTGTTCTCTGCCATTCATATTCATTCAAATAGGCTTGAAGGGGTGTGTGATCAGCAGAGTTTATTTCTTCTTCTTCTTCTTCTTCTTCTTCTTCTTCTTCTTCTTCTTCTTCTTCTTCATTTTCTTTCTTTTTTCTTTCCTCCTTTCTACTGTTTTTCTTTCTTTTCTTCTTAGGTTCTGTGAGTCACAACTTCTGTTTAGTATAGGGTTGTTCATTCAGAGAGTACTCAGTATTTAATAAATGAGAGATTTAGTCCAATATAGGATCAGCAAAAGCAGTGGAGAAGGCTCTTTTTTTAACCTCACTCCTCCATTCATGCTAATGGTTTTCATTTCCCTTAGGAGAGATGACAGCTAAGCAGTTGTGGAATTCTGACTGTTAAATGAGAACTGTGAAATGAAGTATGTTGTTGCCTTAATTCACTGATGTGGAAACCAGGACTCTAGTAGTTATTTGATTAAATGTTAATGAGTTCTGCTAAATTGACCTTACTTTTGTGTACTAAATTTATGTCAATTAAAACAAGCTTGCTTGCACCTTTTTTTTTTTTTAACATTGTTGAGTGAAGCTTTGCTTTCTCGGGCAGTGCTGTGACTGCAGCGGTTGTTGAAATATTAATGGTGCCCATTAAGGTTGCTGAAGGCTTGCTGCTGGAAGACAGAGAAACTAGACAACAGGGTGGTTTCTCGTGTCTGCCCCAGGGGGCCCTCTTCCCGGAAGAGCTTCTTCTGTTATTATTATTATTATTTTTTTTTAACACCGCGCTTCTCTTTTCTGAATCAGTAGAATTGTTGATTTCAGGCATTCTATGAAAGCAGCTCTGTTATTAAAGCCTTAGCATAACAAATTCACGTAATTAAAAACAATATCTTAACAGCGCCATAATGGCCATTACCCTTGGGCCTCTCGAGAGCTTAATTTCAATTTCCAAAATAATTTGGTTTTTTATTAAAGTCAATAATAAGAGAAAATCATTGCTAGCTATGTTCTATATTTGGATGGGCTTATTTACATTAAGCATGAGAATTCTATTAAGTTAACCCTGAGAGATATGACAAGGGTCATATATTCAATCAAATTATGATTATAAGCCCTTACCTCAATGGGAAAATGTTGCTGAAAAGCTTTTAAAATTTTCCACAGCCAGTGTTTTGTATTATGCTAAATTGGGTTGTGTTAAACATGTGGTTAATAGTTTTGTACTCATTTTGCATTTTTAAAATGTTCTAACAGTTTGACATGTTAAAGCACTGAAAATCAAAAGTAGGCATTGTGTTTGCATATTTGTATATTTCCCTTCATAATCAGAAACGTGAATGAAAGGGTACTTATTCATTGAACGGTGTTTTGTTTAGAATTTAGCTGCTGGGGTTATAGTTCAGTAGCATGCACAGGGCTCTGGGTCCCATAGCCAGCTCTAAAATAAAACTACCCAACTCAGAATTTAGAGCTAAGGCTACCCGTCATGCTTAAGTGTCAGCATGTGGAGTGAGGTGCTGGCAGGTATGGCTGCCGTAATACACTAGGCAGGGTTGGACTAAGGTGTGGCAAGAGAGGCATCTGTTTCTGGTGGAGGATCAGATAGTCACAGAATCTCATTCATCCTGAGGAATAGTGTTTGAATGCAATATTTAAAAACTCCCTAAAATGTAAAAAACATCTACGATGGAAGTAAATCAAGATTTTAAATGAGAGCAGCCTCTGACCAGACCCCACAGGAGCTTCATATATCACCACATACCCGGGGAGCCCAAAGCCAGACCTCATGTAGCCCGGCATGCCTAAGGGAGGCCCTGAAGTTAGGCCCTGGCCCCTCTACCTTCATATCCTTACACAAGACAACACATTGAGTCTAGTTTTACTATCTAACATTGATGCTAATCATTCTTGATGTTCTGGTGGAGTTACTAGGAGATTCAAATTAGCTGAAAAAAATACATTAAAAACACACAGGAAGGCTCACTGCAAACACAATTTATGTGTTTATGTAAAGTCTGGGTGGCAGGCTACAGGACTTCAAGCCATTGTGATGATTTGCCAGGCAAGAACGCTCAGCAACCATTACATTTGACGACTGTTGCCAATCTTTCCCTTTTTCTTCCAGCTCTTAAAAGTTGATTAATTTTTATTTTTAACTGTGTGTGTGCATGTGTCTGCGTGTGGTTGTGTTCCTGTGTGTGATTGTCAATAGCAGCTGGAAGAGGGGATCTGGAGTTACAAGAGGTTGTGAGCTCCCCCTCCCCCGCCCCCATAGGTTCTGGGAAGGCTGTCTCTGGTCTTCTACAAGTGTAGCAGTAGCCCTTGACATATAGACCATCTCTGTGCCCCTTTCCACACATACATTTTGTTCATTTGTTGTGTGAGATGGAGTCTCATGTAGCCTACGTAAGCAGACAATTCTCTATGTAGCCAGAGATGATCTTGAACTGCTGATCCTTTCCTTCCCAACTTCCAAGCCGTAGGATTACAAGCATGCATGTGCCCTGTGAGGCCTGACTTCTTAAATATGTTTATCAGATGAGAATGAGCTGAGGGACTTGGGCATAGTTATTGGATCCTCCATTTCTTCTGTTTTGTTGTTGAATATAAAACATGAATCGTAAGAGACAGGAGGATGCTAAAGAAACCTACAGATTATTTTAAATTTCCCTGCCAAGCACACTGGGTTGGTCTCCTCTTTGCTTGAGCTGTCTCCATATGGTTGGTGCCAGTGGGTGGCAGGTGCTTTTCCTGTTGCTTCCATATGCCTGACATTGACCCCTTTTCATTCTTGCCCACCTTATGAGCTTCATAGGTCATTGAGTGTGCCCCAGATCCTCTGCTATTCTGCAGTAATGGAATGGTCCCCATCACTCACTTTCTCAAGGACCACTTCTAGAGTCCTGGTTGTTTCCAAGCTTTACCTAATTCTCTACTGGATTTACTTTCCAGGGCATGGTTTTTCAGTATAACTGTTGCTTTCGAGGTACATTGTAAAACCCTTGCAGAATCTCCCTCCACGTGGCTGAGATCAGGATCAAGAGGGAATGGTTGGCCTAACTTCTCTTCTGGTGACATCCAAGGTGCTCAGCAAACTGCCTTTATATACAATAGGAAAGTTTTGCTTGTTTGCATGGATTTCATGCATGTAAAAGCGATAGGCAAATACTGACTCTTGACTCACGTGTGGAATGTTACTGCTCTCACCCTAGGCCAAGAAGAAATGGTTGGTGCCATGTGGAAGGTGATCATTTCATTGATCTTGTTTATGGTTGGTCCTGGTGATGGGCTGTTTCGCTCCATATACCGAACTGCCCGTGTCTCCATGCCATTCACGGGAAACGCAGGACAGCCTCTATTCCTTACTCCATATATCGAAGCTGGGAATATCAAGAAGGGTAAGTATCAGAGAAAACTGCTGCTTCTTTTAGATTTTATTTTATTTGACTCTACGGCTACATTTCAGTGGTGTTTTAAAAACAATTATCTATCCCCCAAGATGCAAAATACATGCCAGTATTTTTTTATTCTGTTGTTTTATTTCAAATACTAATAACTTGACACATATAGTTGTTTGAGCTCTGAACTAAAAATGAGTAATCAGGGAAAGGAATATTTAGGTGTTTAAGTTGCAGGCTTCCTCTTCATAAAACCTGTGAGTATCTCCCAGTGGGATGGCCTTGACAAAGCCGCTACAAATCTTGCAGCTTTCCCCTGTCACGGATTCATTCACACTTGTCAACAAAGTAAGGTGCCCATGTAGGAAGATTGAGGTAGGAGGTCCAAGGAGCTGCCAGAGTTCACACAAATGCCAGCTGGGCATACGCATAGGGCTTTCCTTCACCCGCTCTGCTGTGCCTCTGACCTGCATGTTATCCACAGCCTAAGCCTCAGTTTTCTTGTTAGTAAGGTAGAGATGGAACAGTTTGCATAACATGCAGGAATGTCAGGAAAATCTAGTGAGGGGAAAAAAAAACCAACAACCAAAAACCAGAAAATTCTTCATATCCTGTAAATTTCTTCCTCAATCTTAGTGTTTGCACAGGTTTCATTAAGAGACTATCAGGCGGCTAATACCTGTCAGTTAATAGAAAGAAGTCACATTTGGTGTTTTTAGGCTAATGTGTACAACTGAATCTGCTCTTACTGCGGGTCTTGGTGCTTAGCTAAGTCACGGTGGCCACAAAGAACCTCATCAGTTGACCCCTGAGCTACAAATAGTACACAGGCTCTGGCGTTGAGCAATTGTTTGTACAAAAAGGCAGAGGACTGGGCTGGCGGCCAGAAAGAGTAGAGGAAGGGTCTCAAAGAGGAGACAGACAATGAGTGGTTGCTGAAGGAAGGGGTGGGTGAGTGGGATCTGAGTTGCTGCTGGCAGGGACTGAGTGGGACAGACACAGAGGAGGGGCTTGCCCAGAACCTGAAGCCATGCCCAGGGAAGCTGGAAGGCTCAATGGGCTTGTGGATTGAAGAGACCAGAAATTTCAGGAAAATGAGGGCTTCAACTATCAAAAGTAAGTCTATATACTCTACCAGAAAGTTTAAAATAAAGCAGTTTCCTCATTGGAAGAGTCCAATGAGGATGATGTCATCATTTCTGTTTTCTTTAAAAATCAAGGGGGTTTGAATCCTGTCTTCATGGCTTCTCTGTGAAATCCGTATAAGCTCTAGATTGTGTCAAGTCTTTGCTGCCAGAAGGTGAAAAGGTTTTCATTGTATAATTAGAATATTTTTAAAAAGGATTCAGTTTCACTTTCTGCACAAATTTCTCAGAAAGATGGCTACCTTGTCACACAATAAAGGTGTATTTGAGTCAGAAACACATCATCATCCTGACCCCTCAGTGTGGGACTGCACTCAGTTCTGCTTCCTTAATAACTTGAGACTGATGATCCCATTCATCTTGTTAACAAGAAGTCAGGAAAAACAAAACAAAACAACAACAACAAAAAGTTTAACATAGAGCTGAAAAGAAGTTAAATCATTCTTACCCAACCTCATTGCAAGTCTTACCCAACCTCATTACAGGATTTGCTCAAAGGGGAAGCAGGTCTCAGAGCAGCCCTAATAAAGAACATGTAATTACTGTTCCCAATGTGAAGATGAGCAAACCAAGGCTCTGGGAAGATAACTATCTTGCCCAGAGCTATAGAGCCTATAAGCGGGCAGATCTGGGATTACAACCTCTTGCCTGCCAATCACACTATGAGCTGCTGTGCCATGTGACCACCTCCAGATATGGTAAGGTAAGACATGGGTGACCCAAGGAGGGTCTTCAATAAGTCAGAGAAGCCATGGCATGTCTGCCTCCATGTGGCAGAGCAGAGTGGAGAACAATGGAGAACCCTCCCCACCCCTCAGCAGTGAGTTATCCCCATTTCTCCTCTTGCTGTTTCTCCGACCTAGAAGCATTCCACGGTCAAGGGTATACATGGTAAGGGAGAAAGTTTGACCTTTGGTCCTTTGGTAAAAAGCCCAGCAGATCTGCATAGTAGGAAGCGCAGCATTTGTGATACCAACTGATGTGCAACTTTCATTGCTAAAGTTGAGCTTCGCACTCGCCATCGCTGAATGTAGTTTGTGTGGTGGATCCAGAAGCTGGCACATCTGGGGACTCAGATGCTGCCCGACAACATAATTAAGGATAATTTTATTCATCCGCTTTCGTGAAAGTTCAGGGAGCTGTGGACAGATGGTCAGCTCTCTCTTTAAATCCCTGTTGTTAATGGAATCTGTCAAAGCTGCAGGATTGGGAGTCTTAACATCGAAACAGAACATTGTCGAGATAAGCAATAGTTCACAGAAAGACAAGGAGAGGTTTTTTTTTTAATACCCAATTAGCTAGCTTAATTTTATATAATTGTAATTGCATGTTTGTTTTCTCTGAGGCTAAAATAAATCCTTACATTCTGGAATAAAACGAACACAGAAGGCAAATTTTAGCATCTTTATAAACATTATATTTTTTACAAATTCTAAAGGGTATTTTGCTGCTGGGTCCTGATTTGTTCCTTGTGGACTGAAAGTATGTTGTCTACACTAGGGATGGCTGGGTGTTTATGGATCTAACCCAAATTGGCTGCTTCGACCCTTCTCTGGCCACACTCCAATTATTCTCAGAGAGTGAATGTCATAAACACTGGCAACAGCAGTAAACAGCAAAGAGGGAAGTGAGATGACTTCCGAGAAAACCCTTTTCCTCTTTAACTGTTTTTAAACATTTAGATTGTGTGCTACAGTGCCAGAAAGATTAGAATCTGCACGTGGGAGCCTGTTTTCCACACTCTATTAACAGCCAACTCTGGACTAAGGATGAAAGACACATTGAAACATGTTTAAAAATCATGTCAGTTGAGGGCACTCTTGATTATCTTATGGTGATTTGTGAATGGGAATTTAAAATATGAAATGGGGGCAAAACCATTCTTCCATTAAATAGAAAAAGGGGTCTTTAAAATTTGTTAAGATATTGACAAGGTCTGTCTTTGAGAAGGATTTGTAGAACTATACTAATCATGGTTCAGCGTCAGTGGCCACTCACACATTTATTCATTCACCTGCCCATTCATTAGTATTCATTCATTAAAAAGCATGGCGTGTCTTAAGTATGTGAACCATCATGCTAAGTCCCAAGGGTTCAGAGATGAAGCAAGATAAATTCCCCGTTTTCCTGCAGCTTCAGCAGGAGGAGAAGAGGGACAGGACATGCCTAAGTACAAGTTAGTAGAGATGCAACTTGGCCATTCCCAGGAGGGAGAGACAAGCGAGCAGTGGAATCAATCTCAGGCAGGCCAGCAGACCCGTGCTTCGCTGGCCCAAGAGACAGATTGATCCAATCATCTCTTGCCCGTATTCCATTCCCTCCAGCTCCTGTCTATTATATACTTTCTCTTTTTCTCATTATACTCTGACTTCTCTCATTTTTCTCTGTATTCTACCTCGAATCCTGTCCTGCCCATTACCTCTCTCTGGATTGTACTTCGCTCATCCTAGGAGTGTTTGCTCCTCACTCCTTCTTTTTGAGGAATGGATGTGAGTCCTTTTGATGTTTCATGGATTTGCTTAAGGTATCTCCTAAGCATGGGAAGGGCTTTCCAACCCTGGGGTGTGGTCTTTCTTTGGGTTGAGAGTAGAAGGAGAGGAGGAAATGACAGTTGGAGGGAAGAGTTGGAGTTGAGGCAAGGCCAGTGTCTGTCCTACTGCTGTGAAGAGACAACATGACCATGGCAACTCTTACAAGAGAAAGCATTTAATTGGGGTTGGCTTACAGTTTCAGAGGTTTAGTCCATTATCATCATGGTAGGTAGTATGCTAGCATGTGTGTAGACATGGTGCTAAAGAAGTAATTTAAAAAGTACATCATTCTGATCTGAAGGCAGAGAGAGAGAGACTGACAGAGACAAACAGACAGAGACAGACAGAGAGAAGCTGTGCCTGGCATGGGCTTTTAAATCCTCAAAGCCCACCTCAGTGACACATTTCTTCCAACAAGTCCACACCTCCCAATCCTTTTCAAATAATGCCACTCCCTGGTAACTAAGCATTCAAATACAGGAGCCTATGGGGGCCATTCTTATTCAAACCGAGTCAGAAAACATCCTAATTTCTAACACTTCTCTTTATTTTCTCTTTCAATACCTATTTTGTCACTTTTGGTGGGAGTATTAGTCCATTTTCTATTGCTGTAACTGATTCACACAGACCAAGCATTTTAGAAACGATGTTCTGAAGGCCAAAGAGTCCAAGAGCAGAAGCTGAATCTGGTGAGGTCATTGTGGGTGTGGGCACTTTACAGAGCCCTGAAACAGCACCGGCCATCATGGTGAGACAGAAGGTCTTAGCTTTTCTTCTCTTACAGCCACAGCCCTATTGGATTGGGGCCTCACCCACAAAAGCTCAGCTTTCAAACACTGAATTTTTTTTACCCTCTTGATACCTCAAAAGGAGGATTCAACTCCCAACATGAGTTTTGAGGGGGATGTTCAGGCACAAGTACCCCTGGCAGGAGAGTGGGCAGAACTGTGAGGCTCTGATTAAGCAATCCTGCATGGGAGGCATCGGGAGAGCCAAAAAGGGCAAAGCTTCCAGACATCTGTGCTTCCTTTAGGGGTAACTTCCCATAGGCAAAGGAGGCCCCACCTCCTATACACTGGAATCTTGTTTTATGTCAGATTGCCTCTCAGGTACATTCGTAAGTACTTTTTGCTGATCTTCACAGAAACCCTGTAGTAGGGTAATCAGTGTCTGCGTTTTGAGTTTATGAGGGATTGACTTTGGATTATAAACCAGGTCTGCCTGACCAGAAAACCCACTTGCTATCAGGCTAGCACAGCTGGACCCTCAGACTACTTCCCATTGAGACCTGTCTTTGTCCCACCACTGTCTCCTTCCTCAGCTGATGGCTGGTCTCAGTCACCACTGGCAGTTTACAGACAGCAGCAGCCATATGCTCTGCACAGGCCCAGCTTCTTTTTCTTTTCTTTCCTCTTTTTCTACTGTATGTACGTGCCTTAGTGTGAAGGCCAGAGGACAATGTTGGGTGTCATCCTCAGTAATATCCACCTCCTTTGGGACAGGGTCTCTCACCAGCCTGGCACACACTGGTTGGTTAGACTGGCAGGCCAGCAAGTCCCAGGGGTCCTGCCTCTGCTTCCTCGGCACTGGGTGACAAGCACCCATCACATAAGCTGACACTTGATGTGCGTCCTTGGGACTCAAGCCAGGTCCTTATGCCTCAGATCCTCTACAATGCTGGGATACCCTGGGCAAATTACCTAACCTTTTTATACTTCTCTTTGGTCACGGTCTTGGAAGTGTTGGCTTCTATCGGTGTCATTTGGTCAAAGGCCTCCCAGGCTGGCTGAGCATGTCCTCTTTCTCCTTTCCTGTCCCTTTACTGGCATCTGAAATCCAGGGCCTCTGCCATCCACGACTGTCCCTGTTCTATTGGGTGACCCTAGGCTCAAAGCCTGACTCTAGCCACTCTGGGCCCTCAGGCCTAATTTGTCAGCGGCAGGTAGATTTTGTGCCCCTAAGAAGAAGGTGGGTCCTCAGGCTGCCTCAGGACTTTCAGCTGCTTGGTTTGTTTCCCTGTACCCTGTCTCCTGTGTCCTGCCCACTCAGTGGGTACAATGGAAACACCTGAGGTACTAAAGTGCTAGAGATGATGGGTGAGTTCCTTTCTTCTAAACAACAACAACAACAAACAAACAAACAAACAAAACAAAAACCCCCAAACCTACAAAAACTTGGATCCTGGCCCCCTTTTCAGTTTCCTTTGACCTTGGCCTCACTGAATGGGGAGCCTGTGGGAGCAGCTTCTCATCCTAGCCTGGTGGACAGCACAGGTCTTCCCCAGCCTGAGCTGGGGAGAGCATGGGGCATGTTCTCTAAGCTCTTCCATACATTTTCTTTTTCCTCACCAGGGCAAGAGCAGAGCACGGTCAGTCCGTTCCCTGGAATGAGCTTGAAGAGTTATGCTGGCTACATCACGGTGAACAAGACTTACAACAGTAACCTCTTCTTCTGGTTCTTTCCGGCTCGGGTAAGTGGCCAAGGCCTGTAGCAGAGAGCCAAGAGACAGCTCGGTCCAGGTGGAGTGCAAATACTAGCTTGCAGACCCAGGGGTTTTGTTAATGTTTGTTTTCCTGTGTGTGTGTGTGTGTGTGTGTGTGTGTGTGTGTGTGTGTGTGTGTATACATGGAGGCCAGGCATCAATGTATCCTCCTCATTTGCACTTTACCCTGGTTTCTGAGACAGGGTCTCTTGTTGACCCTGAAAGTGGCTGGTAGGATCTGTTTGCCTTTGTCCCTGAAATGCTGGGTTTACAAACCTATGCTACCAAACCAATCTTTTTAAGTGGGTTTTGAAGACCCAAACTGGGGCCTCATGTCTTTTTCGTTTGTTTGTTTTATTTTTATTTTTACTCTTTAAATTTTTGTTTTATATTAATCACAGATTATGTACTTTGTATCCCAGCCGTAGTCCCCTCCCGCATTCCCTCCTTATCCCTCTTATTCCTCCCTCATCTCTTCCCTGCCCCTTTCCAAGTCCACTGATAGGGGAGGTCCTCCTCCCCTTCCATCTAACTCTAGCTTATCAGGTCTCTTCAGGACTGGCTGCAATGTCCTCTTCTGTGGCCTAGCAAGGCTGTTCCTCCCTTGTGGGTGAGGGGGTCGAAGAGCCAGCCATTGTGTTCATGTCCGAAATAGTTCCCTTACTAGGGTGCCCATTTGGATATTGAGCTACCATTTGCTACATTAAAGCAGGGGTTTTAAGTTATCTCCATACATGGTCCTTGGTTGGAGAAACAGTCTCACAAAAGACCCCTGTGCCCTGATATATTTGATCCTTGTGGAGCGCCTGTCCTCTCCAGGTCATACTAACTACCCCTTCTTTCATATGATTCTCTGCACTCTGCCAAAGGGTTGGTTATGTGTCTTAATCTTTGCTTTGATACACTGCTAGGTGAGTCTTTCTGAGGTCCTCTGTGGTAGGCTCTTGTCCGGTCATTTGTTTTCTGATACATCCAATGTCCGTCCCAATTGTCTTTCTAAGTGAGGATTAATCCTCTTACCCCAGGTCCTCTTTCTTGTTTATCTTCTTTAGGTGTATAGATTTCAGTATGTTTATCCTATCTTATAGGTCTATATAAGTGAGTATATACCATGTGTGTCTTTCTGCTTTTGGGGTACCTCACTCAGGATGATTGTTTCCAGGTCCCACCATTTGCCTACAAACTTCATGATTTCCTCATTTTTAATTGCTGAGTAGTATTCCATTGTGTAAAAGTACCACAATTTCTGTATCCATTCCTCAACTGAGGGACATCTGGGTTTTTTCCAGGTTCTGGCTATTACAAATAAAGCAGCTATGAACATAGTTGAGCAAATGTCCTTGTTGTGTACTTGAGCATCTTTTGGATATATGCCTAGGAGTGGTATAGCTGGCTCTTGGGGAATCACTATTCTTAATTGTCTAAGAAAGCGCCAAATTGATTTCCAGAGTGGTTGTACAAATTTGCATTCCCACCAGCAATGGAGGAGGGTTCCTCTTTCTCCACATCCTCTCCAGAATGTGTTGTCACTTGAGTTTTTTATCTTAGCCATTCTGATGGGTGTAAGGTGAAATCTCAGGGTCGTTTTGATTTGCATCTCCCTGATGGCTAAGGACGTTGAGCATTTCTTTAAGTGTTTTTCTGCCAGGGGCCTCATGTCTTCAGGACAAGCATTTTACACTGATAGATCTCCTCAAGTCTGTTTAATTTTCTTTTTTAAATTAGCACACAATAGGTTAAACAATAGGTCAGAATTGACACAGTAACAGATTTCATTAAGGAATTTTAACACACTGGGGTTTTTTTGTTGATTCTTCTTCCTCATTTCTTCCTCGTCTGCCTCCCCTCCAACCCGTTACTGCTTTTAGACCATATGCTCTATTTTTCTCCACCACTTTCCTCAAAACTTCTATGTGTTAGAAGGTTTAAGACTCCTTAAAGAAAGTTTATATAGTCTTCTAAAAACAAACAAATGTTTATGGAGGTGATGTGGAGAATCCAGTTTAGACCCACCTCCTCCTTATAGAGCACCCCCTATTTATAGTAACACATCAACTCTGTCTCTACCAATCTTCCTTTTATTGTTGTTTTATCCAAATAATGCTTGGGGCAGTGGGTGCATGGGCATTGGAAAGAGTCCAGGGAGGGTAAGAAGTGGAGAATGCTGGAACTAACAGTCACTAGGCTAACGTGGCCTTCAGGGACTACCCCCCTTCCTAGGTCCCTTGAGGCAGAGGAGAAGATGCTTTTGAGCTCACCAGAGAGGTTTAATTCATTCTCAGGTCACACAGTTCTTTGTGAACCAGACACATTAAGGTTGAAGGT
Source organism: Pachyuromys duprasi (assembly GCA_028658305.1). Classification (NCBI taxonomy): domain Eukaryota; kingdom Metazoa; phylum Chordata; class Mammalia; order Rodentia; family Muridae; genus Pachyuromys; species Pachyuromys duprasi. The sequence goes on along the minus strand of CM053763.1, from coordinate 75,847,123 downwards.
ACCTTTGGGATCTGGGGTCAAGAACTGCAGTACATGAACACATTAACGCCCACTACAGAGCTGTTTTCTCTTTTCACTTGCCAAATTGGATTTGCTTTAGAAGCTAGAGAAAGCAAAGCAAGGCCTAGCTGGGTGGAAGTTAGTGTTCACATTTGCATATGATTTGCATACAGCCATGTTGCATAGTTAATAACCTAGTAAATTGCTTCATCCGTTGTCACTGCGAACTTGAATAGTTTACGTACTGGTACTATCCTGCTATGTTTTCTTGACTTCTCTCTCCTAACCACACGACCTCTGTAGTAGTTCACTTCATAGTAATCTGTCCTTTGGAGAATGGAGGTGGCAGGTGAGAAGTGGAGAATTTCAGGTGTTTATGGTTGGAACTTTGGACCCTCACTGTCCCTGTTGGGCTTTCCTGGTCTCTGGAGGGGTTCTTATTTCTTCCTTTGTATGACTGTTGAGTGAGGTAATTGAGGAGCTCAAAGGACAGAGTTTAGGGAGAGGCTTGTTTTGTGGATGAGGGACAGACATGGAGAATTGGCTATGTCCACAGTACCTGAGTACAGTCTCTCTCCCTAGGCACCTGCCATTGGTAGCATCCAGCCCGCATGGAGACTGAGGTGTGCTCCCTGGAGCCTCTCAGCATTGCTCAGCAGGATGAAGGATTCTATTGTGTCTTTAATAGCAAACAGCCCAGATGTCTCAAGACCACTTGACCTAAATGAGGCCCAAAATATCACCTTATCTTACAACATAGAGACTTTTCTGTGTTGTGTTTGCTTCAGAGCTCAGGCTTGTGCTCACACTCTGAAGATCTCTGTGAGCTCCTTGCGAGGCTTTACCTTGCTTCTTTCCTTCCCATCTTGTGTGTTTCTTCTCTCCACGCCTTGTCCTCTCCTTTCTTTGTTTGATTCCCAAACCCGAAGTTTCACTGTTGTTTCACATTGACTTAGGAAACACACACACACACACACACATTTAAATTTTGTCTTGAGATGGGGGTCTTGATATGTAGTCCAGGCTAGACCTGAACTAGTGATGATTCTTCTTGCCTCAACTTCCCTAATATACCACCACACTTGGCTATTTAACAAAAAGTTTAATCCGCACATAAAAGTCATACCTCTTTATTGGCTACCATGTGATGTTTTGATAATCTGTACACTATGTGATGTTCCAATATCACTGTGATGTTCAAACGCAGGTACACATGTTCATCTCTTATAAACATCTATTTCTTTGCAGCAAAAATGTTCAAAAATACTTTCTTCTATCTTTGCTGGAGTGTACAGTACATTATTGTTGTCTACAGACATGGCCCCTGTTGTAGCTTTGTACCTAAAGGACTAAATTTGGGAACTAAATTTTGACGCGGTCTTTCTTCCCCCTTCCTCTCTTCAGGATACTGCTCTGTCCCGCAGTGGTCCTCATCTTCATCAGAAAGAAGCGCTCATAGAAGCCAAGCCCAGGTGGAAGGGGGGTGCTGTGGCCTGCATCTCTTTGGGGTGTGGGCTGGCAGGAGGGTCAGCTTTCCGCTCCTGCTAGGCAGTTTCCTGAGCTCTCTCTGGGCACAGCCTCTCATACCACTTTTCTTTCTCTGTCACCCCCACCTCCATCCCAGCTGCCGAAGACTGATTCTGAACTTTCTCTTCTTCTTTGTCCATCCTGGCTGTGTATTGAGGAGTTCTTCATCAATGTCTGAATGTCGCATCTTCAGTAATTATTTAGATTTTGGAAAACAGCAATTGGTCATGAGAAAAAGGCCAGAGAAGAGCCAAACAACAGAAAGGAGGGGTTTTTTTTCTTCTGTTTCGAGCTGGCAGGCCTGATCTAGCATGGCTTTGCTGGACTGGAAAAGGGGTACAGTTTCTTTATGCTCCCTGAGTTCAAGGTTAGTCTGTTGGCTTGCTAGCTCCCCACCCCCTTATAATGGAGAATATAGCTGTTCATCCATCGACTGGCTTCGTCCCCTTCTACAGCCACAAATATGTCCCAAGATGCTTCCAGAAGTCCTGCTCATGTGCCATCTCAAAACAAAGATCTTAGGCTCAGTGTTTTGCAGGAGGTGGCAGGTAAGCTCTCGGGAGAAGGCAGAGCTTATGAAAAGGCCATAGGGTGGGCAGGTGCTGCAGGAAAGGGTTGTACAACATCTCATTGGGATGCGCACAGGCACTGCCAGGTGTCTGAGGCTTCCAGCTGGGGAATAAGAAACAGGGTGGGCAGACACAGCACCCAAGAAGGAGCAGTGTCCGCCAAGATGAGGGATGTCCTTTTCATTTGACAAATATACGAGTCTCTTGCCTGTTCGAGGGAAGCAGCTGAGATTGTCATCAGGAGAAAAATGACACCCTTGGAAAAAAAATGAGGGTAGCAAAAATAGCGGTCCAGGAAGGATGCTGCACTTAGAGCATCCTCTGAGTCATTTTCTGGATGCTGCTTCTCAAATTAGTTTTGTTTTCCTGTTATTTCTGCAAAACTCCCCTGTTATTGTCTACAAATCAGTGCATAATGAATTCCAGAAGCCAAAATCAGCGTGTGGTGGAAATACGGTAGGGGAAGCAGCAGGCTTTCTGCCTGGGCTGGGTGGCATACTGTAATGGAGAGAAGATATATTTTTGGAGGCTGCAGCTGGGGGAGCATGAGCTCCCCACCTCCCTTGCCTGAACCAGAATTTAAAGTTAAATCTTCTTTGGACATTGTTGCTTTTGACTATCAGGTGTCACATCCTGAGAAAAGTAATTCCAGGAGGACCTAGGGTACAGAAATTGGAGTTACGGCCTCTTGAGTTAGTCAGGCTTGGTTGCAAACAGTGTCCCCAATGCTTATCCACATTTCCTGACAGCATCACACATCTGTTGTCTCAGTTCACAGTGAGAACCAGAGCACTGCCTGGGTCTCAAGACAGCTGATTAGAGGAATACCAGACTCAGACTAAATATCACACTTATTGTTATGTCCTTGTGACTATTAGTGCCATTATCACTTTGATGATACCAGTTGCCACCAATACTGAGCCAATAAATTACAGTTGGTGAGCTTTAAAGAAAACAGAGGGAAACTGCAAATCAGAAGGCCCCAGTCATCAAGCAAAAATGCAGATTAATTGCTATTGGATAAGGAAATTACTAAGTGAAACTGGGATTTGTCACACTTCAGAAGATAAAGAGGCCTCTGAAGCATCTTCACTGGAAAGAGATAGCCAGATTTTGACCTTATCTTCTAGGAACACAAGTAATTCAAGGTCAGCGCAGCCCCTTCCCTGAGGTCCACCCCTTGCTCTTCTGGCAGAGACAAGGCAGGATTCCTGGTGTTTTGTTTTGGGTGCTTATAAAAGAGCTGGGACACTGTGAGGGCAAACTAGATCAGCATATGAAGAGATGCTCATTCTGGAACCTGCAGGTTGGACCCTCCACAGCCAGATACCAGGAAAAGGAAGGTGACAGAGGATTAAACTACAACTCTGCACCCGGGCATTACAGAATGACAAGGGGCTCCCTGGTTCTCTTAGGCTGAACAAGGTGCTTTCAACGTCAGTGGAGGCAGATGTTCTAACGTGTCCTGAGAACCCACTGGTTCTTGGGAGTGGAGATGGAAGCTGGGGTCCCATAACCTGCCACCTCTAGCCAGGCATCCCCCCCCCCACCCCGGGTGTCAGAACTTCTTTAGAATCAGAGTATGTATGGGAGAGGAAAAGGGGCCAGGACTCTGTTGCTCACCAGAACCACCTGGGAGCTTCAAACTACTGACAGCTGTTCCTTTTCAGGTCCCCTACTCCAGAATCTGCATTTTGGATGCACCCCACATCTATCCTAGTGCAGCTCATCAGGGGTCTGGAACTTAGGAAAAGTGAACTGGAGGTTAGGGCACAGGGATTCTCTTCCAGGTCTGCAGTTCCTGGTTGTCTGACTTGCTATAGGGCATTTCTTCTCCCCAGGGTTCAGACCTCATTAAAATAGGAACTGTCGACCTAGCTGATGTCTAGGGTTGTATTTTAGTTCTACAAGAGACCCTGAACCAGCACCACCCTACCAGACATCACCCTGTCCCTGACCCACAGACAGCATGAAGGATGGTATGTTATCATCAAGACTTAAAAAACAAAACAAAACAAAAAAAAAGACTTAAAAAACTGCTAAGGTTTCAAAAGACACTGTACAGCCCTGGATAGCTAAAGCCTTGTCCTTTGAACTGAAATATGTTATCTTGTTGGCATCCACTCACCAAACCATGGGATGGAAATCTAGGTGGTGGTAGCGGCTGCAAAGGTTGGGTGTGCAAGTGTGCATTCTTTCCTGTTTTGGGTTTCAGCTTTAATTTACGACGACTTTAAGCTTTAAGCATCTTTAAGCATCTTTGCTATTGAGTGATTATGTCAGTAGAGGGCGCTGGAGGGACACCGCGGTACAAAGTTGCCTTCCTTTTCTGTTCCCCGTACTGTGTCTTGCTGCTCAGTTCAGTGATGCTCTGCCTTACCCTTTCACTTAGACCACTAAGGCCCTCTGCCTAGATGACCATCCAGCTGCAGCCAGCTTATGGCCACGAGACCCAGGGAACATATCACCAAAGGGTTGGTCCCAGGCCTTCTTCGAGGAGGTCTATCATGTGATCTTGGGGAACCCACACCCCTCCTTATAGGATTGCCCTCTAGCCCAGTGTCCTCTTTACACACCTATGGCAAATTCTGCATTGTGTCTGTGCTTTTCACAGTGTCTTCCCTGTTCCCTGGAAGACACAGGAAGCTTACCGGCATGCTGGTCTTGGGTCAGCAATCTGGCCTCTGTTCCAGACAGCTTGACGCTATCTGTGCCCCCTGTGGCTACAGCAGAAATGCACCTTGGAGCAGGATTATAGGCCAAAGTAACTGGTTAATCACACGGGGAAATAACTATGTGGTTCCTGTCTTACAATTGCACCTCAAGTGATATCGCTGCTCATTCTTTCCAAAACAGGCTGTCCCCGGGGAACCGAGAATGTTCTGGAAAGGCCTCAGGGGTTAGAGCAAGCAGCGTGCCCCTCACCCTCATTCTTGGCACATCAATATGCTTTCCTCCTTCAGGCACTTGGACATCTTGGCCAAACTATAGTATTCGGGCTTCCTTGCCCTTAGCTATGGAACCGAAAGGAACTCACCAGTGTGTGTGTGTGCCCAAAGGTCAAGTTCGCATCAGGTAATCTTCCATGATCCAATCAGCCAATGGTCACGTGATATAAACATGGCCAATGGGCCTTTTCTATGATGAGTGTAGGGGCTGTTTCTGTGGAAGGCGTGTAGACCAACACATTTCTCAAAATAGATATATCTATTTCAAGTGGCTATAGTGTCGCTGGCAGGAAAGCACACATTAGAGGTCATAATCAGTGTCTTCATATTTTCTTTTTGATGTTCTTGAGGCACCAAAAATCTGAAATAACAAAGCCGTAGGAAACAAAACAAAGTAGCTAAAAATAGTAAAGTTCTAGACCGCTCTGTTGATAAGTATATTTGAACTCTGCAGAAAACTTTTTGTGCCCAATTACCCTTTGGGGAATTGAAACTTCTACACAGAGGTGGAAGTTACTGATCTTTCCAGTCATTTTCATCTTACCTAGAATCAGAAATAAGACAAGATTCCCTCATCAACACTGCCTCTCATTCCTTATAAGCTATAGCTTTCTTGCCCAGGGACTCCACGGAGCCTTAACTATCTTGTGGGATGGTTAGGGAAGAGCCAGTAGAGGAGGAGTCTAGTGGGCTTGAAGCTGGTTGCTTGAAGTGACAAGTCAGAGCTTGATAAGAAAGCAGAGAAGCCTGGGAATGATACAAGGAGACCGGGGGAAAAAAAAAACCACCACCTGAAAAAGTTAATTTTCCCAATGAATGAACATAGTAAAGGAAGGTCTAATGAGTGTCAGCACGAAGCATGACAAGCAACATTCCCCAGGAACACATAGATATCTTAAGCAAGCTGTTCACATGTGTTGGGACTATGTGTGTAGAATTGAAATGGTCCTGCATGGCTATTTAATGATTCTGGCTACAAAACTAATTGCTTTAAATAAAATCCTTTTCCTTGAGTGTGGCAGCTGAGGAAGGAGCAAAGATCTGTGGGGCAGAGTGGGAGTCCATTCATATGTACTTAGGGGGAATGTAACGGCATTCATTCTGGGCACTAATGACTGCAATTAAGAGAGAACACATTACTTAAAGCAAGCAAACCACCAGGCTTTCCATTTAGAAGTGCAGAGAAGGCCTCATTGTTCTGCAATGCACACTTTCCATTTTCAGCCTGGCTTGAAGTCTGGCAGCGGTTTTGCTGTTGCATCGTCTTTGTGGGAGTGGTGTTCCTTAGCGGAATAGAAAGAAAGGGTTAGCTGGAAAAAAATGTATACAGATTGGGTACTGACCAAAATATTTTCCTCACACGTGCTAAGCTGCCTAAACTTCCTAGAGCAACCTCAGTAGAATCATCTATGTAAAATACAATCATTGAACTGGTTAGAGTTTTGTCAGCTTGACCCAAAGTAATCACCTTGGCAAAGGGAATATCAACTGAAGAACTGCATCTATCAGATTGGACTGTGGGGTGTTTTCTTGATTAATTATTTATGTGGGAAGGCTCGGCCCACTTCGGTGGAGCCACCCTTGGGCAGGTGATCTTGGGTGGTACAAGAAAACAGGTCGAGCAAGCCAAGAAGAAGCATTTCTTCATGGCCACTGATTGAGCTCCTTCCTTGAATTCTCATTTTGATTGCCCTTAGCAATAGACTGTAAACTGTAAGATGAAGTAAATGCTTTCCTACCCTAGCTGATTTTTGGTCATGGTTGCTTAGAACAGCAGCAGAAAGGAAACTAGAACAACCATGCTGATTGAAAGTACTGAAACTGGTGTCTTTAATCTCTTCTCCCAACATATTGACTCTCCCTTTCAGCAATGTGTGCAAATGTACATATAGAAATTATGTATACTGTGTCTTATTACCTGTCTATGTCTGTAAAGCTGGAGTTTGTTCTGGTTGGAGATACGGTTGAAAAGTCTAGGAGCGTAGCTGATGCATCTCTACTTGGAAAGTGATGGGCCAGGTCAGGACCAGTTTTGATTTCATGGACTTTGATTCGTTCAAGTGAAGGTACAGGATCATTTTTTTAACCCATCATTGATAGTGAGTCCTGGATTATGCTAAGATAGAAGGTCTAATGGACAGAATAGAAAAATGTGCCTTCTTGTGGAAACATTGAGGAAGAAGAGCCAAGTTTGTGACTGGCCACCAGGGGTCGCCAGAGGAATTGAGAGAGCAGTGGATAAGTGGGTCTTGGGCCTTCTTTTTCCCCTTGTCTCCCCCTCACGTCCTATTTTCTTTCCCTTTCTCCTTTCTTTCCTTCCCTCCCTTCTTTCTTCCCCACCCCCTCTCTCCACTCTCCTTCCTTATTCTTGACAGGGTCTCTCTGTGTAGCCCAGACTGGCAAACTTGTAATCCTCCTGTCTTCACTTACCTACCAATGGGATTGCAGGAGTGTCTTCACACCCTGTAGCCAAGGCTGTTTCTTGTTCACCAGTGCGGGGCTCGGTGTCTTGGGCCCCATCCTCCATGTGTCAGCCGTCTTCTGCTGCTATCTGGGTGTCCCACAAATCCAGGAGCCCTCTCTTCCTTCCCGTTTCACTGTCTCTTGCTTCTCTCAGCAGCTCCGCAATAGTTAGTACTCAGGCTCATGACTCATTCACAAAGGGTTTCTTTTCTTCTTCATCAAATAGATACTTTTTGCTGGTGGTGTTACTCATCTAAGAGGTCCAGCCCAAGATGTAGCTACACTTAGCTGTCTTCCCATCCAGTCAGAATGGAGACTTTAAAAAGATACAGCAGACACTTGATGCCTGACTCAAGTGTTATGGCTGTACCTGCTGTTCACATATGCAGGACAACCTGGGTTTTCAGGCAAGGGGCACTAAGACACAGAGAAATGAAGGAATTTGCCCAAGGACAAAACAGCTATAAAACAGTGTAGCTGGAACTCTAGTCCTGGCAGCATGGGTCTTCCCTCCACACTCTTTTCCAATGGTTATTGCTCCTGGCAATGAGTAGGAGCTAATCCACACCTTGAGAGATGTGCTGTTAGATGAGTTTACACACTGTGCTGGACGCAATGCAGCATGATGGTGATGACTGCACTGCTGTGGAGAGACGCCCACCACCTGTGGCTCAGTGACCACAGAAACAGCAGAATCTCATCACTTAACTGTCTCTACAGCATCTGTCATGTCCACAAGATGAGCATGCGTGTGGTGTGTGCATGGAGAAGAGTCTGCAGACATCTCGATGATCAGCTTCAGGGAGTAAGGCTGGGAAGGGCAGAGAGATATTTGAAAATGGTCTTTAAACATCTGAAGTTCAGAATATATATTCTAGCACTGAGAGATGGTTCCGTGTGTAAATGCAGCCACCACCAAACCTGAGGACCTGGGTGTCGTCCCCTGAGAACTACAGGAGAGAACCAGCTACCAAAATTTGTTCATTGACTTCCACAAGTGTGCTGTGCAACTAAATAAGTAAACAGACAAACAAAATGTATGATATTTCAAAAGAAGGACTTTATAAAACCTATTGAGGAAAATTACGTTAAACTTTTGGGGTAGGGAAGAAGTAAATGCCTTGAATCATAGCTTTAGTGAGTTTAATATTTTTAAACTTCTGAATTCCATTCCATCTGCAACTAATTAGCAGGAGTTTCTTATTTCACGGGTCCCTATGTTTGCAGTGTGGTTTTGTTCAGGATGCTATCAGGGACTTCTCTTTCCTAGGAGAATGTCTCACCTCACAGATGAGAGCTGGATATGTCACAGAGGATTATTTGTAAGAACTTCATGCCATTAGTGTGACCATAGCAAGTGTTGTCTATCACGGTTATGATGGCACACTTCATCACACTGCCTTGCTGAGCTATCACCTGCTCTTGGGTACATAGCATTAAATAGCACCTTCACATCCCAGCACCTGATTTAGGCATGGCATTAATGTCCAGGCCCCTTGACTCATTAAGGTAGAAAGGCACGTGGTAGGATTTTGGTTAAAGACAGGTTGCTTCAGGGGCTGCTGAGCACTGAGGAAGCAGGTCACCTGAGGTTGGAGGCTTGCTAGCTCTCGGTACTCCGGCATTCCGGGAACGCAGGGTGCCCTACTTCACAGCCCCGTAAGAACCCTGTTTGGCACACTGCTGTTTGACTTGAGCTGTAGGGTGGCCTCTCAGGACCAGGCTGTTTTTCTGAGAGTCTAGAGACAAACTTAACCCTGCCAGGTCACAGGATGGTGGGGGGAGAAGAAGAGAGGAGTGGCGGTTAGTTGCCTAGGGACTAAGCGAGCAGGCTCCCTATCGCCTGGCAGGTACCCAGCCCCTTTGCACGGAAGAAACTTCTGGAGAAAGCTGAGGGTGGCACCCTACTCCACACGTGGGTGGAGGTGGGGGTGGGTATTGCAATGGCTGTGACTTCAAACAAGGCAGAAGTCATCTTTTTAAAGAGCTTTTCACATTATTTTAATATGCAACCAAGCTTTGAGGGCCACGGGTCCACTGGTGTACAGGAACCTGGGCGGGGGGCCGAGGGTTGAGTATCCTGAAGTCTGTGTACCCCAGCACCCCATACCCCCTGGAGGCTGAAAAGAATGGGGATGACTTTCTTCCCGTTCCTCTGGTTTTCCTACCCCTTGTTGTGTGCGGTTTGCTCCCACTACTGGGTGAATAAAAGTACAGGGGGTGGGGTCCTGGTGAGTGACAGATTCTGCCAAGCAGCTTACTCACACGTCTAAGTAAAGCACTCAGTGGTTCCAGGAAGGGTGGAGCAGGGAACACAGCAGCACTCCTCATAGTCCTTCACCGGGCGTCCAGTAAGGCTTATACTGCTGCCGTGGGGCAGGTGAGGGAGCTGAGGCCGGAGGAAACAGAGCCAGGCCACCAGGGCTGCTTTCTAGTCAAGTAGAGCCAGAACCATCCGGTTCCAGGACTCCTCACAGCAGCTCTGACACACTGCTCTCATTTGCATGTTTTCCGCTTTGACATGACTGAGAAGCCCTCTACCCTACCGGATGTTTATGGCATGTCAACATTTGAGGCAGGACGACAAAGGGATGAAGAATAGGCCAGGGATGATAAGAGCCAAAGGATCAAAGAAAAGCCACCAAGCAGAACACTCTCCTGCTCTTCTGTTGTAGAGGCTTTGAGTGTAGATCCCCTCTGATTTCTGAGTGTTCATCCTTCACAGTGGTAGCTAGTGATTGCAGAGCACATATCACAGCCACTCGCCAGGTTTTATGCAAAGTGAGTCCTTTACTGTACGTTGTGGACAATAGCGCCGATGCATCTTACCCAAAATCACCCAGCTGGGGACAAGCAAAGCCTCGACTTGCATCTGGAGAGTTTAGTGCAGGGATTTGTCACTGTGGGTACACATCTGCAGGTCAAAAGCTCAGCCTCACTGTGGGCTCTGGCACTTTCTACAGTCTCTCTTCATTTATAAAAACCAATTACATGTATTGTGTCTGAATGTTCCAAGGGTGTTTGCTATGTCACTAAATGTCTTGGCATTTGGGAGCAGGTCTGGAGGTAGCCTCTCATGGCAAGGCCATTCTGAAGGCCATAGCTGTTCCCAAGAGCACTCTCAGAAAGGGCCCTTAACATGCCAGATCTTAAATGACAGGAAAGGCATGTCCCCCTGTATCTTCTTGACTGCAGTTCCCAGGGACATCCTCATAAGTAAGTTTTGCCTCCCACTACAGCCCCCTCAGTGTCCTGACAGGAGAAGTCCACCTACCTGGCCTTTGGCAATGCCTGTATTTGTGTGAGGGGCTGGGCCAACTAGGAAGAGACAGGAGTTATTTGGTTCCCTTACCATTCTTGGAGGATAGACCATGCAGATGGCAAGGTGCTGTCAGCTGCACAGAAAGACACCAGCATTTGGGCACATGTAAATCCCAACTAGTAAAAGGTGACCGACCTTTATTTATAGCAGAGTGGGGCGCTTGGGGCCAGAGGCATTCTAGAATGTTGTCATGGATGTGGAAGACAGGGGCTTCGTGCCCTTGGGTGTACTCTGCCACCTTGGCACATTTCTGCTCACTGGCTTCTCTGTTGTTCCTCTGTTCCCTCCAGATACAGCCAGAGAATGCCCCAGTAGTCCTCTGGCTTCAGGGTGGTCCTGGAGGTTCATCCTTGTTTGGACTCTTTGTAGAACACGGGCCTTACATTATAACAAACAACATGACTGGTAAGTGATGCTTTGATTCCTTTTCCCATGAGTCTTCTTCCAGCCCGTACCTGCTCTAACATGAATTTAGAATTGACACAAGAACCATTAGGAGTGGCTTAATAGTTCCAGATCATAGAAACACAGCTTTGTAGCAATGTCTGTCCAGAAGGAGGAGCACCAGGATGAGTGTCCTATCTGGCTTACTTTCTCCTGCGAATGTGGGTGAAAGAATCTAGGCTGTTTTCTGCAAGCCAGCTGCTGACTCAAGCATTCTTGGCTTGCAAAACAGTTGGTATTTATTACTATTTGGGTGAGCCCTCTTGCACGGGCCTAATAGTGGAATTATATCCCTCATTATCCATGGAAATAGAATGCTTTATGAATCCATCACCTAAATAAGCCAATGCCTTGAAAGCAAGATGCTCTGGGTAAGTCTGAGATGTAGGAAGGGCTGCAGAAAGAGCCTCTGGCTGTGTGTCAGGGCAGACTTCATTCCTGTTTCAGTGGGGAGATAGTTCCCTTTCCATGGGTCTGAATTCAGCATGTGAATGAGTTTGTGACTCACTGTAAAAGCTTTTGTGCCAGCTTTGGTAGGGTTGTTGTTTTCTTCAGCGTTGGGGAGGAGGAAGAGGGTCCAAGACTCTGAGTGTAGGGGCCTTCTTTAGGATAAGACAGAAGGGCGTGTTCATGTCAGTTCTTCATGGGGTTTTGTTGTCATACTTTGGTCCATAGATATGCTATAGATACTGCTGTGTTTGGCAAAAGTGCAGAAGAGAAAGGGTGAAGGTGATGGGGGCTGGTCATCTAGAAAGAGTGGGGTACACTCTAGAAGAGGGAAGGCCCAGGGATAGTGAGGGCTCAGCAGGGTATGCTGGGGTCTGGAACAAGGATGCCTCACCTGGGCCATTTTGTTAAAAACTCAGCCTCTTCTGTTTTGACAGTTCGTTCCCGCGACTTCCCTTGGACCACTACCCTTTCCATGCTTTACATTGATAACCCAGTAAGTACCACAGGATACCGCAAAACATCAGTGCTGGCCTCCTGTCTCCATTCTTCTTTCTACATTTGGTCATGACTACATGATGGCATTTTGGTCAATAGCAGGCTGCATACATAATGGCGTTTCTATAAGGCTGACAGGGAACTGAGATGATCCTATTGGCTGTGTCTTCCTCTACCCTTTCAATCACTACACGTGTTTAGATATACAAACACCTGCCACTGTACTAAGTTTCTTGTTGTATTCAGTAGAATAGCATGTCATTGTACACATGCCTCCAGTGTGTGGTGAACTATGCCTTCTAGGTTTTAATGAGTCCTCATTATGATGGACTTACAAGACCAAACTCATAAATTGTCCTCACCATTAAGCAATATAATACTGTATATTTTCTAAAATATAGTTTTTTCCTTTTTATATTAGAATTTAATTTATATAGTGAGCAGCTAGTCATGGTGGAGCACACCTATAATCCCATTTGGAGGTTGGGGCTATAGGATGGTGAATCCAAGGCTAGCCTGAGCTACATCATGAGCTCCAGGCTACCTTAGGCTACACTGTTGGACCCTCTCCCCTCTCAAACAACTGGGATATGGGTTGGGTTGATGGCTTTTCACTGATGGCTTGGGTTCCCGGTCTCATAGGTTGTTGCTTAATAATGGATTCCTTATCTTTTATGTAGACTTATAGATACAAAGAGCCAGAATTGGTGTGCTTTCCCTTGGAAAGGAAAGCAGAATGCCTCAGTGATAACATGGAGTGATGGCAGAGGTCTGATGTCAGAGGTGTGGTTTTGGAATCAGTAAGGCCAGCTCCCAGTGTTGGGTCTAGCTGAAAGCCCTCGAAGAATATGAGTCTTTGTGCTTATCTTCATTTCTTTCCTCCTAAGGTGGGCACAGGCTTCAGTTTCACAGATAATGTCCAGGGATATGCTGTCAATGAGGATAATGTTGCCCAAGACCTGTACAGGTATGTCATGCAATGTGACAAAAGGAAAAGTCACTACCAATTGGTCCTTATTGTCCAACTTGTAAAAATTTGCAGACATTTCTGTGTGTGTGTGTATACATATTGGCTTGCACGTACGCACATTACGCAGTTTCTTCTACTCTTCCTTACCTCATCATTCATCATTGTTTACATGGTCAGCAGATAAACAGAGCTAAAGTAACCAATTATAGTGTTAGAACAATATCCTGTGACACAGTAGAGATGCAACTCACGTTTCAAACAAAGACTTCTTCTCAAGCCATCCATCCTGATGTCCTAGAAGTTTCTGGTTGTTTCTAAAAATCTATTTAACTTTGTGCTTGCCAGGAGATGACATCTTTTCCAGGTAGTTGTCTTCTTTTCCACAATTGTTCCTTTTGTAGCTTTAAATGTATAGTTCATTCTGTAGCTTCCTCATGACTTTTCCAGGCTGAAAATAGTCTTTCTCCTTCTTCCATCATCTTACAAAATTTGTCTTTCACTTAAAAAAAAAGTAGGGGAGGGATGTAAAGTTGTGAGCTTTTAAAGTATATACACATAAAATTTCCTCTCAGTGTCTTGCATTCTTTACATCTATTTTTAGTATGTTTTCAAAAACTAATTTGACCTTTCTCATTTGGTCACATTTTTCCAAGCTATAAATTGCTAGCAGAGGACAAGTCTGAATTCTTTCAGCGCTCCTGAGCACCCTCTGATGCATCATTAGGATCTAGTAGAAGAATCCCAATGGCCAGGCTCACCTGCCCACTTATCCTCCTGATTTCCCAGTGATCAGACCTGGCACCTAGCAGGACCCCGAAGGGAAAGTGTATCTGATCAAGGACAAAGGCTTCCCACTTACTTTTCTCTCTCCCAGGCAGATCAGACAGAGGACTGAAGGACAGAGCTTTTGCTGGCTTCTGGGTCTTTATTTCCTGCCAAGGACATCTCTTTCTTTTCCTCTGCTGACCCAGAAAATAATATGGCTGTTCTCTAGTTTCCCACACCTCAAGATTTTAACACTCATGCTCCGTTTCCATCAGGGATCACTGGGTCCTTAGATCTCTGCGCCCAGGGACAGTGGTTCCTAGGGATGTATTCACTGGTCCTCCCAGAGGAACCTATCTCTAGTGGTCTTTCTCCCTGCGGAGGCACTGACAGTGGTGTCTGTCCTCAGGAGCTCACCCAAGTACCCATCACTAACATTTACACTGTGTGTTATTCTGGTCGGACAGCTGCTCCCATCCCTCACTACAACCATCTCTAATTGCATTATTTAACTAATAAATGCCCTGAGGGCAGAGGCTCTCTATTAAAGAAACGTGTCCACCCTTTGCAAGCCAGAGTTTTGCAAAGCACTCCAACCCCCTAAGCTAGAAGCAAGGATGCTTCCAGCTAGCAGTTGACCCTGTGTGTGGATGCTTGCTGCTGACATGTGGTCTGTCTCCTCTTGCATGACGTGGAAAGACGACGTATTTCAAAGCAGCCGTTGTTTATAGCTGTTTCAGTTCCCTTTGCTCCAGGCTCTCAGAACTGGAAAATAGCTAATCAAGAGTAGTGCAGAAAACTGATTTCAGCTGTTTCCTTTAGAGTTTACACTATTCGTTTCCTTTTGTGACTGCATTCTTCTCTCCAGCTTGCCAGATGGGTGTTTGCAATAAGAAGGTTGCTTTGTAGCTAGTAAATGGGCTACTGGGGGTTTAAAGAGCAGATCTTTCTGCTCCCTTTGAAAATCCCCCCACCATCCTCCCCCTCCCCCGAAGATGGAGTTCTATTTTTCTGTGCACGGCGCCTGGCCTGGAAGGAATGGCCTCCTAAAGAGCCATTTAACATCCATGTTTCTACTGGCTTTCTTTGTGTTTAGAAAGAAACTTTTTCACTCACGTTCAGACACATACATTACAGGGTGCCACTGAGCACGGCGGAGGCTCTTGGTTTAGAAAAGTGTGAATGAAATGTAGTCAGTTTGTTCACTTTGATGTGGATTTCTTGCCTTGCGCTGCTGTCCCCGGTCTCCCTTGATCACCAGATGTATTCCTGGAGCTGGTGACATAGAAGCAGGCAGCACCCAGGCCCTGCCCTCCCAGAGCTCACGGCCTGGTAGAGTGCCTGGGGTTACCTTCTAGGATCTGAATGGCGGTGGCACAAAGCTCTTCTCGCATCATGACAGCTGGAGAAGCCAAGAATGAGAAAGAGGAAGAGGCCAACGCAAATTACACCCTATCAGAGAGACATGTTGGTGCCATGCCTCTTCCGGTGCGGCCCCAGCTCCTGATGTTTCCATCTCCCAATAGCCCATTTAGCTGTAAACCCACATGCGGATTGACCATTCCTAAAGGCAGAGCCCTTGCGAGCCAGTCACCTCCCCAAAGTCTCCCCCTCTGAGCCTTAGAGCTAAGGTTTCTGCACTGGGCCCTGGCAAGCCTTTCCCGCTGAGTCTTGAGCCCCTGGAGATCTCTGGAGCTCATGCTTCTTCCTTTCTGCCAGAGCTGACTAGATTCTATCGCATCCACTGGCTCTGCTGCACACCATCCTTCCATCACTGTCTCTGCCCTACATCTACCACAGGACCTTTCCAAGAAGTCACCTGAGGAGTAGTGTTCTTCCAGCTGTGCCTTCTTTCAATAATTCTGTGACCAAATAGCCTTTCACTGAAATTCTGTCTATCAGGGAAATCCTTGGCCTAGTCACCTTATGACACAAGATTTCTGTGCCAGGCAACATTCATACCTGAAGAAATCACACACATATTCACGTGTCACATATACTAACACTATGCTAAACTTTGAGATGCATGCAGACATGCGGTCTGATTTCACTTTAAGCAGAACCTCCCCATGCCTTTGGAACAGTGCTTGACTTAAGTGCAGCTAAATGAGCAAGGGGTGTGTGGCTCTGCCTGCTGAATTTGCTATTTTCATAATTATCTGCTGTGTGAGAACTACTTACCAAAGACTCTGAGAAAACAGGTAGTCCACAGGAAGGCCGTAACTGTGAACCTAAAACAGTAATGAGTCCTTTGAGTGAGCTCTCACTTCAGAAACTTCAGCTATGCGGGCACTTTCCAGCCAGAAGTAACATGGGAGATTATCTCCTTCTGTTTAGGTTTCGAGATTCAGCAGTATTTGTTTATATATAAGTATCTTTCAAAGGTGGAAATCGTTGAAAAAGAAAGCCAACACAGAACCCTGGCTTACAAACACACATACACGCACACACACTCACTTGCCTGCAAAAACACACACACACATACACATGTATACACAGTATGTTCTACACAATATGTAGGCATACTAAAGCATTATTTATCATTTATTTGAATTTCAGTTTCAGTTGGAAACCTTTGACTTTTATTTGCTAAACCTGTTAACCATAAGGACTCCCCATCAAATACCAAGGAAGTAAGCTGTAAGTTAAGACAGGAGACTTAAAATTTGCTGCACTTAGTGCGCTGGTGCCATTCCAACAAGCAGGAAGGGAGGAAGGAAAGCCTTTCAGCCTGAAGCTTGCTGAGGGGAGGGTGGAGAATGAACTCCTATTTTTACCCTTGTTCTAGAGCCAGCTCCTTGCCAGCCCTAACGTGGAAACTAGCAACATGTAGCCTCCCAAATTTAGTTCCCCAAAGCCACTATAAATAACAAATAGAGAGAACGCACCGAAGCCCACAGCAGTGTTCCACAGAGGATTTTTATGGAGCCTTTGAAAATTAAGTCTAGCAGGGATCCTGGTGGTCACAATGACTGAGTTTTTTCTCTCTGTAACCCTTGAACTCTCTCCCACTCCTGGCTTCTCACAGCCTCCTTGCCTTTCATCTCCCCTGGAAGGTTCATGGCTTTTAGTCCCTCAGCAGGAAGCTGGGACTAAGCTCTGCCTGGCTTTCTCAGGCCTTGCAGCCCAGGTCAAGACATTCCTAGAGTGCCTGAGTTTAATGATGGCTTTTTTTTTTTTTTGGTCTCGTTTTAGGAATGACTTTTTTAAAGACATTTAAAAGTCAGCTGGTCTTTTCTTACTGTGACACTGCCTCCAGCCTAATTTATTTCAGCCTTGCTTATTGAAGGGGCCGTGGGATTCTGGTTTTCTTCTCCTCCTTCCCTCTCTTTTCCTTTTTCGTGGTTTTTGGTTTTGGTGTTCCCACTAAAGCACTGGCATTCTGGAAGCTCTTCTAGAAATAGTCACAGTGGGTACGCCGTAAGCAACTGATCTTCCTATTTCCTCTCCACAACTGGCGTAAGCGGCGTTGTCATAGGGTTTAAACGAAAACTGGTAAGCAGTTTGTGGAAGCTGACACCATGGACACGAGGGACCCCTCAGCAGTTAGGTGATCCTAAGTGGCAGTTACAGGTTTGTACATTGCCAGCGTTGATGTCCAGTGTCCATACTTCTTCGTAAGGCAGTGTCAGCCTACTGTTTGCTTTGCATAGCCGTCCATGTGGAATACAGTACTACCCACCTAGGACTGAAAACCGTGTAACCAGAGGAGTGCACAGCATAGTGCTACCTTCTTCCCATTAGGGTGCATGCCCATTTGCCTGCACCCCCGCCGCAGCCCCACCCCCGCCCCAGCTGTGAGGTAAGGTAGCCAGCTACTCACTGACTCACTTTTCCAATCAATCTCTATGTTTTCTCCTTCCACAGTGCACTGGTTCAGTTTTTCCATTTGTTCCCCCAGTATTCGAAGAACGACTTTTATGTCACCGGGGAGGTGAGTTATGTCTTATTTTCTTGTGTGCCTTGACTAGCAAGATGGCTGAACTATTATGATGACAGTCGCAGCAAACATATGCATAGATGTTTATGTTTAATGTTGATCTGGTTTTCATAATTTACCATTTATTCCCCAAATATCCTCTTCAATGATGTTTTGATCTGAGGTCAGTGAGGGGTCATGTGTTGGGATGGGCATTAATATGTCCTAGTGTTCCTCCCCTTTTGTTATTGCCATTTATATTAATGATTTTATGTGTGGTCCGGGTGTCTGTGGTACATTCCGCATTCTAAACTTGTCTTATTCTCTCCTCAGTGATCAGAATTCAGTGAGGGTTCCACCTGGAAAAAGTTGTATGCTTTCCAGGCATCCCACCAGGAACCATACTATGGCGCTTTGCCCCTAGGGTGGTATGGAACTTGATTACTAGCGTAAGATGGCATCAGCTAGACTCTATCATGTAAACACACCTGCTCCTGTTTGTAATTCATAAGTAATCTATAACCACATGAGCAACTCTAGATCGATTGATGAAACATGTCTCTTATGATGGGGAGGTTATAAAATGGCAAATTTCTCATCTGCTTCTGTACGGATATCATCTCACATTCTCCTACAGAGCTGACCCTTTCTGTCTCTTCTCTGCGTCCCTGTATTTCTGGATAGACACCAAGCATTGGCATTTCTATCTTATCTGTCAAAATCGATAACTTTTGTTTGGATGCTTCTTTTAATTCTGCTCTATGAAAGGCCTGTCAAGCTTGCTCTTGTGTCTTTTGGTGGGTTTGATAATTTTTGAGCATTTCCCTTTTATCTCTGAAGCATCCTGTCCAGCCTTTGCCCTGGTCCTGGAATCGGCCATTTTTCTAGGGAGTCTGGCTCATTCCAATGGAGAGCAGCTTTGAAAACTAGGTCTGGAGTACCAAGTGTGCTCCTTGCTGCTAGGATGCCGCTCTTTCAGACCTTGTGACTCTGGCTGAGCCTGTAACTCTGGTCCCCACCACAGGCTTTTCTGTTTCTCTTCTCAGCTGAAGTCTGTGTGCCTCCTCCTGCACTGAGGAGCAGGGTTCCCAGCTGCAGAGTTTCCCTTCTTTGCACAATCCCACCTTGTACCCTGAATGACTTTAGAATTACTGCGTCA
This sequence comes from Pachyuromys duprasi, assembly GCA_028658305.1. NCBI lineage: Eukaryota > Metazoa > Chordata > Mammalia > Rodentia > Muridae > Pachyuromys > Pachyuromys duprasi. Next base: position 75,828,092 of record CM053763.1, on the reverse strand, counting down.
TTACCACAGCCAGCACAAGGCCTTCCATGTTTCTCTCATCAGGACCTAGCTTCTCTCTCTTGGTCTGTCCCTGAATCTTGTCTCAGTTCATCCTTAGGTAAGCATCTTGCATATTAAATGGTCCCTGCATTCCCCTCTAATGCATGCTTAACTCACCAGTAAGTCTATCTGTGTTCCTGAATCTCTGAGGATTGAGTTAGGCCCTATCCTATTTGGGAACCAATAACTTGGGCTAAGGGGATAGACTGAAGACCAGCATCTAAGGCCTACCCAGATGCTCTCGGGGAGGAAGGCTCACGCCTGGGCAGTCATCCTCGGATCCATAAGGCTTAACTCTGGAATGAGGGCTCTTCACAGGAAGGTCCAAGTGATGGTGCCAGAGGAAGGGCTGGAAGGATGCCAGGCAGGTGGTCCACAGATGTGTACTTTAAGAGTCTGAAAGAGAAGAACAGGCAAAATTCCTAGGGAATGGCAAGTTCACAGAACAAGGAATTTCGTGAGCCTGTCTTCCCCTCCTTCTAAGCTGTCAGAGAAGATTGCTTAGCATTCTGTTCTGTTTTTTTTTTTAATACTCAGTTTCTTGGTATCAATATGCATTTAGTTATTCTATCAGTAATATTTCCTGTGGTCCCTTGCCTTTTGAACATTTTCAGAGGCGAGTTGGAAGAGGAGCAGGAAGTGACACTCCTGTCACTTTCTTAGTAACACCGGAAGCCGAACGGTTCCCCATCTAGCAGGAGGCTGGTCTGCTCAGTGTGTAATTGCTCGTCTAACAAATGAAGTGGCAATGTTGTTACCATGATGCTCAGCAAAACTTTTGACTTGTCTACTTATTTGTGCCTCGAGGTTTTATGCATGTCATTTCCAAATGTGGGTGGGAAAAGAAAAATGTTCTTTCTATATTCCTTGCTGCCAGGATGAATAAAGAAGCCTGTGCCTTCCATGAGCGGGAGGGCAGAAAGGGCCTGGAGGTATGGGGGCAGTAACCACATGGCCTTAGCTTCAGAAGAGCACTGTGGATTGGTGCATGCACGTGCAACCTTTTGACATTGTGACACTAGATCATGCCCAGAGTTCACAGTGGAGAGCCGCCCAACTGGGTGACAGAAGCAAACAAATAAAGAGCAAGTAAGAAATCTCATGTATTAAGTATGTTTATGATTCTGCATTTGGCCACATGCAGCCCTCTGGCTACAAGATGGATGTGCTTGCTCTAGAGGTCACATATCTCTTTAGAAAGAAGAATGCTAAGAAGCAATACTCCTCTCCTCTAGTCTCACGTTCTGTTCTGTTTGTCTTCTAAGGAGAATCAGGTTCTGGGTTGATGATTGGAGGCCTGCAATGGAGCAGAGGAAGTCTGGTTGATTGTTGGAGAGCTGGATCTTACTGGATGGTCCCAGGCCAGTCAGTGACCTCGCTGAGTGTTTCATCGTGCAGTCACAGGGCTTAGTTTGGAAATCAATCCCCACAGCTGTTTTGCTTTGTTTTATTAAAAGTTCGGCGACAGTCACCCAGACTCACTCTTACAGGATCCCCATGTCCCTGCAGTTTGAACATAATATCAACCCTCCCTGCCTCTCTCCGGCGCTTTGTCAAACTGTTATTGAAAGTCCTTCCTTTTCTGGATGTTCACTTGTTTCTTAGGGAGTCACAACAAATGACACCACCGCATTTATAGATTCCACCTTGAAAAATAGTGGGTAAACTCGAGAAATGTTGTTCTGCTTTTCATTGCCTCTATGTGGGATAGAGCACCCCTTACAGTCAGGTACCAGGAATGAAAGCGAAAGGTCTGCAGCAACTGTTCAGAGCCCTGGGTTGGCCTAAGAGAGTCTGGAAATGATAATAGCACCTGCTACACAGCACTGTTCGAGTGTTTAATTAGATAATCCTTCTTAGATATTTAAAATGAAGTGACTGTGGAGCACATCCGGCACTTGATGCCTCCATTAGGGATCACAGCCGACGGCCCTCGGCATACAGACTGGGCTGGAGGTGTTCATAGGCGGCCAGCTTGCTCATTGTTGGTCTATAGCATCGCCTGTTCTGTTGGGCTATTTTGGCTGTGTGTCTATGTATGTGTGTACGTGTGTGTTTCTGGGGAACTAAACCCAACTTTGAGCATGATAAGCCAGCTCTCTACCATGGTGCTTTATTCCCATCCAAATGTATTTTTTTTTTAAAAAAGCATTTGTTTTGCCTAAAAGATGAAGGGGCCTTGAAGATGATGCTAGAAGTTTGATGGATGTGTTTCGTGTGTATCAGAAAGTGTGATGACTCACCCCTACCCCACTGGCCTATCAGGGAGAGCAGTGTAGGTCCACCTCGGGTGTGAAGCACAGGGAGAAGCCTCTTCTCTCTTTCTTTTCTTCTCTTCATCTCTGCCCAGAACACCAACTGGAATTAATTTTCTCTAAAGAGAGACAAATGTGTCTGTAAATCACCCTCCCTGAGGCAGGAAAAAATATACTTCAAAAAGAAACAAGCTGTGTTTAATTCCCATGATTAACTTTCTTTCTAAGTGTTATCCTCCCAAGCCAGAAACTATTAGTGAGACAGCTCTTGTTCTTAAGGCATCAACACACTGTAGAACCCTCGCCAGCATCCAAAGGCTGGACTAGAAGTTAAATGAAAACAGCCCTAATAGGAACACAGGCAGGTGGCAGGATGAAGGGTGACTGCCCATTGTTCTTTGAGCATGGAGATGTATGTACCAGTCCAGGCAAAGACTTAATGCTGTGGGTAGTTTTAGAAATGGGAATGCTTTCAAAATAGTAAGATATATGCTTAACTGAGCTTCTGTTCCCTATAGCAGAAGAGGGTGGAATCTCTTTACAAGTAGGTCTGTAACCATATCTAAATTGAGGGCCAAATACAGGCAGAACCTTGAAGCTACTTCTGTGTTAGTTAGTTAGTAAGCTCAATGTGGGTCCTTTGTCTTCATCTGCATGGAAAAATCCTATTGGGAGCATGTTGTCTGACTACTTCACTGATGACCCCAGTGGACTAAGGGGTCAGCTCAGACCATGAAAGTGTTGGCTTGTTTATTTTTTTCTTATGCAGTGTTAATCACATGCTAAATGGATGTTTTAGAGTGGCTTCACGAAAGGCTGTTATTAGATATAATAAATCATTGGTGGTATTTCTCTCCATTGCTTTCACCTCCCTCTCTCCTGCCTGAGTCTTTGTGGCTTCTCCCATCTACCATTCTCTGCTCAGCCTCCCATGCTTGCTCACTCGTTCTTCTTCTCTTCTTAACAACCTCATGATCAGGTTTATTTCTCCACACTTCTCCCCTATCTATCAGGACTGTCACTGCTCATTAGAAAAAAGTCAGATATTACACTCTGTATTTTTCCCTTAACCCACGGGAAGATGTTTATATTAGGTGACTCACAAGCACTGACATGCAAGTGATGGAGTGACGTGTGAGATAGAGAGGGGGAACCATGCTAGTGATAGTGCAAGAATCCTTCTGTATGAGCCTCCATCAGCCTTGTTACTCTTGAAGTCACTGAATTGGGGGACTAGAAGACAGCTTGAAGAACACCACGTTCACATGCTGTATCATTAGAACATTTACTCAGATTGGAAGGCACAGCAGCCATGAGCCCTCTCTGGGTGAGTGCTGTTAAATGCATTGCTTTGTTTAATCCCAACAGTCTCTTTAATTATCCTGATCTTAAGGACGAAGTGACTGAGACTTAGGCTAGGTATGCCTTATCAAGGTTATGCAGCCAAAAGAGGGAAAGCCAAACCTGGAGTGTACTGATGAGACTCCAGAACAAAAGGTTGGAATGCTGACGTTGGCTATAGGTTATACAACCTTGTGTGGGGAGGCGCTTTCTGGAAACCAAATCATCTCCAGGAACTCTCTCCTCCCTCAGAGCTGACCCTCCTCTCCTGGAAGGGAGTCTGACACCCCCCTTCCTATTTCCTGCAGCTCTCTAGGGTTATAACTCTATACAAGTGAGAAGAGGCTCCCTAGCTCTTCCAATGTCTGTCTTTCTGGCCAAGACCTAGTTTTAATCACAAAGACTTAGCTTTGATCATAAAGTTTTATAGGGCAAATGGAAGTTTGAAGTGATATAAGGACTGGAAGTCCTTGGAATGCAATTATTTCTCCACCATGAAACTTGCTGAATTTTATTAGATAGCATTCAAGCTGGTTTAACTCTTCAGTCCATGATAAATGTCTATTTTCAACTACATCCATCTGCACTCGCCAATATTTTTGTTTAGAATTGAAAACGGATTTGTGACTGTTTAATGAGTTTAATGTTATAAGAATCAAGGTTTAAGCTGCAACCCAGAGAACTGAACAAGGGCATATGGAAATGTTTACAAGTTGGGCCTCTGGCTTTCAGAGGGTATACCCAAATCAAATCAGTACATGTTTACTGATTCTCAAGCTGCACAGAGAAGAATGTGAGTGCACAGACAGAAGTCATAAGTGTTGTCTAAAGTGAACTGTTCTGCTGGATTGGACAGTACAGTCTAGACACAACACTGAGACCTAGTTAGAGATGGCCAGGGTGGGGACAGCAATTCGAAGATAAATCACTTCTGCAGCTTCAACTGTCTAGATTCCATCTACACAGCACAAAGGCATCAGTTCGTGTCTGTAACTTGGTTTGCGCATATTCATTATTTATTAGTCAAATTAACTGGAGTCTCCATTTTAAACAAAGGACTTTATTCATCTGCTTGAATCACCTGGCAGCAAGCCGGGCTTTTCCAGTTAGCTCTGAGGTCAGAATAAGATGGGGAGGGGAATGCCTCTTGTGTCCCTTTACGTGTCATTGGTGGGTGGTATTTTTGAAGGCACACCCTCAGTATTTAAAAGTGAATTATCTATCATTTGGAAGTCAGCACAATACCTTTGCATGGGTTGGTGCGACTAGAAGTTGGCTGTGGGTCAAAATGTCCTTGTTCCATGTCTATGCCTGTAGGTTTTGCAGCTTTCTTCTTAAGCTCATATTCAAGAGAAATGGATAGCTGATAATATCATGCTCTTTGTTAAAAGCTTCCCTTTTAATTGCTGCAGTGCAGTCTCAAAGTTAGATGACGCACAGTCTGGAAATGTCTAGGAAGCTGTGGAGATTGCCACAACACTGCTTTACTTGCTCATTTTCCAAGCTGACCATTTGACATCACACTTCTCTCTGCAGAGAGTGTTTGGCTAACGTGAGATCCCAACTACCCCACTGCTGGAGGAAGTCAGAGTTGCACTGGCCTCATCTGACTGGCCTGTCCCATTAGGTTTTGTTTGCCGCTTTCGTGGCTTTCTTTGTGTTTTCAATGTATATGTAGAACTCTTTCCTGTTTCTTCTGGTCTCTCCCCGTAAGTGAATGTGGCTGTTTCAAAGCCTGTGCACTGGAAGACCTGTGCCCAGGACATGTGCACAGCTCTTTCTAGGCAGCCAACTTTGCTCCCTTCTGGAGACACCGAGTTCCCTCGACTCAGTCATGAAGTCTGCAAAAAGGTGTCTTGCCAGCTGAGTGACTGGGGAAATGGAAAAATGCCCTGAGCAGGGCAGGGTGCTTGGGTGACTCTTAGAGTGCTTAGGATATTACCACTGAGGTTGCAAATTCCTTGGCCTTTTCTGCCAAGCTGAGCTAAGGACTATGCCCAAGTCTGAATGAAGAAACTGTGTATGGGGCAGCTGTCTCTCTTTAATAAGAAGCCACTGCTTATTATCACTGCTGAAGCTACAAAAGGCTTGCCACAAAATTTATGTCTAGAAGTAAGGCAGCAAATGAATATAAATGCATTTTAAAAATCTGTACTTAAAAAACATGGGTGAATGTGGCTTAAACACTAAAAACTGTAGATACATGTGATGTATGTCTTGTTTATGTAAAGGGGCGTTGTTTCTAGTACACTGTTATGGTCTGCCCCAGCCCCACTTTGAAGGAGCTGGTTGAAGCTTGGGTTTAGGTATGAAATCTTCTCCCTCTCTTCAGTGTACCTGAGTAGCAAGGACACAGTAACTGAGCTGTGAATGCTGCTGGAACATTGAGGAGAGAGATTCCAATGGAATGCACAATCATGTTGAATCTCATTGTACATTTATACATCTAGATAACCAAGCGAGCAGCACATCCCTTGCAGACTGTTTTTACAAGTATAGTGAGTCCTTCACATGGTTTCTATGAGGCTATTCCCAACACCATGTAAGCATTCACAGGGACCGCAGACCAAGAATCAAAACTACATTCAGCTAGGATGTTAAGACCTTTCTCTCATGGGCAAAATAAAAGATTGAGAGCTGAACTCTGCCAGGCTTCTGATATAGGAGAAGAATTAGGGCTTTATTGCTTCTTTGAGCTCCAGAAAATAAGGCAAATGGAAACAAACACAGCTCGATGTCCCTGGTCCTTCCCGCTGGAGGTTGAGTGTGATTATGGTCACCGTGGGGAAAGTGCGTTAAACACAGGAGTGCTAGAATTGGCAGCTCACAGCTACTTTAACTATCAGCGCAGAATACCAAGGCGAAACTGGGATCCAGATGTGTTGATTACTGACTTTGCCTGAGTTGTGGTGTGAGACATGTATGCTGATCTGGCTGAGTTCCTCACTGGAAGGTCACTGCCAAACGCTAACATAATGTGTCTGTATCCAGCAGCACTTTTCCTTTTCCCTCATAGAAGGGCTTTGATGTCGCTCTGAGCTTTTATAAGAGCAGCATTGGATCTGGGCGGGGGGGAGGTTAGTGTTAATTTCCAGACTTCAGGGCCTTTGTTGGCCTGCCCCTTCTCACCCTGGGGAGCACCAGTGGGAGAAGACTTGGGACTGGAGCGCTGTGTTGTGGTCATTGCTGCCACCATTAAGGACATAACTCAGAACCAAAGGCGCAAGGGTTCTTATGATCAGGTCCAAAGTAATAACACCAGTGTCCACAGTCTGTTTCTAGCCTGAAGGCAAACACTCCCCCACCCATGGTATGAAGTTTTACTCTATTTAAAATATATACCGTAGTGGGAGAAGGTGAAATAAAATATACTTGATTTGTCAACCTGTTGTCTTCCCAAGTGTTTGTGATGGTGAATAGTTAAACTGAGAAATAAGTGATTCCAGAATAAGAAACCTGCTTTTGCAAACACAAAGAAATACAACCCAACAAGGAATGTAAGAATAAGAGAAATCTCACTATAATATGTTGATTCCCCATAAAATAATCCTGCTTTTGTCTACTGTGTGACAGCCTGAATCACTCAGCCAATGGAATGATTAATGAACAAGACAATGCAGGATTTGTCACACTGACACAAAGCAAGAAAGTGTGTGATAGTCATTATAAAACAAAGAATGAGATAAACATCCTCACCGCTAGGATAGCGGATGTGGGGTGAATGCTGAAAAGTGCGTTGGTTTTAGAAGCAGTTATAGAATTATCCATCTCATTGTCCTGTTTGTCATGAGTGGGCTGCCTAGCAAGTATGGGGTGGATAAAAACAGGTCCCATGCAGTGGTCCATGAGCCACAGGACATTCTGTGACCACTGACTGAAATGTGATTTGCTAGAAGGAACGAGAACTGTGGAAGTGGCCAAGCCTGGGGAGAGTGCTAGCCAGGTATGCCCTTAATGCCCACAGACCTCATTCCAGTGCAAAATCTAGGAAAAGAGGGCTTGTTGTGAACGGACTCCTGTGAAGGTAAGTGAGTGACATAGTTTAGTTCGAGGGTGAAGCTCAAAATATTGAATGGGTATTAAGTTTATAGGGTCTTTTTAATATTTCTTACCTAGTTATATCTCATATGCAATGATTCTCAGGAAGGTTCCATATACTGGATATTTTAAGCTAAATTTACTACCACCATAGCCATGGAAAGGCCATGGCCTTCCATCTCAGAAAGAGGAAATTTCATTTACCAAATGTAACAAGAAGACAAGCCAAGAGATACCATTACCTCAGTGTATACATTTTTAGCATTTGTATCAATTTCTGTGGTGAAAGGTAATTAGAGGCAATGTACAATCAGTCGTTCATGTGTCAAGTGTGCTTGTGTGGGCCTTTTCTGCACTGGTCATTGCGCGCATCATGGGAATATAATTCATGAACCATCTATTGCTTTGGTGGGTTGGAGACACGGTTTCCACATTGTTTCGTTAGAGGTAACTGTGACCTTTCCAAGGACATTTTTGTGCTTTATTCATTCTGGTGTCCCCCCAAGTATCTAGCATGATGGCCTTAGCAGATGATTTGCCTCAGAAGCTCTGGTTAATTGAAGGCAGGGTGATACACTTACCAGCAAAGTGATTACTCAGGAAAACGAACTGTGTTACAGAAATGCACTCAATAGATCTTCACTTATTTCTACCAACAAGATCATATTGCACTGAGATGCAGCAAACGAAACTTCAGACATATAAACCCATCTTTACGTGTACATAAGAAAACTAAAAGAGATTCCTGAGTATAAATTCTGGAAGTGTTTTGGTTCACTGCTTTGCCCTAGTAACAGCTGTTGCACAAGAAGGTTGTGCAAACAAGATCTCAAATAAGTTATGGGAGTTACCTGCTGTTATCAGCGTGGAAGGACTTTAGACCTTTGGAGTAGAACAGACCGTGTGACTCTGACTCTTACCACTTAACCTCTTCAAGTCCCTTGTCCTAGCTTGAAGCGAGAATAGTGATATCTCCAGCCTGTGACTGTGAGTACTGTACAGATCAGTTGAGAGCAGATAGATGTCCCAAGTCTATAAAAAGTCTTGGGAATGTCACAGAAAGTTTGTGGATTCACAGATACCTGCAAAATCCTTTAGTCTAATTGTGAATGCCTCTCATTGCCCTTTACTGAACGCACTCGCACTGGTTAATTTCATGCTATCGGCATTAGGCACAACAGAAAAAAAATAAGCAAAGTAGATGCTTGCGCCTATTTTGAGGCATGTTGTAGGATGAGAGCAGGCATAATGATTTAAGATGATGAGTAGGTAAGAGGTTTCGAGGAGGGTTAAGGATTAAGAGGGAAAGTAAAGGATACAAAACAAGAAAACAGGAATACTAAAATATTTGGTAAGCCGCCAGGAAAGAAATTGCTCAGATGGCTTCACTTAAGGAAATGAGGGAATGAACCATTCAGATTCTTGGGAGAAAGCATTCCAGGTGGAAAGAGAAATGAATACAAAAGCCCTAGTGACCTCTAGAACTCTCTGGTACTGAGTGGGGCCAGAGAGGAATGAGTAAGAGGACAGCATGGGGCGAGGTTGATGAAGGGAGTGAAGAACACCAGCCTCTGTGCCTCAGATAGAGCCTGCTGCTTTTATTCCAGTGCAGAGTCACAGAAGGATTGAAGCAGAGGACTGCCATGGTCTGGCTTGTGCGTTAGCTATACCACTGTCTAGAAAACAGAGTGGCTGGGGCTAAGGGCTAACAAAGATCAGTGTGGAAGTCACTGCTCTAACCCAGGCTGGAGATAGTGTGCTGGTGACATGGAATAAGGCAAGGGAACACACACAGAAGAAGACACTGTACCCCACATGCACTTGATAGAACAGACAGGCAAACCTCACTAACGAACTTTAAGGGGTACAAGAGAAAGAAATATAAAGAATGCTACCAAAGTTTCTGAGCTGAGCATCCAGAAGAGTGAATTGCAAGGGAAGTTATGGGAAGACTTGGGATCGGTAGCTTCATTCTGAGCATATGGAGTTTACAGTTGGCTAAACTGGACAAGGCAGGAAGGTGGCTTTCGGTGGAATTAATAAAACTGTGTTTTCAAATATTACTGAGCAGGCTAGACAGAAGGCTCAGCCAGAAAAAAGTGCTTTCAACCAGCCTGAGGACCTAAGTTTCAGCTCGAGGACCTGTGTGGTGGAAAGACTTGGTTCTTGCAAATTGTCCTCTGACCTCCACCACTGGCACCCCTGCTCCCACAAATAACTAAATACAGTGTAATAAAAAGCATGAAACTGTATACGTGAACCAATAACAGCACTCTCTAACATAGTTTGAAAGTAGAAGTACTGTGTTTGTTAGAAGAAAAAAATGGTCCACAAAACGAATTGCCCTGAATTGCCCAAAATGAATTGTGCTAGAAAAGACTAGAACACCCAGATGAGTTCAAAGAAAATTTGTGACTAAAAATATTATTTTGTTTGTCCCTTCTTCTATTCCTTTAATGGATGCTACTTTCAAATTTTTGCATTATTATGCTAATTTTAAGTCTTAGGTTTAGACTGGAGATTTCTTTTTTTTTTTTTTCTTTAGTAGAACTTGGAATAGAAAATCCTAGGAAGAGACACTTGGTGGGTGATAGAATCGTGTCCAGCGCTTCAGTTCACTTTGTTTTGGAAGGACATTAGAGTGTTCACACGTCGCACAGTATTTGTGTTTTTACTGCCCCTTAAGCCATATGGTGTGGGAACAGAAACGAGAGGTAGACAATTTTTACTCTAGAATTTTCAAAGTGAGCTGAGGAAGTGGATGGTGATTATTGTCAGTTGGATTCTATGCATTCGGTTGTGTGTGGATGAATTTGGGACTGCCATTACAATATCTGTCCTTCTCAGTCTTATGCAGGGAAATACGTGCCGGCCATAGCACACTATATCCACTCCTTCAATCCCTTGAGGCTGTTCAAGATCCGCCTGAAAGGAATTGCTATCGGAGATGCTTACTCTGACCCTGAATCGGTTGGTGTCCTGCTTTTTTCTTTCTTTCTTTCTTAATCTGTTCCTGAAAGAGATTAATTCCTATGAATAGAATGAAATACCCCTCTTAACTCAGAGACCTAACTTGTTAAAAGATAATGTTGACTTAACTCAAATTTAATTCTTAGCTAAACCTTTCAGTGTGTCATCTTACTGTTTCAGCCTGTGTTGGTTGCCAATGACAGATTGTGTATATGTGAATATTGTACTATATGTTAGCTTTTCTGTTGTATGCCTGTCTCTGTGTGTAATCGGCTTGAGTAATCCCAGCAAAAACTGATAGGTCATTGCAGAGTGTTTCTTCTTGAAGCAAAGACTGCCCGGACCTCCTCTATCCGACTCTGATGTGTGTTACTTCTGTTACCAGATTATAGGAGGGTATGCAACATTCATGTACGAAATTGGCCTGCTGGATGAACAGCAGAAGAGGCACTTCCAGAAGCAGTGTAACAAGTGCATAGAGTACATCAAAGAGCAGAAGTGGATGCAGGCCTTTGAAGTAAGTTCTGGGGGCCCCTGGCTGCCCTTGAGCAATTAAAACCATCTGAGGAGAGGAGGGGCCATTAAGCACACCATGGTGCTCCAGTTTTTGGGATATCTATCTCCTCTTCTGTCTGTGGTCAGGAGATGAGTTGAGTGGGCATGAAGAAATTTCTCTGACTTCACTTCGCCTGTGTTTTTAACTTGAGATCATCCTGGCATGCTTATCTAACTGTATCTTTCATTAGCTGTTCTGATTTCTTTACATGCTTTGTGGGACCTGGAGGCATTCTGTAACATACGGAAATCAGAAGCAAGGCAACCTGGGAAATGGGTGCCTGAGCTTCAACAGATGCTTGGAAACATTTAGAAGGGTTACACAAGAGGGACTTCAGTTTGAGAAGGGACCCAATGTGTAGCCAAAGTCACATGCTTCCAAGTGTTAGGATCAAAGATTACAAAGTGTAGTGTAATGGGAGACATCTTCCAAGAGACACAGTGTTTGTGAATACTATTACAGAATTAACAATTAAACATGAGAGTGGTGATATGATTTAAGCCTTCACCTGCTTGTCTCTCTTTGGATTTTAGTTATTTAAGGTGTAAGGTTACAATTAACACTGAGATACAGGAACTGGTATGTTTTAACCAATACAAACACAAGGTAAACAATCTTCCTTTGTTGTTTTTGCCATGCATCTACAGAACCAACCTGCCTGACACACTGATAAATGAGACAAGGGATGGACTCTGAGGACCTCAATCTGCTTGCTCTTAGACACATACCCTATGTTCCTGAAGTTATTGTGACTGTTCAGACTAAGGCTTAGCGTTAATAGACATTCAGATGCATCAGATATGCCAATTATGATGGGAACAGGAGACAGACTTGGGAAGAAAAGAGGCAATTTAAAGTGATGCTCATTTTATAAGCAGGGTACCAGGACACTATTGAGGTCCCTTTTGGAGGTTGGTTTGTTATGAAGTCTGATAGCAGCAGGCTATGCAGATGGGTTGAGAAAAGGGAAGTCCCAGCCCTAGGAAGAATGCTGGCAGATTCTCCTTTCTGTGTTAGGGTACCAGATGTGGCTGCAGAATGTAGAGTCAGAATGCCCTGTGCAGTTGTAAACATGAAGGAAGCAGGGTTGTCATGGAAGCATATAAGGTCATGCTTTTACTGGCAATAATAGTATCTTCAGGATGGGTTTTAGGGTTTAGGCTACCTGCTTTAGTAGAGATGGAGGGAAAAGGAAAGCTTGAGAATTTGAGAATGACTACCAGGTTTCAAATGGCATGAGACTAAATTGCAAGAGAGAGACATTTTCTATGCTTTTGAAGAAGCACACAGAAATTATTAAGCAGTGTCTGGAGCAAGACCAGTGGAGATGCCTGAAGGAAGGAAGGAAGGAAGGAAGGAAGGAAGGAAGGAAGGAAGGAAGGAAGGAAGGAAGGAAGGAAGGAAGGAAGCAAGCAAGCAAGCAAGCAAGCAAGCAAAATGATACCTGTGGCATGTGCTGTGACAGGCATGCCACTCCTGGGTTGGGGAAACTGTTGAAAGGTGTGGGTGGTTTGCACTGTTAGAAACAATGAGATTCTGGCCCAGCAGTCTTTCCCAAACCTCATTCAGTAGAAAATTAAAATGAAAACCCTCTCCTGCCAGTCCTTGAAGGTACGGGATGTCTCTCGAAGACCTTGAGTGATGGATTAAAGCCCCTGAGTTTTCAAAGGAAATAGACAAAGCAGTGATTAGTGGGTTAGCCAAAGATGCTAAATCATCCTGAAACTCAAGAGGACACAGAAAGAGGACAAAATCGCAAGTCCAACAGACTCAGCCTGGATGATGTTCTGACTCTTATTTTAAAAATTGTATTTATTTTATTTTACGTGTATGAGTGTCTACCTATGTGTATGTATGTGCACCACACGCATTCCTGGTGCCTCTAGAGGCCAGAATAAGGCATCAGATCCCCTGGAACAATTTACAGTTGGTTGTTAGCCACCATGTACGTGCTGGCAATCAAACCTGAGTCCTCTGAAAGAACAGTGGATGCTCTTAGTAGCTGAGCTGCTCCCCCTGGCCCAGTGTTTTGATTTTTAAAGATGGATCAATTAGTAAAAGAGCAGTAACAGTTGTTGACAGGGAGACAGTTGTTGGCTGGAGACAGGGAATGCCATCCTTGCTCATGCACTGATAGGAATGCTGAGCCATAGCAGCACACATGTAGATTGTGGGAGGCCTCGAGCTGGCCTGACTCCTAGCCCAGTGTTTCTCCCTCATACAATAGCTCTTAGGTATTTTATAAAAATCCCAAGGCATCCTCACAACTCTACAAGAATAAAATGGCTGTTCTCTGGTCCCTTCTGTTTCCTTCCTGACAATATTCTGGGTCACATTTTTGATCAGAGAGTAGATTTCAAAAGTCTGGACTAACATAGACACATCATTTGTTAGATAGCAGATGTTTTGTTTCTTGGTGAAAGCAAATCTATTGTTTTATTTTTTTAGTTAAAAATGAGTGTGTGTATATGTGTGCATGTGTGCACATGTGCTGGTGAGTACACACTAGCACAGATGTGTTCATGTATGTATGTGTGCCGGCCAGAGGTTGATGTCAGGCCTCTTCACACATGTTCTTCACTCTCCGCTTTGCTTCCTGAAGCAGTGTCTCGCTTGCCTGGGACTCACCTAGATATATGCTATAGAAACTATAGAACCCAGGATATACCCATTTTCATCTTCAAGGCTCTGGGATTACTACTGAGCACCACAAACCCAGGGTTTTTATACAGGTACCGAGGATTGAACTTAGGTCCTCATGCATGTGTGGCAAGTACCTTACCAACTGACCTACCACAGAACTGACTCACACTGGTATTGAGGTTAGCTTCTAACCAATACGTTCCACAAGTGATGTGTGCATTCAGTACAACTAGCATGGAAATGGGCAAAAGAAAGACACCTGCTCTGGGCTAGGAGGCTGGAGGTTTATTATTTAACAAGTAGATATCTCCATGGTGTGGAGATGAAGTGTGGGTGTTTCTCCAGATGCAACCCAGAGCAGAATTCCCAGCATGCTTAGCAGCCTTTGGATGGTTCCTTACCCTTTTCAAGCCTCATCAAGACCCCACATCTCTATACAGGGCCACTGAGGGCAGGCACTTCAGTGCGTTTGAGAGTACAGGCAAATGTATGGTTGAGAGTACAGGCTGAAGCCATGGAGGCCTAGAGTCTCATGGGTGTCATTGTCAGTGGGTACCTTGGGAAAGTTACTGCACTTCTGTGAATCTTAGTTCCCCCATCAAACAGTAGGATAATGGTATTTTATCTTATAATAAACTAAACTTATTTTTGATGGATGGTCTTGAATTCATGCCACACAATTCTTTCAGAGGACCCTCTTAGAATATGTCAACAGCAGCAGAAAAACATGCCAACTCTACCCACAAGCTCCTCTTTTCTTCATCTTCCAGCTTTAACCCAGACCTGACCCTTCCCCAATACCCTGCACCCCCACAGGTCTCCCGTGTGACTCATGGCTAGAGCAGCTCTCTTCCTCCTGCATTGTTGCTTCCGGAGCACTTTCCTCTTCCTCCTAAGGCACTGAGCTTTGCATTTCATAGCCTCAAGTACCACCAAGCACTGTTTAGGGCAGTTGTCTATACTGTAGATCTTTGCCTATGTTCTCACCATCACTCCCATTATAATTCCTGGTGATTGTAGAACCCATGTGGATGGTATTTTAATTCTCAGTTCCTGTGTCCCTTAGCCTCTATTTTTTCCTATAATCTTTTTCTTCCCTCTATTTACTTATTCTTTCTTAAAAAACTAAACTAAACTAAAAATAAACAAACAAACACAACCAAGTAAATAAACAACCAGACAAAAATCTTCCAGAGCCATCACCCACAGTCCGAAGCTGAAACACCCTTATTCGGTGGCCATATCCTATCCCTCCAGTCCAGTCTGCTAACGCAGAAACTGTAGCCATGGTACGGCTCTGGTAGCCTTTGGCCCACTGAGCCACCACCTCTTCAGGAGCCCTAAGCCCTACACCTTCATTTCTCTGGTTACCCGATCTAAACCTGGGGTCACACATTCAAGATACTGAACTCCACTGGTGCTTCCTCTGATATCTTTGTCTAAGCTACAGCCCTAGCTCATGCTCCTTCTTTGCTACCTTCATGCTGGCCCGTGTGCAGCAGCCCATGGCTGGTAACTGAACCTGGAGTCCATAGATACCCTCCACCAGCTCCAAGGCCTTGAATCTCAGCCCACAGCCTATGTCCTCTCTGATCACATGTGGGTGAGTGTTCTAGGGACTATGTGAAGGTGACCCTACTCACCAGGCAGATTCTCACGTAGAAGCATGTGGTTTTACTATCTTCTGCCTAGAATATTCTTTTTATGGTCGTCTACATTCTTGGCTTTCTTCCAGCCAATGTGTTGAAATTCAAGTGTTATCTTGTAAGTGAAACTTCTGTGCTCAGTGTTTCCTGCACCTAGGCACACATACCCATAACCCCACACTCTTGTTCTCCTTACTATCCCCTAATGTACATATTGCTGAGATACCTGACATGGTGGTCTTCCCATGCTTATTTGTGTTTTCCTAGAACATAAGTTCTATGAGGGGTGGCCTTTGCCTGTTACAAATGTCCAGAAGGCAAAATGAAAATGATTTTAAAACATAGGAGCTGGAGAGGTAGCTCAGTTGGTAAAATGTTTGTTGTGCAGTCCCAAAGACTTGAATTGGAACTCCACAGCCCAAGTGAAGACAAGAGCTTGGGCATGGTGTCATGGGCTTGTGCTGAGGATCCCAGTCTACCCTACTCGGCGAGCCCTAGAGAGACCCCGTCTCCAGTAAAAAAATGGACAGTGCCTGAGGACTGATAGGTTGTCCTTGGGTCTCCACATGTATGTCCATGCACATGTACATACACACACACACACACGCATGTCATGCATATGAATGCATATATGCACACATAAACACAATAGAGATAGACATCCTAAAAGGGAAGAAAATGGAAACTGACCTGACTGTATGATAGAACAAATGCTGTGCTACGCAAGTTACCACTCACTGATGTTGTCCTTCTCTTCCTCTCTTTCCAACCAAGATCCTGGATAAGCTGCTAGATGGAGACCTAACAAGTGATCTGTCTTACTTCCAGAATGTGACAGGATGCACCAATTATTACAACATTTTACAGTGCACGGTAACAACCATGATTTCAAAACCATAGCAATGTGTGCTTACAAAACCAAAGTGCCTGTGACGGGAAAATGTAGCTCAATTAAAACTAGATGGCCGTGTCCACCATGCGTTGCCTAACGTTGTCTCCTACCCTGTGAGGGTTGGGCTTGCCAGCTCTCAATCCAGACCATGTGATACTCTAGACATCCCAGAATGGTGTCTGCTTAAATCAGTGTCCCTCCTAGACCTTGTCCCTGGAAGAGGGAGCTCTGTGAAGGGTGCAGGCTAGGACTGCAGCCCTGGGCTCTGGGTCTAGGCTTCAGTCTATGTGCCTCCTGCAAGCACCTGCATTCTTTGTTCTGCACTTAGGAGGACTTAGGTAATCAACACTACCAAACCTTCCCGAAAATATTTGCCTTGTCTTACTTTTAACCTGAGGTGTTTAGAGCATTGAGGGCAACCCTCACTTCAAGCCCTCTGGAATACTTTTTAAAGTATTCAAGTAGTTTCTTTCATAAAAGTAGGCCAGAGTTGACATCTTTTGTGCAGAATGAAGTGAATAAGAGAAGGAGAGCCAGCTTGGCACTTTGGATGTGTGGACTCTGTGTCCACTCAAGAGCACAATACATTCAGTTTTTAAATTGCCTTATTTATGAGCTATTTGTAAGTAAAATATGAAGTCAGTTTTGGTGGGATTCCCAAGCCTGTGGTTTTGGATTTATATTCTACCAATAACAAAACATGGCAAGAAACAGAAAGAGAATTTGTGATTGCAATGTTTTCCTGTAAAAACTAATATATTCACAGCCAAAAAAAAATGCTGATGAAGCACAGAATTGTTGAACATAAATCCTAAACAGTATTTTTGTAAGATGGAGGATTTTTTAAATGAATATTTGTTTCTTTTTTTTAAGTTTAATGATACAGAGACTTTTAAAGTTTTTTTCTTTCTTTTTTTGGCTTTTGATTTTTAAGAAAGGTTGTGAGTAACTTTTGTTTTATGTCTTTTATTAAGTATCAGTTCTTTTACACGTGATGTGATTCCCCTCTAAATTAGAACCAGTTGGTTTTGAGAGGTGAGGCAGAGAGAAATGAGCACAGAAAATGGCAAGTAAACCATGGCTTTAACCCACTATGCTACCCCTGGTCTCTTAAAAGCCATTTAAGCTTCTTCCTTAAAGCCAAGGTCATGGAGACAAGGTCATTATTGCTTTACATAATCTTAACTCTTTCCTTTATCCAGTGTTCTCTTCAATAGGCTGGCTAATTAGACATTAGATGGCAGGACTGTAAAGATTAGTGTCTGAGAAAGACAATCCAACTCAGGCAAATTGGATATTGACTGCAAACAAGGCAATTCTCTGTTTGGCATTATGAAAGGGTCTCTCTTACCTGACCTAGGATGCTCCAGTAAAGCGTCAAGCCTGAGGGCAAGTTAACAGTTTAGTCATGTCCTGTTCACTGTGCAGTGTGTTGTGAGAGAGCCTCAGCTTCTCCAGTTGGCCATGCCTCTCATCCTCTGCCATTACACCTTCTGACATGCCTTCTGCCAGGAACCTGAGGACCAAGGTTACTATGGGAGATTCTTGTCACTCCCACAAGTGAGACAAGCCATCCATGTGGGGAACAGGACCTTCAGTGACGGTGCTGAGGTTGAGAAGTACCTGCGAGAAGACACAGTGCAGTCAGTGAAGCCCTGGCTAGCTGAGATCATGAATAACTACAAGGTAAGCAGGGGGCCTCGGGTGGGGCTGGGGTCCACCCCAGAACTCCAGGGCCATCGTGAGCCGAGGGGACATCCTTTTTGTTTCCTATTTTACTTCATCCTTTCGAAAAACATTATTTATAACTTTATAAATGTTATTTATAAAATAGAAATAGCATTCTTCATTTTATTTCTCTGACTTGTCTCTTGATAGTTTTCTAAAATGAAATTCTCTGCGTCACCAGCTCTAAGACTTAACTAGTAAATGAAAACAAAGCCAAGAGGGTATCTAGCTTTGTATAGCAATCAGCTGTCCCTGTTGTTTGCCCTCTGGTATGAATGGCAGCCTCATCATGGTTAATCCAAGAGTATATCTACTTAAGAATCACACTCATTGGCTTTGATCAATGATTTCCTGCTTGTATCTGCCACAAGCCCAGCCCTGTTGGGCGGTTGCATTGGAATGAACAATGACTCTTTCTGAACAGAGCAAGGCAAGCATTATGTTTAGGGTTGACATGTTCCAACTCACTGGCCACAGGTAGCCCCATTGGAAATCACAGTGAGCTTTCCCTTGGTTTCCCCACTATCAGGGAGGCCACTAAGAGCAGGTGACCAGGCAAAAGGTCCCCTGTGTATTGTCTCTTTCCTCCTACCCCTCTTTCCATCCCTCTCTGATCCTAGGAATGGCCTGTGGGGCAACCCTGAAGGATGAGTGCAGAAACAATGAATTGTACTCACTGGGGCTTCCTCCCTGTGTGTGGCAGAAGCAGGAGTGATACCTGAAATGAACAAAAACAGAGCAGCCAGTGGTCTGTAAGGCACCTTGTATAAATTAGACAAGAACATCTTGCTTTAAATGTATTTATTTTTCATCTCTCATTAATTGTCCATGTATTGCTTCTGTAGACACACAAGCCTTGACTGCTTCCTTCCAAAATGAAGAACATGTCCTTCTATGATGTCCGTGTTAGGAGTGGTCCTTGGTGTTTTCAGTGTGCAGTGTGCAATCTGGTACAGGGAGATTCTGAAGGAACACACTTACCAGCATGTGTTTCAGAATGTCCCCGCCTGGAAGGCTTACCCTTTCTGCTCCCTGCCTTCATACACAGAGTTTAACACTTGTGTGAAGTCCACTAGCCTGCAGAGCCTGAGGGAACCCTACATTCCAGGGAAGAAGGGAACCTACTATACCAGGCCAACATTTCAACCCTCCTCACTTTTGGCTCTGCTGAGAAAATATGGTACTTGTCTCGTCCTAACCTACCCTTCTTTCTGACTTGTCTTCCCTTTGCTGGTCCCTAGGACATGCCTTTGCCATCCTGGGTGCTTGGCCTGACACCAGTGCAGGTGTAGGCCCAAAGCACATGTACATGACCAATGAATGAATAAAAGAAACCTTAGCCATGTCAAAAATATACCCAGAAAATCTGTCCTAACTAACTAGGCATCCATTATCCTCAAACGTATTAAACCCAAAGACACTTAGCACTTGTGTTTTAAGACATAAAAAAAGAGTTAGAGATACCATAACAAAATCCCAAAGTGACTTTGTTGAAAAGAATTTCCAGTGTTGTTCTTTATTTGGGACTAGGGATGTTCTCTCTCTCTCTCTCTCTCTCTCTCTCTCTCTCTCTCTCTCTCTCTCTCTCTCTCTCTCTGGAATGTGAGCCCTTTCTCAAGCTCTTGAGGCTAGGGTAAAGCATACAGCATTCCTGGTGTTACAACGTTCTCAGTGTTGATCAATCACCTCAAGTTGATTACTGGCTGCTAAAGGGGGAACATATTGACTAGAGAACATTTGGATATTTCAGTATCTCCCTTTGTTGCTCCTATAACCCAGATCAGCTGCTTCAGTCTTCTCAGATGCTATAACAAAATACTTGAATGTGTAATTTCCGTCCTACAAAAGCTTATTGCTCACAGTGCCAGACACTGCTGTCTGGTGGGAGTGAGTCAGCTTCCTGTCACCTGGGGGCTGGGTCCTCCCTGGCAGAAGAGGCTGGAATCCCTTAGATCAGTGGTTTTCAACCATCCTAATGCTGTGATCCTTTAATACAGTTTCTCATGTTGTGGTGACTCCCAACCATAAAGTTATTTTCATTGCCACTTCATAACTATAATTTTACTTCTGTTATGAATCATGATGTAAATATCTGATATTCAACCCCTTTGAAGTGACCCTTCAACCCCCAAAGGGGTTGTAACCCACAGGTTGAGAACCACCGTTTTATAGCCTTTTAATCTCATTCTCAAGAGCTCCACCCTCGCTATTCAGTGACTTTCCAAGTCCCCACATTGGAGGTTAGGTATCAACATATGTATTTTGGGGGAAATACAGAAAGATTCAGACCCTGGCACCTACAAATGTGAACTCCAATGACATATGAATATTTTCTGTGTGTTTCAATTCCGAACCAGTCTCCAGCAAAAGAAAATGGTTTAGTGGTGCAGATAATGCATGTTGTAATAAAGAAAGAACAAACTGTACAGTCAACGTGAACGCCGACTGAATGGGGAGGCTGTGGAACAGACCATGCATTCATGGAGACAGTTGGCAGAACCCTCCTGGCAGCGATTACCATTGGCTTGTCTGCTATTGATGGCAAACCTCAGTGTATATAACAGAATCAGAACAACATAGACTGGCTTAAGACGTTACTGTCCTTAAAGTTATGTTTATGTAAGACTCCACTCTAATTTGTCATAGAAAGTAGTGAGCCCGTTACTATTATAAGAATACAGGGGTTTTTCCTAGTACTGTCTTCACTTCCGCCAGCATGTAGCACCTCTGATAGAATGAGAAAGGCCTTTAGGTATATCTGTGATGATGTTTCTGTGTGTTTCCATGTGAGCATCAGTTTCTATGTAAAACAATGAGAACACAGCCATGCTCTGTGATAATGGAATGATGGGATGAGATGTGTACAACCAGAATAATCTTTTGGATGATCAGAATTTCCCCAAGATTATATCAGGTCAGAATCTTGTCAGGATTTTTAGGGGTCATGTAATAAAAGACCATGGTGGTCTAGAACACATACTCAAGGGTCAGGTAAAACAGAATCGGAGCTCGTGGATGTTCCTTGGAATAACTGTTGAACTCCTTGTGACTTGTTCCCTTGTTATAAAATTGGAGGGGGGAAAAGGTGAGCTTTTGTGAGGTTTAAGAGTGAGTATATTTAAAACAGTCCTTGGTGGATAGAAAACATTTATAACCATAACCTATTACCAAGAACTTTCAGCCAAAGTATCTAAAAAGCCACTACATACACAAGTGAGGAAGTGACAAAAGAAGAGTGGAGAGGTGGCCCTGTGGGTGAAGCACCTGCTACAGGCTTGGGGGTGTGAGAACACATCTCCAGAACCCATTTTTATGCAGTCCCAGTTTGACTATGGCAAGATGAGATTAGGAGGCAGGAAGATCCCCAAATCTAGTGTATCAGCTAGCCTGGAGTATGTAGCAGCTAGTGACAAAGAGATCCTGCCTCACAAAGATGGGAGTCAAGGGCCAACTCCTGAGGTTATTTTCTGACCTCCACACGCACACACATACACATACACACACACTCACAGAGCAAGAAAGAGAGAAAAGAAGAAGAAGAAGAAGAAGAAGAAGGAGGAGAAGAAGAAGCTTATACCAGAATGATCTTCTCCCCAAAGACATAGCAGAAAAAGCCTCCCAGATTCCCACTTTCTGGTCTAGAATTTGGGGAGCTTAGAAGTCACCATAGCATTCCTACAGGGGAAAAGCTCTTCTGAAAATTATAAATAAAAATGAGGGCACAGAGCAAGCCCTACTCCAAAGTGGCTCCAAGTAAAGAGGAGCATCCCTCTCTGTCTGGAACACAACCTCAGAAGGAAGGAGCTCTGTAGAAACAGGGCCTCGGCAGGAAATGGAAGTGTGATTGGCACGTGGCTTGAGTCCAGTACAAGGAGTGTAGAAGTCAAACATTAGAGACTCAAGCAAGTCAGGCTCTATGTGTTTGTGCAGTTTACTTTAAGTAGTTCATCCAGGCTCTCCACTGACTGCTGGGGTGGGGACAAGCCCCTGGCATTTACGATGGTCAGAGAAAGGGGCAGGGAGAACCCTGTGAAGCTTGCTTGCGTGCTATCCTCTTAACAAGATCTGCCCAGGAGAACAACTACTTTCCCAGCAGCAAGCCTACTGGAGTTTAATCATAGTCTGCTGGTGTTTCTTCTTGGTGTAAGGAGAGGCTCCATGTGGTAGGTTAAACATAGTGCTAGCTGAAAATGCATTTAATACAACCTAACAGATTTCAGTGCTTCAGCATTCTTGATCCGCTCACAATAGTCAGTGGCTGGGAAAAGTCATCTACCATGATATTACTCTAACGAAATGTTGGCTAGTTTGTGCATTTTGTTTGGATATGAAATCACAAAATGCAGTAACCCATGCCAGTGTTCCTGTGGCACGTTGTCGGGTGGCTGTCGCCTCATTATCTGCGTGGTCAGCTGGAAACTGTAGCTCGCTGTCCCTACAGCACTGCAAGACAACACTGTAGCTTGGTTGGCTCACCTGGAAAAAGACCAAGATCCAAACGTGCAAAAGGAGCTGCTGCCAAATGAATATCACTTTTACACCGTCAGAATGTTGAACAAAGCTTGGTTGAACCGTCCTAAGCCTTCTCTACATCCATCTGCAGCCCCTCTAGACATGTTTCACCAGGGAGCGGCAGGGACAGCCAGGACTGTGAAATTCACAGTTCATAAGCACAGGATAGAGAGCACCAGATAGAGACCATGAGGCACTTCCATTTCCAGAGTCTTCCAGCTGCATATATTGACCTGTTTAAGGCAGTTCTTACTCCAAGTACACAGTGGCAAACTTTCAACCAAAACTGAAAAGCATATCAAGAGGCAAAAAACGCTGTTTGAAGCCACTGAGTACACATTAGAACCAGGATAAGACATGGCAAGAATAGCTATGCCATACCAGGAATCTTAAACAAAAGAGAAGGTGCTTGACCACATAGAAAATAACAGAAAATGTATGAACAGGTAGATAGATCATGGACATGGTGATGTGGAAATTGTAAAAACAAAAACAAAAATGTTAGCGATAAAGACGCTACAACAGAAATTAAGAATGGTTTTGGTAGGTTCTCTAGCAGACTGGGTACTCCTGAGGAAAGAATCACTAAGTTTGAGAATGTGACAATAGAAACTGCCCAAACCAATACATGAAACAGAACAAGATAGCTCCCACCACCCCACAGAATAGTTTCCAGCTTCCATGTGACAAGAGAAAAGAGACTTTAATACAATATTACCAAAGGGAGACTGTTTAACAGAAGCAGCATTATAAGCAGTGAATGACAGAAAGTTTATGCAAATTAATGTAAGCAAATCACTTGGAGAATGTCAGATGGGATAAATGCAAAACAAATAAACAAAGTAGGTATCTAATATGCAAGGTGTTCTTAGACAAAAGTAAAGAAATTTGCTCTCAGTAGATCTGCATTGCAAGAAACCTTTAATAAGATTTCCAAAAGGGAAGAAAACAAAACATTCTATGGAAAATTCAACTCTATAAAAATGAAAGAGCAGAGCATAGTAGGAACACCTTTAATCCCAGAATTCGGAAGACAGAAGCAGATGAATCTCTGTGAGTTTGAGGCTAGCTTGGTCTATATAGCAAGTTCCAGGCCAGCCAGACGTACATAGAGAGAACTTGTCTCCAAACACACACACATAAGAAACAAACAAACAAAACCCCCACAAACAAACAACAGAACAAAGGGGAAAAAAAGAAAGATGAAAAAATGGAGTCAGATACAGCTAGTATCAAGTTTAAAGAATCATCATCAAAAAAAAAAAACCATAAAAAAGACAACTCCTTGAATAACCAGAGTTGTAGGATATGAAATAAATATACAAGACTTGATTACTTTTAATTATTAATAAATGAAGTTTGCAATAAAGCAGTACTATTTACATCAGTACACATACTAACACACACACAATGAGAAACTTAGGTATGGATCTAGTGAAATGTGAAATCGCAAAACTGGCAAAAGACACAACAAACACAAAATAGAGAAATTCATCTGTTTGTGCATAGGCCAAGTTAATATTACCAAGATGTCAATTCTTCTTACCTTGTCCATTGTTTTAGTTTAACCACAATCAAAATCTTGTCAGAAACCTATTTTGTACATGTAGGTAAGTTGATTCCAAAGTTTACATGAAAAATCAAAAGATTAATAATAGCCAATACAATATCAAAGATGTACAATGTTGGAGGATTTATGAAGACTTTCTATAGAGTGGGCAGTAGACTAGACAAATAGGTCCATAGAGCAGAACTCAGAAGTAGACCTGTGTAAATACAGTCAGATGCTCTTTGCAAGTTATGCATTGCAGGACAAAGGAGGAACTTCTGCAAGTTGTCCTCTGACCTGCACACATACGCATACACACAGACACAGACACACACACACTCCTGTGATATACACACAGACACACAGAGAGAGAAACACACACATAGACACACATACACAGACCATGACATGTTCACACTGCCTCAAACAAACAACTAAACAAACACAAACAAACATCTTTAAAACATGATAAGGCCAGTTTTAAGGATAACCAAGGTATCAAATAAAAAAATGTTGAATAAAAAATACAGGAGAAATGACACTATATGTCTAAGAAAAATCACTGAGGGTCAAGTAGGAGGAATGAAAGGAGAGCATCAGGTTGTTTTGTACTTGCTTCAAGACTGATGGTGCTGGGCTTTCTTTTCTTTCCTCTGCTTGCTTTTGTGCCTTAGCAACTCTCATATTGTCCCCATTTTCATCATGGCCCACAGTTCTTGGTTTGGGTAGATTCTCCTTGACTTCTACCTTCTTTCATTGTGAGTGTTTTGTTGTTGTGCCTAAGAAGACAATGCCTAATTCAAGAGAGCAAAGGTGTAGTCCTTTGATCTTTTTCTAAGTGTTTTTATAAAGTATTACACACACACACACACACACACACAGTAGAAGCTAAGATCCACATATGAGAAAGAACGTTTTGTGTATATCATTATGAGCCTGTTACCTCACTTAATATAAAAATTGCAGTAATATCCACTTCCTTTGCATTTTATAACTTAATTTTTCTTTGTAGCCGAATGAAATTTCGCTGTGTATAATTATTCAATCATCTGTTGATAGATTCCATTTCCCTGCCATTAAGAACAGATCAACAATAAACACAGATGAGTGGGTATCTCTGTTGTAAGATGCAGAATTCTTGAGCCATCCTAATAGAGTATCATGGAAGAATGTTGTCATTTGTTCGAAGACTTTCTGTTAGATGCAGATCTATCAATGTGATCTTGTACTATCTGTCTTTGAGTCCATTTGTCAATGTGTTGCATTTGTTGATTTGCATAAGTTAAGCCATCAGGGATCTCAAGAATAAAGCATACTTGATCACGATGAACCATCTTCTCAATGTTCTTGGAAGTAGTTTGCAAGTATTGTTGATTTTTTCCAACTATGTTCATCGGGGAGATTAATATTTGGCTTTCTTTTTTTGCTGTCTCTCTAATGTAGTTTTGGTGTCAGGATAATGCCACTTTGTCAGAGGAGTTTGGTAATGTCCCTTCTTTTTCTAATTTGTAGACTTCTTTGAGAGACTTTAGTATTAGTTTTATGGAGGCCTGATAGGCTCAGCCATGAATCTATGTAGGCTGGGATTCACTTTTAATTGGAAGAATAGTTTTTACATAATTGGTCTCACTGCTTGTTATAGATCTGTTTAAGCTGTCTTATCTTGGTTTGCTTTGGGAACATCCTGTATTTTTCTTTCTTTCTTTTATTTTTACTTACTTATCCTTATGTGCATTGGTGTGAAGATGTCAGATCCCTTGGAATTGGCCTTACAGACTGTTGTGAGCTGCCATGTGGGTGCTGCAAATTGAACCCAGGTTCTTTGGAAGAGCAGGCAGTGCTCTTAACCACTGAGCCATCTCTCCAGTCCCCAGGGGCATCCTTTCATATAAAAATTTTATCAATTTGTCTTGGGTTTTCCAAATTATACGATATATGCTTTTAAGGCATGTCTTAGTGATTTCTGAATTTCATTAGTGTCTTTTGCAATGGTTTCCTTCTCCTCTCTAATTTTGTCAGTTTAAGGCTTTTCTTTCTTTTGTTTAGCTTGGTTAAAGGTTTGTCAATCTTTTTTTTCTAAAGAATCATTTTGGGTTTTTGTTTGTTTCATTTTTTTCTCCATTTCCATGTTGTTAATATCTGTCTTAATCTTATTATTACTTTCCATCTACTGACTTGGGGCTTGGCTTGTTCTTGTTTTTCCAATGCCCCAAGGTACATAAATAAGTTACTTATTTGTAATTTCTCTGATTTCTTAACATGGACACTTACAATGATAAGCTTCTTTCTCAGGACTTCTTTCATTATAATCTGCATTGTTTTTCATTATCTGTATGCATTATTTTCAGTTGCTAAGAACTTATCGACTTCCTTCTTGGTTCCTTCAAGCACCTGTTCACCACTCGACAGTCATCTAATCTCTGCAATTTTGTGTATGTTCTGTAGTTTCTTCTGCTGACAATTTGGAGATTCACTGCATTGGAAACAGAGAGAATACAGGAAGTTATTTCAGTTTTCTTGTATGTGTGAAGACTTAACTAGAGAGTGATCCATGGGCTGTGGAGAAGAGTGTGTGCTCTATGGTGTTTGTTTGGAATGTCTGTGGAGGTCTGTGGAGTCCATCTGACTCATGATGACATTTAATTCAGTTGTTTCTCTGTTTTAGTTTATTAATTTATTTTATTTGGCTGTTTTCTTTTTATAAGGAAGGGTCTTGATATGTTATGCTGACTGGCTGGGATCTTGCTAAGTAGTCTAGGTTGGTACTGAATTCACGGAGATCTGATCTGCCTGCTTCCGCTTCCCTAGTGCTGGGATCTCAGCACCTACCACACCTGGCTTTCTGGTTATTGTATGTTTGACAGGTTAACCTCCTGACTATTGGTGAGATTAGGGCATTAAAGTTACCACAATTATTGTGTTGAGGTTGATCTATGAAGTTAGGAACATTTGTTCTATGCAGTTAGGTGCACCAATGTTTAGCGTATGTGTTCAGAATTGTAGCATCCCCTCGATGTTTTTTTTTCCCCTTAAAAAGTCATCTTATTTATCTCTTCTGTCTAGTTTTGGTTTCAAGGCTGTTTTGTCAGCTACTAGAACAGTGATACGGACTTGTTTCCTGGGTCCATTTGCTTGGGATAGCGTCTAACATCCTTTCACCTTAAGGAAGTATCTGCCCTTTGTGATAAGATGTGTTTCTTGGCAACAACAGATAGATGAAACTTACTGTTAATTTTTAAATTATTAATTTATTTTGCTGGGTGGGGGTGCCAGTCTTATGTGGAGAGGTCAGAGGGCAATTTGTGGGAGGCAATTCTTCTCGTCCACCACGTGGTTTCCCAGAACTGAACTCAGCTTGTCAGGCTGGCAGCCATTGCCTTGATCCACTTAGCTGTCTCTCTGTAGGAACACTGACCTTTTTTTTTATCCAATCTGCTACCTTTGAATCCAATTTGTTAGTCTCTGTCTTCAGACTGGGGAATTGAGACTATTAATATCCAGAGTTAGTATTGAAGGCTACCTATTATTTTCTGTCATTTGGAGTGGGAGTGGGTGGTAGGAGATGCAGACTTCCTATCCTCTCTTGCTTAACTGTTATATAAGAGTGGTTTATTCTTCCTTGTAGCCCCATGGCTGTGTTTGTCTTTCTCTTCAGTCTTCAAGTATCTTCTGTGGGCTTAGTGGTCATGAATTTCTTAAACCTGTTTTTATCATGGAAAGTTTCTTCTTAAAACCAGGTGTCTTTGCTAGGTCTGGGGTAGTCCTAGCTGACTTCTTTCAAAACCTGAAGACATCATTTCAAGCTCTCTTGACTCTTTCCAGTTGCAGACCTGGTGTTATTCTTGTAGATCTGCCTTTACATGTGAGTTGGTGTTCTTCTCCTGCTGCTTTCAGTTGTCACCGTTAAAGTGGAGGACCCTGACAAGATAGCAATGCCCGTGGGTTGGTAAACATAAACCACTTCAGAGATGACTTCAAAAAAATAGAGTCTGCTTTAAGATGGGTGAGCAACCACTTATATAGCAGAAGCCTGTCACTGTGATTGGCTAGTACATCACCTCGGATTCTATAGTGAGCACACATACCACCCCTCTATGAGGAAGAAGCACATTAAGGGAGACTGGAGAGGGCAGACTCCTCCCTCAGGCCAGCTACTGGCTCCTCATACTACTTTAGAATTCAGTGTTCTGGCATGCTTCTTAGTCAAAGTGCAGTGTGCCCGGTAGGTTGGCCGCCAGCTCCTGCCTCCATTTTCTCCTATATATTTTAGTAGCTTAATTCTAAGGTAATGGGGGGAAGTCCTCTTTTGATATTGTCTATATCTTGAATATTTCCTATATCCTGATAGATGTTTGTGGGTATTTTTGCAATCATTTCACTGAAATGCTTTCTTCGCCTAGAATGGAATTCTTTACTTTTTTTTTTATGCCCACGATTCTTAGGTTTGGTCTTTTTATAGTTTTCCAAATATCTTGACAGTCTAGCTGGTACTTTCTTACTAATTTATCTTCCTTCTTGTTGGAATGTTCCAATCCCTCTACCTTGTCTTCAACCTTACATAGTCTGACCATCCCTGTATCTATTAGTGAGGCCTTTCCACAGAGTTTTTATTTGACTTCCTGCCCTTTTCATTTCTAGTATTTCACTTTTGGTTTTCTTTAGTATTTCTACTTTATGCTATGGTTATCATCTGACCCTCCTGTGGGACTGAAGCTTCAAGGGCATAGTGACCTCATTAGGGCAACAAGAGAAGAAGCTCAAGTGCCCTGAGTGCACTGACTGCCCTGGTATGACGGAAAGGGCTAGGACCTCGTGGACAGACACTTTCCACCGGGACAATGGGTAGAGCTGGAGCTTCCCATCAGGCCAGGCTCATGAGTTCAGTGGGCAGGGTTGCCTCCAGTCTCCTGGGTGAATAGTTCCATGTAGGGAGGTGGATGGTACATGTGTGATTACATTTCTTGTTATAATTCTAAATTTATAGATAAGCTCTACTACTATGTATTTTCTGGTGTGCGTGATGTTTTAATGAAAGCACATTTGATTACTGCTATGCAGAGATTACATTTACTGTATTGTAAACATTTAAATGGCTTTGTGGAAAATGTTCTGAAATCCTCTCTGCCTGTTGCAAAGAATCGGGAGGCAGTGTGGTGGAGAAAAGACTCTGCTCTACCTTACAGAGAATTCTGAAAACTACTCTCACTAACGCAAAATGATTCCATAATCCAAAATAGCAGGTAACTACTAGCATGATATTTTGTGTCTGGTTCTATATTACAAGTACTGGGCATCTGATTAGCCCTGGAAATTATATGCTATTACATAATTTTGGTGGTGGCATTGAAGATCATTTAGAGTTAGAAGTTCTTGGAATTTGCGATCCCTCTTCCTTTTTAGTTTAGATCTGTAAAAATGTATTTTATCTCATAGAAAATAAGCATTCTTAGGGCAGCTGTGTACCTCCTTGTTCACTATTCTATATTTCATATTTTGGCCCAGAGCCAGGTGCATGGCAGACAACTCAATAACCCTTAATAAATGGAAAAAGCATTGTCACAGGAACAAAGGAAACGATAAAAGTCTTGATGGATTGCAGATGTCACTAATTCACTCTGCTTCCTTTAATCTTCCCTTTCCTGTTGTCCTGAAGCTCTACTTCCACTGCAGCTGTGATTCTCATGACTCCCCTTACATTTTGACGTACCCAGGATGCTTAAAAAAAATCACCCAGCCATAGCCTGCCCCATTAAAGGTGCTGGTGTAGTTGCCTGTCCTAGCCATAAACATATGCAGTGAGTTTGGAAAGAAGGAAGGAAGGAAATGTGGAGTGGCAGAAAGAAGGAAGGTGGCCCGTTCATGTACACAGTAAATGGTCTTCACAGGCATAAGTACAATTTGCCACCTTAATTGCCACTGATATATTGTATATATGACCTTCCTTTCTTCCTTAAACAGCATTTACAAACAAGCCAAATATAAATATTCGTGCATATATAGTTTATAGGCTGTATCCTGATTTTAAAATAGTTGAATTGGTGACCAGCAAATTGAACACCTCTGGAATTTTAGAAGCACAGCCCATCCTTATCCCGTAGAGCGGTGGGCTTGGAAACTTCAAGGTTCCCTGGTCCCTTGGTTCTTTGAGGAAAAGACATTTCATTGTGCTCATTTTCCAGAAAAGTTATGAAAATGTTTTTAACTTCCCTTCATCTGGTGGTCATTCTGATCTCCTTAGAAAGTGCTTGGGCTGCATATCTGAAGACAGCCATGACTGTGTTAACGTTTCTGTGTGAAATCAACATCTCAACAAATAGGAGTTACAGACGGCTGCAGAGAAGGCAGTGAGGCCTGTCCCTACACACTGCCCTTGGATTAGAACTCTCTTGAAAGTCAGCTAGTAGTGCGCTGCCTCTGAGAAGGAATCTTAGCTAAATGACCGTTCTTGCCTTCACACACTTGTGCCCTTATAAGTGGCCCCAGGATAGGGCTTAATGTGCTGTGTTTAAAAGTTCATCTAGTCAGGAAATTGTAAATATAAAGTTACATTTCCCTGTCACTTGTCATTCTACAGCTCATTAAATGTGCCCTAATTGCATCTTCAGAATTCAGGGTCTTAACGTTTCTCAGTTTCACTACCAGACTGAAATCTTAACACGCAGGTCACTGGAGTTTTATTTACTTACCGAGGCTATCGAAAGAGCTTCCTTTAGGCAAAGTGGTCCCTGATTAATGGATGTGACTTAAAGTTAAAAGGGTAAATCTTTCTAGTTTAGCTTGTTTTAGCACTCATTTTAATTGTTTGTATTTCCTTAAGAACATCTTCTAGTGACACTTGTTAGTGATACTAGGGGCCAGGAGTCCAGGTCTGATAACTGACTAGCATACCAAGAAAACCATCCACATTTAAATGAGCCCAGTTCTTCAATTGTTGGTTGGATCCAGGTGTCCATTGTGCCACTGGGATGGGGTAGGGGGAGCAGACTTTGTTGCCCTTAAACTTATGAGACCCCCTTCTTCGATACCCTCTGAAGCCAATGAAGGCAGCGATAATATTGATACTCCAATGAACAGAAATGGAGGAGGATGCTCATTCTGCGTCATTCTTTGTTTTTTACTTTTTTATTTTTTTAACTATAACTTAGCCTACTAGAGACAAGCAACTGTCCCTTTAGAGTCACATAAAAATAGTGTAGGCACAGAAGCCAATTCCTCCTGCTGACTCCTTGTGAAGTCACTTTTCCTAAGCTAGTCAAAATCTGGAATGAATAGAATGAGTTACTTATATGAGGCCTTAAAACTGATTTTTTTTGTCATTAAGTATTTCAACAAACAAAAGAAAAAGAATTAATTCCATAATTCCATAAATGATGAAATGGAATTTGATTTCACTTGAACACAGATTGCATCTTTTTATGTTTATTTTTAAAAGTTAAGTAGCATAAAATTCTCAAAATGCCAGCCAAAGTGCAATTTTATTCTCTTATCTCATCGAACCGTTCAACAACATATCTACCCATGAACTGTTTTGTTAAGTTGCTCTGTTTGGTGAGTACTGCTATGTTGCCAGGGATTTACTTTGTTCTTTGAACATATTTCATGCTAAGAACATTAAAAAGTATATTGTTGTTTAGGGTAACAAGAAAAGTAGACTTTGTGTTTTGTAAAAAGTATATTGTTGTTTATGGCAACACTGGAATCAGCCAAGTGTGGCAGAGTGAAAGAAAGATAATAAATTGTAGTAGAATTTGTATTGTGAATGGAGCTAATGAGCTGGTGAATGGTAAACTGAAAGACACTTGTTTAAATCCAGTTGTCATGATAGGCAACTGCCACAAATAGGCAATTCTATCAGCTGACTTTGCAAAGATGCTGTGGGTATCCTCAGATACTGTGCAAAAAGATGACGCAGATGTTCAAAAGGACTGGACCATTCAATAGAATTCAGTGGATTTCAAGGCAGTGTCTAATACCACCCCCTGGGAGGGGGAAGGATTCAGTAAAATGTCATCTTTAAAAAATTTTTATAAACAAAATAATAAGCCCTATTCATATTGAATGCTTAGATTGGGTCTGGGGTACTGCTATAGTCTGTATGTTAAATAGTCACTTGTCTAACGGTCTAGAGTTAGGATGCAAAACTAGAGCCTGCGCTCTGTTTGCGTCCTCAAGTCACCTCCACCACCAACACTACCATTACCACTGCCGTCATCATCATATCCATCATCATCACCTCCATAGTTAAAATCATTTTCTACTCAGTCTGACTCAGCCCAGGGCTCTTTCTGTGAACCCATAACTTAATTCAGTGGCAGCTGGCTCTGGTCCAGAGACAGGGAGAGAAAACAAGGTTTCTGTACTTCCCACTGTCTAAGGAAGAAGCCACAGCAGCTGCCTGTAGGGTTCTTCCTAGCAGAACTTTATTGAAGGATTTGCCCAGAGGATACTGTGGGAGTTTTTCAACCTCACCTTTGTTGTGGGCCAGTCTGTTATTAACTGGTAGTAACTGTTATTGCTGCTATTGTTATTGCAAACTAGTCTTGTTTGCAATAACAAACAAGATAATAACAAAGGTAGGATTCCTATGTGACATGTGACTGAATGAAACCTGAACCCTAGGGGTGTGCCCCTGATCTTCCTGGCCTGATTTTCCTGCTCAGTCCCCGACTGACCTCTTACCCACTCTGCTGCTCAATTAGTCTTTGAAGCATGTAGACAGTATCTGTATTTGTTACAGTGATTCGTGCCATCTTTTCAGCCCATTTGACATTTTCTAGAAAGAGTGGGGAAAGGGATGCTTTATTCTCCAAATGACGGAGCTGGACTTTTAGAAGAAAGTGAAGTCACCTAAAACCTAATTGCAAGCTAATGGACAGGCTTTGATGAATAGAGCCTTTCAGGGTGCGGGGGCTCTCGTACCTGGCTGACACCGGGTTTTCCGGTGGAGATAAAAACTGTCTCCTTGATAAGGAAAAGTCAGCGACTTGCTTTCTGTTGTGAAGTTAGCATGGTTTCCTTAACTTAATTGCCCTCCTGGGTGGGCTCTAGGGACTGATCGCTGTGGTTGGGAACTGGGCTCCTGGAAGTGGCTTCCCTGGCT
The DNA here is from genome assembly GCA_028658305.1 of Pachyuromys duprasi. Taxonomy (NCBI): domain Eukaryota; kingdom Metazoa; phylum Chordata; class Mammalia; order Rodentia; family Muridae; genus Pachyuromys; species Pachyuromys duprasi. Next base: position 75,794,823 of record CM053763.1, on the reverse strand, counting down.
CTTTGCAGGAGTGCCTACTCACTCTAAGGCTCAGTTCCCTCAAGAAGGGACACAGAGAAAGACAAAGCAAACTCCATTCGCAAAGAACTAGACTCCTCTCAAACTGAAAGGCAAGTGTGTTGTGGGAGAGGAAAATGCCTGTGGGCCAGCCAGAGTCCCTGGTGGTCTGCAACCCGTGAATGCTCTGTCCATTGAACGCTGGACAAACAACCCCCTTCTGCTCTCCTTACTGCTTTTGAGAGCTTCAGTGTTTTGTGGTTTCGTTGTTTCTTTCTTTCTTTTATTTTTCAGGCTGCTTAGGATTTCACCATCAGCAAAGCCGTGCTGCTGTCCTCTAGCAACTAGGGCAACTCTAGCTGGGAAACAGACCTCCCTTTCCAAAGCCCTTTCCAAAGCTGCACCTTAGATTTGCTCCTCTCGCCATCCTGGGGAAGCCTCTCCATGTCTAGCAATACTATTGCTTTTGAATCTGGTAATGGTGGACGTTGGACTTACAGAGTTTGGACTGGCCACACTCACTAACTACTCTATTAACATTGCACATTGATAATACAAATTTAACTACTTAGAAATTCGAGCATTTTGTTTTGCAGGGTTGTTTCTGGTTGGTTAGTTTGTGTGCAAATGTATACACGTTAATTAAATACATTTAATGATGTGGAAAGAAATTGGCTCCTTTTTCTCCTTTTAGAGGGGTAATGATATTGGCAAGCATATTGTAGCCTTTGGAGTTGTTCTTGAATGTGACCTTGAAGTTGCCCAATGGTAACCAGGAACACACCCCTTTTCTGTGAATATTTGTGTGGAAGAGCGGGGAGGCTCGCTCCTGGGGGTATGTCCAGCTCATCCTAGTGCATTTATTGATAATGGTCAGTGGAAATTCTTGAGAGATAAATGCTCAAGAAGGAGAGAAAATGACCAATAGACTGCACCACCAGGACTTTCATATTTAAAATCTGCAGAGCAACATAATTCTGGGTCATTACTGGCCATGTTTTGCGTTGTGCTGTTCCAGCTAGCTTCCTGTAAGATCCCTGTGTTAGAACACTGGCTTTCTGGAAGCGTTTCAAGCTGGCCTTGCTCCTCACTCCTCCGAGCAGCTCTGTTGTTCAGCAGGAGCTTGTGAGCAGCCGATCGCTTTTTGGCTGAAAGGCACTGTTTGTGCAATCACTGGCCTCTTGCTGCACTTTCACTTTTTGTCATTCTTCTTGGCAAAACAAGCCAATGGTGGAACAGCAGGCATGAGGGGTAGCTTTTCCCAGGTCACTTTTCCTGCCTCCTTGTCTTCCCTTTTGCCAAGCTTGGAAGCAAAATCTCTCAATTTAAGAACAACCTGGTTGCAGATTTGACCACTGCTGCCTTCACCAAGTGCATTATTTTTTTCTGCCTTAGTCCTTTCCAGGCTACCTTGGGGACTCAGATGTCCTGTGTAATACATTTCCCAGCCCCTGCAAAAGTGAGGAAGAAGGAGGGCCAACATTGTGAGCTGTGGCCACTGGGGCCAAGTCTTTGTCCAAGAGAGGGTAATAGCTCCGCCTCCAGCTAGTACAATTCTCAAATGTTCTCTTTGGTTGAATTTAAGTTCTTCTTTTGCTTCTCAGTGTTTGAGAAACCTTTGGGAATTATTTTTTGTTGAGCTGGATATTAGTGCAATTAATTCTTTCTGTTCAGAGGCAAGGCACCAGCGAGTCCTGCTAATTGCTTCAAGCAGGAAAACTCCCAGCCACCTTGGAGACTGCAATAGAAAAATGATAAGAAAAGCAGCCAAAAAAGGAAGCGTGGAGGGCTGCGTTGTAGGAGTTTCGATGATTTAGCATCTGTAGGGAAAGCTTCTTTTAAAAAAGAATTTTTTTTTGATTAGTGAACAGGAGAACATTCAAAAGTAAGACAGATAGAGGCCCCATTGGGAATGCTGTGCAGCCTGGAATAGCTTAGGCTTCTGTTCAATCATTTCCCCAAACAGGAAACCACAAAATGTTAGAGATTAAGGTCACTAGATCATTGGGAAAAGAGCATAAGTTTGTCTGCAAAGCATTATGATGTATTGTGAATGGGCCAAAATACAAGCATAAATCTTTCATCGAAAAATGCAACAACAAAAATCCACCCTTCACACAAAGGCCCAATTTGCTTTTCCATTGCACCAAGAGGCCCAGGCTGCCTCCAGCAGCCTTTCTATAATTCTCCTAGTGAGGGGACAAGCAATTAGAACATAAGGAGAAAAGCTTTGGGCTGTCTGTTGGTAATGTGTGTGTTTTGTTTTGCCTTTTCACACTTGCAAATCAGACAGGTAAAGTTTAGGCTTAAATGGGCCTTACGTCATTTATTCTCTACTTTACCTTATATATTGGTGGCAATAAGAAATATACCAAAACTGTATGAACCTTTGTGTACAATTCTGACTCAAGCCCCTTCTAAGTTATAAAAGCCATGTTAGGAGCACACACCTTCCTTTTCACCTCGGTTTTCTTGCGGTTGAGAGAGCATGGAGCTTCTCTGGATGTGTGTGGTGCTCTTCCACCACGGTATCTGGCTGTGACCTTGAGACTTAGACCCTTTACAATCTCACTGATCTGATTCTGCCCCTTAGAGGAGAAAAGCTTCTTTGCTGAGAGACTTAATCCCCGAGTGAACCGCTGGCTTATTTACTTTGAGAATCTGAAATGTTTACAGTTTCACTTGTTAAAATGACTAGCCTTACAGAAAAGGCCTGAGTGAAACTGACTTTGGTTGGCCCCTCTTCTGAGGAAAATATCAAGGATGAAAGAGCAAGCTTGCTTTTCCTCTTCTGATTGTTCACTGTTTTGCAAAGTTTAGGAAAGTCAGCTGCATCAGGACAAGGGTTCCCCCCTTTGTATATCTGTTCCCAGGTGCTTGGCCCCTCCACTGCCCATATAAATATTTGCCTGTTGGACAAGCATGAGCTGATTGAACCATCAAAAGTAAATACCACATCACATAGCTAAGTGAGAATGCCCTCAGCTCAATCTCAGACAAAAGGCCACTTCCCCTCCATCCAGATGGAAGTGATGCTCAGCTGCCTGCAGGTCCAAAGGCTCCTCCTAACCATATGGCATTGCAAATTAGAGTTTGGCAGTGGGTGTTGTGGCTTGAATCTGAAATGTCCCTCATATGGCCACGTTTCTCACTCTGCGGCTGGTGGCGCTAATTTTGGAGGTTGTGGAGCCTTTGGGAAGTGGGACTTGGCTGGCAGAAAAAAGTCAGTAGGATTGGCCTTTGAAGGTAATGTATTAGTCTGGCCCCACTCTCTGCCTCCGGGTCAGCTGTGTTGTGATGGGTATCTATCACATGCTCCTGGGGCCATGACTGACACTGATGAATTCATGCAGCCAATACGGACCTTTGCACTGTAGTGGAGGAAATAATTCATGTGTGCCTTTGCCCTAGATAAGGACCAACAATGATGGTGGCGGAACACTGCTCTTCAAATTACAGGAAACTTTTATGTATGACTTGACACTCCCTGAGCTATAGATATTCTACTTTTCCAGGAGAATCTAGGGCTCAGAATGAGTTAACGGCAACACCAACGCTTGCTGAATGAGCACAGGCCTGATTGGTAAGGCCAGGGCTAGAGTCAGGACTTCTGTCTACACATTTCATGGGGCCTTTACAAGCCCCTGCTGTCGGCTGTCATGTTGTGGTTCAGCACAGTTGTGTCAGATTCTAATGCTTACAGCCTTAGCCACATATTTCATTTGGAAAATACTGAGCTATTGTGTATTTTGCTCCAAAGGTGGCTTGATGAGATTATTACTGAAATGTTCATTGTTTTTCCATGCCCGGGATTCTCCCAATTCCTACATGTTGGTGGATGGGTCTAGTAACTTCGTTGAGGTAAATCTGCTATTTAGAGCAGAGCTAGTGTGCAAACCTAGGCAGAGCCTATGCTCTTAACTACAAGAAGACATTCTTCACTCACATTTATATTTACCTTGAGTTTGACTTCGTGTCTGTAGATAGTGATCATTGGCAGTGGAGCTCTGTGGAAGACGGTTATTAGAAGCATGGTCCAGGCCTAGGCAGACCTGAACTTTAGGTCACCTTGCATATAAAATGGGATCAATGATACTTGCTTTCTGAGAGTTCCTACAACAGGACAAGAGCAGGCTCTAGCATTATTCAAGAAGGTTTTTCTTTGTTAAGCTGAGACATTTGCCATGCTTGCATAGCATTCAATGTGGGGAAATTCCTTGTGATCTTGAATTCCAGGCTTTTAAGTGCTTTTAGAGTAATAATTTAAAAGTTTATAGCTCCACCTTTCAAGGAAAACTGAAGGTGTTATAACCAATGTGCATAAAATAAGTATTGGAAAGTAAGTCTCTCTAGAGTTGGAGTGTAAGCACAGATTTATCCGGGCTGCGTGTCTTCATGCTGCAGATCTGTGTCTGAATTTCATCTGAAGTGAATTCTGTCTGAAATCCATCATGAATCATGAAGGTTTACTTTAGAAGTGTTTTATGTATCCTTTCGAGTCATTGTAAGCAAACCAGCACACTGGAAAAGAGGGACACGATGCTCTGGAAAACTGCGCACCAGGTTTCGTGCTGGGATCTTTGCGCAAATGTGCCCATTGATCCTCACTTCTGTTGTGCGGGTGACACCACATCCGTGTCCAGAAAAGCGTACAGAATCTCTGTGAGGTTAACATTCACCTTTTGGTGTTCCAGGTTTCAGCATTCAGGCACGAATGGCACTATATGCATCTAGACTTTGTAGTTTTTAGCAGTGGAAATGTGGGGGGTATTGATTGAAAGATATTAGATCACAAAATCCTCAAAACTCGTGATGGACCGAGAAAAGAGAGTAAACAAAGAGGTTTTGGACATTTACGTAGAATAGAGAATTTGTACATGGCTCAGAGTCCCCTGTGTCCCTTTGCCCACCAGTCAAGTTGTAAGTGAAGAACTTTGAGTCCCCTATCCTAATTTATATACCAGATCTTCCTGCAGAGAAGGAAACTATGAATGACAGTCTCTGAGGTGCTGTGTCCAATGAGTACAGGGTATCAAAAGTAGTTACCAAGGGAAATCACAGTGGACCTGACTAGACAAGTCAGCAGATAATTCCATAGAACATGACATGGAACTTCTGGAGAGTGGACTCTTCGCCCCACAGGCATCAGTAGATTGCATGGGGGCAGAGAGTGAGGCACAGCAAGCACATGGAGTCCCTTCCTCAAGCGTCTCATGGCATTACACAGCAGCGCCAGGAAGACCACAGATATGGACTTTGAAACTATTTATGTGAAAACACAGGAAAATACTTCAGGATGTAGGCATAGTCAAAGACTTTCAAAAACAGACTCCAGTAGCACAGGAAATAACAGCAAGAAATGACCAGTGGGACACATAAAATTGAAAAGCTTCTGCACATCAAATTAAACCATTACGATAAAGGGACAGAGTACAGAATGGGAGCCATACATCTAACAGGGGATTGATATCTATAGTATGTAAAGAACTCCAAAATTAAACACCAAAAAACTAATCCAGTCAATGTACAGCCCAAAGAATGGAATAAACAGTTCACATGTCCAAGAAATCTATGAAAAAAAATGTTCAACGTCCATAGTCCTCATTGCAACATAAACCAAAACTATATGGAAAGGTAGACAGACGTTTGCCATCCCAGTACTGGGGATGTGGAGACAGGAATATTTCTGGGACTTGCTTTCCAGTTAGCCTCACTACGTCTTCAGTGAGAGGGCTTGTCTTAGTAAAACAACAACAACAACAACAAACGAGAAGTAGACAGTGCCTGAAGAATGAATCTCGGGGTTGTCCTTTGTCCCTCACATGCATGTGGTACCGGTAATGGAATTTTATATGTTGTTTTAGGGAGCATAGGCTGTCACAACCGTTATGAAGTCATTATACAGGTTCACAAGAAAACTGAAAGCAGAACTATCATATGGCCCAGCTGTACCACACCTAGGTACATAACCAGAGGAATCCAAAGTGAGCATACCACAGAGGTACTGTGTTTATTGAAGCACTTTTTCCAACAGTGAAGTTAGGGACTCTGCCTGGATGTGCATCAACACATGTGTAGATAAAGCAAATGTGAAATAGATACATACACATGGAGTTTTATTGAGCCAGAAAGGAGAACAAAATTTTAGCATTTGCAGGAAGATGGATGGATTGAATGCAAACTCATGTTATAAAAAACTATGCTCAGAAAATAAATATCAGATGTTTTCTTTCATAGGAACATTGTAAGTGTATATATATGTATATGTATCTATACATCTATAAACACACATATATACATCTATACATACATCTATACAATACACACATATATGTATCTATATATCTAAAATATACATATATGTATATCGGTTTTATATGTATGTGTATGTTTATAGATGTATAGATACACATATATATATGTGTATATACACACATATTCCTGTATAGATACAAACATATACATACATATATACATATACACACATACATATGGCAAGAAAGAACAGGGAGAAGAAGTAGGAAGGAGAAGGGTGATAAGACAGTGATGTGGGGTAAATATAAACAGAACATGTAATGTCGTAATAGAACTAAGGGTTTTTACAATGAATCTAAACTAAACTTAAAATTATACTAAAAAAAACAAAGCAGGCCTCTGTACGGCAGGAATGAGACTCTGTCACCATCTGTGAATAATTCCCACCCCCCATGACTTCTTATCTACAAACAGAAGTGACTGAGAGAAGCACCTCGGGAGAGGGGAACAGGTGCTCGAGGTTGTTGCTGGAGACAACTGGGTCTCACACGACTCACCAAGTTTTCAGGGGCTTTGGGTGACACTGATCACTTAGTCATGGGAGTCAGTCCTTTTTTTTGGTTTAGAGTGGCCGGGTTCCTTTCTGAAGGAGCTGTAGGTAGGAATTTGAAAGTCTGGAGTCCAGCCGTCACCCAGTACTTCATACACTCGTGGCTTCCTTAACAGCAGAGCGGCCATGTGCCTAGCTCCTGCCTTAGGATGGTGGATAAGAAGAAAGCCATGGACAGAGGAAGGCACTTCAGAATACAGGCCAAAGCACTGCTGTGCTGTGTTTTTCCACTTATTTATGTTTTTATGTATGTGTGCATCTGTGTACACGTGGATTATTATGCCACAGGATACATGGATGTAGTAAGAGGACTCTGAAATGAAATCATTTCTCTCCTTCCACATTTCGGTTCCGGGGTTAAAAGCTCGGTGGCAAAGCCCCTTTACCAGCTGAGCTGCCTCACTGGCCTGCCCTCTGCCTTTCATCAGAAACAAAAGATGAAAAAACAATTGTCACTCTCATCACCTAATCGCTTGCTCATAAATGCTTGAGTGTTGGAGTGAGTTTTCATGATCCCCTAAGAACTACAATGAAGGTTTTGTTTTGTTTACCTAGTTCCTGTGAGAATCTGGGGGTGGGTAGCACCAGAAGTTAGCAGTTTCTTTCCCCGGTCAAATCCTTTGTCAAACGGAGTTTGCTCTTGGTGCTCCTGCCGGTTATGTGGTTTTTCATTATGACGGCACTGTAACCACGTGAGCTGAAGAACTTGACGCTGATCAAGCCAGAACAAGCCGAGCATCCGCTGGCTGCCTTAAAACTGCCATCACGGTTTCTCATTCTTTCTCGAGTTGAAAGCATGCATGTGTTTTTAAAAACATAGCAATTATATTGCATAAACAAGCGGAGTTTTTTATTTTTAATGTAATAAGCATTTCCCCACCGTGTGGCACTAACAGCTGGTTTGACTGAGCTAACCAGCCAGCCCTCCACAGAACAAGGGAAATGCTGCAGGAATGCCTTTACTCCTTGTAGGTCTCACAGCTTACAGGCAGGGGCGTGGGGGAACTGAGGTGTTCGGGGCACTGCGTGGTTCATCTCTAACGCCAACTGTCTTTCGTTCCTCATTGTTTAATTTGGTGCACTGCTGGCAAGGATAGGCAGCTAAAACCACACCTCTCTCTCTTCTCCTTGTCTCTAGATTTTGCTGTTTTAATTACCTACACACCCCATGGGAAAATTTGCATGACTCTCCTGCTCTTAGCACTGAAGGGCCTGATCCTGGGAAACTTGTTCATCTAGGATGGTGTTAGATCCCTACTGACTGGTATGGGAAAGGCCAGGGCATGTGTACATCTTTCGTTGTCTGCGGGAGTGTGGGGCCTGGCACAGCCCTGAGGCCTCTGTGTCTCTCTGCGATGTGAGTAGATAGCATGTGCTCGCAGCTTCCAGAGCTCAGGTACCTGTGTTCTCCGTTCACAGGGTGGATGCTGGGCTCTCTCACTCATTCATTTAAAGGTTGCCTGATAAAGAGAAGGGCTACCCACCCAACCCCAGGGAGTGACTGGTGTGAAGGCACATTGAAAACCTGGACAGTTTGAGTCTGGTGTCTGTGAGCAGTGGCACCAGCTGAAGAAGGTGAAGCATGTGGCTCACAGCTTCCGCTGTTCTTGATGTGTTCTATCTCCACCCCAGAAACTGTTGGCGGGTACCGTTCATGTTCAGGGCAGGCGTTTCCTCCCTAACCTCACTAGCCTACATACCAGTTGTCTCTGGAAGCACCCTCACAGGCACAGGCAGAAGCAAGCTTTAGCAAAAATATTTAGACCTCTCTTAAGCCAGCTGAGCTGGCAGCCAGGAAGCTCACAACCATTTACTCGGTTCTCTTCTGCTGCATTTGATCTGTGCCTTTTAGAAATGAAGGGTTTGCCTTGCTTTGGAAAGGGGGGCTATCTGTTGCCCCCCTGTTCCCCTGTCCTCCCCCTGCCCCAAGTGAGACTACTGCATCACTTCACACACAGGAATTCTGCATCCTGGCTCCTCACTGCCTTCTTCCAGAGTGTTGGTATTCTTGTTTGTGAAGAGTTTGGAATCATAAGCAAAGCAGCTCAAGGGTGGGCTCTCAGTTCAGATCAGCAAACACGTGCAGCAAGACTGCACAGATAAGCCTGTAAGCTATGCTTTTTGTTATTGTCCCTTAAGAACGAAAAAAAACCCACAATTGAATAACAACAACAACAACAAATCTTGCTCTGGTTTTTAAGGTACAGTGATAATTTAAAAAGTAGCTTCTAGTGGCACTTCTGAGAGAAGATGCTAGCTCATAGCATGGCTATGGACGTCCCAGATGAGCAGTCAACCTGGTAAATTGCTAATTAATCCGCATCTTCTCATCGGACTTTGGAAGGAGAATTTCTTTGTTCATGATTGTCTTTGTTAATAAGCCATAATAAGGCCTTCCTAAAATGGTGAGATATTTGATCCTTGTTCACTGGTACCCATCACATGTAATTGTTTCCATACTTTTGGCTGAAAACAGCTGTACAAGACTTTGCTGAGGCCATAAGTACTAGGAGCCTTTGAGGCAATGTTTTGTATAAACAATGCAAATATTTTATTGCTCAGTTGAGTCAGATCTTTAAAAATGACCTTAAATCTATCAAGGGCTTTTCCCTTTGGGTTCCTGTGTAGGAGAGGGGGTGGTGATGGTGGCTGAGCAACATGAAAGGCTGAGGGTTCCTGCGGTGGAGGCCCCAGACTCTTTCATCTTAGCCTGAATCCTATCCCACCTCTGTTTGAGGGTTAGGAGCGTGTCAAAGTCCTGGGCTTTTTAATTACATTTAAGCCTTTTAGAAGCATGTGCCATGCAGAGATGGAAATATATACAGCAAAACACTTGATATGCAATTTGAAGACTGAACCAAATGACTCCACTCAGGACAAAACAGAGCCTGAAAGTAGATCAAAGGTTGCACAGAGTCTAGGAAAACTGCTTCATTGGGTTAAAATGGCACAATGCTTTATGATAATTATGATCATGTTAATGCCATGAAAACAATGTCAGAAGCATAGAGAACAGAGAAAGTGGCTCAGATGTTTACCATGTAAATTAATGAGCCACATTATTTTCCAGATTTTCATTTCACATACGTGTGTTTGTGTGTATATTGAGGAAGGTAATTGTAATATGGCTTATGTTTTCCTTTCAGCCTTTGTGTTCCAAATCTATGATGAGCATATCCCATTTTACTTCCTGGCTCAAGCAAATACTTCAATGACTTTGCAACATCCCGTAGAACTTCTATGCCCCTATGCATTCACTGCTCACCAGTTACAGGGTGTTGAGTTTTGTTAAGTTCTTGGTTATAATGAGACTCAACAAGCTTGTTTATATGAATTTTAGTTTTCTTTCTTTCTTTGTCTAGAGTTCATTTCACAAAATGGGATTATCGGGGGCAGGAAGTATCCATATTTCTAAACTCTTTCCATATAAATTGTGAGTTGTGTGGGGTGGGGGAAAAATTCCAGCATTCTCTATGGTATCCATTCATGTGAGAGGGAAAGATTTGTTCTGGAAAGGAATGCCTTCCCTTGCTGTGCTTGAGTGGCTATCGTAAGACAAAGAAGCCTTAAGAGAGGCATGAAGTCAATGGATTTGAGAATTTGCATTTTGTTTGCAGAAACCATAGTTGCAACAAACACAGGAGGATTGAACAATATGAAATTCAAAGTGTAGCATTCCTTGGTTCTACTAAAATGTAACCTCCTTTTACACAGCCAAATCAGTTGTTAATGCCTGAATGAATACACACACACATGTGCACAAGCACACACACACACACAGGAATTTTAAGAAGACTGAATCATGAAGTCAGAGATAGTATAAATGGTGAAATCCAGTTTGAGGACTCAATGAAAGGTATATATTCAGGCCAAATTGGAGACTGAAGAGATAAACACTGTACAAAGATCAAGAAAAATTTTGTCTTTGGGACGCAGGTGTCTGTTGATTATCATGAGTTAACTTTGGAAGGATGCTTTGGCTGAGCCAGGACCGGAGTTTCCTTGAGGTTGTTGGGAGTGAGTGGGCTTCAGATTTGGGACACTGTCTCTGGAACTTAGGTTCCCATGTCTAATTCAAGTTCACCCTCTATCCCTGACTGTGCCCCTTGCTTTCCCTTCTGAATTCCGTACTTGCTGAGGGCTGGACCTCATTTCAGGTTCTGCTGTACAACGGCCAACTGGATATCATTGTGGCAGCTGCCCTGACAGAGCGTTCCTTGATGGCCATGGAGTGGAATGGATCCAGGGAATACAAAAAGGCTCAAAAAAAGATTTGGAAGATATTCACCTCTGATAATGAAGTGGCTGGTTATGTGAGGCAAGTGGATAAATTCTACCAGGTATGCAAACAGTTGGGGCACACAGGTCTTGGGAATGGGTTGGTAGGATTCCACACAAAGCACAAAGACCTGTAAGTTATGGCTGTCCTTAGGCAAAGTCATAAAACAGCCAATATGAGACTATGTGTCCTCCCTTCAACAGAGAAGGTAAGGCGCCATTATCAAAGTTGAGATGTCAAGGCAGACATAAGTCTAGGCATCGCTGAAGACATGAGGCACTGAAAAAGTTCAAAGAGGCGACTCATGAGAAAATCCCAGTTGTTTGGGAATGAAAGGGAGCTTGACCAATTATTTGAGGAAATTTCAATGCAACCTCCTTCCCCCATCTGTGAACATGTTTTTATTAACCATGTGGAGAGCTAACTAGAACAAGATCCCTCACTAGCTGACCCTGCCAAGTGACCTCCACTTGGGGCTTAAGCATTATTCCTGGAATTTTCTTTTCTCTTCATTTTGTCTTTGAGTTGTGAAACAGTCCTTTGTGGACTTCATGACATGCCTTGGTGAGCATCTCCCCTTCCAGTGTCCAGTAATAACTCTCAGTGTTAGGGAACTACATGGGTGAGGCCATCTGAGCCTGAAGGTTTCCTTAAGAAAAGATTTCAAATTGTGTATTCACTTTTTTTAACAGAGGATGAATCTCCTGTTAGTAATTTATTTCTGTCTTGCCTGAAGCATAACAAAGTTATTACTGATTTCAAGTAACAAATAATGTTCCTTTGTTGATTTCTCCATTGTATTTTTGTTTCTTTTATTATTTATGCTTCTATCATGTTATATTATCTTCTTGTGAGTTATTTTTTATCTTTTTAAATTCTTTAAGACAGAAGATAGACCTTTAGCCTTCACTTTATGTGTGCATTCAGTGTATGTTATATGTATGTTAAGCTTGGTCTTAAGTTTACACAAAGATTAATTATAGTTTTATTGACTTAAAGTATTCACAGTTTCCATTATATTTTACCTCCTTTGGCCAGTGGGTTGTTTCAAAGTGTGTTGCTTAATTTTCACGCATTTTGACTGTTTCATTCTCGTATTTTTTTCTTTTTTTCTTTCTTTCTTTCTTTTTTTTTTTGTAAGCAGAAGGGGATATGCTCTATTGTAGCTTTGTGGTTTAGAAACCCATATATCCTTTAGGGTCTCAACCATTTAAAATTTGCTCTCTGGCCCTCAAAGTGGTTGTTTTTGGCAAACATTTTCTGGATACTTTTAAAGCAATTGCATTCTTCATTTCTTGGTTGTAATGCTTTTATGTCAACCAAGGTCTTTTAAAAACATTATTTTACACTTATTATCTTGAGAATTTACATCACTTCTACCTACCCTTCCCTCACAACTCCTATATTCCCCAACACCCTCTCAAATTCACTCTTCTTTAATTATTGTTATACACACACACACACATGTATCTATAAATATAATCTGCTGAGTTCATTTGCTCATATGTGTGTGTAGTTAAGGCTGATCACACGAGACTGGGTAATCTAATGGAAGGCTCATCTCCAGGGGAGGCAGATTTAGCCTTTCTCATTAGCCACTAATTGACTGCAACCCTTCATCAGGATCAGGCCTTGTGAGATCTCCATCTATGTTGCAATGCCTACTGGTGTCATTGTTCAGGTGACCACATTGCTAATTTCATGATTGTAACTCCTTGTCTTGTATAGAAGACGCTATCTGGAAGCAGATGTCTTGGTCCTCTGGCTCTTGCAATCTTTCCATGTCCTCTTCTACAATGTTCCCTGAACTTTAGGTGTAGGGGTTGTGTTGTCAATGGGCACCCCACAGTTGGTCTCTACATTTGATCACTTATGGATTTCTGTGATGTCTCCATACACTATAAAAAGAAGCTTCTTCAGTGAGGGATCAAACTTACACTTATCTGTGGATATAAGGTAAAATATTTAGAATGTAGTTGGTAATTATAGTAGTTTAGAGAATTGGGAGCAGAGTGTTCTTCTCTAAGGTCTATGAACTCACCAGCCATGGGTACTTGGCTAGGTTTATAAAACTGGGCATGATATTTCTCCTTTTGAGTGGGCTTTAAGTCCAATTGGATGGCTGCTGGTTAGCAAAACAAAACAAAATTTAAAAAAAAAACCATTTTCACCCCTTTGGGTGTATCTTAATCTGCTGGTCATTGTACTTCTTAGGCTTTATAGCTGGGTAGAGTAATTCCCCCCACCCTGTCTCTCTCTCTCTCTGTTTCTCTATCTCTGTTTATGTCTCTCCCTTCTCTCTCTGTCTCTCTCCTCTTTCTGTCTCTTTCCCCTCTCCTGTTTCTGTCTTTCTTTCCCTGACTCTCTACCTCTTCTTGTCCATAGTTGACAAGAGAGATCTCTTAAAAATCTGCCACTATATTTGAAGCTTGTTCTGTTTTGCTTTTACTTTGTGTTGTTCACTGCCTACAGCCATAGACTCCATGTGGCATGTTCTTGGCACTAAATCTTCCTTTCTTATGAACTATCCTCTTTGTTTGCAGTAATGCCTCTCATATTAAAGTCGACTTGATTGATAGTAGTGTTACCATACCAACTTTCTTTTGAAAGTATGTACAAGAGATGCCTTTCTTATCACTCTTTCCCTTTTTGTCATTTTATAGCATCATATTTAAGATATACTTCTTTTATGCACTCTAAAGGGTTTTAGTTTTTGTGGATCCTGACAATATTTTAAATTTGGAGTCAAATATTTGCACTTAATATAATCACTGATTACTTTTTAGAATCTACTGTTTTGTTTTATGTTTTCTATTTGTTCTTTTGGCTCTATATTTCTGTAACCTTTAGTTTTGTGTCATTTTATTATTTCTACCTTTATTATTCCTTTATTCCTTTGAAATGTTTTATATGCAATACTAGCACAATATGAATGCTAGGCTTACTTAATGCTAATATAAATTGGAATTTTACTGCTTTCTAGATGAATGTGAGAACCTCAGAATGTTTTAGTCTTTACCTAAAAGGTTTTTTTTTTTGTTTTTTGCTACCAAAAATAGAAACAAAAGCCAAACCAAAACAAAAACCCACAATTCTATGCCTGGTTTAAACAGGCGTTATTTACAGTATTTGATCCAACCAGTACCCACTGAGAATTCAATACACATTTAACCTATAAAGCTATCATCAGTCTTTTGTACGTTTCTTGTTCCCTCAGAAAATTCTTTAGATAATTATTTTAGAAATGTACATTGACAACATGCTCTCTATTTTTGCCTTTAAGTGTCCTTCTGTCACCTTTGATTGGGAAGGCTATTCCTTTGACTGAGATCATATTTAGTGCAACGGGATGCTTGTTTTGATTGGGAAGGCCATGTCTCATGAAATGGGATTTTCTTTTTTTTTTTTTTTTTTTAGCTCTTGGAGGCTGTGGCTTCAGTCCTCTCCTGCACCCTTTTGATGAGGAGTCCGGCATTAGCCTTTTATTTTCCCTTTTTAAAAACATTTATTTTAAACTTACTACAATTCATTCACTTTGTATCCCAGGTGTAGCCCCCTTCCTTGTCCACTCCCAATCCTACCCTCCCTCTTCTCTTCCCATGTCCCTCCCTCAGTCCACTAATAGGGGAGGTCCTCCTCCCCTTCCACCTGACCCTAGTCTATCAGGTCTGGATAAGATGCTCAAGCCTCATTCGGAAAGACATTAGCCTTTTTGATACTGCTTTGACAGTGATTTGTGTTTTGTTTTGTTCTGCTTATCATCTTTCAAGATTACCTGTGAGCTGTTTTCCAGCAGTTCTACTAATCTGAGTGTCCTTGTTGTTGTCATCATTGAGGAGTGTTGTTTTGTTTTGTTTTATTCTGACTTGATAAAAGCTGGAGGCATCTGGGAAGAGGGAATGGCAGTTGAGAAAATGCCCTCCTCATACTTGCCTGCCTCATCAGACTGTGGGTGGCGACACCTGTGGGCTTGAGGTCCCAGGGTGCATAAGAAAGCAAAGTAGGAAGCCAAGGGAAGCAAGCAGCAGTCCTCTGTCACTTTCTGCTTCTGGGTTCCTGCCTAGAGGTCCTGCCCTGACTCCCCGCCACCCCCACCCCCACCCCATGATCCATTATTACAGGAAGTGTAAGGAGAAGTGAGCCCATCCCTCTCCATGTTGCTTTTGACCTTGGTCCATGGCTCAGCAGCAGAAATCTAACTAAGACACTGGGTGTGCATCCTGCCTGTATTTCTTGAGCTTTTTGAAACTAAAGCTTAAGTGTCTGTGGTTTGTTTGTCTTTGTTTGTTTGTCATATTTACAAAATTATCAACCTTTATTCCTTCACAGGCTGGTCATTCTCTCTCTTTCTTTCTTTCTTTCTTTCTTTCTTTCTTTCTTTCTTTCTTTCTTTCTTTCTTTCTTTCTTTCTTTCTTTCTTTCTTTCTTCTTCCTCCACTGTGTTTAGGTGTTAGGTATTCAGCCAGCCCTAGGTTTGGTTCCTAGACTGGAAAGAAAGAAAAAAATCCCCAAGAGATCCCCAAAATATTTACTCCCCCCCAAAAAAGAAAGACCAGAAATGAAGACCGTGTCACACTCTCCCCCGTGCTTCACATTTCCTTTCTTCCGGATCACTATACTTCTTTATTCCGCATTTAACATGTTGCTTAACTCAGTTGTTCATTTTTAAAATTTCACTTAAGCGGACAGCTATGGACTCAATTTTGTGCACACACATGTACAAGCACATGCACCCAACTGCTATAACCCTACACCATGTGAATGCATTGTGGAGAGAGGACCTAAGGGCAGATGAAAGCATAAAGATAGGGCCTTTATTTAATGTCCTTCTTGCCTTAGAAGTGGGGATACCAGAGAGCATGCTTTATGGCAGATGGAGATGGCCACTATCTGCAAGGCAGGAGAGTATCATCTCTGGAAGCAGAATTAGTGCCTAGATTATGAACTTCCCAGACATCCCCTCTGTCTTCCTTCCAGGAACCTTTGAGATGGTTCAGCTGTGTTACTATGCATACAGCACTACCTGACTCAAGTGAATGTTGCTGTTTCTACTGTTTTGGCCATTACCTGGATTGCTTACAAGAATGCGTATAACAAAAGAAAATTATAAAGACTGGAATTCATGATCTAAGATTTTTTCACCCAAAACCAGCTCATAAGAGAAAGCTAGATATTAATATTTACACACGGGGGAAAGTATGTACACTGAGCTATGAAGGGCAGGTGGATGGTACCTCTTCCATGCACCATGCTGATTGTAGCCAGGCATATCTCAGAAGCACACACAGATCCCCTCAGCCACCTGCTACTGTATTTTCCACTATCAGCTTTGCTAATTGCAGCTCTACCTGAGATTGTATACCTGTCCTTCTTTCATCTTGCACAAATCTACCAATTTAGGAAGACAGATTGACGCTCAGGGCAGCGTGTGTCACAGAGGTAGGAAGGATTGGCCACCAGCCAGAAAGCCATGGCTGCTATCACACTAAGCCATCTGACTCTTCCCTGAAAGTATACTGAAAGACACAATGGCACTTCTCTGGCTTCCAAGAGATGAACAAAAGAAGCAGGCGGCCCACATGTGCTCGCTGAGGGAGGGTTTGCCTTCACCTCACAGCAGGGAACCTGCATTCTGCATTTGTGATTTGAGCATGTTGGGAGCAGCTCCGCTCCTGCTGCTCAGTACCTTGGTACAGCATGGTGGTTGTTGGAGATGAAGGACTGGAGGAGGGGCGGGAGGTCCCAGGTAAGCAAAGGCATTCTCGGTGGGGCTCAGCTGTGGGAATAGAGTCCAAATGCCAAGCACCTGATGATGAAGAAAGCTGACCTCAGCCATGGACATTAGATAGACAGGACAGAGCATGT
The DNA here is from genome assembly GCA_028658305.1 of Pachyuromys duprasi. Lineage (NCBI taxonomy): Eukaryota > Metazoa > Chordata > Mammalia > Rodentia > Muridae > Pachyuromys > Pachyuromys duprasi. Next base: position 75,777,817 of record CM053763.1, on the reverse strand, counting down.
GTGTACATCCATCAGAAAGAACCCACAGTCTCCTAATTAAAAAAAAAAAACAATAAAAAAACAAACAAAAGTCCAAAGGAGACTTGTCTCCACATGGGCACCTAAAATGTCCACTTTCAGCATTGACAGCTTTCCTAGTGGGGCACTGGGGACCGAGGGAAGGAGGCTTACCCCAGCTTCTCCATGCCCCGTATGCAGCTGCACCATTGCAGCCTCAGGAGGCCTTCAGAAGAAAGAGGGGGGATGCCTCTCTGTCCCACTGTGTTCTGCTCAGAAAGGGCAAGTCTTTGGTGTTTGAAGCACTATAAGCAGCAGGCCAGGTCTAGTTATGAAACCTGGGGCAACAGTGTTTCCCAGCCTCCATAGGTCTATACAGCGCAGGCTTTGGAGTAAATTATCTCTAATATGGCCTCTAACAAAAATGTGAAATATCTGTTTTTCCTGAATGTCCAAGGGTGTTCAGTTAGCAAGAAATATAGGAGCCTGGAGATGATGGCTCAGTGGGTAAAAGCATTTGCCTCTCAAGCCTGGCAACATGAGTTTAAACCACGGAACTCATGTGAAATGTCAGATATGGTGGTGGACATTTGTAACAACAGCACCCTTACTGGGAGATGGGGGCAGAGACAGGAGAATCTCCGAGCTAGTCTAGGGTATGTACGTAGTAAGGTAGCACAAAGACAGACCCTGCCTCAGGGAGGTAGAAGGCAAGAACTGACAACTAGAAGCTGTGCTAAGACCTTCTCAGGTGCCTCTGCAGTCAAGCAGGCACATGCACACATACAGTAAAAATAAATGAAACAAGTGTGGAATGTGTAATGATTCTCTCTACATATACCTGTTATCTATTTGTCTGTCTGTCTATCTATCTATCTGTCCATCTGCACCTTCTATATTCCCTCTTCCCCCATCTCAATCTCCATCTCTATCTAGAAAGAAAATGGAGGCAGGGAGAGAGGGGTGGATGTAGGGAGGCAGGGAAATACATTATATATAATATGTGATCCCCAGGGTAAAGGGCCAGCATGGGCATGGCAGCCTCTGTGCTGATATCACTTTGGGCTTTTCCTTATGTTGGACCTGGATCCTTTTCATTGGCTGTTCTTAGCTCGTAGTAGTCAGGTCAAGGACATTTTGCTGCTGCAGCATTTGAGATGTCTCTGGTCCTTTTCCAAATGTGAAAGTTGGTGATCTGCATTGGTTTTCACTACTCTGCCATCTGTAAGCCATTTTGTGCTGAGGTCATCATGCCATTATGCCAATTCAAGAATGATCTGTTGGTTTTTGTTGGTTTCAGTGCTGGGGTCTTACACATGTAAGGCTCTCCCTCTGAGCTACATCCTCAGCCCCTTTTTATTTTATTGTGAGAGAGGGACTCACTACATTGTGATCATCCTACCTCAGTTTCGTTGGCAGATAGTATCACAGGCCTGCACTGGTTGGCCTGTCCCCAAGGATATTTTCCCCAGGGTCAATCTGACTCCTCACTGAGAAATACATAATATTTTATCAAGTTTCTAGCCACACTGATGAAATGCTTGAGGAATGTGTTTCTATTTTAAACTTCATTAAACTAAAAGTCTCAAAGAAAGTAACTTAATCATTTCCACTTTTGTATTGTTACTGAAAATATTTATTGACACTAATTGTTCTTCATGTAAACATCGAAATAAGAGCTTGAATTACCTGTTTTCATTCTTTATTAGATTTTACTGAGTGAGAATTCTGTTAACATGAGTCTTTCATAATTAATAAATCTAATTTACCTGATTACAGCTAGTTGTAAGTATTGTATTTTTACATTTTCAGAGTCAGGATCAATCCGCATTTGTTCAAGGCTCACAGGATGGGTTATTTCATCTAGGTAGCATTTTACAATTGGAACATAGATCTCACTGTCCAGGTGAGGACACCAAGCACCAGAAGTTAAACAGTCTCTGTATTGGTTCAGTCGCTGTGATAAAATACCACCATTGAGGCGACTTAGAGAAGTCAGAGTTAATTTGGGCTTCTGGTTCCAGACACATAAGAACTCATCATGGCAGAGGGGTGTGGCAGCAAGCAGCCAGCATGCAGAGCAGAGCAAGCAGATGAGAGATCATGTCTTCGAATGCAAGTGGGAAGCAGAGAGAGTGAACTGGAAACGACACAAGGCTTCACATCTCCCCGCATGTCCCTAATGATGCACTTCCTGCAGCAAGGCTGTACCACCCAAACCTCCTCAAATAGTGCTGACAAGTGAGGACCAAGTGTTCAGATACGTGAAGGGCATTCTCATTCAAATCACAACCATCTCCTGCTCATTTCCCCCCATTTTTTATCATTGCTGAAATGGGATTCCAAGAGTCCTGGTCAGAAAGCCCATGTTTTCTTACCTCATGCCTGCTGCTGGACAGATGGGATCACAGTGGTGTCCTGGTACAGGAGACAGTGGAAACTGTAGACTTGGCAGCCTTAGTTAAAGCATTAGTGGAATCCCAGAAGGGTGAAGATCTGAATGGATGGTGAGGATAGCTTCATCCAGGGTTAAGAAGAGGCCTAACTAGGAGCCTGTGATATTAATAAACTAACAAATATTGGAAGTGGCTAAGTAAGCAGAGATAATGTGTGTGGGGACCTGGATAAGAGAGCAGAGGTAGGCAGAGCCCAATAGTTCATGGTCTGGAATTGGAAGGAGAGATGGGAAAGAACTAGAAGAGTGGCATGGAGACCAGTGGTGGGCTCAAGGGTGTATGTTCTGTTATTTGTGCAATTGGAAATCACTGAAAGATTTGAAAGACATGTTTACAGCTGCAAGAGAAGTTTATTATTTATTTATTTATCTATTTACTTATTTTAATTAAAAATTTTAATATACATTTTATTTACTCTGTATCCCAGATGTAGCCCTCTCCCTTATTTCCTCCCAATCACACCCTCCCTCATCTCCCTGTCCACTGATAGGGGAGGTCCTCCTCCCCTTCCAGCTGACCATAGCTTATCACGTCTCTTCAGGACTGGCTGCAATGTCCTCCCCTCTGGCCTAGCAAGGCTGCTCCTCCCTTGGAGGTTGGGGGGAGGAGGTCAAAGAGCCAGCCATTGAGTTCATGTCAGAAACAGTCCCTGTTCCCCTTACTAGGCACCCACTTGGATACCTAGCTGCCATGGACTACATCTGAGCAGGGATTCTAGGTTATATCCATGCATGGTCCTTGGTTGGAGAAAGAGTCTCAGAAAAGACCCTTGTGCCTGATATATTTGGTCCTTGTGGAGCTCCTGTTCTCTCCCGGTCATACTAACTCCCCCACTTATCATATGATTCCCTGCACTCTGCTGAAGGTTTGGTTATAAGTCTCAGCATCTGCTTTGATACACTGCTAGGTAGAGTCTTTCAAAGGCCCTCTATTGTAGGCTCCTATCCTGTTACTTGTTTTCTCCTACTTCCAATGTCCATCCCATTTGTTGTTCTAAGTGAGGATTGATTATCTTACCCCGGGTCTTTTTTCTTATTTATCTTCTTTAGGTGCACATATTTTAATATATTTATCCTATCTTATAGGATTATATAAGTGAGTATATACCATGTGTGTCTTTCTGCTCCTGGGATACCTCACTCAGGATGATCTTTTCTAGATTCCACCATTTGCCTGCAAATTTCATGATTTCCTTGTTTTTGATTGCTGAGTAGTATTCCATTGTGTAAAAGTACCACAATTTCTGTATCCATTCCTTCATTGAGGGACATTTGAGTTGTTTCCAGGTTCTGGCTATTACAAATAAAGCTGCTACAAACATGGTTGAGCAAATGTCCTTGTTGTGTACTTGAGCATCTTTTGGATATATGCCTAGGAATGGTATAGCTGGATTTTGAGGAAGCACTATTCCTAATTGTCTATGAAAGCTGCCAGATTGATTTCCAAAGTGGTTGTACACCACCAGCAATGGAGGAGGGTTCCCCTTTCTCCACAACCTCTCCAGCATGTGTTGTCACTTGAGTTTTTGATCTTAGCCATTCTGACAGTTATAAGGTGAAATCTCAGAGTCGTTTTGATTTGCATCTCCCTGATGGCTAAGGATGTTGAGCATTTCTTTAAGTGTTTCTCTGCCATTCTATATTCCTCTACAGAGAATTCTCTGTTTATCTCCATACCCCATTTTTTAATTGGATTGCTTGGTTTGTTGCTTTTTAACTTCTTTAGTTCTTTATATATTCTGGATATCAGCCCTCTGTCAGATATAGTGTTGGTGAAGGTCCTTTCCCAGTCTGTAGGTTGTTGTTTTGTTCTGACAACAGTGTCTTTTGCTTTACAGAAGCTTTTCAGTTTCATGAGGTCCCATTAATTGATTGTTGCTCTTAGAGCCTGTGCTGTTGGTGTTCTGTTCAGGAAGTTGTCTCCTGGGCAATGAGTTCTGGGTTCTTCTCCACTTTTTCTTCTAACTGATTTAGTGTGTCTGGTTTTATGTTGAGGTCTTTGATCCACTTGGACTTTAATTTTGTGCATGGTGATAAATATGGATCTATTTTCATTTTTCTTCATGTAGACATACAGTTGGACCAGCACCATTTGTTGAAGATGCAATAGGATGAGTTTAGGCCAGGGGGAACCTGGAAACAAGGTGTCTGGTTAGAAGCCTTAGTGTGAGAACATACTTCATCACCTTCATGAGATTGCCTGCTTGATGTTTGCTTCTCAGCTCTAAGTAGAGGTGAAGAAATAAATGTTAGAATGGCCAAACCAAGAGGACAGGTTTCCTGGTGGAAAGATGTTGCTTACTGTGTGTTCCTGTCACCTTAAAAGTTAGTGAAGCTCACAGGAAGCGGCTAATGTCCCTGTCCTCCCCACTGCCATAAGAACCTCTGGCCCCTCTCGTACAGCCCTGGCCAAGCTTATTGTGACCCTGGGTCATGAGTCCTTGGACATGTGGTCTGCCACAGTCTCTGGGACTTCTGCAACATGCTCTGGCTTTTGGCAGGAAGGGAAGGAGCACAGTGGCTCGGAACTTGACTCTTAGAGAGCGGTGCTGTTGGATGGAGGTCGTGTGGTTATTGAGCACAAGGCAGACTGTCCACCTAGATAAACCTGGTTTGAGTTTAGTTTGGCCACTTTTAGCTGGTGGGCTGGTTACCTGTTCTGCAAACTCGGAGCAAAATCAGTTATCCCGTAGGGATGTGGCCAGGGCGAAAGAAGATGCTGAGGATGGTTGGCAGTTCTCCTGCATTAGCAAGTCCTGGAGCTGTGCGCTGCCTCGTACGTCTTTAACTTTGAGTTTATGGAATCCTTGTTGCTACTTAGTAATGTATGGTTACTAATTTATGAGCGAGGAACCGGAAGCTTCACCTGAGAAACTTGTTCAATGCTTTAAAGACTTTTCATAGTATATAATGTTGGGTAGCACACCTAGATCTTTCTACTACACTATAGTGTGCTTAAATGTTATGAGGACAGTGTAGCAGTGTGGGATGCAATACTCTGTCAGCAGGCTTGAGGCAGCAAGCCTGCGCATGGCGTGTATATGCAGTGGTGATGTCCACAGTACTTAGCAGAACATCCAGATCATATAGATGACTTTGTTCCCCAAAGACCAGAGCATCTCTTAGGGGGAGGGAGAAGGTAGAACATACAATAGAAAGTAAGAACCAGTACAGATCTCCAGCTGTACTGTTTTGAAGCTAACTCTAGCTTTAGTTTCCTTTTTCTGACTACACATAATTTAAAAAACAAAAAATAAGAAAGGATGGCCATTGGAAAGCCTTTAAATGGAGAAGAAAGATAGCTGAAAATTTGAATGTTTCCAAGGAGAGTCCACCCAGGAAATACCAAAGCCCCATACCTGTATTTTCCCGTTGACAATTTATTGATTTTTTTAATTTAAATATCGTTTGAGATCGTTATAGACAGTTGACTCCAGAAAGGTCTTCAGCAAGTGTTGAGATGATAAAAGGAGGCAAAGAGCAATGCATGCAACCTTGACATTGGACTATGTGAGAGAAGAGGAAACATTCTTTAAAAACACTGAACAAAGGCAAACATTCAGAGCAAATATACCTATACTTATATTACCAGAAGCAGATCAATACTCAGAAATGTGTCTTGGCTTTGTTACAGCATTTGTTTAAAAACAATCTTCATTAACTGGGTGTGGTGGTGCATGCCTGTAATCCCAGCAGAGGTAGAGGTGGGTGTATCTCTGTGAGTTCAAGGCCAGCCCAGTCTACAAAATGAGTAGGGCAATCAAGGCTACACCGGGATACCCTGTCTTGAAAAAAAATTCTTTATCCCTACCCAGTCCCCCTTCTGTAGAGAGGTGTGCCCTGACTCTTGGGTTCTATGTCTCTGTCTTCCAGACCAGAGAAGGTTCTTTGGTGTGTTGATTAAATCATTGGCACAAAATAACACATCACAGAAACTACATTTGGGGGTCGCCAAAACGTATTAAGGACTTTAGAGATTATCTACTAAGGACCAAGGATGGTAGAAGTGGAAAGTAGGGTAGGATAAAAATAAGATGCAGGCCACACAAGCCAGAAAGAGCTCTCGTGAGAATATTTTTTCCTAAGAATGTTCCCCATGGGTCAAAATAGTCCATGGATCAAAACAGCCATCAGATGTGGGCAGGTCATAGTGACCATCATCTTGAGAAAGACTCAAGGTCGGGGGCACTGCCAGATGCAGACTTCCATGGGCTATATCCCTCGACAAGGGTCTCACAGTACTTAGCCCAGTCGCTGCCAGGTAATGCACATGGCTGTTCTCAGTCCTGGAGGACAAGAGAGTGGGAACTGGTAGTTTGTGTAAGACCACACAGGAAACTGTCATTTTTTGGTTTGTGTGATAATCTGTCCAAGCTCTCAGTATACGTTTTCTCTTCACTCTGCCTCAGACTGATAGCAGGATGAGGCATTCACATGAGCAAGGTGCAATACTGCTTATGTACGAAAGTCCTAATAGGGCTGGAGAGGTGGCTCAGAGGTTAAGAGCACTGTCTGCTCTTCCATAGGTCCTGAGTTCAATTCCCAGCAACCGCATGGTGGATCACAGCCATCTATAAGAGATCTGGTGCCTTCTTCTGATGTGAAGGCTTGCATGCAGATATTGTGTACATAATAAATAAATACATTAAAAAAAGAAAGCCCTAATAATGAATCCCCTTCTGAATGCTAATAAGAAATTAATGCAAGAAGCAAATGGATTGAACCTTGGTTTTTAATTCATAGATTGTAAGGTAGGAGGAACTCTAGTCTCTTGGGAAAAAGAATTGGCTAAGACTTGTCAGTAAACGTTTTTCATTTTCCAGGACTCGATGGAGTAAGGCCACAGTGTCTTATTTCTCACAAGCGTATGGACAGATTGGACTCAGTTGGGTGTTCTGATTCAGACAGGGTAGGCTGAGGTCACACATACAGCTGTATCTATCTGGATCTTGGCTAAAGCATGTCTCCTGCTCCAGGGTGCTCTCTGTCTCTGTCTCTCTGACTCTCTCTCCCAGGTAGTATTCTAGCCTGAACCTCTTTACAACATGGCAGCAGGTGTGTCAAATTGAGATTCACCAGTGTCCTGCCAAGGTCTACAGTCAAAAGTCATAAAATGCTTTTATTCTGCTGTGTTTTCTTTGTCAAGAAGATCCCACAGAAAGATCAGATTCTTCTTGGGGCAAAAGATAGCAGATAATTTTCAAATTATCTGCTACGCTGTCATTTGTTCCTGTTGACACCACCATGGCATCATCTTGTAGGAGCCTCAAGTGGCTTGTGTCTGGACAAACTTCCGCTGATCCACAAAGACCTTGCTAAGTCCTGATCTATTTTATACTGACTGCTTTACAGTCAGAAATCAGAGACTCTGCACAGCTCTACTCCTAAAACATCAGCTACTAATCAAAAGTATCACATTTGGAGACAGGTCTTCCGCCTCAGTAGGGTCCACACTACAGCCTTGATTCACTGAAACCTTCAGCCAAAACCTTAAGCTAAACTTTCACCTTCTGTTCTTGCCATTCATTGTTGGTTTACAAGTAAGCCTTGTTCTCAAATCACTGGGAGACTGTTGGTGACTTAGATTTGTAGAAAAACGCTCTTGTTTATTCGAAGCATCAGCTTTCTTTCTCAAAAGCTAGCAGTTTTGTTCTGTGTTGCAATTATGTGGATTTGGTGTGTAACGATCTTAGTAATGCACTCATGTTCCTCTCTGACAGAGAAGGAATTATATCAGGCAGTATTTGCTTGAAATACCATCCAGACTGTTGGTTCTCAGCAAAAGCACTAGTCCCTGGCCATAGAGAATTCATCTCTATTCATCGTTGGTTCAGTACTATAAGAGCTGGATAGATTTCTATGCCAAAGGGGAGAAATGTCTATTGTTTTAGTCTGTGTTGCCTTTTAATGAGTAAACTTAACATTTCCATTCTGTTAGTCAATAAAGCTTAGCCTGGGACTAGGGTCTCTTCTGGTTTGGATTCAAGAGCTCACTTGAACTTAAAGGGAAAAAAATACATAGTTATTTTTACTAACCTGTTTGCTGAAATAGTATTTCCTTCCATTATGAATTATGAAATTCGGCATTTCCTTTCATTTTGAATGTAGGCAACAAATCACAGTGGTACTGAACATCTTTGGCTACCTCTCCAGAAAGAAGAGCTTTTTCATATCAGATTCAATATCACAGGCAGTCTGGAAATGACTTTTATGCTTACTATTAGTTTAAAGTTACAACTTTACAAGACTCAATAATTTCAGATTAAATTAACATAATGTATATGCACACATACACATTGTATCATAAACTTATGTCTTACTAGATTGTTTATTTCATTATAAAGCTTCATTTGTGATCTGTAAGTATGTTTTAGTGTGTGTGTGCACAATTGGGTCTTTGTGTCCATCGGTTCTGTGTCTGTGAGTTCAACATGGATCAAAATATGGTTATGATACCTGCATCTCCATAGAACACATAGACATTTTTTTCTTATTCTTATTTAATACAATATAGTACAACAATTATTCACACAACATTTACGTTGTGTTGACTGTTTGTTACACTTTGGCTTTGAAGGTTCATGTGTTTGAACATGTTGACTTTCCCTGGGGAGATGCATCACACACACATCTACTTACTGACCGACCAATATGATAATTGAGCCAATGATCAATTTGGCGAAACAACTTTTTTATTGGGGTTACTTACTAAGAACAGGGATAAGTAGAACACCGCTGCATCACTAGACATTCCATGCTAACAGGGGTGCAGCTCCCAAACCACACCTCTCCATCCAGCTCTCTACGAAGCTTGCAGGCATTCCCACTGGAAGTCTCCCTGTACGGTTTCGATGGTCAGGGTCACTGCCCCCAGAATTGTACTGCTGGGCAGGGACACTCCATCTTTGAGGTTGCGTTTCAGCGGCTGAGTCTGCCCTTTCCTCCTGTTTCAGTTTGGAGGGAATGCTGTGATTCGAGGAACGTGCCCTACAACCCAGGACGCTGGCTCTGCCCAGGTGGTGGAGCTGTTTTAGAAGGTTGTGGCTTTGGGGGGTTTATGAGCCAGATCCACCCACTGCTTCCTGCTCTGAGGAGATGTAAGCCTGACAAGTTCAGGCTGCCAGGGAGGGAGCAGATCCTACTGCCTTGCCTTAACCCATCATCAACTTGTGAGCAGAGGTAAATCTTTCTTCCCTTACGTTTCTTCCAGTCAAGTATTTGGTCACAGAAGTGAAAAAAAAAAGTAAGGAATGACAGTATTTAAACTAATCTACAAGTGATTTAGAGTGCTCAGACGTGTGTGCATAGGTGGTGTTCACAATGACCACACACTTTCATATCAAGGGATGTGAGCACCCATAGATTTTGCTGTCTCTAGGAGTCAACCTGTCTCCCAGAATCAATCCCTTGCAGATACTAAAGCCTGCTTCACCCCATTTTAAACCATTATTGCTGTATCAGATAGAGAGAGGGCCTATAGCACTCACACACAAGAGATTAGGGAGCCAAGTGTTAGGCTGTATTGAATCATTGAAAGTAATGTATATAGGCTCTCCCAAACCTGAATGGCAGCCTCGCTTTGGTGACTGGAGGCTGAGAAGCCGTGAAGTAAATTCTCATTCCCGTGATCTGTCTACTTCTGCTGTAATCTAGCATGCTCTGGTAACATTGTAGAGTTGGGGTCGAGAGGACAGATTCAATGTGTTCATGTTCCTCATAACAAATATCTGAGAAAAAAACCTGAAAAGGGCAATACTTGGGTTTTCTGTTTCTGAGGTTTCAGGCCAAGCTCGCTTGTCCCTGCCACTATGGGTCTATGGTTGGGCAGAACATGGCAAGGGAGGGCATACAGTGTAGAGAAGAACTGTGTAGATCATGGACCCTGGGAAGCATAGACCCAGAGTGCACAGAGCAGTGACTCAAGATACATCATTCAATGGCACGCACCCAGGGACCTGCTTCCTCCATCTTGACCCATACTCTTGGTAGTGCCATCAGACTCAAACTTCTCAGTAGGTTAACTTCCAAGTCCCAGTGATTCAATGCTTCCCCAGCCATCTGAGCCATCAACCAAGGACAAAGCCTTCAATGCTTGAACCTCTTGAGGGACAGCGCCTATCCAAACCATGCTATGCCTGGTTAGGCCCTTGCTCTACTCCATAGTGGCGTGACTCCCAAGTGGTTCCTCACCTGTGACACGTTAGAGTTCTCAAACTGACTGGCACGTGTTCATCCCTGGTCAGTTTTTTTCCCTTAATTATTCAGTATACACTCGAGTTGAAACAGAGAAGGAAAACTTCACAGGAAGACTTGGTATTGTGACTATTGAGATGATGCTCATTGATTTTTCTGCACTCTACTCCATGCCTGGTGAACATGTGGCATTTGCTTCTCTTGTTGGCAAGGGCCTCCCCAGTGTTAATCTGTTTTCACAAGGCAGGAAGTGTCCTCCCCTCCCCCGCTCCTCCTTCCCCTCTTAGCCCTCACTAAGCTCATGCAGGCCCAGCTCACTGACATTATGTGTTAAAAGTTCAAGCGATTAAATTACTTCAGCAATGTTTATCAGATTGACCTGGGGCTATGTCCAGTTATTTCACTGTGACCAGGAAAACCATCACAATTTAAATTAGAAACAAGGAGGGCTGAGGTGATGCTTGTCATTCATTTTTCTATAAAGTACTCTATTGATAAAAGTGTCTAAATTGAGGAAGACGTTATTTTCTTTCAGGTTTTTCCCTCTGTTTGGAGATAGGGACTCCCTATGTAGCCCACACTGATCTCAGACTTACATTCCTTATCCCTCTCCAGTGGTGGGAATACAGGTGTGCACCGCCGTGCCTGGTGAATTATTGAATTCACCATGCCTGGCTCCAGTATTGAATTATTTCCAAAGCATTGAGTCCCTCCCTGGTTCACCAATGATCTGTGTCATCCCTGCTGACAATATGTGAAGAGCACCCAGCCTTTTAATTTCTTTTCAGTTGTACCAAATTTCTAACATATGGAAACAAAGAAGGGAGACGGAGGAGCTTAGGGTCAGCAAGCAGCAGGCGATCTTCAAAACAAGAAAGCAAGCTTCCTGGGCCTGGGATGTCCAGGGTGGAGATCTCAGTATTTATTTTTGTTCCTAATATTTATTTTTTTACGCAGCAGCCTTAGTCCCAAGGTTTAGGTTCTGGCAGCTCTGCCTTCCTGAAGCTGCTGTGCAAGGGGACTTCCAGCTTTGGCCTTTGTTTTAGCTCTGCTGCTTTGTGTGTCCTTCCCACCTACTGTGTTGAGACAGAGGGCTGGACCTCATCATCCCTATGTTGGGAGAAGAGGAAAGCACCAAATCTCTGTAGATTCCTGTGAGCGTGCCAGAATCGATAGGAGTCTTTTCTCTTTTAAAATCAAATATTTAATGCATGCTCAGTAGTAATAATGCTTGTGGAAGGTGAGATAGATCAGTGTGAACGACATTATCCTTGTCAGCCAGTTTAAGAAATCCAGAGTCCCTGTACCTTGGCCTTCCCTGCCCCACCTCCTCCTTCTAACCTGGAAGGAAATGTCTTGTATTTTGATCTTCATCATTCCCTTCCTTTGCTTGTTTGTATTAATAAACCTTTGCATATAATATTTTTCTATATACACTTTTTCTTTCCATGCTTAATTCCACATAAAGGAACTAATCAGTGTGTATTTTATGGTAACATAACTTGTGCCGGGCTACCCTGGTGAGGTTCACCTATGTTGGAGTGCTCAGTTTTGCGGTTTATTTTCACCTTATAAAATGATTGCATTGTTTACCCATCTATCGCCGGTAGACCCTTAGGCTGCTCCCGAGGCTTTCCACCTACAAACAGCCTCATTGTGCATGTTCTTGCCCCCAAGTCTGTGCCTTTGTTAACATGACTAGATACCATGTGTCTTCCACATGGACTGTGTCCTTGGCATCCGAAAGGTCAGGTTGTTGAACACTGGGTTGTCTTTCACCTTCCTGGGCTTGTTAGGTGGAGGAGGTCTTCACATCTTTCGTGTGTTATTTGTAGCTAGTTTTCTCTTGCTCTTGCTTTCTGCTGTCTACTTTTCTGGCCGCCATTAATTGCACTGACTGTGGCATGCCTTGGTTGTATAATAAGTGTTAGTTTATTTCTACATGTCTCCTGCTGAAGTTGACTTCAAGAAAAACAAAACAAAACAAACAACAACAAAAAAAACCCCAGAAACTTATTCCTTCAGCACCCTTTCCACTCATTTCCCCAAGCCAGTTACTCTGTAATAAGAAACAACTAGTTGAATCCCGGGTTTCAGCTGTGCCTTTCAGCTATAGCCCAGCCTCAGGCACCAGGAGAGAAAACCTGATTCTTTGTCTCTCAGGATCCTTCTCACTTCCATCACCTGTCAGTCCAGACAAGGAGGAGACAGGATTCAGCTGGTTTGCTCTGCTGTGATTCTGCATTACCAGCAAATTTAAGAAGGCTGCTGTCAGCCTTTCCCTTCCCCCAACACACACACACCCAGCCCTCAGATGGCATCTTTCATGTCTGCTTTTTAGTCTCCTTCTCATTGGCCTGATTTGATTAATTCTCTAATGCTCATCATAGAAACCACAGAGAACCACTTAAAGAGCATAACACTGCATTTATACAAAGCAATGAAAATAGTGCAGTGTTTAGGGGAGCATTAAAAAAAAATGAGGGCTTTCCCACACTGAAGATTCCCAAGTGGAACCACTGCGTTGTGGCAGCGTTCTAAATGAAGCCATTCAAGAGCATTCTGGGTTTGTATTTTAAATTGCTATTGTTTAATTCTTTCCTTTCCAAGGCGCTCCTTAGCTCATCTTAACTCGTCAGCTGACCCTTGTCTTGGTACTTTTCCAAACTACGAGTCTGGTCCTGTCTTTTCCTTGCTTAAGGACTCTAACTTTACTCTCTTGGCTGAAGTCGAAACTCTACTTGTGCTCAGACCTCAATTCTGCTCTCCCTGCTTCCCAATTAGAGCCCTGAGATGCAAAAGCAAGATAGCGTGTCATTCCCCACAGGTGTAACCAAGCCCCACAACGTTCCCAAGCGACTGCCTGATGAGTCACTTGCCACTTGGGCTACTGAAATGATCTCCTTTGCCTATCAAAGCTCAATTCCTGTGCTCCCTCCAGGAAGCTCTCCTTGATTCTGTCTCTCAGTGTAGCTCTTGTTCTGATTAGGTACATCCTCTATTGCACGTGCTAAACCAGGTATCACGATAGCCAGCTTCTGATGGATGGCAAGCCACTTGAGGCTGAAATAATGTGTCTCGGCTGTTTGCAACCCCTTACCACAGTTTCTGGCACTGAGTGGATAATCAGAAGATTCAAATCAAACTGCTTCAGTTTGATCCTTAGACCTATCATCTGCGCTCTCTCTCCTTTCTCCCTCCTTCATCCCTCCTCTCCTACACATGTGTGTGTTTTAATAGACCTTGACAGCTTTTCCACACTTAGATAGGGCAGAGTATCTTCTAGGCAATAGACTAGACATGCAAAGATACTGGCTAGTTCAGAACAGTCCTCTTCCCACTATGGGCTGTATTGTTTATTTCAGCCACAGACTATTTCCCCTCTGTGTTCCCTATTCTGGAACACAGAGTTATGAAAGAACTTGCAGGCTTCATTATCCTGCTGCTGAGGACAGCATCCTCTCTTTTCAAAGGCTGGGTTTTTGCTTTTTGTTTGGTTTCCTTAGTTTAAAAAAAATCCACACAGCTTGCTTCCTGAAAACAAAGGAAACAATAAACAATAACCACTCCCAATTTGACTCTGTATATTTGCCAGCAGCCTTCCTAGCTCACATGGTTCTATTTCATTAGTGAGGACTACTTAGCATAAAAAAAAAAGAATGCTTCTAAATTAAGCTGTCCGAATTGCACTTGGTTACTACTCTGGGAGCTAATTTATTATATGATTTAAAATATACATTGGCTAGCAGGTCTGTTTATTGATGTATTACAGCTAGGCAACAATGCGTAGTTTTCTCTTATCTGTTGAGTGGTTTTTAATAATCTATTGAAATTTGAAAGAGAACTACTTCATTAAATGGGGAGTGAATAAATACTAAGAGGGCCAGCTTTTAAAGAATTGTCTACCCATGGAGAACGGGTTTTAAAAATTAATATAATTTCAGGAACCAAGAAAAGAATTGGGTTTGCTTTATAAACAGTAACTTTTTGTTGTTTGGAGTTAAAGCAAAACCAACAGTCACAAAATCACTGTGGGAATGCTAAACAGAGTCAGAAAAACAAACCAATGTTGGAGAGAGGAAAGGGAGGTGACTGCCATACTGTTAGCTAGACCAAGGAACTACCCCTCCTTGGTCCGGCTTTTGGGCTCAGCAATCAAATGTTTTATTTCAGGACATATCATCAGAAATAGTCTGATGTTTGGCACACTCTACCACAAATCCCTGGGACCCAGGAACTGTTGTGGATTCTGGGATCTATGTAGACTGTGGTCCAATAATACAGTTAAGTTCAGATACCCCGTCTCGTCTAAAGTTCTACTAAACAGCCCAGTTTCGAAACGTGCTGAGGACTCTGTTATAGATGGGGAGCCTTGAAGCTCCCTCTTGCCAGTTACACCAGAATGCATGAGGCAGGTGTGGGCAGGCAGACAAGCGGGCAACAGGCCTTCTCATCTTTCTGCAAATATTTGAAATCTAGCCCATCTGATTTCCAGAGGCAAGGTTTCAGAGAAGTTTGGGGCCGTAAAACTTATGTGTCAATGACTATTTTCTTAGCATGGTGGTATCCTTCTATCTCTATGACAAAACCCACTCAAAGAAGCGAAGGTCCTTTTAATCACACTCCCAGTGGTCGTGGGGCAGGGTCATTATGGCAAGAGTGTATAATGAAGCAAAGCTGCTTGCCTCATGGTGATCAGGAAGCAAAAGGACAGGAAGAGGCTGGAGTGCAATACCTAACGTCCTTTCCTTCCACTGAGACCCCTAGAGCAGCGGTTCTCAACCTTCCTAATGCGGAGAACCTTGAGCACAGTTAATGTTATGAATTGTAATGTAAATAGTTTGTAACTAGAGGTTTGCCAGTGGCGTAGGGACCAACAGGATGAGAACTACTGTCTCAAAGGCTCTACCATCTATCTTCCTTGGTGCTGGGGCCCAGGACTAAACCTTCAACACGTGAGTGTCTGGGGATTGCTTCCTCTCCAAACCATAGCACTTGAGTTTACTTTGAAAAAGAAGCATGCCAAAATGTTCCCTGTTTGTCTGGGAAAGGCAAAAGTGTAAGCCAACCACTGTCTGAGGGTAGATCAAAGGCCTTGGTCTGCACCGTTTGCCAGGCTCTCCAGTGTTACCTCCAACTCCACTAATTTCATGTCACCGCTTTATGATAAGTCTAGAGCTGAGCGATGAACTATCTAATCAGCTCTTCTGATTTGACAGAAAAGGCGCAGCACAACCCTGGGAGAAACACCCCATTGTGGTTTTTGTTTGTTTGTTTGTTTGTTTGTTTGTTTGTTTTGCAGGAAGTAAAGCCTGGGTGGGTTGGCTGGCTCATGGTGCACGATGCCCGGTAGGCTGAGCCATTCCCATTGGTAGAGCCTCTGCCCTCGATACCCCAACCCTCACACCAAAGAAACAAATGTAGATCCTGGAGTCAGATACTGGATAGGGGTAAATAATGAGCTCAATTGTGCTTTCTATCCTCCTGCGGGTATCAGATACAAACACTGGATTCAGAACGGCCAACTGAGGAGTGCATTAAACACTATGTTGTAAAGTGACTTCCTCAAAGGGGGAAGTCCCACTATGCTAAGGCAAGTAGGGCCTTGCCTGCTTGTCATTCGTGTGCACAGTAACGAAGGGGGTTGACACTGCTTTTGGGGAGAAGGGGAGATGAGATGCAGAGGAAGAATGGGATGGGTGATGGCAGTGGCAAGTGGAAGGGGTAAACACATGCAGGCAGTTAGGCTGAGCGCGCTGATGGAGGGTTGACCTCACCATCAAGCTGCTTTCCTGCTTTTATTCCGATTGCTCCCAAAGGCAAGAGGGATCCCTAATATGGGAATCAAAATACCTTTGAAGATTGATATTTTCACTCCTGATAAGTAAATCATAATTCTTCTTTTCTAAATAAGAGTGTTAGTGATGTGATATTTAGTGCTCTCATTCTAGTAATTGAAGGGAAAATGACCATTTGACCAAAAAAAAAAAACAAAAAACTCAGACCATAACGCTGTGGCCAGCCAAGTGCTTGCAATTTTTCTCTCTCAGCAAATGGAGTCAAAGTGATGCTCATTTGTAGACACACTGGGTGTTGTTTCTATAAGCACTGTCTCTTTGAAGTCTTCATTTCCTTGTTTCATGCTTTTTTTAAAAAAAAGTTTTTCCAGCTACTTGGTGGTGGCATATGCCTTTAATCCCAGCACTCAAAGGGCAGAGGCAGGAGGATCTCTGTGAGTTCTGGGAAAGCCTGGTCTACAAAAACAAAACAAAACAAAACAAGAACAGTATAGGACAGCCAGGGCTACAAAATAAAACAATTTATTTTCTTTTATTGAAAATTGATTTTTTTTCCCTCACATATTACATCCTGATTGTGCTGTCTCTTTCCTTTATTCCTCCCAGTCCCTTCCTACCTTCACTCCCAGCCAGATCTACTCCTATCTGTATCTTATTAGAAAATCAACAGAATTCTAAGGGACAATAATAAAATCAAATGTAATATAATAAAATATAAGATAAAATAAAGACTAATGCATCGGAATTGGATAAAACAAAAAGAAGAACAAGAACCCAAGGAAAGGCACAAGAAACAGAGACTTATTCATTTGTGCTCAGTAATTCCATGAAAACACTAAACTGGAAGGCATAATATATACACAGAGAAACTGTAGTGTACAATTAAAGAACAAAACATGTAAATAAAAAAAGATGAGATAAAATTTTAAGAAAAAGCCCTTACATGATAGTGTGAGACAGGAGCCTCCAAAGACACCATTGAGTTCCTTATTTTGTTAGATAGTCTGACATTATTTTTATATTTAACACTAATGTTCTAGACCCTCACTAAGTCCCTTAGTCCTGAGAAAAGTGGGTCATCTGATGACTTAAGTCTTATCTCCATTCTATAGGTAAGAAAACAGAGGCCAGTAAGTCACCAAGGATATCCCAAGCTGGGCTCAAACCCAGACTGCCAAACTCCTAGTTGATGCCCTGAATGTCCTTCCACACTGCACTGTCCCTTTAGGCTTCAGCTGACACAGTGTCCAGTGAGAAAGCAGTTCTGGCTTTAATCCCCATCACAACCATGACAGAGCCAACAGGGTTGTATATGATAATGGGAGGAACAAAAACTTAAGTGATTGTTAAGCTCATTCATGGCACACTGCTGACATGGTGTGACAAGGTTAAGTGACATGATCACAGGGCCTTCACCCCTCAGCTGATCATCCGGGACATCGGGAAATGAGTCTGCTTCTTGATTCTAAGTCTTTGTCTAACTTAATGCTGTGAACTTTGTTTTTTCATCTCACATGTGATGACTCTTCCATATTCTATCTGCATCCTTTTATTGCACCTATTATTTCAGAGTTATTATGCCCCCATTATAATTTGCTGATATATATATATATATATATGCTTTTATTATTCATTCACTTACATTTACACAAGAATTATAGAACAGACATCCTAACTTAAGAAATGTACTTGAGGGCTGGAGAGATGGCTCAGTGGTTAAGAGCATTGACTGCTCTTCCAGAGGACACTGGTTCAATTCCCAGCAACCACATAGCAGCTCTCACAACTGTCTGGTCTGTAACTCAAATTCTAGTGGATCCAACACCCTCACACAAACACCAAGTGTACATAAAAATAAATTTAAAAAAAAAGAAATGTACTTGAATCGGTGTATTTACCACTTTCCAAGGACACAAGGATACCTTTAACTATTTTCACACAGTTTACACCACCTTTGTGTAAGTGGTATTTTTGCCATTATTATTAATATTAATTATTTTTGTGATCCTTTAGGGACCTTTTTCTGGTTAATGAACAATCTTTAACCTTTCTGTTGGCAAAAGTTTTTTTTTTCTGTTTCTTATTTCCTTGAAAATGTTTCAATGAGGTCCCCATGTGTGGAGAGGTATTAGGTTGGCAATTCTTTCAGAACTTTGAAAAAAAAAAAAAAGCAAAATACTTTTTAATTATCATCCACTTCTATAATTAATTTTCCTCCTTCTTTTCCTGCAAAAAGTGTTCTCCTTTTTAAAACATATTTTGTTTCATTTTATGTGTGCATGTGTGCCTAAGTTTATGTATATGTACCATGTGTATGCCTGAGGATGTCGGCAGAGGTAATCAGCTCTTCTGGAACTGGTTGTGTACTGTTGCTTAGGTACTGGGAACCAAATATCCGTCAGGAACAGTAAACAATCTTGATTGCTGAGCCAACTCTCCACCCCATCCCATCAGTTTCAGTAGGCAGCTTGCTACTTTGTGGGTTCCTTACTCTCTTCCACTCTTATTCCACCCTTCTAACCCTACGAGGCAGGAGAGAAAAAAGAATGGGGGCAGGGGGAAAGGAGGCATTGTTATTCTTAAACTACTTCCTGCTGATTAGGGCAAGTTTGATTTTCACCATCAGGATATTCAATTTCTTCTTCGCCTCTTTGAGCATGACTACTTAACAAATTGCAACAAAACTGCAACAACAGCAACCCCCAGCAGCTACAGAGTGGCAGCACCTCCACAGACTCTCTTGGGACCTTCTCAAGAGTCACCAGAATTCCAAATGTTATTCACTTGCAGAAACTCTCTGGAGCTGGCAAAATCACACCCCTGATAGAGCACGAGGCAAATCATAGTCAGCTGCTGTGGACAATCTGAGGCTTGGGATAAAAACAAAAGCAAAAAAATACATATTCTCATAACATTTCTGTGTTTTTAAAGTAAAGATTCTCACGACAAGTTTCAGCACTATACTGTTATGTGCTTAGATGTCATTTTCTTTGTATTTATCCTATTGAGGGTTGTTGAGCTTCCTACAACTGAGAATAGGTAGCTTTTTAATCAAGTCTGGACAATTATTATTAATCAGCATCTCTAAGTATTTCTATGCCCTGTTCCTTAGGTTTCATTCTCAAAGTCCATCCAAGAATAATCTGATGCTTTGGAGTCTCTTGGTCTTTCTTGTGTATCCTGCACATGCTACACTGCTGTTTACCATGCTTCTGTCTGGATGTGGTTGACTAACCTACAGAACTTCTGTTTCTAATGTAATTTCCTTCTACTATGTCTAATCTACTATAATACCACCTGTAAAATTCTCAGTTTCAGTTAGCCATGGGTATAAATCTTTTTATTAAGATGTATCTTTATTGCATGTGTATACAGACACATGTATATATATATATGTATGTATTGTATGTATGCATGTGTTTGCCTGCATGTTTAAATCTGAACCTTGTGTGAGCATGCCACCTATGAAGGCTAGAAGATGATGCTATGACTTTATTCAGTTCAGTGGTGAGAGGGTATCTGTGGATCCAGCTTCTGGGAGACTGAAGCTTTCCCCTCTCTGGCTCTTCCTCTCTCTGCAGACCCTCATGGGTCTAATAGAAAGTCTGCTGTTTCCCAGTGCCAAACCTCTATTTTCTTTTCTTTGGAGTTTTTTCCTGTTTTTTTTTTTTGCTTGTTTGTTTGTTTTGCTCTTCCTCACACCCCTAAGACCATAAGGTCTTTTCTCTTATCCCCATAACTGACACAGCCCACACCAGAGCTTTGTCTGGATTTCAACAGGAACACACAATACTGTGATGACTACATTTGGATTCACTGAGGTACCTAGAAGCCACTTTTCCCCTCCTGTTCAATAGTCATTACTAGTCTGCTGGTGTACAATGGGAGAACCCAAGGATGGGTCCTCTTGTATGTCGCTGAAGCAGCCCTGCCTTGATATGTGCTCTGGTTTTCTTGGACACTCCCTGCCTCATTCGTAGTCAGAGATGTCTGCTGATGACCCATGGTTTTCTTCTGACTGTTGTTCTCAGTTACTTTTTATTTACCAAGTAGCTTTTCCTGGGTGTATATTTATCTTAGTTTGACCTGTAGTTACTACCTGACAGTGAGAAACCAAGATTCTTAGATAAGGTGTGTAATGAAACTAGGAAATTAACTTAGGTTTAAATTGGAAAGCCTAACAAGCAGTGTGTCTCTTGCGCAACAGTTTGTGGTGGACCCTGGGCTTCTCAAAGCCATCCTACCTCTTGTATCTCCCATGGGTCCATTTCCCATTGTCCTGAATAGCAGGATCATCATTGCCAATCTTCTCAAGTTGGAAGCCTGAGGTGGAGGCAGTGATGGAGGATGTTTGTCACTTGGCCTTTATATCTGATCAGTCACTGATTTCATTGGTTCTGTTCTGGCTCCGATACCCCCACCTCCCTCCCGTTCCTACTCTCTTCTAGGAGCCTGTGCATCTTTAGTCTAAGTTGACGGTTCTCCACTGTTTACCCTGGCACCATTCCCTTCCAAAGCCTCCTCATTAGATGTTAAGTAATTTTTATAGTGGGAATCTGAGCAGAGCATTCTCTCCTTACAACCCTCTATGTTGTAGAACAGGGAGCTCCACAGAGACCTGAAAGTGACTAGGTTTCCAGACACTGTGGAGGAATGAGGCGTAGGCAGCCAGAGGATCAGTTGTGGTTTCCTTTGGGACAGTGGAAATAACAGACAACCACCTAGTGATGATAGAGGACACAGTAAATATGCCAGATTTCACACATTACAATGAT
This sequence comes from Pachyuromys duprasi, assembly GCA_028658305.1. Lineage (NCBI taxonomy): Eukaryota > Metazoa > Chordata > Mammalia > Rodentia > Muridae > Pachyuromys > Pachyuromys duprasi. The sequence goes on along the minus strand of CM053763.1, from coordinate 75,756,599 downwards.
TAAAGATATAAAGATATAGTTTTATGTTAAGTGTATTTACTACAACTAAAAATGAAGCCCTAAACATCTAATCTGCTCATCACAGCACATACCGGCAGGCATGTTTGCTGTTCAACTTCTTAGCGAGTGGGGTTGCATACAGAAGTTGCGGATCCCCGTTGTCTCCTGCACTTGCAGGAGAAGATTCTATTATTGGCAATGCATCCCTGCACCCCTGTCCACCCACCCTCCTCAGTCCAAGAATCTTTTTCCCAAAGACCCCTGAGAAGTCTGCCCTGACATGTCTATATCACAAGCCCATTATGAATTTCCTGTGTTCTGGTAGCCAACTAAGCCCCAACCAGGAAGACTCTCTGCTAGGTCCACATCTCTAGCTCCAGGGAGAGTTGAATCATTTACTAAAAACTAAGTTAGAGTGATGGTTTAACTGTTTGTATTACCCTTTTAAAATTCATGGCACACTTATGACCCCCCAAAACATCTGGAACACATGAGCTTAGAAGCTCCCCAAAATATATCTTTTCTGAGGGTGAGGCTGTTTCTGTCTGGGGAGCCCGGAGATTAATCTTGTCACATTTACATATGTAATCACAACCCTATCACATTTTGTCACACACCTCTGAGAGCTGCTGAGTAGCTTGCATCCTTGATTTGTGAGTGGTAAGACCTAGCTATACAAATGAAAAGAAAAAAAAAGGGATGAGTTATTTCTCAGCATTTGTGAATTCATTTGAGGTTGACATCGGTAAAACTCTGTATGCGGAACAGCTTGGGAACTTGGAGCCCTGTGAAACAACCTTGTGCCTATAGAGACTTCACTTTCCAGGGTTCAGGACGCTGGGTCCCATGACATTGGCTCATCACGTATGGTAGCTCACAAGTGAAACAAGGAGAGGTGCATCACAGAGGAAGCACGCTGTGCCAGCTCCCACCTTCCTCACCACTGACTGATCAGCGGTGTGGAAGGTGTTCAGGCTCAAGGATGTAGAGTAGATGTGAGAGCAGATGCCCAGGAGGGATCAGGCATTGTACTTGTATTGCCCTGCTTTGGTGCAGAGCAGAGAAAGTTCTGGACAGCAGATCGCAGCCGTAGTCATTGGATGGACAGCGCCAGCCACACTTTAGAATTGCTAGAGATGCAGGTTCTCAAGACACTCCACGGAGCCTCAGAATGGGAAAACCCAGATATTCTTATACACATCCAAGCGTGGAAACCATTCTTTATACAACTTCCTTAGGCCAAGAGTGCTGGTATGGCTGTAAGAATGTTCTAGGGTAAACAAGTTAAAGTAGATGTTTTGACTCTAGAAGCTTTTAACAATCAGTTTACTTCTTTATTTGTATATGTTTATGTCTGATCAGGAACACACAGAGTGGTCAGAAGAAGGGATCAGTGTCCTCCCCTTTCACTCTCTGGAATGTCTGTGCTGGAATCTCTGCTCCATCCTTCCTAACTACCCAGCTTGCCCACTTAACTATTGCACCATCTCTCCAGCACCAGTTCTAGAGTTGTGATACAGATCGTTACTTGACAAATAATGTTAGCTACGAATAAATGTTTGTTTTGTGACACTAAGGAGTAAACCCAAGACCTCTACATGAGTAACATTTATTGTATATTCAGGCATCTGTGCTAAGTAGTCCATATGTAGTATCCTAGTATGTCCTTAACTTGGACAGACTCAAAGAGGAAGTATTTCTCTCCCAATTGTACAGTCAAACAATGGTGCTTGTGCTGTTGGAAAAGCAGGGCAAGAAATACTTACCTGTGCCAATGGGCCACAGGCAATTTACCCTATATACTGAACAGGCTTGAAGCAGACATTTCTTAAATGTTCAGGATTTCTAGAGGTAGAGCTGGACATAGTCTGATTCTAAGATTAAAGGCAGACATGATATGAAGTCAGAGATGCTAAGCTTTTCATTCTATCAGATGACTCAGGCACCAGCAAACAGTCAGGGTTTCAGCAATAATGGCCTCCAATTGGCTACAAAATAGCCTCAGCAGTTACCTTGGCCGATGTCCATGGTAACATTAGACAATTTATAGAACCTAAGAATGCAACAGCTCCATATACTCCCAAATGAGTGGTTTTTATTTAAGCTAACTGAGTTCAAAGGAAGTGAGAGGATTTCAGATGTTTCCATAAAAATCTGTCCTTCTTTTTCTTTGTCATCTTCAGGGTCCCCTGAAACCCTGACAGTTTTATCCCTATGTATGAGTGGGGGCAGAAGAAAACACTCATCCTCCTTTTAATGGGGAGTAGGGTAAGAACCCAGAGTTAGCTTGTCCAAACATACTCTGGACTCTGGGCTAATCAATGATCTTATGCTGAGCAGTTTGGGAGAATTGTCCCCATTTTAATTTGAAGTGTGTAAAAAGATAAGCTGGATTACTGGATGGATAGTCAGGCAGATGGAATCAGGCATGGGAGAAAGCAGAGATAGCCGATATTAATGTGAGGAAGAAACTAGATATGAGCTCAGGACTCTTCTTAAAAATATGCTGTGTATTTGAACTTTTCTTTAATATGATATCAGAAAAACAAGAATGTTCTAATTCTATGAGTGCTTAAAATAATCTTTTATTCTAGGCATCAAGGATTTCTGTTTGTTATTTTAATTACTTATTATCAAACTATCCCCTTTATTACTGTTAAAAACTGAGTGGGGAGAACCTCTCAAAGTGAGGGCAAATTACTCTAGCTAATTAAAAGACAGAGTAGGTTCTCTTTAGATGCAGTCTGACCTAGAGGGGTAAACTGTTCTACCTTCAGGTCTACCTAGGCAAAACTTTGAATACAGCACCTGCTCTCAATTAGGGACTCAGGGGCAGAAAGCCACCCTGAAGTGAGAAAGGAAAGTCATGTTTAAAACTATGCAAATTGGTACAAAATCTAAGAACGATAGCTGACAAAGCTTCCTGAACTCTAAGGTAACTGTTATTATCACTAGGAGGGCATGGCAACACCAAGGCTTATGGAACAAAATGTTCTGTGTTTATTTCTGTTTGCTGTCTGGGGGCAAAACTCAGGGATTTGTGCCTGCTAGGCAAGGCATCTACCACTGACGTACATAGCAAACCCATTCTGAGTTTCACATATATATATATACATATATATATATATATTTAAAATAATGTTTAATCTGAATTTATTCTTTCCATGTATTAATAATATTATATCCCTGTGTTCTGTTGTCTTTGCTCTCCAAGGTAATCGTCCGAGGTGGAGGACACATTTTGCCCTATGACCAACCGCTGAGATCTTTTGATCTGATCAATCGTTTCATCTTTGACAGAGGATGGGAACCTTATAATTCATAAACTGCTTTCCTGAAACACTTAGGAGTTTTAACCACAAAAAAAGTTTTTAAAAAACTGAAGATGTCATGTAAATTAGAAATGTATCTTTTTATGTTTGCAAGGTATTTCTTATCAATGAACGTTTCCCTCAAACACAATGACCTATTGAGTGGAGGTTATGGTTCATTATCATGCCTAAATGAGAATCACATGTCTAGATTCAGGGGCTGGAAAAAATGGGTTCTGAGGCACTGATGGAATATCTAATCCCTTCCAGGACAGAAAGTGCAATAAATCAATAGACTCATAACATCATCTGGTTCTGTAAACAATAAAAGCTTACCTCTCATGACACACCTGCACTCGTGACTCTCTACTGTTGCTCTGACCAAGATACTTGGCAGAAATAACGAAGAGAGGAAGATTAACTTTGACTGGTGGCTTCAGCCCATCTCAGCAGGAAAGACACAGCAGGGGTTAGCCCGTGATGGAGGAGTGGGCAGAGAGGCTGTTCACGTAGTGCCAGGAAACAGAGAGTGAGGCTCAAGCCAGGTTGTGACTTCAGAGGTCACCTCTGAGTCCTCCTGGCTGGGCCCCACATCCCAGGTTCCACAGCCTCCAGATTCAGTTCCACCATCCAGGAAATAATTGTTCACAGCGTGAGCCTAAAGGGCCATTTCAGACTCATACTGTAGCCACCTCTGATGATGCTGGGGCATATTCCTGGAAAAACAGCTGAGCAAATCATCCCAAAGGGGAGGATGGAAGCATAACAGTCTCAGGAAGGGATTTTTGAACACATGAAGTCTCAGCATAGAAGGTACCTTGTGATTCTAGGGAACATGATCCTTCCTTGTAGAAGAATAATACATCACTAACTCCCGGGAAGCCGGGGATCTGATGCTGAGAGCAAACTCAATTCCGCTTTTTCTTTTTGGAGTTTGTTGGTTTGATTGAGCTGTACACATTCAGCAGACAGTCTACAAGCCACATCAGATGAGTCATTTCAAATCTGAGTTTTAAATTCTCTGCTTCCTGTAATTAAATAAAGAGCAACCTAATTTTATGTCATTGTTGAAATTAAAATTTGATCTAAGCTGGCACCAAAATATAGATATGTGGGAATATTAATTCATTAGCACTCTTCTGACTATAATTATTACATCAAGGCATATTTTTCTTTTGACACACACATCTCTGAAATTGTCCAGCACATTTTAGTTTTTGGCATGTATACCTCAGGTATGATTTGGCTCACTGGAGCATTAATTTTTTTCTTTTATTGAAAATTGATTTTTGTCTTGCATAATATATTATGATTACAGTTTCCACTCCTCCAACCTCCCCCACCCCCGCCATCTGGATCCACCCTCTTCTGTCTCTTAATAGAAAACAAACAGGCTCCTAAGGGATAATAATAAAGTGATATAAAAATAATACAATGTGATAAAACAAAAATTAAAGTATTAGAATCGGATAAAACAAATAGAAGGAAAAAAGCACAAGAAAAGAGACAGGAAACAGATATAGATGAAGAGACCCATTTGTTTGCACACTCATAAAGCCCATAAAAACACTCAACTGGAAGCCATAATATATACACAAGGGACTTGTGTGGTAAAGAAAGAGAAAATATGGAGAGATAAAATAAAAATGAAAATTAGGATTTTTTTTAAATTGCAATCCCTGACACAACATTATGAGACACGAAACCTCCAAAGATACCCTTGAGTTTGTTTTCTCTTGGCCGTCTACTACTGGGCATGCAGCCTGCCCTTAAGAGTAGCTTGTTTCCCCAGTGAGACTCCCTGGGGGGGAAACTAAATTTTCATTTGCAAGTGGTTGTCAGTTAAATACAGCTTCTGGATTAGAAATGGAGGAATGTACACACTTCTCCCTTCGGTTCTAGGATCCTATCTGGGGCAGATCATGCAGGTCCAGTGCATGCTGCCTCAGTCTCTGTGAGTTCAAATGTGGGATGATCATGTTGATTTAGAAGGATTTTTGTTTTCTTGGTGTTCTCCATCCCCTCTGGCTCTTACACTTTCTGCGTCTTCTTCTGCAGATTTCCCTGAGCTCAAGGGTGACGTGGGGGCAGATTTGATAGAGACACTCTATTTAAAGCTCTGTGTTACAAGGTCTCTCCGTGTTTTGACAGTGTCCAGCTGTAAATTTCTGTATTTGTTCCCATTTGTTTCAGGAGGAGGCTTCTCTGATGACTGATGAGCAAATCGCTGATTTATGAGTATAGTAGATTGCCATTAGAAATCATGTTATTGCTGTATTGGTTATTTTTCTTTGCTTTTGCTTTTCAGAAGAACAGCTAGCATATGTTTTTACCCTAGGTTCCCGGCATATCTAGTCTCAAGTTTTCAGTCACTCAAGCAGTGCCAGCTAGGGTTCCATCTCATGGGGTGTGCCTTAAGTCAAATCAGATACTGGTTGATTACGCCATTAAGTTTTGTGCCGCCATTGAACTAGCATTTCTTTCAGACAAGATACCATTGTAGACCAAAGGTTTGTGGCTGGGTTGTTTCTTACATTTCTCCTTCGATAGCATCCAGAGTATCTTCCTGTACCAAAGACACTAGAATATATGGGTGAAGGCTCTACAGAGGCTCAGCCCAACTTCTTCATGTTCAGTGAGTTATGTGGGTGTTGTCTTCAGTAAAGCCCTCTTGCGATCAGTTTGTGAAGAACAACTTATAGTCCTGGCATTAGCGTGGGTTGTTTGGGAGTTGCCATAGAAACTTTTTGGCCACCAACGCAATTCGATGTAACCCAATCCAGTCCTGGAAGCTTTATTTGGTGACAAGAGATGGCCAGTTGGGACTCTGTCTCCCCCATCATTTGGTGATTTCATTTAGATATTCTTTATAGCTATGTACATTTTAGGATGCTTATACGGTATTGTTTCCATACAACCTCTCAAACATTCCTTAATTTTAGTTGTCTCTCCCTGTATTCCCTCCTTCATGCCCCTCTTCCATGCCCCCTTCCCTATCCATCCTCCCATTCCAGTCCCCCTCCCTGCAATCCATAACTATCTATTCTAGTTCCCTCTCCTAGGGAGACCTATCTGTCTCCCAGCCCCATACTCTAGTCTTAACTTCTGTGGTTTTATGAATTGTAGCCTGGTTATCATTGACTTAGCAACTAGTCTCAACATATAAGTGAGTGCATAGCTTGTCTTTCTGAGTCTGGTTTATCTCACTCAGGATTTTAAAAGCCACACTTTATACTTGCTAAAGTTTTGTGTTTACACTTTTAATTTCTCATGTGGTGCCTTATGCATTCAGGTTTGTTCATTTGCTTTAGTTTTAGAGTAGTAACAGGTGCTCATAAAAGTCATTAAGTCAAACATTCCGATTAAAAGCAGACTTCTTTATCACAAACAGCGAAGGGGCAGGGAAGGTGAACTGCTTGTCCTGTAGCCCCTTCTGAAAGATGAGGCAGTTGGATTTGGCTCTATAACCATGCACTGGAAAGGGTACTGAGCATGGTGGAAACCTCAGGGTTCAGTCTCGCTAGGCCACCATGCACTTGGCAGCAAGTACCTTTTCTACCACGAACACATTTCCTTGATGTGTGCATAGTGACTGGTACCAAGATACAGCTCAATAAACGGAAATCATAGGAGTTTTTCCCCATCTCTTTGTTTCTATAGCAGGGCAGTAGGCAGTGTTTGGCTATGGAAGGGGCATAGCTTGCCAAGCCTCCAAAGGCCATCCTCACTAGCCCTTCCAGGGGGACAGGCCTGTGGAGGTGAATCTGCAGATACTTAACTTCAAGGAGGGAGGGGGGACTCAGCCAAAAATCTATATGAAAATTCCATAAAGAGTATTTTAAGTTAATTAATTTTAAGTTAACTAAAAAGTAAAATTTAAAATAAAGGAGGGGAGGTTAGCTCAGAGGCTAAAGAAAACAAAGTTGTTACAGTTAACTGCAAGAAGTCCTTTGTAGGTATTCTCCAAATGAGGTGACTGTCCCATGTGGGATGTCCAGGAGGAAAGTTCTAGAATGTCTGTATCTATTTGTTTCATTTTTAAATAAGTGGGAACAGAAATAAGCTCCACTCACAGTGAATACTGATGGCCACTATGCCTTCCCATTCTATAAGCCCATGACATTTGCAGACGGGGTGCTTTCATGGGGAAGGGGCCACGGAACCTCTTTTGGTGTCTCAGGGTCTAGCATGTTGCCAAGAGCTGTACTTTATAGGAGACACATTAGTGATTAATTTCATAAAACATCAAATTAACTTCCAATCTTTGTAACACTTCACTTCTCTTTTTAAATGTGTGAACATTTACTATCATTGCATTATAGTACGTTGTTATGAAAAATGTGGCACCTATATAAAAGGAAACACTTCACACAAAAATATATCTAATACTATATACAGCTAGCTATAGCTTTAAAATAAAACATTTAAATGACAGTCTATGGCTGTGCCACAAAATCAGTTTAAAAGAAACATATTACTGGAAAAACAGAAATATGGTTTTTTTGTTTTGTTTTTTGTTTTTTTTTTTTTTTTTTTGCAAACTATAGCACTCCACTCTTGATGAGGAAGGGGCAACGGGGGTCTCTGTGTCACCCTATTACCTTGTAACAGCATATACGTTGGCCAGTGGCCAGCGGCAGTGCGTCACCTCACTTGCCTTTTTTTTTTCCAAAGGAGGTACAGATTTGCCTTGCAAAGTAGAGTGACATAGCCACAATTAGTGAGACGGTGTCTGTTTTCAGGACTTGAATCTATAACAAGAGAATTTCAAAACAGATGTTTGGAAATGTTTCCGTCTTGCTCTAAGCACATTACCAAAACAAAAGCAAAACTATCCTTAAAATCTACAACAATTTCAATGAAACCTTTGTATGAGATGGACAGGATGGAGAAGGCCTTTGCCTGCTTCGCATGGTTCTAATAATGAGGACCGACTGCCACTTGGAACCATGCAGCTCTGTAAAGTGGCCTTTTCAGTTGCCATGGACTCTAAAATCAAGCAATAAAATGGACCGAACACACAGCTAACTAGACGTTCACTTGCCATGTTACAAAGGCTGACCCAAGATTTCCCCCAAAGACAAAGCATAGCCACACACTGATTCTATTTAAAGGTATAAACGGGAACATTCCAGAATGCAAACATTTTGTACCATTACAAATCAAACACATTTTATAGAAATTAGATATTTATATATACATATGTACTTGTGCGCATGTGTGTGTGTGCATGCGCGCATGTGTGTAGCAGGGGAGTCGGAGCACATACCTGCCTACATTGTGCACATGCGGAGAGCACTTGTGGCTATCGGTTCTCTTCCACTGTGGAGTCCTGTGGATCAAATTAAACCATCAGGTTTATTGGCAAGAGTGTTTAAACCTAAGGCATCAGCTGGCCTTTTATTTTTTACATTTATTTTTGTAAGACAGGTTTTAATTTAATTTTCTTATTTTGTTTTATTGGGAAAGACTCTCACTATGTAGCTTTTCATGATCTTAAAGTTACGACAATCCTTCTGCCTCTATTTCCCAAGTTCTAGAAGTATACCCAGGAGCCACCATATGCAGTAAGAACTTAGATATTTTAAATTTGACATTTATTTTACCTTCTGTAGTTTCTACTTTGATTAAAATGCCTCATGTTTGTATTACCCTAAGGATGTAATTATACATTTGAATAGGCAGCCAATGTTTCTGCTTTGCTGAGCCACATGAGCTCAGAGCCTCATGCATGTAAGCAAGTATGTCACCAGGAACTACTTGCTCAACCCCACATATTTTTAATGAAAAGTTTTGACAGCAACAATGTTTGGGAGGACAGAAAACATCTCAGTGCTACATTTAGTTATGATTTTTCTGAAATTAAAAGAGGAAAGGGAGAGAAGGAGAGAATGGGGAGGGAAAAGGGGGGGAAGGGGAGATGAGGGAGGGTGGGGAAGGGAAGCAGAAGAGAGGAAATGAGAGGAGAAGGAATGAGGGAGGGAGAGGGTGGGAGGGAATAGGAAGAGAGAGGGGAAAGCAGTGGACACCATTTACTTTACTCTGAAAGTTGTATCTGCTAGGCTCATGAGCAGCTGAAGAGCCAATATTGTATAGGAAAATCCATTTGAATTATGAGTCTCTACAAAGTTCTAAGAGTTGTGATTTAGTACATGTTGACAAATTATCTTTTGTCGTGCCACCAGAAATATAAAATATACAGCCAGAAAACATGGCCTGGATCTTGTCACAAGTCATGTGACTAAAACACTTGTTGAACAGAAAAGGCTGGTGTTCCCTTCCTCACCCTTCCCTGCATCTCTGTTGCTACATAGGCTATGTTGGGTCAACCTTATGCTGTTTAAGAACTATCTTGTTCTTCATACCAGGTGCTTGAGGGGTGCTGGCTGTCTGGGGGCTCTTCAGCTCCACTATTACATAAGGAGCTTATATCTGGGGGTGACACACAGCAACTTGCACAAGTGTATTGACTTTGTCTTATATCTATCATGGTTATTGCTATTAAAATGCTGGAGATTTAAACAGCATTCAGGAAAAAAAATCCCGAAAGCGATTCATTTTGTTGCCCCTAGACTGAGTCTAGGAATTAAGCACAGACAGTTGTGATTCATATCTACTGGAGACCAAGGGAAGACATCTGCTCAATCATTTTAGCAAGACTTTGGAAACCCAGGTTGTGTGATGCTGGGCATTCCCCTGAGCTCTGGTTGTTTGAGGAAGCCAGGGGCTGTAGCTGCTGCTAAGACAGATTTGACAGAAAATGTCGTTGCATCTAGCCAAATCTTTGGGGGCAAATATTTAATGTTTTTCTTAAATGTTGAATTTTCTAATTGCAAAGTTAAGAGATCCTTATTGCAAATTGAAAGAAAGAACCCCTTAGTACACACAAGTGACTGAATGCTGTGAACTTGTACCTATGCTTCGAAGACTGGCATTTGTGGAAGAGACAGGGGCCACTACAAAAATATCAAGCCAAACAAGCAGAAAAAGAGGACCCCTACCATGGTGTTCTGACTGGAAGACAGGGATGCAAATGAATTAGGTGTTTGGCAGCCAACAACCAAAATCTGCCCATCAACACCAGCATCAAATCTCAGCGGAAAGACAAAGGGCCACTTTTGCCTGGCGACCTGCACTGGAAATAACTGGAACTTCCCAGTGAATATCTACAAGCAGAACTCACACTCACTCACGTGTCTATCTACTAATGTCTTAAAACAACTGAACTTCTCACACAGGGAAAGGGAGAAGGCAGAAAAGGAAATACCCCCGGGCTGAGGGAGAGAACAGTAGGAAGCTCCCTGCAGCAGTCAGCCCTGCCCGCAGAGCTTCCGGGATAACAGCCCTGTCCTGCTGTCACCGCACCTCATGAGAGTCACTAGACTAAGGGACAAAACTGGTTCTGCCTGATAAAGGCCCAAGGGCAAACTGGCCTTGTGCCCTGCCCTTGAGGCCTTCTAAAGGAGGAGGAAGTGCTTGTGCCGGGAACACACTGCTTCATGAATAGCTCCAGAGCATGTACCCCGACCAAGCACGGATAGAGAGTAGAGTAAGGAGTGTCTAGCTGCTCCCCACTGAAGAAAAGTGGGCACTGCCTAACGCTGAGCCTCTGCATTGGTGTGCAGAGGCAGCAAGCTCTGAGCACCCCCATCTGTCTTATTTTTCTCTTCCTATCCCCAATATTATTTTTTAAAATCTGAATTCACAAATAATTTCCCTAAACCCCTGTAATTGAGCGAAGAGAAGCATCAGGTCTGTGGCAAGCTGATTAGACTGACTCTGGTGGGACCGTGGCTTACTTTCCCCCTTCTGTGTCCTCACACCAGGGAAAGATCTGGAAGTCCACCTGCCAAATGCCCTCGATGGAGCGTGAAGTGATGTTTCTGGATTAAAATCCCCACATTGGGGTGGGTAAGTGAGACAGAAGCAGCAGCTGGGAAGGATAGGCTGTCATTTGCCAACTCCAGGCTCCCCAGGGAAGAGAACTATTCTTTGAGGAGGACATTTTGAAATGGCCCTATCCTGTGATTCACTGGAGGGAAGTGACAGAAGCTTGGGGGCCAAAATAAACAAAAAGCTCAGAAAATATACATGGCTTTTTATGACAAAAACTTAAAGCAGCACTGTTATCGGAACACCAAAGTTGACCTTGGACAGAGTGGCATTTGTCCCTCAGACAGCAGCACCTTCCTAGTGGTATTCCAGCAGCTGGGGTGTGCTGCAGAAGAGATGAGATCTCTGACGCATGATTGCTTCCTCAAATGAGCTCCCGTGTCCCCAGAAAACCTGCAGAGTTGTGAGTCACAGAACAGCTCTGCGGAGGTCTAGCTTCGTAGCTAATGAGTTACATGGTTCTATTTTGGCCTCATAACTGCAGCAAGCTCCACAGAGCTTTGCCTTTGCACAAAAGCTCAGAGACAGGAGAAATAAACCAGTCCAGGGAGCGTCCAAAGTTTCTGCTCTCCTAACGTGTCAGAGAATCCTCCCTCTCCTGCCTTTCGCCCTCATTCTCTCCTTCTTATGCTACTTCATAAAGAGTTGATTGTCAGATTGTCAGAGTCAGAAGCATTATAAGAGAAAAAAAAAAAACAAAAAGGAATTTGGTAATCTTGGAGCTGGAACAATGGCTCAGGGGCTAAGAGTGCTTGTTGCTCTTGCAGAAGACCTGGGTTCAGTTCCCAGCACTCACGAAGCGGTACACAACAATGCATAACTCCAGTTCTAGACGATCCTATACCCACTCCTGACCTCTGCCTCACCACAGTACACAAACACATGCAGGAAAAAGAATTCTATGCATGAACATAAAATAAATCTTTTAAAGAGTACAGGTAGAGCCCCTACACACATAAAATAAAAATATATCATTATACATAAAAAAGGAATTCAGAAATCTTGTGTTAGCAGGCTATTCCAGTTACAGTGATGAACCCCAAACCAGCTGGTTTCAAACTACTAGTAGCAATACCTGCCAAAGTATGGTCTTCCAGTAAAGAGACCGCTGCCAAGACTAAGGACACAGGAAGGTTTGGATCATTCTCTCCTAATTCTTGCTCCAAGCAAGTCCCTCCATTCCCAACAGCAGGTGGCACTGAATGAAATAGGAGACCAGAATCCAGAGGTGATGCTAGGCTATGGTGGCATGGAGACAAGAAATGAAAGCAAACTTAGGGGGCGCCTTTAAGTGGGATGCGAAGGCTGAGCAGGAGACTAATCAGGGTCAAGCAGGCAGTCAGGTCATTCGTTGACAAAGGGAGCTGTGGGCTTTTACGGATTCGCTGGGTGGGCTAATCTGGTAACTTTTTATCGGTGGCTTGCAATTTCAAAAGTTGAGTCTGTGTACAGGCTTCCTGGCCTTGCCCTGTGTGCTGAAGAAGTGAATATTTTCTGACAAAAATAACATATAACGTATAAGACTTACAGCCTCAAATGATATACCCAGTCTAAAGGTATTTCCTTTCACATCTACCTGAATAGGTTTCATAGTGGGATACTAGGGGACTGTGTTTATTGGAGTAGAGACTTGAGATTACATGAGAGGACTCTTTTCCTTGACAGCTGACCATTTTTACACTCAGTTTAGCAGTTGTTTGAACCATAAACACTCTCAAGTTCCCAGGTGACCCTGTGTGTGGCCTGTCTGCTCAGCAATGGCTTTGTCTCTCTCTTGACTGAGAAGGCCAAAGGGAGTGTCTTGACCTGAGTTCTCTGTCTACAGCTCCATGTGTCCCCGTGGACCAAATCCAACATGAGTGGACTGGGCTTCACCCAAACCAGTGTCTTCCTGGGTTCCCACCGAGAACGACCCTCTTTGCATAGCTGCCACGCTCCCCTTGTGTCCAGAAGGTGCCGTGCGTGGTCTGAGTGTTCTCTGGAGTGCCACATGACTTCCTGGAAGGTGTCTTGCTGCTAGCCATTCCCCAGACCACTTTAGTGCACCTAGACTGTGTCACTAGTGTGCATTATAATGTGCAACCCAGAGGCGCCCTGGCTCCTCGATTCCAAGTGCTAATAGATGACATCAAACCCCCCAGTAATGAAGGCCTCCCACAAACTGGCTTGAGCCTCCACCCTCTAGTTTTTCCTACATGTAGTCAGGTGAGAGTATTTATCCCGAAGCACACCCAACTTCTGTTTCTGTCTTGCTTTCCACTGTCTATTGATTATCCTCTGTCCAAGGAAGTCGAAACCAACCTTCAAAATCCATCTGAGATGGGAGACAGAGCTAAGCTTGGTGCCCTTCTGCTGCTTCTATCCTGCTGCTCCTGCCCTGTACAGCCAGTTTCCCCACACACTGCTTCACTGGTGGGACTCACAGTCTTACCCTCTGGCTAAGCGGGTGGACTTTCTTTCTCTCTCTTCCTTCCCCCTTTGTACAGGCTGCTGTCTTCACAGCTCCGAGTCCTTCCTGCAGGGGGGTGAGGAGAAACATGAGGAGCAGTAAGGTCCTGGAAGGGGTCTGGCTTTTGTTTTCCAGAGGCCCAAGGGGAGGATGGGGTTCAAGAAAGAAGACAAACAGGCTTAGAAAACAGGCAAGAACACCAGACTCACAGTTACCCTTTCAGCAGGGAAAGTCTGTGGGTTCTCTTCCTGGTGGGCCCAGGATGATCAGCTTCTGGAGAGAAGGAAGGAGGTGCTGGGGGAAGCTCTGGGGAACCGAGGGTTTCACTCGCCCAGGAGCTGCAGAAGGCCACCATGTAGGCATGACCACGGGGCCTGGCACAATGTGGATACCTCATTAGCAGAAGCCTTCCTTCAGGCCCAAGACTCTCTGGCCCTGATACAGCCCTGGGTATGCAGGAAGGGAAGAAGAGTTGAGATAAATCTCCTACTAAGAATGCAAAAGATGATGCTTTAAAAATGAACAGGTGTGATATTTATTATCAACTGAATTTGTGGATTAATGTCCATTCCCGGCATTTTAATACATAAGTCATAGCAGTTTCCCTATGGACATTAATCCACAAGTTTATTCAACAATATTAAGTGAATGCTTACTGTGACCCAGGCACTGCTGTAGATAGTAATGAAGAAGGCTGTATATTGTATATTTCTTCTCAAAGGCATCACAATGAGTGGTATGACAGTATTCAAATATATATATTTATATATATAAGTATATAAATAAATATATATATACCAACCTATATACATACATACACACACACACACACATACACTGGCCTCACTGATAAGAACTGATGATATTTGAATGACAACTGTCCCATCACAGTGGAAACACTTGGTCTCCCATTGACCAGCACATGGTGGTGTGGTTCAGAAGGTGGGGTTTAGCTGGAGGGAGTAGAGTCTATAAGCTCTACCTCTTTCTTCTTCCTGAGCCCTGGAGTAGCATTCAGAGCTGCCTCACTGCTGGTCCCAACGCCATGCCTTCTTCTTCCCTATTTTTCCCTGTCCAGGTATTTTGTCACAATGATGATAAAAGCAACTAATTATAAAGAAAATATTATCAGGGTCAACGGAACAAAACAGTTGTTTAGGCCTTTCTGACAGCTGAGGTGGGCCAGCAGGAATGACACAGATTCTGCTTCTATGAGGGGTAGCACATGGCCTGCACTGTAGCACCAACAAGGGAAGGGGTCCCAGGCCCTGGGAAAGAGTAGAAGGGTTGGGATGGCAGAGCCGTGGAAGGTGGCTGATCATGCTAAAGGCTTGGGACTTGTTTCCCTCCCTGCTCACTCCTGGAGTACCAAGTGCACAGTATGTACTTGGGAAACAATACTGAATAGAAGATGGACTGTACATGACTACTTATGTTTCATTGAAAATAATGCATAGCTCACAAAATATAAGTATGTGGAACTTGGAATTTTACCCATAATCCCATAGCATAAATTTCTAAACATTCAATATGCTTCTGCTAGTCTTAATTTGCAGAGTTTGATTTTTTCACATTGAAGAGATTATGTTCTATTTTCCTCATTTTAACCTGTACAACTTTTAATGTATTAAAATGTTTTTTCATACATTATATTTTGATCAAATTCTTGTCTTTTGCCCAACTTCTCTTAGATAATTCCCTCACATCCCTATTCACCCAACTTCATGTTCTCTCTCAAAAAGAAAAAGAAAGAAAGAAAAATAACATTAGTGAGCATCAGAATAGATACATACATACAAAGAAAGCTGATGAGATAAAAAGAACCCATACAGAGCAAAATCACACATGCATGCCCGTACACACGCACGCACACACGCACGCATGCACGCCCAAAACAATGGAGTCAGTTTTCATTTTAATAACATCCTTTAATTCACAGAAATTTTGGCTTCAGCAATTTGGGCCAAGCTCTTCTGAAGCCATTGCTTCTCTCTGGGGCCACAGGATTCTCCGTGCCACAGAATGCTATGAGGATGGTCCCTGTGGGTCACCAAGTCGTGTAGATCAAGACTGAGTGACAGTGCCCAACGTCTGGCCACTAGCTTAGGAAAATTCTTGCTTCAGAATTCACAGGGTTTGGGTTGAACCCTGGACTATGTCCTAGAGAGGCATTCTGCTCCTCAAGCCAGTTGCCTTTACAGCCAGTGTCTGCCCCCAGCTGTTCCTAATTCTTCCTAGGAATGAGTCAGCTTGCTCTCAATATCTGCAACTTGTGGCTTCTTAAAGGAGCCAGACAATATTATTTTTAACAAAATAAAACAGATTGCCCCAACTTAAACCACCTACAGTTTCCACCATAGAAACACAAGAATAAAATATATTTATTTTCCCTGTTTAAGTAACAATGCTTCAAGTTTGCAAACAAACACATGCCTTTAACATGAATCAGGCAGCTAGTGGAAGCTTCCTGACCTTCCATGTGCTGGGGACAGCCTTGTGGGAAACTGTGGAGTCTCTGCTGGGAGGTCCTCTGCTCTAAGAGAATTAGGAGCCATGTTCTCATGGACAAAGGGGAGGCCCTGTGAAATGTTTTTTGTTTGTTTTTTGTGGAGCAAATGCAAATTCTACAGGTGAAACAACATTTTAATGATCTGAAGCTGTATTTTGGCTATGTTGCAACAGCTTTTGCCCATAAGCAACAAACACATTTATTCAAGACTTGTAGTCCTTGAAGGAAAATAAACCAAAGGCTCGGGAAAATGAATGGGAAATTGAAAGAGAACCCCCATCCCAACCACTGACAAATAGTTTGGCGAAGATGATTAGAGACAGATGAAAAATGGATCCCAGGTACCCAGGTGAGAGGGATGTCCAAGGACAGAACAGCTTCTTTCTGCTGGCAAAGCAGAGTCTTCCTTATTCCCTCTCTCTATCCATCCATCCTTCCTCCCCTTCCTCCCTCCCTCCCTTCTTTCCTTCCCTCTCTTTTCCTTCTTCTTTCTACCTTGCCCCTTCCTTCCTCTATTCCTACAGCAATGAGGCTGTTGAAGGATCTTGTTCTTAAAAGAGAAGGCACTGTATGGACGGGTTGGGATAGGTATGACTGCAGAGTTGCTATCTTTTACAATTGAGAGCTAATCTTGTCAATCGCCCGAATCCATGGATTTCAAAATAACATTTCCACTCCTGAGATAATAAAAGACCTCTGTAGTGGTCTCACAGTCACTTCAATGGGTTATTGGATGATCTGAGCCTAACCAGACCTGCAGAGAACCCCAGCCTAATTCCATCATGTCGCTTCTAATGTCATCACACAGAGCCTCTGGCAAGAACCCATTTTCCAATTGCTAATATCCTTTCCCTCCCATGCTCATCCTGCCAGAATCACTCCCAGCTCTGCATCTGAATCTCCCCAGAAAAGATCATTTCTTTTCTTTGGCAAAATGGTTTCCAGAGGACAACAGTTTCCATGGGGAAAAATATATTTAAAGCTCACTCATTGCAGTCAGCACAATGGTAAAAACCATTCAAGGTATTGATGCTGAGGGACTGCAGGAATTCTTTGCATGGGATTTTTTTAAATTTTCTCTTTTAACACATTAGCAACCACACCCATTTAGGGAAGGACAATTTGTTAATGTTCTAATTCAATCCAGAAGCCATTCAGAAAAGCAACATGAAGTCTAGGAGGACCCAGCTTTGCTCTTTGTGTTTCATTCTGGATTCACAGCTCCTAGTAGAGGGGCTGGCACTTGGCACAGGTTCGTTCCTATTTGTTATTGAACTGAGGTATTTTCTAAAGGGAAACTGTGCTTGACCATCTTTTGTATTTTGTGATGTTTCTTGTGAAAACAGAGTTTGTTTATCCATCTCGAATGAAAGAAAATCCAAGCTAGTTTCACTCTTAGAAGACAAGGAGGTCCTTAAAATAGAATGTTTAAAATCTAGCTTACTTTGAATTCATAAACTTCCACTCCACATTAGGAAACCAACCCTTCTTCCACGCAATGGACACTCTATCCTGCGTCAGAACAGAGTGTAAGGATTTCTCAGCAGTTGTAAGCTAAGCCTTCCTGGTAATGGCATGCAATTGTCTCCTCCTCTTCTCTCAATGCCTAAAGTGACAATTCTGGATTTGGATAGAAGAACATAATTCAAATTAGATATGCTAAGAAGGTATTTCTTCAATCCCCCTCCTCTTTGGGTACACAGAAAATTCCCAGTTTTAAAGTCTACTCCTCATTGCTTTATTCGTTATCACCGTCTACCTGAGACAGTGGTTAAAGAGCTGAGCAAATACAGCCAATTTCAGGTGCTGATTTCACATCTCGAGGGCAGCTGATGCCAGAGTTAGGACTCCAAGAACTACAGGTCCCATGCCAGATGAAGCAGAGCAGCCCTTCTGGAGCAGCTTTAAAAAAAAAGGCTGTCTTACTCATTATGAAAGATGAAGTCCAGATTGCTGTGTGAGTTTTCCCCAGAGAGATGAGACTGTCCCAAATACACTCACAGTTGAGCCAAGAGTCCCTGGGACCCCAGCAGTAAAATGGGATACGGGTGGAAGAGACAATACCCAGTCCTCTGAGCAAAACCCAAATGGAGACCTGGGAGCGCCCAAGGGGTGGGGGTGGGGGCTGCACCTGAGGCTAGTAGGTCTATATCAGAAGGGGCAAACCCAGTGCACGAGCATGTCAAACCTGAAGCTCCTGAGAGCTTCTATTTGACGTTACGGCTTGCATATGGAATCTCCTTGTAAGCAAAGTGATCTCCAACAGGCCCCTGGGGGTCGAGGATAAACTTCTCGTGTTCCTTCTGTTTTGACAGTTTGAAAACTCAATTCAAATTGGCTTGGTGATATGGTCTAGGCCTATAAGCCTTACTACTAGGTAGGTTGTGGCAAATACTTCACAAATTCAAGGCCAGCCTGATCAATTTAGTATGATCTGGTCTCAAAATAAAAATAAAAAATAAAAATAAAAACAGGTTTGGGGACATATCTTACTGGCATAGCACTGGCCTGCTCTGGTCCTGAGTTCAATTCCCAGTACTGAGAAAACGTTGAATATGTCAATGATCTAGTTATAAGCTCATGTGGAAATGTAGCCACCTAGAAAATTAGCCAGTGAAGGTCATCACTTATTTTAGAAAATTATGTCCTGTATTAAAAGTTCAGCATTCATCGTTCTGGACAGAGTATTAGAAATGGATGCAAATGTCAGGTGTCACCAGTGATAAAATACAAAAGGAAAACAAATGTTCCTTTCATGCCTCCTGATATTTTAGCTGAGTAGATATAACCCATGTGAATCTTCTAGCATTCAGCTGCACAAACAAGCAATGTGATTCAGCCACGTTTAAACCTCTGGGAGCCTAAATGGATTTGGCTATTGGTGTGTCATATTGGGGCTTAGCTGATTATCAGTGAGGCATTTTGTTAATGTGGTTGACAGTATAACAGCATTCCTTCCCCCAATCAGCTTTGGTTTCAACCTTTAAATACAATTCCTGTACCATGGCCCTTTGGATTTGGCAAGGATTTCTGCTAAGGGACTGTGCTAAGGATGATGGAACCTGCCTTTTCGTGAAGCATGGAGGAGACTGGATGCTCATCTTAGGATTCGGGGCCAGGCCTGTTGGCCACAGTGCTTGCAGATTCCTGCCACAAGTCAAGTTGCTATGACAGTGCGGACGACTGAAGAGAAATCCTGCTAAGGGAAAGGCCACTGGAAGTTGGCCTGGCTTCCCTAGTAAGGGGAACAGGGGCTGATTCTAAAGCAGATTCTGATATCTGCTTTTTGATCATTTTCCCCTGGCGGGGCTACCTTGCCAGGCCCCAGAAGAAGAGGATGTGATCAGTCCTGAGGCAAGTTGATATGCTGGTGTAGGTAGGTTTGGGGCTCTCCTTCTCTGAGGAATAAGGGAGGGGTAATAGGGGAAACAGAGAGAAAGAGTGAGACCGAAAGGAGAAGAGGGAGGGACTAAGACCAGGATATAAAAAGAATAAATAAAAATTAAAATAAAAAAATAAGTTGGCCTAGCAACTGCAAATGCCTCCCCCACTTTAGAACATGATAACGATGGAGGAAACAGGAAAGAGGATAGGAGCCCCACTGAACATCTGAAAGGTGAGAATCCACAGTGCTGAAACAATAAGCTGGCCTTCATAGTGAGGCCTTCCTCCTCCAGCAAGTGGAGGCAGACTGCTGCTCATCGGAGAGCGGACTGGTGTAGCCTCAAAGGATAGAGGACAATGGAATGGTCTGGGCCGTCCTCCAACGTGCATGTAACTGAACAGGCAGCACTGCCTACAAATCATTAAAATATTGTAGCCACTGCTCCCGTGAAAGGCGTGCTGAACCAGCTGGATAATAAAGCCAACAGAACTACGGTGAGTTAACTGCTGCCCTACGGAGAACTGCTAGCTACATGACTAACTCCTTCCTAAGCTCCAGTCACAGGAAGGCATGGAGGAGGCAGGGCGCTTTCTCCCAACATGTTTACATAATTTCATAGACCAGGAAAAAAGTAAAAAGTGAGCTTCAAGGCACTTAATACATTTGAAGGAGATAAAGCCAGGGCATACACGGACAATACTTTAAGACGCTTTTTAAGCAACAAATAAGCTACAGATGGATGCACTTTGGATTCCAGAGCTGAGTTTAATCGTATTTCCTAATTCAGCCGTTTGGCTCCATCCATAAAAGCGTTAGCATGTGTGATTCCAAACAGGAAGGCACAACAAGCATTGCCAAGTGAAGGCCTGGATGATTCTTTCCTAAAAAGGAAATATCCTTATTGCTCCTAGTGACTGAAAGGTAGATAGCAACTAACCATTCATTGGGGGTTCTCATGAAACTAATATTTATTTTTTTAAAAAAACTAGAATAAGGAAGCTTGCAATCTATTGAAATTGAGAGATCTGTATCACTCAGTATCCAAACAGAAGCAGAAACCACTTTATAGATTGTAAGCAGCAGAGGATATAATGTAGAGCATTGGTCTGACACCTGCTAGGAGAGCTAAGAAACAAATATACCAGGAACCTCTTACCAAAGACTGGACTCTGCCACTGTCCCTTGGCAGACGTGAGCAGACTCTCAGCGCTGTCTTGCTGAAACCGTGCCCAGGCTGCCGTGGCTTGAAGCGCATACAATCCAGCCCTGTGACAAGTCCCTTGTCAAGGGAGGAAAACAGCTGGCCTCTTGCCTGATCCTGAAGTCTACCTTACCTGCTTTCCTGGTGTGGCAATCTAACATGAAACTGGCCGGATGAAAAAGGGAACAGAGGAGGCAAGTAGAAGTGTGGCGTTAAGAAACGATCCAGCATTGCTGTCTTAGGCTGCTAAGCTCCAGATTCCATTGTGTCCACCCAACAGCAACACCACGTTTCTACCAAACAACATAGCTGTACTTTTAATACAGATGCAATCAGGTTCACGCTCTTTTCAAAAGCAAGAAATTGTAAAGCAGGGTCCACTGGAGGAGGCAGCACCAGCTACTCAACTTCCATCAGAGTTATGCCCATTCTTCTTGTCTAGGCATCACGGCAGCTTGGACGCTGTTTAAGCTAAAGGTTGAGTAAGACCGTTAACCACATAATGCAGTCAGTGCACGCAGGGACTGTCCTGTACAGGCTTGTTTGCTTGTTTTATTATTGTGTGTTTGTTTGCTTTTTTGTTTTTCTTTTTGTTTGGCAACTTGACACCAGAGAAACTTCAATTGAGAAAATGCCCCCATCAGGCTGGCCTGTTGGCAAGTCTATGGGGCATTTTCTTGATTAATGATTAATCTGGAAGGGCCCAGCACACTCTGGGTACTGTCACCGCAGGGCAAGTTTTCCTGGGTTGTAGAAGAGGTAAACTGAGCAAGCCATGAGGAACAAGCCAGTAAGCAGCACTATCCCATAATTCATCAGTTACCTGCCTTGAGTTCCCAGCCTGACTTCTCTGTATGAGGGACCACAACTGAAAACTATAAAACCCTTTCCTCCCTAGTTGTTTTGGTCATGATATTTATTGAAGCAATAGAAATCAAACTGGGACAGAGACAAAGAAGGCACATGAGCTGCTACAGTTCTTGTTCTGATAACTGATAATTTTCTCTACTGATGGCTGATGCTCATCTCTAAACAATACTTGGTAACAAGACACTTCCATCTCTGTTCCACGCTCTCTTTTTTTCAGCCAGCACCTCAGTTGTTTGTGGCTCCTTACCCTGCAGGGTGATTTTAACTTATACCTCTGAGATGGCTGAGGTTCGTAAGTCCTTCAGATTGCACTCTTGTTCTAGTTACTTCTACTACTCAACACACAAGTTTCAGAAGCACCTAGAAGATAACATATCCCAGATTGATTTTGTCCTTAAGGCACAAGTAAGTGTCAAGTTTGACTAACCTAGCACCTAGTTTTGTTGACATTTTTTCCCAGTTCACATAGACAGCCTCTTGATATTAACAGAGAAAGAAGGCATTTGGACCTGGTTCACAAATCGATCCTTGTAATTTGGAGGTACCCAGTAGATATGGGCTGCTCGTACAATACACCTCAGTGCATGAATGAGGTACAAACGTTCTCTCAGGGATGCACACTGAGCATGTCCTGTGGATGGAAACTTCTTGGATATTTACTGGGCTCTGAATACAAGCCTCTGGACCACCATGTACAACCTAAGCAGTTACTTCTTAGAGATGCTGTTCAGACACCTCAGCCAGCAGTAATTCTCTCCTTGACTGTTGACTTAGTTTGCAGGGAAGGCAAATATCTTTTGACATTCAGGGTGTGACAGGGAGAGCCACTCCCTTTGTCCCATGTCTGAGTTATCCTCACTCGTAAAGGCTTGCTTATCAATGAGTACAAGCAACTCCACTTTCTAACAGAGAGCTATGGGATTTCTGGTGCTATTTTTGAAACTTCAATTATTTATTTCTATACTCTATAACAATGACTGCTTGGACAAATGGGGTAAACAGCAACCAGCAATTCCCAGAGCATGACCTAGGCTTTACTATTTTTTGTTTTTAATGAAATTAATCTTTCATATAAGTGATGCTGTATGGGACTTCATGTCAAATACTGAGTGCTGTTATGTTCACAGACGGTGCGAATTCTGGAGATGATGTGACCAACGAATGCCTAGCATATTTAGGAACGCTATACAATGCAGAAAGGAAAAAGCCATACCTTCCATAGCTTAAGGTGCTCCATGAAATGATTTGGTAGCCAACTGTTCTGTCCAGGGTTGGTAGACACCTGTCAGCAGGTTTCTTAGCAGCAGCAGCAAGAGTCAGATCAGCCATGGGCAGGGTGGGGAGGGGTACTTTAAGGCCATGTGTAGTATCCTGCCATGATGGCATCCCTCTTCCTGTCTGTTGAGATGCAAACTGATAGTCTTTTCCAAGTTACTACTGAAAGCCTCAGCGGTGGATGCCCTAGGGTCCATACGGACACATTCATGTGGGCACATCCTGTACCACATGGAGAAGTCTTGTCTGCAAATCTCACACAGGACACCCTCACACCAAGAAGCTGGCCAAACCAACTAGTGGTCCACGCACTAGTGTGTTGCTGTCTTTGCCCACTTCTCCATCCACACAACATGCTCAGTGTGCATTTGTACAAGGACTTCCACACCTCATTGATGACTTAAGGTGTATTGTATGAGCAGCCCACATCTACCAGGCACCTCTAAATTCAAGGGTCAATTTGTGAACCAGGTCCATATGTCTTCTTCCTTTTGAATCCAAAGAGGATTTACATGTGAACTGAGTAGGGAAACAATGTCAAAACCTTAGATGGTAGGTGAGTCTAACTCACCTGCTCATGACACGTGTGCCTTAAAGGACCCACTTAAATCCAGACTGGAATATATTATTAGACCAGATGATGGATGCCTGCTATATATGCCAAGAATGTGGCACGGTGGGCACTAGTGATGTGGGAGTGATGGGTAAAGTGACTGTATTAGTTGCTTATTTTGTTGTGTGGCCAAATACTTGATACGACCGACTTAAGGAATGAAGAGTTTATATTGACTGGCTACCATCATGGCAGCAGGAGCACGAGGCAGCTGGTAGAGCTGCATTAGTTCTCAACAAGAAAGAGGTGACTATATACATATGCGTGTGTATATGTATATGTATGGGTGTGTCTAGCTTGTCCAACAATGACCATCTACCAGTGAATGTCCAAGAATTCAGTGGTTGTTCAATCCAAGGGGCTTGATATCTCAGCTGATCTTAAATATCTCCCAGAATACTAAAAAAAAAAAAAAAGGGTCCAAGTGCCAGTGAAGGAATGAATTTGTCATCCAGAGTGAGAACAAGCAGGCAAAGGGAGAGAGCATGCTTCTTTCTACCATGTTCTTTACATTGGCTGCCAGCAAAAGGCGTAGCCCTAATTAAAGGTGGATATTCCCATCTCAAAAGATCTGGATTAAAGGAGTGTCTCCACTTCAAAGATCCAGATTAGAAGTAGGCCTTCCACTTCATATGCTTTAAATATGAAAAAAAAATCCCTCACAGGTGTGTCCAGTCATTTGGGTTTTAGTTAATTCCAGATGTGGTCAAGTTTACAACTGGGAATCGCCATCACACAACCCTACAAATGCAAAAAAATCTCCAGTGTTATCACTTAGCTGCTTCTCTGTTTCTTATACAACAAGGAAAGCCCCCTGAGTCACTCAGAAGATTTCTCTGAACAATATACTCTAAAGGAAGATACGTTATCTCAAACATCAAAAGAGATATGAAACACACAGCTCTGTTGTTGAGGCACAGCACAAAGAACAGAGACTGCCTGGCTTTGGAAGGAAATGTCATATTCCCCAGGCCACTAAACCCTACAAATGTCACCAACCAAAGCCTTTGATTTTTCTTCAGCCTTATCTCTTGCCTCTGAAATACATGTGTAGCATCAGGATCTAAGGTGTTTGTTACTTGCTCCTTAGTATGTGGGTGAGACATTCCATCAGCATGGTGCCTTGTAAAGAGCCACAGAGCAGAGATAACACAGCCTGTATTGTCAATACTCCTGCTGATGAAGAGAAAATTTTCTGATAACCTTTTTCAGTTTAGTATTAAGGGGAAGAGGCACCCACAACACCAACAGCTGTGCCCAAAGTTCCAAGAGCTCCTTGGTGATACTCAGTAAGGACTGATATGCACGTCCTTGACCTGGCTGGTTGCTATCTATGTGGCAGTAAGTTTGAGAAGGGCCAAAAGGTTTGGAAAGTCAGCTTTAAAATAAACTCCCAGATGCCTCTCTTGCTAACACCTTTAGGTCCTAATTTGAAAGTGAATGACTTTTAGGGTTTCTGTCTCAGGACTGAGTCTGATCTGGGACTTGAGTAATCTACTACTCTCTACTCCAATTCCCTAAATTAATGACTTTGTGGTTTTTTGAATGGGAATGATCCCTATAGGTTTACATATTTGCATTCTTAGTCCCCGGTTAGTTTGGAAGGATTAGGAGGTATAGCCTTGTTGGAAGAAGTATTTCACAGGAAGCAAGGGGCTTTGAGGATTCCAAGACCCAACCAAACCAGGCCCAGTGTCTTTCTCTTTGCTTGCTTTTTGTGGATAAGGATGTAGCTCTCTGCTATTTCTCCAATGCCATGTCTGTCTGCGTGTCACCACGCTACCTGCCATGGTGATAATGGTCTAACACTCTGAAACTGTGAGCAACCTCAGAGTTAAATGCCTGGCTCATGATGTCACATCACAATAATAGAACACTGACTAAGACAAATTCCCAGTAGACTGCCTAGAAGACCCACAAACAATTTGCCAATAGCAAAGACCCCCTGTGTACTTTGACTATTTGCTTCCTATTCCAAGCTCTCTGCCCAGGAAAATAATTGGACCCACTGTGTGTCCAGATGTTAAGTCTGCCTCTTGGTTCTGCCCTCTAAGAGCCCAGAATCCATCAAATAAAGAGAGCTATTTTAATGGAGGTGTCTTTTCCTGGTGAGGTTCTCATAAGAACCCCCAAACCAGACAACTGGTTTGAGACATCTGGGAAGTATGTAGAAACGTGATCCCAGCAACTAATTCTGTTCTTCCTGCATCCTGGAGGGCTCAGAAACTGTAGTGTCCCTCAGTTCCACCCACACAATGAAATGAAAATCACTCCTGGAATAGATTTGAGAAGATACTGGGAAATACAAGTAAGGTTGTTTTCTAATTGAACTTTGCTCGCTTGGTGTCCCAAGTTCAGTGGTAGTTGGTTTGAAAATACATAGATATCCCCCACAGAGATGGCAGGGTCCAGAATAGTGAGCTCTTGAATATGACCACATCTTCCCAGACTCCTATGGCAGGTAAGGATGAATGCCAGGGTCATGATCATTGAGGGTTCCACCATGAATTGTCATTCCTTCCTGGCCTTCCCTCATGTCTGACTGTTGGGAAACACTGCCAATGTGCCCACTCACATATGTTGTGAACAACTACCTCAGTGTATTTCTGACGGTTAAATGGGAGACTTTCTAAATAAAAGGCATTTTCCTGGTACATCATGGAAGTATCATAAAATTTTTTGTTAAGAATCTGCAAATTGAGACTTCACAAATCATTTATTGGGAAATATTTATGTAATTTATTATCTTTTAATAAATAATAGCTATCTAGACAAAGCCTTTAAATATAGACATAAATCTGTGGATTCTGCTCTATTCCCCAGGACTACCTGCCTGTGGTGCACAGAAATACAGTAAAAGGCCGTAAGGATGGGGCGGGGTGGGATGGGAGTTGTGGACCAGGTGAGATCAGAGTTCTTTCTGTCTCTTTTTCTGTGCATGTGTGTCTATGTTGTATATATATCTGTCTCGGGGTTCACATATGACTTATAAAGTCATATGGTGCTAGAGAAGCCACTACAGGTTTTGATACAAGGGATGGTGAAATTTGGTTAGTGCATGCGCTGTAGTTCTCTGGACAGATAAGTGGAAAAGTGGGTTATTAAGATAATATAAGTGAGAAAATGGCTATACAGAATGGGTGTTAGAGGTAGAAGTGGTCAGAATTCAGATGTATTCTAGTAGAAGAACCCACATATTCCCTAATAGACAGGACGTGAGGCGTGAACACAAGAATGCAGCAAAGAACGACTCTGCTGTGTTGCAGACAGCTGGGTGCATGAATTGTTTCCTAGAGAGAGGAGACATGCAGGACTTGAAGGTACAATGAGAGGACCAAATTGGAAACGATTTACTCAGCTCTCTGTGGTCTTTGTGTGTCAAACAAATTTGACACAAAGACTTGTGTTTAAAAAGCAATCCAGGCCAGTGACAACTTAGAAACTATAGGGTAGAGAAAATACTTACTCAATGTCATGGAATAAGATTTTTTTCAGAGCACAGGCACGATTCTGGCTTGAAGACTGCGTCTTGGGAATTTGCAGAGATGGAAGGCAGTGTAGAGATGAATCAAGACTTTGTAGAGATGGAAGACAGCAGAAAAACATCAGGTGATACAGGGAAGCCCCAAGGTCAGAATATGACATGGTGTCATCTAGGCCAAATGAAGACAGAGATCCCAGAAGAATGGACAAACCCACTGTGTCAAAGGTTGCTGTCAAGCAGAATAAGATCTTTATCTTAAAATTCCCAGCACCACGTAGAGCAGGGTCATGTGAACTGCTGAGGGTACCTCTGAGGATGTGGTGGGGCTGACAATCACAGCCAGAGAAGATTTCAAAAGGTGAAAAAGGAAAGACAGGAGACAGCAAGTTTAGACTTTGTGGTTTTCTAGAAATTTTGAGGTAAAAAGGAGACAAATATGTTAATAGTTGAAGCGGCAATTGTTCATAAGGGATTTTTGTTAATTTCAAGATATGCAAAAGATTATTTTCTGTACTGATGAGAAAGACAGTATGTTGTGTACTAATAGGAATTATCCAGAGGAGCTACCAACTGCTTGGGAGAGAAAGAAAGAATTACTCCTGGTAGATGGGTGTCAGTGAGAGAACACTCACTCTAAGAATGTACCTATTCTTTGATGTGTCAGTTTTACTTCTAATATTCGATTCTAAAGAGACGCTAGCATCTACATGCTATTCATTGTAACATACCTAGTGACATAAAAAAACTACAATAAATTTAATTGTATATTGATAGTTATGGTTAAATCCATGACTGGAATACTAGGTAGCATTGAAAAGAAAATGTATCTACAGATGATGATCTGGAATAGTCTCTAAGAAGTAAAAATATATTAAAGAATTGAAGAGTTTGGGCTATATATTCTTGTGTAAATGAAGTAGGTAGCAAGATGCTGTGTAGAATCATGCATACAATATACTTTTATACATGCATAAAACATTTCTTCAAGATCTCATGGAGATTTGCTTTGCACCAACTATAATTTTCCTCATGATTTGGTTATTTTTTAAGAAGTGTATTTGTGATGATGTGATAATGGAAAAGGAGTCTGCAGAGCCAGCAGTAGCTCCAGAACAACTTTAAAAAAATAAGGCATGTCTTATGGGAAGACTTTAGAAAGTGGGCTCAACTGCCAGGAGCATTGGGTAGCACACCCCTGTAATCCTGGCACCCTGGAAGGCAGAGGCAGGCAGATCTCTGTGAGTTTGAGGCCAGCCAAGTCTACAAAGTGTTTCCAGGACAATCAAGGCTACATAGAGAATCCCTGTCTCAAAAAACCAAAAAAGAAAAAAATAAATAGAAGTGGACTCATGAAATTCGAAAGAAAGATGTCGGAACGGCCTGTGCTGCTTGTCCTGCGGGGAGACGGAGAGCTTGCAGGACCGTGATGCTGCCGCAGCCTACAAGCTCAACCTTTGTACCTGATGAGCCAAGAGGCAGCAGGCACTGAAGGCAGGGAGATGTGCAGCACCCAGAAAGCTCAAGTGAATGCCTGTGCTCCTGCAGCAGCCAGAGGCTATGTTGATGTCCGTGACCCATGTTACCACCAAAGGCCACGCAGATGTCCCTGGTCTGTGCCACCTTAAGCTATGTTGGTGTCCATGGGCCATGCTGACACCAGGGCCATGTCTGGGTCCATGGTCCATGGTCCTCAGCTTTGGCTGCTGAGGCACAGGGGTGGGGTGGGGTGTTGATGTCGGTGGTCCTTGTTACCACTAAAACCCGTTGGGATGTTTCTGCTCAGTGCTGTCTGGTGTGGCTGTGGGTGGGGAAGGACTCAGTTTTCTTTGTTTGTTTGTTTGTTTAGGGGACTGACCACTGGGAGTTTGATCATGCTCCAGTGAGTATATGGCAAAACAAATTGGTCTTGTTTTGTTTCTTCTTCGTTTTTGGGGGGTGATAATCACAAGTGTGGAGGGGGTGAACCTGGGAGGACTGGGAAGTGATGGGGTGTATGATATGAAATTCCCAAATACCCAATAAAAACATTATGTTTGAAAAAAGAAGTTTATTTATTATTTTTATTAAAATAGATAATTGATTCAAGTAAACCATTCTGTGTGTTCATTATTTTGCTAATGTAAAATACATTTTCATTGTCTTCTAATGTTGTATTGGAAGACAAATGGGAAAAAATACACAATAAATCACTCTAAATTGTTTTTTTTTAATTTTGTGTGTTTTCTTTGTTTTTTGAGCCAGTAAGTAACAATGTGTTTATCCTATTCATTACATATACCTAGTGCAAAAATTTGTAATTTCAAATATGTCTCTTTTGGGCATACTATGGAGAGTCAATGAAAACTTGTTGATTTGAATTTGATCACTAATTACATGAATGTCAACCCTCAACACTTGGTAAATGACATATAAATCTAAAACCTTATATGAAGACAGGTTTATATACTTCTGTAGACACACATGGGTGTTTAATACAGTTGAACACTTTCCCCCTTTACTTTTAGCTTACTGGACAGAATATACTGCTACTATGAACTAAACCAGAAAGTGGCCTTGATATGTCTTAGCAAACAGTTTCATCAGATTATATTAGCAGACGAGATGCTATCAAGTGGAGATTAGAAGTAAAATGAGAAGAGCAACTTCCAGAAGCAGAAATGGTCCATGGTATTAGAGGTTAAATATGTGGATATATTGAACTAAGAAATATTGTAGACATCAAGGATTGGAAAATTAGCCATTCCCCAAAATAAAGCATATGGCTGTACCAGGCTTCTGTGACAGAACAGTGGAAACCTACCATCTCCTGTGTCTTTTGGGCAGGAAACTCAGTTCAGTGCAATGAGCCACATTCATGCTGCTGACCACTGCTGGTCTTGTTGAGTGACAAGGCCTTGAATTTATTTCTAGGATACCAGCTAAGGCTCTATTTCTTGCAACATTTCTAGTTTTTCAATGCTAGTCAGATTTTCAATGCTAATCCTGTATGTAACACAATCTCATCAGAGATCACAACCTCTTATACCATGTCCTGAGGATATGCTACATGTTAAAGATTATTATTTAGTTAAGCACTATTGTTTCATGTTCCCTACTTTACTGAGTTGTTCACTCATTTCACTGTAGCCATGCTTTGTCCTAAGAGTCGTCTCTCGTTTTGCAACTAGAGTGCAAACTCGTATTTTACTTCATCATAGATTTGAGAATCTCCTTGAAAATCAGGCAGTAATCAATCACTGCAGCCAGCTCGCTGGGGTGGCAGTGTATTTTCCAAATCCATCTGGACTTTTTTTGTTGTTGTTAATATTGGCTGGACTCATTGATTTTTCTGGTTTACCAAGAGGAAATGATATATAGGCAATGTATATATATTTACACTGAAGTACAGTTATTGGAGGCAATATCTAAACACCTTGATAGACTTTCCAGATGAAAAAGGCAGAACCTTGGTTTGATGACAAAATGTCCATTCATTTAGATTCAACCAAGAACTGATTGGTGGACAATTCCGACATTTGTCCAAGAGGCTGCAGACCAGCATTTTAAATATAGTAGTGCAAGCAAATGATCCCGGGGTTCATATTAAGATAGGGTTGAATGGATGAGTCTGGAATGGGGTCAGAGAGTCTTCATTTTGACATGGCCTTGAGTGTGTTAATGCTATGGACAACAGTCTTCAGCCTGAATAGTGAGGTACACAGCAGAGATTTGCATTCCTAGATGCATGTGACAAAATAGTATAAAATAATACAGATGTTGATTCTTATCTCAAATCAGCCGAATCAGGGTTCCTGGAGGTAAGAGTTGGCCAGTGCCCATTTTATGTTTCTAGGTGCTTTGGACTAAATGTTATTATACCCTCCCCCATCCCACAAATCTATATGCTGAATCCCTGGTGTAATAGGTGGAGATTTGGTCTTTGGGATGCAATCAGCTTTGATGAAGTCATGAAGGTGGGGAATCTTAGGGTGTGCTAAGTGTTCTTATGAAAAAGAACACCACATCTCTGTCTCTGTGCCTCTGTGTCTATCTCCCCCTACACACACTGCTTGTTTCAGAGTGACATTCCAGTAGGTCTTAACTGATAAGGGGATATGTGAGTTGCTTTCGGTCAGAGATTATTAACACGAGGCTCCTGTGATTGTTTCTTATAATTTAAAGCAATGTAAGGCCTGCAACATCTCTGTGACAAGCTGGAGAACTACATCAGGGTAGTCTGGGAGGATTTGGGGGTGACTCTAGCTGAGATTCCTAGTAGCAGAGGTCATAGAGACTGAAGAAGACACCCTCTAATTAGACAGGACTCCTACAGGAGGAAGGAGAACACTGAGCCACTCACAAAAACTTCAAGTTAAAATTTATACTGCCTACAAGATGTGCAGAGGTTAAGTGAAGGTCCAACCTGAGACTCACCCCATGGGAGACAGCTAGCCCCTGACATTATTAACTATGCTCTGCTACGCTTGCAGATGGGAGCCTAGCATAATTGTCCTCTGAGAGGCTCCATCCAGCACTGGATGGAAAGAGATGCTGATACTCTCAGCCAAACACTGGCCAGAGCATATGAAGTCTCCAAGAAGAGTGGAAGAAAGGATTGAAGGACACAGAGTGGACAGAAACTCCACAAAAAGACCAACAGAACCAACCAACTAACCAGGGCCCAAAGAGGCTTCTGAAGACTGAAGCACCAACCAAGAACTATGCATGGACTGGACCTAGGTCCCAACACAGTTGTAGCTAATGCGTAGATCAGTCTTCTTGTAGGTTCTCTAGTAAGGGGAGCAGGGGCTGCCTCTGACATGGACTCTATTGCCTACTTTTTGATCATTTCCCCCTGGTGGGGCTGCCTCATCAGGCCATGGGGGAAGAGGATGCATTCAGTCCTGATACAGCTTAATGTGTTGGGGTGGGTTGGTGGGAGGGAGGGGTAGCTTCCCTTTTCTGAGGAGTAAGAGAAGGGGGAATAGAGGGAAGAAAGAAGGAGGGAGGCTGAAAGTAGGGGGAGGAGAGGGAAGCGTCTATGATTGGGATGTAAAGTGAATTAATTAATTAGTTAATTAGTTAATTAATTAAATGAGAGAGAGAACCTTACCAGAACCTGACCATACTAAATAGCCAGGTGACCATGACCTCCCTGCTCCTAGGACTGAGAACATACGACTCTGCTCTTTCAGCCATTCAGTCTACTCCAAGCATTTTGTTCCATTTTGTCATCCCAAGAAGACCAGCTACTTAGGTGAGTCTAAGGCTATGCAGCAGAGCCGACAATCTCTGCTATGAAGGGCACGTCAGGGGGCATGAGTATACCCCTGCTTCACAGAATGTATGCTTGTGTTCAGTTCTATTGCTCAGCAATTTGGGGTCATCCACATGCATGCACCTGTCAGTATTGTGGTGGCTGCTTGTTTCAGAGTGACATTCCAGTGTGTGCTAGTTTGCTCCTGCTCTTAACTGATAGGGGATATGTGGTTGCTTTCAGTCAGAGCCTATTAACACGAGGCTACTGTGATTGGTTCCTTACAATTTAAAGCAAGCCATGTCTCCGTTTCTCTTGGGTGTTTCCTGATGAGGTACACACATAGGTTTAGCTCTACAGGGAAACCCAAAAAGCTGTTGCCTAAGAAAAAAAAAATCTGTTCTTTTGTGATTCCATCAGCAACGTGTGAGTGTTGCCTTGCTTTCATGCATACTCTTGCCTTCATGCTTGAATCAGCTCTCGCTCTGCTCGGTTTGGCCTTTGCAGGGCTGAAGGACGGGGCTCGTTGCCTGGGTTTGACAAACACTGCCACTGTGGCATACCCCGAGCCCAGGACTTCAGTTTCTAGTGCAGTCATCTGTTTAATGAGAGCATGAGTTCTTGGAAGCCTCTGACAGAGTGGCTGAGAACTGAGATCTTGACACATAATCCAGAAGCGTAATTGCAGATGTTTGGACCCGGCAATTCTACCTACGAAAACTACCAATATGTGTGTCCGTGAGAATACAAATGTTCAAGTTTCTTATACGTAATAACAAAAATTCAAGCATATGGCAACAGGAAGCTGGTTGAATAAATAAATGGAGTTCTAATGGAACTCTAGGGAGTTCTAATATGCTTCAGAAAGGAAATGAAAAGATTTTTCATCTGTTAATGTAGAGAAGTCACAGGAAGATGCCACTAGGTGAATAAGACAAACAAGAAAATCAAAGAGTGTACAAAAATATAGGGGTATGAAATCAGAGTAAAAAAAATTACACACACAAACTTAAATATATAATCCATTCTTACATGCATATGTACATGTGTCTCCTTGTGTGCAAAAACCTAGTAAAAGATGTTGACATGAAGAAAAAAAAGAGATGTAGATTAGAAAGAGGTGTCAAAATAAGGTTCTCTGTGAATATTTTTTCATTTAATTTTGGTATGGAACTGATATAACTTAATTAAAATTATAACTAAAATATCCTAGAACTGAAAAACAAAATCAGCATACATCTTTCAAACTGATAACATCTTCAGACAGAAGCCCACTGGACTTGGGAAGATCTCTGAGCCCGTGATTCTCAGAGAAAGACAGAGGGCTGCTGTGTTGGCTCATTGTCACCTGCAGCCAAATCTGATGGGATAAGTTTGATCCTTGGGACCTTCATGGAAGAGAATCATTTCCCACAAGTTGTCCTCTGTCCTCCACACTGATGCTACAGCATGCACAGATGCCCTCTCTCATAAATACATGAATAAATAAAGAGATCAAGTGAGGCAGGGAAAAAAACCTATCAGCTGTCATCACTGAAATCATTAACAAATTTCTCTCTTTGAAAGTTGATGATTAAAGGGTAGAACATTTCCTGTTTCTCCCCAGTACACACTATTTTTCAGGGCAGCAAATACTCTAACTAACAGGGGAAAGCTTCTCAACTCCCCTAACCAGCTCTAGGAACACCAGCTAATAAGTCTTAAAAGGGGTGGGAGGACACGAGAGAATTGCTTTTGTACAGTTTCTAATCCGGACAAGATTGGGAGCTGGGATTGGCCATGAGGTAAATGAATGAAGAAAACTCCTCTGGCATCTGGAGTGCATTGAAGTCTTATCACACAGAGCACCTTCTTTTACAGGTGGGTTGACCTCAGCAAGCAGAAAGCCTGAGAGGTCATTCTATAACCCAGACAGAAAGATTCAGAATACAGCCATCATCCAGAAGATGCTGCCAGATTTCACTGTTCCCAAGCTCGGTGCTGTTCTGATCTCTGTAACCTGGTATGCATTTATAGAACTGATATCAGTAATCATACAGAGTGATCTTCAGTCATGGTGGCACTGCTTGGCATGTGCCCCCTTTCATAATGCCAAATGAAACATCCCATTGCACCCAAGACTGGAATACACATACTTGATGATTATCCAGGTTCTTAGTTCTAACTTCTAATTTACAGAAACTACAGGAAATGAGAGCAAGCAGAGGTGGACAATATGGAGAAGCAATCAGACAGCACTGAGCAGGAAAATGAATGTACTGTTTTAGATATTAAAATACCTATGCAATATATAATACTTAATGCATATTCCTGACACGGCTCCGAGTATCCAAAGTAATCTGAGTATGATCTGAGTACGATGAAAATTCATCACCAGAGAAGACAACTACTGAAGGAAGTCAGGCAGGGCTAGGATCTGGATGTGGTTTGTTCCACCAGGTCATTACCAGTGTGGGGGCATGGGAGGACCTTATGAGTTACTTAGATCACAAGAGCTTCATCTTCACAGGGCGACCTGTGAATTTCATGTGCCCGTGGGTGAATGATTATGGGGATGGATTCTTAAACAAGCATTTTGGTTTTCTGCTGCTTTATCTCTTGCTTGCAATCTATTCCACACATGCCTACATCCCTCTTGCTCCTCCCCCACACATGTGCAGCACACGTTCCTGATTGGAAGCTGAGAAGATGCTGGCAGCGGATGTGGGCACCTTCAGAGCTGGAGGCCGGAATTAGTTCCTTTCAGATTATGCAGCCTTTGTTATTACCTCACAGCAATGGGAAACAGACATGGACAGGAAGTTTACAACACTATGGCTTTACTTAATTCTAAAAGAAAAAAAGAAAAAAAAAAAAGATTACCGGACTAGAGAGACAGCTCAGCAGTTAAGAGCTCTTGCTGCTCTTCCAGAGGGCCTGAGTTCAGTTCTCAGTACCCACATTGGAAGAACCACAAACACTTTATGCAACTCCAACTTCTCTGGCTTCTGTGGGCACCTGCACGCAAGTGAAAATACACCTTAAAAAAAGAAAAGTCATCTGTGTATAAAAATATTTGGATAGATGGATAAATGGATAGATGGATAGATAGATAGAGATAGATGATGTGACAGAATTTAAAATTATTTTGTCTTTTCTTCTTTGAGAAATCTCCCACCCCAATTCCCTCCACCTTCCTTCCTCCTTTTTTTCATGTGTGTGTGTTATTGATAATCCTCCAAGGCCAAGTACCGCCCATATGCCCATGGGCTTGAGGCTGTCCACTGGAGCATGGACAGCCTACTAGCAGCCAAGTCCCCAAGAAGAGTGACCCTTCCCTTCTTGGCTGTCCTCCTCTCCCAAGGGTGTGACCTCAGGCCTCACCCCACCCTTCCTGTTGGGATTCTGACTAGCTTGTCCAGGTCTTGTGCAGATAATCACAGTTACTGTGAGTTAACGTGTGCAACTGTCACAGCTTGACCAAAACTCAGCACTTCCCAGGCTCGTTCCTCAGCCGTCAGCCCTTATGCTGTTTCTGTGTGCTCTTCTTCAGTGTTCCCTGAGTCTTGGGTCAGTGGTTCATCCACAGCTGAGCACTTACGGCTATTTATCCTTTAACCAGTCTCTGAATTGAACCTTTTACTCACTGGGAAAAGACACTTTCTGATCAGACTTGAGAGCAACACAAATCTATAGGTATAAACAGAAGAACTTAGAAGGCAGTTTGACAGCGTGACTGTTCAGCAGATAAATGTTAGGTTATCCCTACAGCCCTGTGAGTGCTTGACAAGGTTTTCCAGTGTCAGGCATGAAATCCTTCCTGTGGAATAGGACTTAGATCTGATTAGGAAGTGGTTGGTTATCCCCATAGCTGATATTCTTCTGCCATTGCGCTGAAGGGTACATCTAGTCTGCCAGGTTCCAGCATTGGTTAGGACTATTAGTGTCTGGCACTGTGTAAGCTAGCCAGCAGGAAGAGAGTTTTCTGATCACATAGAGGGTTGATTTCTCTATTACCTGTACCAAAGTGAGTGATGTCGCCAGCAATTGGGTCTTACCATCTAGTTGTGGTGTGAAACTATGAGCCGATCACAGTATTCTATGTTGTTTTGAGTAACCTTGGCATCTCTTGACCAATAAGTCCTAGGGAGATATCTCACGAATGACACTCAGGTTTTTGTCTAATGACTCATGTCTCCTGGGAGCAGTACCCTCGGCACATGCAAAGTATTTCTGTTAAAACTTCCTTTTTCTATATTATATTTTTAACTAGCTTACAAACTAGTAGATTTCTGTAAGTCTTCTTCATAAGTCCTTAGTTTAGGTTAATCCCACCACTCCTCTGTCTCCCCAACCCCATCCCCACTTAGACCTGTAAGCCTGTAAAAGGTTTATACTTTCAAAAAGTATAGGTGTAATAGTTTTCTTTGCTGTCATCACAAACTGCTAAAAGTCTTGGTGGCGTAGAGTAATATGGATTTGTTATCTGTAGATCAGAAGTTGTGATGGTTAGCTTTATTTCAACTTCATACACTCCAGAATCATTTGGAAAGAGGGAAGTTCAGTTGAGAAGATGCCCCACAACAGTGGCCTGCATGCAAGCCTGTGGTGAATTTTCTTGATTGGTGATTGATTTGGGAGGGCCCATATCAATATTCACTATGGCTACTGCTACCCACAGGGATGGTGGTCCTGAAAGCTATAAGAATACAAACTAGACAAGCCATGAGGAGCAAGTCAGTAAGCAGCAATCCTCTACAGCTCCTGTCTCCTGACTCCACATTCCTGCCCTGGGTGAGTCCCTGCTCTGACTTCCTTCTATGATGAACTGTGTGATGTGAAAGTATAAGTGAAATAAACTTCCTTCCATGTGGTTGTTTGAAACTCCCATAGGGATTGGCACTATTAGGAGGTGTGGCCTTGTTGGAGGAAATGTATAAGCTTGGAGGTGGGCTTTGAGGTCTCCTTTGCTCAAACTATGCTCAGTACAGTGTGACACTGTCTTATTCTGCTGCCTTTTGGATCAAGATGTAGAGCTCTCAGCTCTGTCTCCAGCACCAGGCGGCCTATATGCTGTCACGCATCTGCCCTGATGATAATGGACTAAACCTTTGGGACTGTAGGCCAGCTCCAATTAAATGCTTTCCTTGAGAAGAGTTGCCTTGGTCATGGCGTCTCTTCACAGCAACCCTAAGACATTCCACCAGTTGCTCTGGGCCATAGCGCTTATTCACAGCAATACAAACACCAATCCACTCAAGTTACACAAGAGTCTCACTGAATTTGAGCCAAAGTATGGGCAGAGACGTTGCCTTTTGGAGGCTCAAAGAGTAGATGCATTTGGGAAGAGGAACATTCCTAATGCTGCTCCCTGGCATTTCTGGCTCATGGAGCTTGCTTCTTATCAAAACCTGCAATGGCTAGTCGGCATTACAGCACTCAAGAAATTTCTGCTTGCCTGTTCCCCTTCCAAACCCAGCCTGATACTCCAGGACCCTCTCCTTGTATTCCATTCAACCAATCAGCACCCTACTCACCCACATCTTTACTCCCTTACTGCATGTGGTGGAGTTTAACATATCTTTAAGTTGGAGGAATAGACATTAATTGTAACCATCTTTGAGGGACCATTATGTAGTCTCTCATGAGATGTATGTGGTATTTCATATATTATTGATGCTAATGTGTATTTTCTGAATTTGTACAATGAATATATACTGCTTCCATTATAACAAAAGGCCAGTATAAAGTAAAATAGCAAGCTCATGAATATGCACCAATAGTAGGAATGAAGAAAATGCTGAACTCTGCATGAGAATAGATACTGACAGCTTTGAAGGTTCTGTTGTAGGCATCATGGTAGCTTTGAAATTTCCACTCTAAGAATCATATTTCAAAACACTGCAGTTCAAACAATGTATTTGAAAGGGCAGATGAGTTATTCTGGAAAATATTATGTATCAAAACTGGCCATGGGAGCTGAACAGCTGACTCAGTGCTTAATGGTACTTACTGCTCTTCTAGCAGACTGGGTTTCAAACTCCAGGCAGTCTCACATTCATTTCTGTGGCTGATGGGCAAGCAGGCAAGGACAGGGGACTGACTCAGGGGGTCTCTTAAGTATGGTTTGTGTTCTGGCTCATTCCCATGATGATGGGAGGAGACTAGCTCTGGAATTCTCTATTTGAAATTCTTGCTGAACTCTGGGTTGAGACTCGAATCTGCCCAAGAGCATCAAGGTGGGCAGGATGGCTGAGTTCCAGACCAGGTGTCCCACAACCACTTGTTATTCCAATATCCTTCCAACCTCTAAGGCATCCCCTTCTGTGCCCACCCCACCTCACACACATACACATACCCCATCCCTGCCCTCTCCAACACCTAAATAAATAATACATTTTAAGTGACTCCAAAAAAACATGACAAGGACACTTAGGGCAAAGATTTATGTGAAGAGCATACAGAGGAATTTTCCTAAGCTGTAGTTTAAGTCCCAACACTGTCACTGTCTGGCTGAGTAACCTTGTATCTATTACTCAATCTTTCTTTGCTTCAGCTTCATTAGGGAGGATAGGAGGGTCAATGAACTTTTCTGAAGGGGGTTGTTGGGGATTTAGTGAGTGAATACCTCCAGAGGCCTCAGAGCTCTACCTGGCACAGGATCGACAATGTGTTGCCAGTCGTTAACGCTTGTTATTCTGGCAAATGGTTATAGCCCTTTTTTTTTAAAGTGGAAAATGGCTCTGCAATTGTAGTTACACTGGTACTTACATACCATTGCCTCAAGGAATAATGGGAGTCACATAGTGATTACCAAACGTGGTTTGTTTTTCTCCCCACCTGAACATCCTTGAGTAGTTACCCTTAGAGTTTTACACGGACTCTGTTCCAAATGGCAGAGTTCCCAGGAAACACCCCATCAGTACTGGTATGGTGGATAAGCAATACTCTAAAGAATCAACAGTTATTTAGTCCGAATCCTCATCATGCTAAATAGTGTTCTCAGATGTGCAGTTCTAACACCTGTACCATCCAGGCAGAGGGAAGAGTCTAGTAATTTGTTGAGAGCTTAAGGGCAAAGCAAAACAGCTTTCTAAGACTGTGAGAGAAGGGCACAGGTTCCACATACACCATCCTTCTTATTGTGGATTATATCAAGCTTTCTGATATCATGAGTTAAGACCAGCCACGCACAATATAAAAAGAATAAAAAGTTGTGGTTCACTGTATAGCATGCAGGCTTTTAAATGACACATTCCCCTAAAGCAGTGTGTGAACTGAACAGTGACCCAGTGAAGACATGCAGCTCATCACTTAGAATTACAGCGGGGCAGAAAGTGACACTATGGAACATTTGCCCCAGGGTACCTTAAGCCAGGCCACCTGTCTTATCTGACACCCTAGGACATTTCTAAAATATTGCGGGATTTCTTAAGGCCTGAACGGGCTACTGGCTCTGTGAGCCTGCCCACCCGCACCCCCTACCCCGAAGATCAAGATATGGCAGTGAGGAGCAGCCTCACACAGAACCTCCCCCTGCCCAGCCCAATCTTCTGATGATGAGAGCCCTCTGGGAAAAGCTGCTACTCTACACTGCGTGACTACACAGGGCAGAAATCCATGTCCATGTGGTCAAGGACCTGGAGTGTGAACGATGTGATGGCATAGAAAGCCTGGAACCTAGGCATGTCAGATTAGCTTTCCAGCGAGTATGTGATTGTTGAGGACTGTGTGCTCTTAGGACCCAGGCAGCCCGGAGAAGAATAATGAAAGAAATAATCAAGTAATAGAACACAGAAATCTACCTGCAGGGGAAGGCTGAAGAAGCAGGGAATGTGGTTTCCTCCTTGCTGTGGTTTGGTTAGGTCCTTCCCCAGACTCAGCTCTGGTTTGGGCTACATCACAGGGACAGAGCTGCCCTCCCTCTGGAAGGCAAAATGTTCAAAGGTTCCTCTTGGTTACAGAGGCAAGACCCTCACCTTATAGCAGCACGCTATCACTTTGATTTGGGGCTTCCCAGCTTCCATATCTACAATCAATAAGTTTCTGTTCCTCATGAATCCTCCAATCCCCACCATTTTGTTATAGCAGTACAAACAGGTGAATTAAGACTTTCAGTTCCATCTAACCTCTGTTAAATGTCAACCATTTAATAGAGACCCTGTGTTGGTTGCTTCACAGTTCACCAAAGCACCATGGGTGGGTTTCAGTCTAAGCCTCAAGGGCCTTCCCATATTTTCATTGAGAAGTCACTCGTGTTGAAATGTTGGCAGCAGTCCTGTTTTCCAAGCTTGGCGTCCTCAGCACTTTCACATATATTTTGCCAAACTCTTACACTGAGCAAGTATGATTTGTCTTTTCTTACAGATCAGAAAATGAACCCTGGATCATGAATGTGGTTCAAGGGCAGAGGTAATGCAGCTAGATGTCATCTTCTTATCACTCCTATTTGTCACATGGATAGTTTATGACAAACATTTAGCTTTTTATGACATTTGTGAAAGCTTTGGGGATATTTACTCTGTATACAGTAAACTGACTAGCCAAGGTTACTTCCATTACCAAGATTGATTTTTAAAAGGTTTACCAGAAGGACTATTTGTAGCTGAGGACAAGGCAGGGCAGATGGGGAACATAAGAATATATATGACATCATATTATTTTTACCGAAGATTTTTTTACTTGTATTAAGTCTTGATTGCAGATAAAAATAGAGAGGAAAAAACTGTATTGGCCTCAACCAATGCTTGCAGTGGCCAGCAAGCTCTTTCTCACCAAATTCCTAAGGCCATGTGTACTATAAAAATTAACAGTTTATGGGTTGAGCATGGTGCTTCTTGCCTTTAGCTCCAGAATTTGGGAGGCAGAGGCAGGTGCACTTTTGTGACTCTGAGGCTAGCCTGGGCTACCTAGTGAGTTCCAGGCTAGCCAAACCTACATAGTGAGAAATTTTCTTACTAGATAGACAGATAGACAGGTAGGTAGATAGATGGATAACAATTTAATTTGAGCTCTTGAAAATTCTTTCCTTCCAAACATCTCAGTGATAAGCTCTCTTCCCCTACTCTGCAGAGTACTGTTATCAATAAAGACGGTGCTAAGAGCAATGATGTCTGAAGTTACTATGTTTTATTTTGGTACTGAATTGGGAGTGAAGGGGGACTCAGAGCAGTGTCTCCGTGGCTCTATTAGCATTCTACCAACAGAAACATTCCATCTTGCCTGCAGTGTGGCCTCTGGGGCTGTGACAGGGGTCTTTGATCTCGTGTCCCTTGCAGCATATGGTGTTACTAAGTGTAATCAGTGTACAAACCTTCACAGAAAATTACAGAGTCTCTGTAAAGGGTTGGAGGCTTCCTCCCTCTCATTTCCTTTCCTGCCATGTTCCTGATCTTAAGTAAAACAATGTTTGGTCTTTTGATACAATCTGCAAGCACTTTTAGGGTATTTGCAATATATACAGTCAATTACTTAACTGTGCAGGATTATTTCCATTACTGAGATTGGCAGGCTATTTCTACCAGGGTAGCATCAGCGTTTTCTCCAGCACAGGTCTGAATGTGCCATATTTTGGTTCAACACACTGCCATTAGACTAAGGAGACATCTACTTCTCCAGGGAAGAGGCAATGTGGGGAGCTCCCAAATTTTTATAAGTCTTTGAAAATTCTAAGGGTGAGTTGCTAATCTTTTGTATGAATCATCTTCACAAGAGTTTTGAATTCCAATGAGCTGAATTATGTTCCACAGAAGAAATGCAATTAACTCCTTCATGTTTTAAACTTGAAGGTTCTTAGAATTCAACCCAGGCTTCCTCATACTAGGTCAATAGTCCTGCCTGGCAATCCAGTGGCCATCTACACATACCGTTCAGTCATTAGTTAAAACAATTCAGATCCATTTATGAGGGGTAAAGTGATACTTTTTAAAGTTTTCTTATCACATTTTTATTTCTTTGTGCACGTGTGGGTTTGTGTGTGTGTGTGTTTGTAGGTGTGTGTAAGTGTGGCATGCATGTGGACATCAGAGGACAACTTGTGGGAATTAGTTCTCCCCTTCAACCATGAAGGTTCCAGGGATCAAGCTCAGAACATCGGGTTTAGTGGCCAGTACCTTTACCTTCTGAGCCATCCTGCCTGCCCCAAACAATAATATCTAATGAGTTGCAAACATCTAGCTGAATAGAATGGGAGACCATTCCTCAATGAGATTAGGAATGTAGTTTGTGACTGATCAGAGTTGACTTCTCTCTGCTCCCACAAAACAGTTTCTTGTGAAATCTGAGCCTCTCTGCTGAACCTGAACTCAGAAAAATGGGTCCCAGAAGCCTGAAAGTACTCAGATCTAGAAAGGTTTGGTATGTTTCCAGGGTTCCTTATTGTTGTGTCCAAGCTTTATATCAATTGCCATTAGCAAAGGAAACAAGAAATAAAATCACAATTCAGAAAGTGTAATCAAGAACAGGCCCAACCTGCAGAAGGTACACACAGTAGACTGGTTGGTTCATGGCTGCCACCTTTCTCGACTGTCTATGCCCTATCAGCTGCTCAATGCTTAGAATAGTTAAGTACTATAGATTTTCACACACGCCATATTGATGTATATGTGAGCATGTGTCAACGTGCTGCCTCTTGAGGTCCATCTGTAAAAACCTGGAGTCAGCAGTGGGTGATCTGTGTTCACTCTCCAGTAGAACAAGAAATCGTTCCAGGATTCAGTTAACTTCTCTAACTCTCGACATCCGTTCCTTGCAGCCAGCTGCTTGGTTACTTTAGCATTGCTGTATAAAATTCCCTTCAGGGAAGACCAGTTTTATTTGGGCTCACAGTTGGGAAGCCATCCGTGGCAAAACATGGCGGCAGGGCATGTCGCCTGGGCTGGTCATGTCATGGTAGATCAGAAAGCAGAGGAAGAGTTCCCTAGCAGGGGTGATCCCTGCTGAACCACTTCTGCCAGTGAGGATCCAATTCTGAAGGTTCCCCATCCCCAGAAAACAGTAGTAAGGGATTAAGTGTCAAAAGCAGGACAGTTCAGATTCAAACAGTAACACTGGAGGTGTGCACACTTCTCACCTAATTTCCTTTGGGGAGTTACATTGATGTCAAATACTAAATATGAAAGGGTGTTGTAAGATACATTAATTGTTTCAATTCATGCAGCCATTGTAGATCACTCAGAACTTTTGGAGTAGAGTAAAAGGATTGTTTATTTTTTCTCACTATCTAAAGCCAGAAACTACTTAAATTTTATTTTCTTTGCCTCCCCCTGTTTATGAAGGCTGTGACAATCCAATACTGGTTATTGAGTGCCCCCAAAATGAAGTGGAAAAGGTGACTGCCCTTTAAGATTAGTGGAGTTCTTAGCGGCTAAATAGATGTTTTAGTATAGATCAAAATCCAAAATAAAAGAAGAGTGGAAAGTTGGACCATAAAGTACAATCACATATTTGGTTTTTATAAATGACACAAATATTTTCCTTCTTAAGAAATACTTTTATACCTAGAGTATGTCTGT
Source organism: Pachyuromys duprasi (assembly GCA_028658305.1). NCBI lineage: Eukaryota > Metazoa > Chordata > Mammalia > Rodentia > Muridae > Pachyuromys > Pachyuromys duprasi. The sequence continues at coordinate 75,712,881 of CM053763.1, read as the reverse complement.
AGGCTACTAACTCCACTTGATTCTCGGGAAGACAACATTATATTACTGCTATAAAATTTCAGCTACCTATAAACAGCTCGATGCTGTAACCATAAACAGGAGTGGATTTGCCTTATTTCCTAAGCCATTAGACTCACTCAACATCTGCATTTCCCTTGGGTGTTGCAGAGTGGCTACCGTTCACTGTGCCACTCGGAGGCACAATCTGTGCACATATGCTAATTTCAAATCAACAGGTTTCTCGGAACTGCTAGATGTTCCTTGGACATGGAAGTCCAGGGTGTGATGCATTCACCTTGCAAGGGGACTGAGACACACGTGATGCTGGTCTACTATAGTCCAAGGAACAGTTACAAAGTATTTTAAAAAGTACTTGCTGGGAGAGAACACTATACATCCTGCCTTCATCTATGATGGCAATGAGGCTCTCCTCAATGACACATATTTACTCCCAGCTAAGCTGGGATCTTATAGGACATAGAGGCTTTTTAGTTTGTTTGTTTGTTTGGAATAGTGTGTGTGTGTGTGTGTGTGTGTGTGTGTGTGTGTGTGTCTGTGTCTGTGTGACTGTGTGGCTGTGTATGTGTGTGTGTGTGTGTGTCTGTGTCTGTGTGACTGTGTGGCTGTGTGTGTGTGTGGCTGTGTTAGGTCTTGTCCAGTACTCTTTCCTCCTAGCAAAGGACATGCTGAAATGTCTCATAAGTCCTTAAAAATCCTTTGTCTTCCTATCTTAAACTTCTGTCCTCAGGAGAGATTACTCAGGAATGTGTTAATTAAAGTGCCTAGCCCGATTCTGAAGGGTAAGCCCAACATCTTAAATGGTTTTCTTTTTCTTCTTTTTAGATTTTTTAATTTTTATTTAATCACTTTATAGCCTGATCCCTGCCCCATCCCACTTCTCCTCCCAGTCCTGCCCCCATACCCCTTTTCTCACCTCTCCTTCTTCTCAAAGAAAGGGAGGCCCTAAGGGGTACCAACACATCCTGGCACCTCAAGTCATAGCAGGACTAAGTGCATTCTCTCCCACTGAGGCCAGACAAGGCAGCCCAGCTAAGGAAAGGGATCGAAAGGCAGGCAACAGAGTCAAAAGACAGCCTCTACTCCCACTGTTAGGGGACCAAGCTGCACATCTGCTACATATATGTAGGGGGTCTAAGTCCAGTTCATGCTTGCTCTTTGGTTGCTGGTTTAGTCTCTGTGCGTCCCTGTGGGCCCAGGACAGTTTACTCTATAGGTCTTCTTGTGGTGTCCTTGGCCCCTTTGGCTCCTTCTATTCTTCCTCCCACTCTTCCATAAAACTCCCCGAGCTTGGCCTTTTGTTTGGCAAGATCCTATATTTTACCAGCTCATCTGTTGAGAGAGTGTGGTGACAGTTCTTACATATCAAGGTCGTAATGGAAACATGTGAGTTACTTTATGCAGGACACTCAGCTCATCCGTAGCCTTCAGTAAGTCCGGTTATTATTGTTACAGGTTGAGCAGCCCGGATCTTAAAAAATCCTAAGTGGAGCTGGAGAGAGAGTTGGGTGTTGAAGAACAAGTACTGCAATTGCAGAGGACCCGAGGTCAGGTTCCAGCACAGAGACATGAAAGCTCACAACCAGCCATAACTCCTGTGTCAGGGAATCCCACATGCTCTTCTGGCCTCCACAGGATCCTAGCACATTGTTCAATACATGCTTAGGAGCAAAACACTCACACACATAAAATAAAAATAAATACACATTTTCAAATCACCCTAACCGCTTTAAAGTCATGTTGGTGTTCAAAAAGGTTTCAATTTAGAGCATTTCAAATTTTAGGTTTTGAACCTAGGAATACTCGCCTGGCAGTTGACATCTATGCCAACACCCTCACAGGCACATGAGTTTACACATGTACAGGCACACACCTCTCTCTAAAATCTGAAATATTTGTAGGACTAAAGCACTTAAAATTACTGATATTCATAAGGAAGTGATTTAAAGTATTGTCTGTTCTCAACCTTGACTTACCCATCATCTAGTGACCTCATAAATACATATTGTGACTTTATCACCCGGACATCCTGGTCCTTATCCAGACACCCGTACTGCTGTTATGTCTCAAAGGAGAGCAAGGTGCCCTGGCAAATGTTCTATAAACCAGTGGCTCCCTTATTCACATTCCAGAAGCTCCCCTTCCCCACCCCCACCCCCAGACAAGAAATTTGTTTTTCAGATTGGGGATCAGAGGAATCTCATTTAGGCAGTGAAAGCCAACTTTGGGGAGGGTCATTTGGTAATGTGGTAAGGGACCACAGGGAGCTGTCTGGTTTCCTACCTTGTCTGTGTCAGGGGCCACACTGTCTCTCTGGGGTTGGCTCACACGTGCTGAGGGAAACAGCTGCTGGCTCTACTGGCCGCCCTGGGTGAGATCCAGGGCGCTGATCCAGCAGGCTTGGCTGGCTCTATGTCCTGATCTCCCCCACCCCCACCCCCATCCCCAACCTCTTGCCAGAGAAGCCTTGGCCAGAATTCTCTCCTTAACCCATCCTTCACCCTAACCATGCCTTAGCCAACTCAGCCCAGCTCCAGAAGCTGCTGAAGGTGCAGCCCGGACTCCTTCAGACCTTTTTATAGAAAGTTCATGGGGACCACAGGTTTCTGAAGACACTTTGTATATCCTTGGCAAGCTAAAGCAGATTCCCTGCCTGGGCAGGAGCATCTGAGGACCCTTGTAGCACACGCATGTGTCATGGGACCAGCCCCAACTGGTGATTTTGAGTGCAAACTTTCAAAGCACACAGAGCAAAGGGCTCCTTCCATGGGTTCCAGCTGTGATCATGTCACTTACACATGCAAACATGATCGATACTTGACCCTCCCAGAACCTGATCAAGCTGGAATCCACCAATTAACAAAGTGTTTGCAGTTACCAGACAGTTTATAGTTATGAAAAAGTTGTTTGGATGGAGACAGCCATGCCTTTGCCCTCTCTAAAGACAGGTGCTTTTCCTAGAAAATTAGGCCTGGCTACATTAGAATAACAGAGAATTTATACTCTCTAAAAAAGTATTTTCCTTCAAATTCCTGTACTTTTTCACCTTGGTCTTTCTAAATCAAACATGTCTTTCTTCCCATGTCCCATTCCCTAAGTGCTACATAGGAACAGGCCTCTCTCATATCCACAGAGCCTAGAATTAGTGAGAAAAAGAGGCCTCAGGTCCCCAGATCCCTTTGCAGCTCTCACCTCCCGTGTTTCCAGTGTTTTCTTGAGTGTATCTGGAAAACACTGGCCCTGTCTCAAGATTGGCTCCATCCAGCTGCCTTTGGACTTCCCTGGTCTCTCTAGACTATACACTATGTGGCTTGACCAGCTCCCTGGATCAGACAAAGACTCAATAAGATGGACAGGGAAATCATGGCTCCCAGAAACCCTCAACAGGAATGCCCTGGGCAATGGAAGGTGTGTCACTGTGGGACCTACAATCCTTCTGGGGTGGAGGGGGGAGGCGGACACCACCCAGGGGAAGCTGGGACATGGCCCTCAAGGACAGAGTCCATCTTATCCTACTCCAAGGGTGACGCTGACTGTATAGCATCATCAACGCTGGAGTGTATGTTGCACAGGTAGAATAAGTTGGTGCAGATGTTTGACCCACACTTGCCAACCATATCACCAAGACCCAAGGACATCGTTTATTTATTTAGACAGAGATTTCTCTTGCTACAAAGTGTCATATGATGATGTTTACTGTCTGGTGAAGTCTTTCAATGAGATGAAAGGAGCATCCATTTCAAGACATCGGCTGAGCTAGTGTTGTGTGGTGCTGCTGAGGAACTGAGCCGGTACATCTCACCGGAGGAGACAGGTAGAGTTGAGGCTTCCTGGGCTCCTGCACGGTGCGTCTTTTCAGGCCTCCCCTCCGAGGTCAGCAGCTCACCTCCAAGCAGGCAACGCCCTTATCTCTGAAGCCCAGCATGGGCTTCCTGGAGCATCCTGGGCCTTTTTCCTGGTGCTGTCACAGCTCCACCTCTTGGTTCTCATCACCTGGTACCACCGGATCAGCAGCCTCCCCGCAGCCTCCCCACCACCTGTGGTCTAGCTCTGCCTCTTACCAGTTCTCTCTTCCGGGCAGTGAACTCTCATGGCTACCTCTCCCTAGTGTTGCAGCAACAGTAAGTTCTCCATGCAAATGCAGTTTTGGAGCTGTGACAGCTCTTCCCTACGGCAGCAAGGGTGGTGGCTGCAGGAATTAAGATTCAAGGTCAAGTAAAAATATGACTATAATTCATGAAAGAGAAATGTTGGCAGAGAATAAACCAAACACGTGGGCATACTGCACTGCAGACACACCTTAACCCTAACCTCAAGCCACATGCTTTTCAGGAAGGCACCCTTGTTTTTGAGAAGGAATCTGCATGCTATGTGCTTCCCCCTTTTCTGCAGATTTCAAAATATTCTTTCTTGCTAATGCTGCATTGGGGATGGCAACAACCACCATCAAAAACCGCACCTGCTATTTTGAAATACGTTACATTATATCTATTTTGTTAACTACCTATAGCAGATATGGGTTGTTTCAAAAAAAAAGGGGGGGGGGAGGATGTGATAGAAGAGCAATTGTCTTTTAACACAAAGCTGTGGGTGATGTAATTTCATTGGTAATCCAGGCTTCTACAGGAAATATTCCACACCGAACACAAGGGTGTGCGTGTACTGTCTTCAGATATTGGATGATCATCAATTTTACTTAGAGGTATCTGTCGGGAAGCTAAAGTGATGAATCCATACTCCAGAACCATCGGGAGGGCCCCTTCCCTTTGCTTACTCTAGCCCTGAGAATTTCTGCAGAAGGTCCAAAGGAGAGCTAGGCTCATGCAAAGCATTGAGATTTGCTTTCTGCCGTTCCCTGTTCTACAACAGCTTCCTAACTGTTCTCTACTTAGATGCCACAGGAGGTGGCAACTCTGAAGCAGCTCCATCCCAGGCATCTCTGGGGGTGGTTCAGCCTCAAAGTCAGCAGCATGGGGGTTGTTTCCTCTCTAACAATCCCCTGTTCCTGGCAAGGGCAGTGCCTTCAGCCAAGGTTAGCAGAGCTGGCAAGGTATCTAACGCTGACCAAGCGGAGGCCCTTCTCCTTCTCCTCCCGGCAGCTAAGCCCACAGCAGTCAGTAGTTTGGAGTTGTCACAATACCTGAAAAATAAACTTCATATTCCATTTTAGTAAAGCAAGGGCTTGTTTCTCCAACTTTGCCTTTTATTTGAACCTCAAAGCAAATCACAGTGAACTGGGCGTACTTTACTTTTGACTGGCCTTTTTTAGTCCAAAACCCATCTCCCAGCAAAGTCAGGGTCCCTGCTTACCCAGGAAGTATTCCCTTAAGATCCTGCCAATTCCACACATCCCTCCATCACTCCCCTTAGCAAACTGCTCAACAAGGCAACGAAATGCTGGAGTTACTAAAATCATTCGGATCCTTTCAGATTCCTCCTCTTACTTGCTCATTTTCTTATTTGACCTGTCAGTGTACCTCCCTTCCCACTTGGATGGATGGTCAGCCTCCTGAATCGAGGCTATGTGCTCTAACTTTCCACACAGCTATCGAAGACTACATCCCGGAGATTTACAGTTTCTGAACATCTTGGGGGAAGGGCTATTTTTCAAAAGGTGGGTCTGCATAAACAAATAGTAAGCAACAGCCATGTCTTGCTCCTTTTTATTCTTGTCAGGGACTGCCGCTAAAGGAACCATGGATAAAATGGACCACTATTCTGTATTGTTAATAAGTGTTAATATTCCCCCTGTATTTCCCCTCACCCAACGAATCCAGGCCTGAGCACATTGGGCCTGAAAACTTTTAGGATCGTTACAAGTTACAGCACAAAGCAGGAGGGTCCTTCAGGAAGCAATTCCCAAGGGACCCGTTCAGGTTATATACAGGCAGGATGAGTTCAGGGCCTACTTCAAAGGCTTTAAGACTGCAGGAGAATTAATTGAGCTGAACCCCCAAATCTGGCCGTGACACAGTCACTATAGCAATCCCACTTCTGAGCTTTCTTCACAATCTTTCCCTGAGCGAGATCCGGAGAATATTGAGTTTAGAAACCCAAAAGGGGCTGTGCCTCGCCTTTGACTTTAGCAAAAGGAACCCAGAAACTCAAACACGTCGGAAGGACTGAGCTGGCGTCTTCGGTCAAAAGTCCGCCGATGACCTTCAGCAGGCAATCTTATGTCCCCCCCACCCCCCCAAACTTGGGGCAGCATGCTGGGGGACTCCGTGCTGCCTCAACCTCTCGCAGGGTGGCCCCAGGAAGAGTAGGTTAAATGGGTATAACGAGGCATGTTCCCTCTGCTCCGGAGCAGCCGGCAAACTGGCCTAAAATAAAAAGGTCTCTGTCTGCAATCCCCGTTTGCTCTCCCGGTAATCCACCCCCGCCCCCAGCCCGCGCGCCGACCCGTACAGCTGTTTTTAATCCCTACTTTTCTCACTTGGCGTCCGGGCTGGGGCTGACCAGACGCGGAGCCACTTAGTGTTTCCTCCTCCCCCAACCCGGGTCTGTCCTGCCTCCGCCGTCTCCTCTTTCTCCGCCTGCATCCCCCGGGGGGCAGAGTGTGGGAAGAACGAATTTCCGCCGGGTTTGCGCGCTCCTGGCCGACATGGGTCCTTTCCGGACGCGGCTTGCGCGGCCCCCAGGCTGCCCACCTCGGCTGCGCTCCGGGTCCCTCCGGGCCGCGAGCGGGCAGGCGCGGGAGACATGGGCCTAGAGGTCGGCGCTCCGCAGCCAAGCCGCACCCCAGCCGCTCTTGGAAGGGCTCCCGCTTGCAGTGGGGGAATCCGCTTGGCGGGGAGAATCCGCGCCAGGGAATCCAGCTCTCCGGACTCCAGAGCAAACAAAAAGCACGAAGTCTTGCTCGCTCCTCCCGCCCCCGATGTGCACCCGAGGAAACAGTTTTCTGCAGAAATGCAACAAGTAGCACCCGGGGCTCGCCCAAAGCCCAGCCTCTCCTGATTTGTCTCCGCGAACTCGGCCTGCGGAGACCCGGGCCAGCCACCCGGACAAAGGGTGGAGGAAGGGCTGGACAGAGCAGCAGAGAAGTCCGAAAGAGGCCCTTTAGCGACTTCGGCCCGGCCGAGGGGAATGCAGAGGAGACACAGAGCCAGCCGGCCCAGAGGACGATCCGGCCTCAGCGCGCTGGGCGGGCGGGGATGGCGGGTGTCGGCGCCCTGCGCTTCTGGCTCATGGTGTGCGGCTGCCTGGCGTTCCCGCCACGGGCCGGGTCCGTGTGCCCCGAGCGCTGCGACTGCCAGCACCCCCAGCACCTCCTGTGCACCAACAGGGGGCTCCGCGCGGTGCCCAAGACCAGCTCGCTGCCTAGTCCCCAGGACGTGCTCACCTACAGCTTAGGCGGCAACTTCATCAGCAACATCACCGCCTTCGACTTCCACCGCCTGGGGCAGCTGAGACGGCTGGATCTGCAGTACAACCAGATCCGCTCCCTCCACCCCAAGACCTTCGAGAAGCTCTCGCGACTGGAGGAGCTCTACCTGGGCAACAACCTCCTGCAGGCGCTCGCTCCTGGCACGCTGGCCCCGCTGCGCAAGTTGCGCATCCTTTACGCCAACGGTAACGAAATTGGCCGCCTGAGCCGCGGCTCCTTCGAGGGCCTGGAGAGTCTAGTCAAGCTACGGCTGGATGGGAACGTGTTGGGGGCTTTGCCGGATGCAGTCTTCGCTCCCCTGGGCAACTTGCTCTACCTACACTTGGAGTCTAACCGGATCCGCTTTTTGGGCAAGAATGCCTTCACCCAGCTGGGCAAGCTTCGATTCCTCAACCTCTCGGCCAACGAGCTGCAGCCCTCCCTGCGCCACGCGGCCACCTTCGTCCCCCTGCGCTCCCTTTCCACTCTCATCCTCTCCGCCAACAGCCTGCAGCATCTCGGCCCCCGCGTCTTCCAGCACCTGCCACGCCTGGGCCTGCTCTCGCTCAGCGGCAACCAGCTCACGCACCTCGCCCCGGAGGCCTTTTGGGGGCTGGAGGCGCTGCGCGAGCTGCACCTGGAAGGCAACCGGCTGAACCAGCTTCCCCTGGCGCTGCTGGAACCCCTGCACAGCCTGGAGGCGCTAGACCTGAGCGGCAACGAGCTTTCCGCTCTGCACCCCGCCACCTTTGGCCACCAGGGCCGGCTGCGCGAGCTCAGCCTGCGCGACAACGCGCTCAGTGCCCTTTCTGGAGACATCTTCGCGGCCAGCCCGGCTCTCTACCGGCTCGACCTAGACGGCAACGGCTGGACCTGCGACTGCCGGCTGCGGGGTCTGAAGCGCTGGATGGGCGACTGGCATTCGCAGGGTCGCCTCCTCACCGTCTTCGTGCAGTGCCGCCATCCCCCGGACCTACGGGGCAAGTACCTGGATTACCTGGACGACCAGCTGCTGCAGAACGGATCTTGCGTGGATCCCTCACCTCCCCCTACGGCAGGCGGGAGACAGAGGCCGCTACCCACAGCGGCAGGAAAGGGGACGACGCCCCCTGCAGGAGGTCTCTCGCAGGAGCTGCCACCCCAACCGCTGCCCCAGCAGCGGGGAAGACTTCTACCAGGAGCGGCCTGGAGTGGGGCTGCCAAGGAGCTGGTGGGCAACCGCAGCGCACTAAGGCTGAGCCGGCGGGGTCCAGGCCTGCAGCATCAGGGCGCCTCCGGCGCTGCTGCTTCAGGCCTTGCCCCACAGTCCCTGGACCTGCACGAGAAGCCGGAGCGAGGAGGTCCCACCCGAGCCGATCTCGCCCAGGCAGCTCCCACCCCGACGGCTGAGCCCGCCTCCGGGACCCCATCTGCCAGAGACACCTGGCAGCGCGCAGCAAAGCAGCGCCTGGCCTCGGAGCATCAGGAGCGCGCAGGCCAGGCCGACGGCGGGGCCGGCCTGCCACCGCTCGTGTCTGACCCCTGTGACTTCAACAAATTCATTCTGTGCAACCTGACGGTCGAGGCGGTGAGCGCCGACAGCGCCTCGGTGCGTTGGGCGGTTCGCGAGCACCGCAGTCCCCGGCCGCAGGGCGGCGCACGCTTCCGCTTGCTTTTCGACCGCTTTGGCCAGCAGCCCAAGTTCCAGCGCTTCGTCTACCTGCCCGAGCGCAGCGACTCGGCTACGCTGCACGAGCTGCGCGGAGACACCCCCTACCTCGTGTGCGTGGAGGGCGTGCTCGGGGGTCGGGTTTGCCCGGTGGCCCCCCGGGACCACTGCGCAGGCTTGGTAACCTTGCCAGAGGCAGGAGGCCGGAGCGGCGTCGACTACCAGCTCCTGACCTTGGTCCTGCTGGCGGTCAACGCGCTGCTGGTGCTCCTGGCTCTGGGGGCCTGGGGATCGCGGTGGCTGCGGAGGAAGCTGCGTGCCAGGCGGAAGGGAGGGGCGCCGGTTCACGTTCGCCACATGTACTCCACCCGACGGCCCCTGCGCTCCATGGGCACTGGCGTATCCGCGGACTTCTCGGGTTTCCAGTCGCACCGGCCCCGCACCACCGTGTGCGCGCTCAGCGAGGCGGACCTCATTGAGTTCCCCTGCGACCGCTTCATGGACAGCTCCGGCGGTGGGACCGGTGGCAGCTTGAGGCGGGACGACCACCTCTTGCAAAGATTTGCTGACTAGGTTCAGTGCCTCAGGGGTGTGGAAACTATCTCAGTCGCCTTGAGGAACCACTCTCCGTGGCCTCATGCCATCTCAGAGGAAGGACTTGTTTTCTTTGACCCGTTCTTTCCCTCTTCTGTGCATTTGCTGAAGCCAGTGGTACTGAAAGGGAATCTGGATGCCGCCTTTCCCATCCAGTACTCACAAAGCAAATGGGTGGTTCTTACTGGTCAAACCCTAAAGCGGGGACAAATGGATGATGGGAAGCCTTGGCATATCTAGGGTATGGCTCCTCTGACATTTCAGCACAGTAACTGGGCCAACCTTGGGCTAGAGAGGGTGGTTTACTCTCCCGCCATGACCCGAAGATTCTGGTGTACACACATTTGCACTATGGCAAACAGAGTTGTTTCTGGTTAAGGAAAAGGGGATTTACTGCCATCACAAAGGGGGTCCAGCATTGACCCCACTGATCTGGTGGTCTCTGCCAAGCTGGGCAGGGTAAATCGGTACCACCTTCACCCAGGATCCCTTTTCTGTTGGCTGGTAGAGCACCCAGGAAGCCTCAAGATTTAAGTAACAAGAAGCTGCCTTTTTCAATAATATGAAGAGCATTTAACAAACTGACCAATAAATTCAAAGACTCTTTTAATTGGGCTGGGTTCCCTTCTACTGTTTGTCTAGTTAGGGAGATGACCTTTTGCTGACCTTTGGGTAACTGATACTGTCAGGAGAAGGTAGCATGCAATACTTCTCCACCAGGCCATCTATATTCAGGAAAAATTGAATGGCAGATTTGATTTAAAAAGAGAGAGAGAGAACAAGACTGTTATATGTATGTAGCCAATGACTCGCTGACTCCCTAAGGCAATCCAGCCTTCCTGATCTCTTTCCATGGTTCTGATAGCGTGTCTAGAGGGGGATAAATGTGACCCGCTCCGCACTGCATTTCATCAGTGCCCCGCCCTTCTTGGCAGCACCTATTTCTGAGTTGCAATAAGATAACTGTCAGAGCAGGGCCCACGCTTAGTGGTGCCGTGTGCTCCTGAGGCTCTGAGTTCATCCCAGTACCACAAAACAAAGCAATAGGCGATTGTCTGTTAGCAGTGTCATCTCTGGCCACATTACTGTTGTTCTCTCTAAGAAACAGGAGATGAGAAGAAGTTGTGGGAAACAAATGTGAAAAAACAATACAGTAGTATGTGTTTCTACTAAACCCAGAAGATCATGAGTACTTAACTCTCACTGTGAAATAATTATGTTTTACAAATTAATTCCTCCGGTAGCCATTGTTTTACTGTGTTATTAAATCTTATCTTTTAGTAGTAGTTGCAGTGTTTATTTTATATACATATATATGTGTATATAAATATACATATATACATATATATATATATATATATATATATATATATATATATATATATATAAAGTTTAGGATTAGCCTCCTGTATTTGTTTAGTTGTGTTTAGATATTTGGGCTACTTCTCTTCCCTGATATTTATGAAGTCCGGTATTTATCATTAAATGCAGTGGTTGGGTTCCCATTAATAATTTGTGTGTGGTCCAAATTCACTCACTAAGAGGGTGTACATTGTGGTTACAGCGCCGTGGTTATGGATTTATTGGCAGTGGGATTCTGTGCAGGCCAGCCAGTTCAAGGTGCTGTGGCTAACAGTGACTCTTCTGTTTCAGGCCTCGGGCCCCTGACGGTCCCAATGACTCAGGGAATCCATCACTGTCCAGGGCCCTTCAACCCCCTTCACTCTGTTTGGCCTACATGAGCCATGCCTGCCTTGCCCCAGCAGCTGAAGACCCAGGGGTCTAAATGAGCCGGCCTTTGTTTATGTCCGGGATGAGTAAATGTCCAGACCACTTAAGTCACAGCTGCTTTTCTGGCAGCCTTATCTGCAGGGCTGAAACTTAATAAACCACAGGAAATAGACTGTCATTCTGTGTTTGCCGCCAGGTCTTGTTTAAGATTCAGAGTGTTTGGTACGTGGGAGGTGGAGCCGTTCGCTCTTATTTTCAACCTGCAGGCTATCTGGCACCTTCTGTATAGCTCACGAATTTTCATGCACAGCATGGTTGCATCCCTTAGCTGTTTCTTTTACACAGTGCAAAACTGAAGCTCCTTGAAAGTCTGGAAAGGACCACTGATCCTGTTTCCCATTTGCCTCTTTCAGCTGTAGACTGTCACCAAAAATGTTTAATGCCTGGGCTTAGAACAGTTTCATTGAGAAGTCTTTCAGTGAGAAATGAATAAATGTTATACATTGTTCAATTATGTCAATAAACCCACATACTAATAGAGATGTCTTGTTGGAGCTTCCAAACGTTTTTGATACGTGTTTAAAATAACAGAATGAGATCATCAACAGCAGTTTTCACTCAAGTAACTGAAATATAAGCTTGATGTGCATGGGTTTTTTATTGTTTTCCTTTTCATGGCGAGTATGGACTTTATCTTAAAGAAATGATCATGAGTTTCTATGTAACCAATGAACACCCATCTGAAAGCAAATGGTCAGCCCAGAGTGAAACACTAGCAAGGGACAGCAAAGTGGCAAGGTCTCAGCAGGTGTTCCTTCACATCCATGCCCTCTGGATTTCATGAACACAGATTGAAGGGGCCCCTCTACCCCATTAACAGAGCTTGTAAAATGATAAAATTCCTGAAGGAAAAGAAAAATGAGCTTTATATGAGTTGCAGTGTTCAGTTCCCAAGCCACAGTTAGGTCCGGTCTGTAGTGTAAAGCCTCACACAATGCTTCTGCCAGGCAAGGATGTCCCAGTACTTCCAGGTGATGAGTAGGATGGTAGGATGTGGCCAGGGCAGCTTCAGTTATTAGCTGCACGTCTGATTTTCACCAAAGGCCAACACCACTGAGCTGCTACTACGTTAAAGTAACAAAGTGACATTGGCTTGTATATTCATAGTCAATCACTCCTGCTTCTCTTTTCTAAGAGTTGGAGGTAAGTGACAGTAAACCATTTGAGTACCAAAACCTTATTCACAATGACAGCCATGGCCCAGGATCAAGACCTTCACCATCCCAAGAGACCTATAGTGTGAAAGTGCATAACAAGGACACACAATGAAGCCTCAGAGCCAGCAGAGGGTCACCATTGGTGTTTGTTGGTGTTGTTGTTTTCCTCCTATTCTCTTAGTGCTTCCACGTCTGCACCAGTTGCGATGAGCATCCTGGGAGCTGACTGCACAGTGCTCTGTGGTACCTAACAATAGCCGGCCGCAGCAGCAATTGTGGCAACATGTGCTCAGCGCTTATTAAGTACCTCGTTGGCAGCTGGATTCTCCTGCATGAAACAGCAAGCAGTGCGAGGCTTTTAGGAGTTCGGGACCAAGGCATTTCTGCTGAAACAGGATAAGGAAATCAGATAATGGGATTATAGCAATCCCTGCCCCTGCCCCCTTGTTCAGTTACTTGAGACTCTTCCATGATTTGGTGTAGAATGACAGTAATTGAAATAGTTTCTCATAATTAAAAAAAAAGTGAGTTAAACAGTCAAGAAATCTTTTGTGCTTCATGAAATTCCTGGCATAATTTACTTCATCCTTTAGAGTAAGACTCACGGTGCAGGGGCAGCTTGGTTCTCCAGTGGCTCCTTTCTGTCCCCTCATCCACAGCCTACCCAGGATCCTTTTCCTCTCAGTCTGCTTAAATGTGTATTTTCATGCATGCATGCCTTTCTTCTGAGTAATTTCAGGCCATTCCGTCCTTAAATGGTGAGGCAAATAACACTCATTTCATGTTGCACAAGGAAACTGAGCCTCTAGGACATTCCATGTAACCATTGATGGATTAATTACCGAAATAGTTGTGAGAGACTAATTTAAAAAGCCATCCTCTGATTGCTTTACCTTGAGACCGAACACCTGAACATTTGAGAGACTTACAGCCATAGGTGGCGTGATTTGTCCTTAACACAGCACCACGGTTTTGTGATTTGGCTGTGAAAACGGAAATTAGCTGGCATGTTCATCGTTTCAGACCACATCATGCTCTGACTGTGCAAGCAGGCAGCCTTTCTTTTAGCCTGTGAGCTTTCCAGCTTTGCGCTGCAGCCTAGGGTGGGACAGGGGAGTGCTGCTGTGTACTGAAGCCAGCTGCAGCTATGGAGCAGTCATTTTCCTTCCCAGGTTATAGTTTGGGGTGAAGTCAGGCTCATTCAGTAGCTGGTGTCACACTTAGCTCTTAGCACATGTGCACCGAGCAGAAAACACACTTTTACTGCAGGCCACCGCCCTCTGATCCCTCCTCTTCAAGCTGTGGTATCCTCTAAGGATTTTTACTCTGGGAGATTAAAATATGTCCTAATAACAATAAACACCCACATCAGTATCTCTCAGTAAGGTGACAAAATTTTAATGTTTGTCTTCAACCTGAAATGTCTCCATTGAAAATCCTTCTCAGTTTATATCCCTAAGCCGTGTCCTCAGCCCCAGTTACTGTTAGATGAATTGCTTTCTAGTCCATGTTTAGACACAATTGCCAGGAAACATGGTGGTGAAAAGATAAATTACAAGAATTGGTTCTACCTTTCTGCCGTATAGGTACACCTCACAGGCCCTCTTCAGTGTGTTGCATTGGCAATTACACCTTCTTCGACCAACATACTGTTACTCTGTCTTTTCCAGGTGCTCTGGCTTGTGTATGTGTGAGCTGGATGTGCTTTGTTGTATATTGTAGCTTTGTATGTGTGTGGGGGGGCTGAGAAAGGAAGGCCTCTGCTTCCTGGTTGCACTGTGGTGCTCAGGGGCAGATTCTTTCTCTTCCTTGGGGGATGTTTATGGGACCTTTCACCTCTGCCCACTTGCTAGTCCCTCATTCCTCAGCGAGCTTCACAGGACTGCACACTCTGGCTTCTGCTGCCAACGCTGTCAACTTCTGTCGTTTGCTCAGTGTGTTCTTATTTGAAGGGACTGAATGGAGTTTCCCTCTAAGAAAGCTGTTTGCTTCTTGCAGACTATTTGCTTCCGCTCTCAGCCTTCTCAGGCCTTGTTTTGTCACAACTTTTTCTACTTCTGAGTTCCTACTGAGCACACACTTACATACATACACGTACATATGCACACACTCGTATGCTCACATATACACACTCATACACACACTTATACATTTACATATATAGACACACATACACACAACACACATATGCACCTACTCACATACACAAACAATAACATACTTGTATATACATATACACATACTCAAATGTACATACACATTCTCACATATACATACACATATACTCAGACAGACATAAACACACATGCAAATACATACATATTCATATTCACATTTACATACAACACACACACTAGTGGAGTCTATTTTGTGGTTAGTCAATTATTCCTGGGCATAAGACCTGCCTGGAAGTATGGTTGATATACTTAGTGATACTTCATTGAAGAAAACTCATTTTCTATTTCCTAGGAGGTATCAGTTGCAAATAGCTCCTTGGTTATGGATAGGACTTTATTTCCACTTTCTCTTCTCTGTCCTGGGATTTTGTCTGGTTCCAACCTGACTAGGTCTGTACCACCGTCTCTGTGAATTCATGTGTGCATTAATCTTGTTGTGTTAAACTATTCTGCTTCTTTGGAGTCATCTGCCACCTCTGGTTCATACTATCTTTTTGCCTTCTATTCTGCATAGATCCCTGAGCCTTGATGGGAGGGGTTTAATAAAGACATCTCATTTAGGACTGAATGCTCTAAAGCCTCTATCTATCTGTCTGTCTGTCTGTCTGTCTGTCTGTCTATCTATCCATCCATCTATCTCTGTATGTGTGTGTGTTAATTACCATCTACTGCAAGAAGAAGGTTCTTTGATGAGAGGTGAGTGATGCTCTAATCCATAGGTATAGCAATGTGTCATTTGGAGTATTTTTATTGTAAGGCTCTCTAAGAAAAATGATAGGCTACTTTAACAGTGTCAGATATGGTTTCCATATTACAAAATGGACCTTAAATTCAATCAAACAGTGTTTGGTTACTTCTGTAGCATTTGGCTTCTGTTGTACCAGTATATCTTTTAGGCAGGTTGCCGTTGTAGGTTCAAGGATTTGTAGCTGGGTGATTTGTGATTACTTTTCTTCTCCAGTAGCCTGCAAAGTACCTTTTATCACCATTAATACTAGTCAGTAGGGGTAAAGCTTTAAGTTGGACACCAGCTCAATTTCTCTATATTCAATGGCATAAGTAAGTTTTGTTTCCAGCAATAGGGCCTTACCATCAGGTTGTAGAGAGCAACTAATAGCCTTGGCAAGCAATTGCCTGTAATGTTTGGGAGGGTCTCTGGAATCCCTTTGGCCAAGGACTCAATCAGATGTAACCTACTCTTAGCACTGGAAGTTTTATTTGGAGACATACAATGTCTACTTGGGGCATTGTATATTTCAGTGGGAGGTGATGCCATTTAAATTCTACACGTTGAAAAGTACACATCCTATGGACTTGCTACACTTAGTTCTAGGAGCTTTCTGCTCTAGAGTTTACAACATGCATCTTCTGTTTAACCACAGGGAGCCTTCTCATGCATGCTGATGATTCTTTCATGTACGGTATAATATTTCTTTTCAAGAAGAGAATTTTATTTTAGAGTAGGGATTGGCTCTGTAGACAAGCCACTTCCTTTCATAAACAAAACCATATTTGTATTGTTTTGAGACCATCTCAATCTGTAGCCTAGGCTAGCCTCAATCTCTTGGTCAGCCTCCCCAGTGCCCGTGCTATCACTGTGTAGCACAAAGCAAGGCTCTTGTCAAAAGCTTGTCTTGGCTCACAGTCACTTTGTTTGTTTGTGTTTGGTCTATGGCTGCTCTCATGCTGAAAAAGCAAAGCAGAGTAACTCAGGCTGAGAACACACGCCTGGGAAGCATAAAATATTTACTATCTGCTCCTTTAAGAAAAACTCCCTTTAAGCCCTATCTTATAGTCAGTTAAAGATGCAATTGAGTTCCAGCTTGTGGGCAAAGTTCTGTAATCCTAGAACTGAGGAGGCTGAGGCAGCGTCATAATCTACCTAGTGCGTAGGCCAGCCTGGACCCTGTCTCTAAAAAGCAAACAAAAAAGAAGACAGATTTCTGGAAGCACAACTTCTTAGGTCTCTTGGGATCCTTGAGTGTGTGGATGATTCTCTTTCAATAATTTTAGTAAATTCTTAGCATTTTGCATGTACCTTTCCATATTTCTTTGTTCTGTCTTCTTTCTCTTTGTAATCTGGAAGTCTAATCACACAAGTGTCAGGCACAGGCGCTTACTGCATTTCTCTTGGCTATTGTAGTTTCTTTTTTTCTTTTATACTTTAAAAAATGTATTTCAGTTGGCCTCTTTTTAAGATTACTAATTGATAAAAATTCCTTAATCTCAAATATCTGTCATTTTAAAAAGTGTTTATCCATCTACTGAAATTCCCTGTCTGTTGATGCATGCCATAACTTCTCATTAGGTATTCTGTCGTATTAATGTCCATCATATTGAAGTATTTTTCTGTTAGCTTCAGCAATGGTTTATCTCCGATGTCCGATGTTATGGACTGAATTATCCCTAAATGGTAATCTACTTTTCTTCCTAGTTTGTCCTGGAAGTTATATTAATATTGAATACTAGACATTGGTTCTGAACACATAAATAGTTTTATTCTCAGAGATGAATGTGTCATTTCTTATCTTAGGCCAGGACTGATAAATTGAATCAAGTAAGAAGTTTCTTAAGCAGGTTTGGGCTTGGCTGTTACTAGCATGTACTGTAGATTTCAGATTCCTCTTGCATTCTGCAGGCTTATTTGATGAAGGCTAGTTTTTTGTTTGTTGGTTGTTGTTTTTTTCAGTAGCTTATAGCATCTGTAATGAAGAATTGTTCTTGATTGGATAGATTGTGTTTTTAAAGAGTTTGTATACATGAAGACTATATTCTTAAATTAAATTTTATAGTAGCATGTACAACCTGGTGATGTTATTATTTTCAAATAAATTAATGTGCTATTCATTTTGTAGTCAAATAGCTCTGTGTGTGAGGTTTGTTTAGGTGCTTTGGAAATGGCTTGTTTTTTATTTTATTTATTTTTTTACATTTTTATTTTATATTAATCACAGGTTATGTATTTTGTATCCCAGCCTTAGCCCTCTCCCGTATTCCCTCCCTATCCCTTCCTCATCTCCTCCCTGCCCCATTCCAAGTCCACTGATAGGAGAGGACCTCCTCCCCTTCCATCTAACTCTAGCTTATCAGGTCTCTTCAGGACTGGCTGCAATGTCCTCTTCTGTGGCCTAGCAAGGCTGCTCCTCCCTTGTGGGTGAGGGGGTCAAAGAGCCAGCCATTGTGTTCATGTCAGAAATAGTCCCTGTTCCCCTTACTAGGGTACCCACTTGGATATTGAGCTACCATTTGCTACGTTCAAGCAGGGGTTCTAGGTTATATCCATATGTGGTACTTGGTTGGAGAAACAGTCTCATAAAAGACCCCTGTGCCCTGCTATATTTGATCCTTGTGGAGCTCCTGTCCTCTCCAGTTCATACTAACTATCCCTTCTTTCATATAATTCCTGAACTCTGCCAAAGGGTTGGTTATGTGTTTTAAGGAAATGGCTTATTGAGGGAACTTAGAGAGTTCTGTATTTTCTACAGTCCTGTGGATAGAGCTCTGGCATCAGCTTGGAAACATATTTCATTATGTCTCCTGAACTTTTACACAGTTGTCTTTCTAAATTTTGCATTTTCTATGAAATGAGCAGTGTCTCACAATAAACCAGGACTAGGGTTAAATTACACAAATGTGCAACTGAAAACTGATGTTGACAGGAGAAGTATAACATGATTCTAGTTTTGTGGAATAATTCCCAAATACCCCTCCTGACAAGAATTATAAAAACTTAATTCTCTAGAATGATCATCACACCTCAGAATTTTAGACAAAGGAAACAGCTCACTGCTAGACAGGGAAAATAAAATCACTAATTGCACTGCTGTCTACAGTAAAGTATTAGAAACTGGCATTAGGGTGCATTGGGAACAAACAGTATTTAAGATTTTTATCTTGGTATCATTCAGGAACTTTTCACTTATATGTTGTTTGGGAGTCTCAGGTATTTTATGCTTTTATTATTACACCATATATTGTGTGTCTGGTCACCTAGTCTTCATAAGACACCCCCACCCCCAAAGTACTTCACACGTTAGAGACAAAGCCTGGTCTTGGAGTAGATCTGGATCTGGACCGAGGCCCCCAGTTGGGAGGCACTGGAGATGACTCGGGGCCAGCTCCAACTGTTCACTCTGCAGTTCTTGCTGCCTGTCTTGGCACTCTGCCACTTCAGTCTTGCACATTGTGACGGGTAAAACTTCAACGGTTTGTCTTAAGAGTCACCTCATGGCTAGGTTTCTCCCCAGTATAATGCTGTGAAAACCATGCTTTCGTTTTGCATGATTTGACCTTGGCTCTCTGCCTAGTTTACTTAACTTAGGGAATATATAAAGCAATGTCTGGTGTTACAGCCTTCATCCTGTTCTTCATATTCCATGAACGTGTGACTGCCTCCCAGCTACAAATGCTTCAGCCTGTCTTGATATGGCTGGGTCGTGGTTGTACAGTGCAAGGTCAGTTCTTTCCAGTCTGAGCTCCCTAAGGATAAGATGTCTGTGTTGCTTTTTTTTCCCCGTGTTTCTATAGGGTGAGGCTAGCCAAGAGTTCCTTGTCCCCTCCCTGGCTTATTACCCAGAGCTGCAAGGCAGACGCTCAGTCTTTCCCCACTGAGACTCAGATGCTGGGTACTTCTGTGAGAGCTCTATGCATGCTTGTGTTAGACAAAGTCATTTGCTGTTCCACTCAAGTATACAACTGTCCAGTCACCGTTGACAACTGACAGGTGCTGTGAGTTAGGACGTTTGACTGGGGGGTGTAACATGATTCTAATGTTTCTATCTGCAATGTGGAAATACAGTCCTGAAAAGGGGAGCCTTTAGGGCCAGGGGAGAAGCTTAGTTGGAAGCATGCTTGCCTGGCAGACACAAAGCCCTAGTTTGATTCTCACCACAGTGTTAAACAGGCAGCGTGGTACACTGTTGCAGCGTGGTGGTCTCTTGTAATCCCAGCACTCAGGAGATGGAAGCAGGAGGATCAGACATTTAAGGTCCTTCTTGGCTGTAGATCCAGGCTTGAAGACCAGCTTGAGCTACATCAGATGCTGCCAAAACAACAACAACAAGAAAACATTTGGAAGATTTAGCGGTGATATCTTCTGTCTGTGTCTTAATTGTAGACTTCAGAGCGTTTGAAGAGAATCTAAGATTGCCTCATGTCTTTCAACATGCTTATCGGCCAGCATGCTTCACACAGTAGAGTCTCAACAAATGCTACTACACTTTAAAATACTCTAACATTAGCCCTATTAGGAAGTTTTTTATAAAAGAACTTTGATCTCCTGAAGTCGGAGTTTATATCTTCTAAAACACAGAAGAAGGTGTTGTTACATACACACAGACCCCTGTAACTCCACCTTGCCTTCACTCCCCTCAGCTCTCCCACAGAATCATGACAGAGGCAATTTAAAGAAATTCAAGGGCTATTGATAATTTATGATTTTTTTTCTGTTGCAGAAAGACAGGTGTTTCTGTGAGATAAGGGACACTGTGGACATGAATTGTAGTATAGGCAAGGAGCCCAGCCAGGTAAGTGGTTATCTGTGGTTGCCAGCGAGAGCAGCCGCAGTGGCTCCTGGAGCCGCTGACCTTGGCCTGTGTATCATCATCACACCACGGGACAGAAGCAAATACCTCCATTCTTGTGAATGTACAGGGAGGAAAGGAGGCTCACTCCAGCGGAAAAGAATTATCTGTGTCAGTGGACCCCTCCCCTGAGGGGCAGAGGCAGAGAAAAAGACAGAAAAATGGGGATGGAAGGAAGGAGGAAGATAGACATACAGACACAGAGAGAAGGAGAGAAAGGGACTGGCTTTATATAGACTCTTTCCTCTTTTCACTTTGTTCTATTTTTCCTGAAGAGGAAAAATGGCATTGGTCTCTCAAGCTTATCAGAAAGCTCAGAATCACAGCAGCTATTCCAGTCTGCAAGACTCCAAGGGCATAGTTTTTCCTTAGATGGGAGCTGAGTAAAGCTACACACCATGGATAATCTGAGCTAGGATCTCCCTGGCTGTGATGGCAGGCGTTAGGGGAGGCCAGGGTGAGTGAGGGGACCGTGGATAGATGCGTGCTCTCTTCCCCACACTGACCTTATTACAGCTCTCACTGCTTTCTGGCTTGGGCTTTACAGAGCAGCTGCAAGATTTCCCTGAGATAATGGGACACAGTTGCTTGGGAGCCAGTGTGGAGCCAGTGTTTAGTCCATCATGGGTAAGAAGACCATCAAGGCTGTATTTCCATGAAGTGCTGCCATCTGTAATATGTAAGGGCATCCAGTACAAAGAACTACATATTTGGAGCTGTAAACCATAGAGCCATGTTGTCCCAGCCTGGAGGATGATTGTTCAGAAAGGTATCACGGGGTGGGTTCTTTCTGAGGCCTGGGAAGGTCTCTTGGCACCCTCTCGTTTCCACTGGCCTGCTCACAGTCTTGTGTGTCTCTGCTCACTCACTCACCATCAATCCTGATCTCTGGATGGCAGATTCTCTCTGTCTATGTACCTGTGTTCAGACTTCTCTGTCCGATTACAACAATGGATCCGGGGGACCCACCTACTCTGTAGGACTTCAGGTTGACTATTGCGTCTACAGTAGCCCTGCTTCCGTGTAAGGCCATGCGGGGTGGAGGGAGTGGAATTCACATCTGGATTTGGAGAGCACCTGACATAATGCATACGGTTATTCTGTCCTTGGCTGGTGACATTGTTGACTAACAGGTAAGGACAGAAAAGCTGTGGAGGACAGGCAGGATGGCTAATATTTTCAGACAAAGAATCTGGATGTGGCAAAGTGAACTTGTAAGGGTGAAAGCTGGAGGGTCCCAGCTTAGTCATTAAAATGGCCATTGCTTTGAGGATGCTGACAGCATCGGGTTTGGGATATGATGTAGGAGTCAACAAGGATTTAGACATCAGTGGTATGAAGATTTCAGCTTCTCAGACAACATTTCTCAGGTCCTCGGCCTAATGTTTTCAGGAATTTGGGGTGCTCAACTGAAGGGCCTGCTTCTCTTGATGCTCTACAATATGGTGGGGATGGCTCTGGAAGAACTAGCTCCTGGCAGAGTCCCTTTACTACATAGAGATACCCTGTCTCAAACAACAACAACAAACAAACAACAACAAACAATTTGGGGGAGTGGGGTGAGGAGATCTCTCAGAGGGTATGGGCACTTGCTGCATAAGCAAGGGGACCCCAATTCAAATTCCTAGCACCCACAAAAAAACTGGATGTGGCTACATATGCCTTTAACCCCAGAATTAAGGGTCAGAGACAGGAGGATCCTGGGAGCTCACTATTCAGCTAGCCTAGCTGAAATGAAAAGCTTCAGTTTCTTTGAGAGACTCTCTCAAAAGTGAGTGGAAGCCGGGCATGGTGGCACACACCTTTAATCCCAGCACCCAGGGAGGCAGAAGCAGGCAGATTATTGTGAGTTCGAGGCCAGCCTGGTCTGCAAAGCAAGTCCAGGACAAACAAGGCTACACAGAGAAACCCTGTCTCAAAAAAAAAAAAAGAGTGGAGAACAACAGGAAAACAGCTGAGGTCAACCCCTGGTCTCCACATTTTTTATTTCCTCAACAGATGTCATGGCAGAGAGGAATTCAGCCAAGCCTGGTGCCTTGCTGGGCCTGTACTTCACAGTCCTCTCTGAAGCCAGCCGAATAGGCACAGGCTGAGGATCTCTAAGGGGAAAATCCAGAATCTAAAACTTCTCAGCGCTGAGTGACTAATCCATGAGAGATCCTGCCTCATGCTTTAGGAGGAAGTAAAAATCCAGGGACAATGGAAGCATGGCTCTGTGTAAGGAATCCGCAAAATGTGATTTTTATGTTTAGGTTAGTGATGTATCTCCAAGGTATCTCATTATGAAAGTGTTTTAAAATCAAGAAGAAAAATTGAAATCCTAAGTACTTCTGGTCCTCAGAACTTTGGATAAGAGACAAAAAAAAGTCTGAGAACCCATTTTTCAGGTAAACCAATGGAGTCTCATGTTTTTATTTATGTAGTTAGTTTTTGTGATTATAATGTGATCACATGACTCACCCCCCTTTCTCCTCCCTCCAAATTTCTCCCAGGTAACATCTCCTTGTTTTCTGTATTAGTCAGATTCTCTAGAAGAACAGAATTAGGTAAAATACACACACACACAGTGCTTAGTCCATCCGTGTGTGAGTATATTAGAAACAAGTAAAAGAAACTCGTCCTAAGTACTGCCATTTTGTTTTGATCATAGGAGGGAAACTATGGCTCCAGGCCCTAGGGATGCTGGGGACTTCCAAATAGCTGAACAGCTTCTGTTATCTTCTGTTCTAGAACATAATGACTGTTCCTAACTACAAAAGAACAAATGGATTTGATTGGTTGGACATGAAACCTACATTCTGTTTCAGTTGACATAGATCAACAACATAAGGAAAGCCCTTATTTCTAAATCCTGATTGGTGGAAGATGTAACAATAATTTGGCACAGATGTCTGTGGTTTGCAATCTTAAATATTCTGTGATATTCTGGCTCAGGGTTGCAGTTCGGTTCCTGAGTCTGTTCTGTGGCTCTGATCAATCAGTAGCTTTTGTCATCCCCATTGACCTGGTGTTTGAGCTGTGTTGGGACTAAGAGGGCCCCCTAACATAACATACATAAGGTTTAATTAGAGTCTTACAAGCTGTGGTCCAACTAGTCCAACAATGGCTGTCTCCCGACAGAAAATCCAAGAATCGTATAGTGGTTTAGTCCATGAGGATCTCCAGAATATGTTGGAGTCCTGAAGAAGTAGGCTCTCATTCCAGCAAAGGAATGCCTCAGTAGCAGGATAGATCCACTTGCCAGTGAGAATGAGCACAAGCAGGCAAAAAGCAAAAGCTTCCCTCTGCCCTGTCTTTTACATAGGCTGCTACCAGAAGGTGTGGCCCTAAGACTGGGTCTTCCCACTTCAAATGCTCTAATCAAGAAAAGTCCTTCACAAGTGTGCCCAGCTGCTTCTGTTTTAGTTGATTCTGTACTCAAGTTGACAACCAACATTAGCAGTCACACTCTCAAATTCATGGCCCCTTTTTCCATAGTGTGTGTATGTGTGTTCCTAAATACATAAATGCAACCTTCTCACTTTGAATAGAATTATTAGTATGTATATGTTTTCAGAGATGACTGTTTAGTATTGGATAACCAACTGGTGTGCTCTTGCCTGGGGAAAATTGTATCTCTCCTGCTCTCAGGAGTCCTTAGTTGCCTGCAGTTTTTTGACTAGGGTTGAGGCTCATGAGCCCTGGGGTAGATGTGGGAGTCGTGGAGATGCACTAATGGGAAGATCAGACAGACTCCCCAGGCTAGGCTCTGGAAAAGAGTTTGCAGAATCCTGAGGCTCAAGTTTTGATGACTTCCCAAGGGCTCCAAGGAGGCAAGCAGCAACTGAATCCTGCACAGCACAGTCCTTTTTTTGGGTGTCAATCTTAGAAATATTGACTTGAGCACTTAAAAACATTTGGTGTTGAGGTAAGGATTCAGTTGAGACTAGTTTAAGGTGATACTAGGTTTAGATGATATTGCCTTTTCCTGGTCACAGCAAGGTGCGGTTAAACTTCCCACTTTCATTTCCATTTGTAATGTGAGGAAAATGGATGTTGCCTACATTTCTTTCCTTCCTTCCTTCCTTCTTTCCTTTCTTCCTTCTTTCTTTCTCTCTTAATTTTTCAAGACAATTTCTCTGTGTAGCCCTGGCTATCCTGGAACTCACTCTGTAGATCAGGCTGGCTTCAAACTCACAGTGATCTGTCCTGCCTCTGACTTCCTGAGTGCTGGGATTAAAGTTGTGCACCACCAACGCCTGGCTATTACATGGAATTTTAACATCTTGTTACAGAATTTCTTGGTCCTCCACCAAGTATGTAGACCTTTGTCTCCCACTGAGGGGCATCTGTTAGGCAGTGAGTCACAATCTGGTCACATGGTGGGACCCCCTTTGGAAGTTCACATTTTTCTTTTCTTTACACCAAGTGTTCCCAGTCTTTACCAGCTGAGGGAGATGCCAGCGATGACCTGACTGAGCAGCCTCATGTGCACCTAGTTGGCAAATGGCAGCCAGGATCAACAGTCAGAGGAATATGCTGCCCTTCTAGCTCAAGACTAGCCTCCACCCTGGACACAATCCTTTGAGCACAATGGGCCTTTGACCGATTCTGTTCAGGAAGAGGAATTTGTTGGTGGATATGGCAATGATGACAGTGAAATTCAATTACTGGTTCCCAGAGGACTGTCGTGAGTGATAATAAATTAGGAAACATGAGCTTTGGAGACTCGGCAGAGCAAGAATAATGGAATATTAAACAAACAAACAACCCCTAAGTATTCATTTAATTATAGGTGCTACAGTTTTCCCCATCAAAAATTACTCCAACGACTCACCCTTTGTTCTTGTCATAAAAGAATATGCCTGAGATGCAGCCAAGAACATTTTATCTTAATTGCATGGTATTGTTTCGGCTCCCACAGTATACCTGGCCTCTGGGCAATGGTACTTAGGCAGGAAGGAGGCCTGGGAGAGCCTCCCAAGGCCATGGCACTGGTCCACTGGAGCTCACAGATGTTCACTGATGTGGCCTTGGGTTTCAGGTTGCCATCCCTGGGGGAAATTTGAATGGGGTATAACCTCAGAAGGTCTGGCTAGCACTTAATCACTGACATCCATCAGGGAGGGCACGGCTCACTTTGTCTCATTTTAAAATCAGTCTTCCTACCCTCAGATGTCTTCTCCTTCCTAACACACTCACCCTGACCTGTTTTTTGTTTGCTTGGGTTTTTTTTGTTTTGTTTTGTTTTGTTTTGTTTTTAAGGCAACAGTTAATGGCCTCTGCCAGTTGTGGCTTCCACCAGGGAGTGGCATGCTAGAAAACCAGTCTGGCTAAAGAGCTGCTGACGTTCTATGCCTGCAGACTTTGACATCATTTCTTCCACAGTGTGAACTCTAGCATGAACAGCAGGAAAAAGACAACAAGGCAGCCTAGATCTACCCACAGACTCCGATCCATCCACAGACAGCTTGGGCAGTCATTGGTAGCCTCCTTCACTGCCTCATCCTATTTGTCAGGATTCCAGTATCAGGAGATGAATGAAAACTAGAGAACAGAGAGCAGAAAAACTACAAAAGAAGACCACTAAGGAACTGTTTTCGGAATCTGCTGGGAGGGCCATTTTCCGCACATGGTCTGTGGGACCTCTTTGGGGGCCTCTACAGGCCTGATTACTTGCTGGGAGAATCACCTCTTCTCCAATCACTTCAGGAAGGACTGCATGCTCAGATTCATTGGGCTGAATGTATGACCTCTCCCAATAACACTTCCCTTTCTGAGTTGAGCATAGTAGAACCTCTGTAGGAGTTGAAACACAGGAGCATCTTCTGTGCTGGAGCTCAGGAGGGTGAGTGCAGGGATTTGGGGGGCACTGTGCGCACAGAGCACTGAAGGCGGCAGGGTGGGGTGGCAGAGACTGAGGCAGGCCAGGGGCTGCTGTGGTTCTTGGTGGCTCTACCTCCTGCTTCTGATTTCAACCATTTTGCTTTATTTGGAGATACCCTGGCTCACCCCATCAATTCCTCATTTTTGCTCAGTGGCCCCTTTTATGATGTGTTCTCTTCCTTATGGTTCTCCTTCTAACATCAGTCCCACAAGTCTGGGTAGTGTGGTAATAGTTGTGAAGGACTGAAGGGTTGGATGGAGGGTTAGAGCTGGCCTAGCAGTGAGGGGGGACTTGCTGTAGAATGGCTAACTCCTTCCAAAGGATGAGCCATCATTCTTCCTCTTCGGCCTTGACCCAGCTCCTGCGGTTGGCCCCTAGCTCTCTTGTGGCAGCTTAGTGGCCTCAGTCCTTCCCCATTTCCATCTCAATTCACCCCTGGAGCCATTGCCTTTTCCATGACCTTATTCCCAGGGGCTTGGAAACATCGTAAGCTATTCACATTATTTCATCAGATCCAGGGAGCTGGCACTCAGTGGCTCCCTGCTTCAGCACTTGCCAAGATTAGGGGTGGATGTTCTCATTACAATGAGACAGAACTCTCAAGACCCAGAGACAAAATCGGCCTGAGGATTTCACTGTCCCTCTGTTTCCCATGAAACATAGTTCTGGAAAGCATTCATATTTTGCCTGCACTGCTTCCTGCCCTTGGCAGAAAAGGGATTTAAAGCATCCCAGAAGTTCCGGAGCTGGTACAGGGTGGCCGGCTAGAAAGAAGGGCACACAGAAAGGGTGGGCACACACATCATTGCTTGGAGCAGTCAGAGACCATCCCTCAGTGCAGCAGCCAGTAGAAATACTAGGTCTAACTTGCTAGTCATTGAGACAGGAAGGGCAGGGATGTCTCCAGCTGTCTTCAAATGAGCAAGCTAGTGAGTCTCTCAAGGAAGGGGAACTTGAGACTTTATTTCTTATACCTTTGGTCTCTATCTTCCAAAGAGAGCATGGGGTGTAACTGGTGTTTAGACGAAAGAGTCAGACTATGAGGTGTTTGGGCCAGCAAGAACACAAAGCTGAAAGAGCCCTGTACTAGGTCTTCGGTGAGTACTTTCTTTAAAGATCACGGTGGCTCTATAGTTCCTCTACCTTATTACTCATTATATAAATGCTATGCCTCAAAGGTTAGACAGTTGGTTAGTGACAGAACTATGTAGATTCAGATTTGCCAGATCACTGACTTGCCTGATCAGGATGAAATAAACTCAACCCTAGGTTCTGTGCAAAGATAATGAATGCAAGTCTTCTACACAAAGAAACAGACTTTCGACCTAGACAGCTGAGCACTTTGTTAACTCTTATATGCTGTTTATTTGTTTCTTTCAATCCAGTAATTTTTAATGAAACCCTTGCTAAGAAAATCTTCTTATTAAGCTTTTACTTTTGGAATCACTTTAGATTTTCATGTAAATTTTAGAAATCATATTGAAGGGAGGGGGCTACAGCTGGGATACAAAGTAAATAAACTGTAACTAATATAAAAGATAAAAAATTTAATTAAAAAAAGAAATATTGAGAATTCTCATCTACTTCTGCTCATCTAATTCCTTCTAATGTTGGCATCTTATTAACTGTGCACATTTGTCAAAATTAAGAAGGCAAATGGCTGCCAGGTGTGGTGGGACAAGCCTTTAATCCCAGCACTCAAGGAGGCAGGGGCAGGTGGATACCTGTGACCAGGCTAGTCAGGCCTACAAAGTGAGTAGAGAGTCCAGGACAGCCAAGGCTACACAGAGAAACCCTGTCTTAAAAAAAAAGGCAAGTGAAAACTTACTATGAACTGAACCCCAGACTTTTTCAGACTGTCTCTGTGCTTCTCTCCTAAGGGCCTTGTAGCATTCCAGAATGCAATCCAAAGTGCCTCCATGCATGCATTAGAGTCTATTGGTAACATTCATGTTCTGTGCTAGGTATACTGAACAATATAACAATGGCAGTCTTATATACATGTGTAGCAAATGGTATGTACAGTAATGTTTGCAGTAGTACTCTTCAATGGAAAAAAAGAATAGAACTTGCATTTGGTATTCATATACATTAATGCACATATGTACTCATGCCGTGGAATACAATACAGCAATGTAAAGGAACTAATGTTGTGTCCTTTTGTGAGATACCACCACTGTTCTGGTTAAGAATAAGATGCATGCTCTGGGAAACCTAAAGAGTGGTGCTATGCAGATGAATGGGAGGAGATGTTGCAAAGGGCTTCTTCATTCCCCCCTCCAACCAACCTCCTCTGGGGCCTAGGAGTCACTTCAGGTTTTGACAGTGCTGGATATAGCCAGGGGTCAGGTGTCTGCTAACCTTCTCAGTGGCCAGATGCTTTTTGATGCAAGACATGAGTGGTAGATGCCTCATCTAGAACCACCTAGACATTCGACCCGCCCTGGCTTTTCCTGCAGCCCCTGCTTACTAAGTCATCAAGTCAATGCTTATGTACACCAGGAGGTAGTTTCCGCTTTCCAGTTTCTACTATTAAATCCAAGGTACGTCCTCTGCATCTACAAATCCCGCCAGCTCATTAAACACAGAATGCAGTGTTTGGGGACAGCCATAGCAAGGCGGGCTCAGAGCAGTATATTCCAAAACCAAACTAGCCTAAAGGAGAGGGGCAGATACAAGCGGCTCTGCAGGCAGGCTGGACTCTGAAACCAAAATGGCCACTGTGCTATACCTCCCCACCCCCAAGCTTTTCCTGCTGTGCATTCTTTTTAAAAATGATTGGCAGCTGGTGGTGCAAGGCCTGTCCTTACTACTCCGGTGGGGTCTTGATTCTGGCACCAGACAGGAGGAGCAAAGCTTAACCCGCGAAGCCGACTGCTGACCCTCACCTGACCCCACACCTGAAGGTGTGGAGTGGGACCAGCTCAGACTTTACACTGTGGGCCTTCCATCTGGACGCTGGAGCAGGCATCGCCCTTCCTTTCCCCCATAATAGATATTGCTCTTTTTCCCTCTCCTCCAGAGCACACATCACCACTTTATGCCCCTCCCCCACCATCCCTCTTGTCTTCCCGCCAACCTTAACAACCAGAGCTTCCCTCAGAGTTCAGTCTTTTTATGCCATGGTTCATAAATCCCACCGCCCTCTCCTAATTGAAGCCCTTGCGGTACCTTTTCTGGAATTTTATGATCATTCACCCCCATCCTTCCACTTCCTCCTGCCTGCCTGCTGTGTAGAGCTGGGACATGGGGGTCTCATTAAAAAGTGAAAGTTGGTGGTTTGATCCTCAGGTGAATATTCATTGTCTTTGTAGCTGCCAGAACAATCAGTTTTCACAGTTGCCCTGGCTGAGCACATCTCTTCAAACTTATCCATTTCCCCCCTAATCAACCTGATACTGTTAAGGTGTGGGGACATCTCGGGAGATTAAGTCTTCAGGAACAGCCCTCAGGATGGAATTAAGGTAGACCCAAAGCCTTTCAGTCACATAAGGACAGCTTGTGAGGTGCCATCATGGAAGCAGAAACCCAGAAAAAGCCCTCCCCTGACAATTAACCTGTGTGGAATCTGTGTCTTATTCTTAGACTTCCATTTTTCAGATTGCTAGGAAGGAATTTCTGTCATTTATAAATCACCCAGTCACAAGTGTTTTGTTATAAAGGCACACATAGACTGATAGAGTACTCAAAGTCCCAACTGCTCTCCCTTCAGCTCCCAGCCCCAGCCGAGGGCCTGGCCACTCCCTGAGGTTCCTGCGCTCCAGCTGCCTCCCAGCCATGGAGACCCTCCTGTCCCATCACCTCCCACACCTCTACTCTTAGGGAGCATGCCAAGCTCTTCCACATCCACGTGGAGTCCACTGAAGCCTGATAGCTCTGCTAGACCTTCCAACAAGCCCCTAGTGGCATGCACTGTGCTTAACCGTACTGGCTCTATTTGAGCCATCATCTTCCAGAGACAGGAACAACCTGGGCGCCAGATGGAGCCATACCAGAGATGGTCTTCCCTACCCTAGGGCTTTTGTTATTTGAGGAATGCCAGAAGACGTGCAACCAATTAGTGGCTGGGGCCAGATTAGTGTCTGGATATTTCTACCTCCCTCCAGGGAGTTTCCTTGTTCTCTGCAGTAGAAAACCCCCTGCAGAGAACCCCACCCCCAAACTCCAGGAAACACACAAGCTTCTCCAAACCCCAGCTTCCTGATAGATACCCAGCCTATCACTTCAAATACAAGTCTCACTGTAATTTGTCTTTCTCTGAATGTCTTACATTAAACACAATGGCATCTGATTTGTTAATTTTCCTTAAGTGGCTGATAGAGCAGAGACAGTTTATTGAAATTTTGAGATGGTTATGAGTTATGCAAATGAAAGAAATGCATCCTGGGAAAATTACAAGGGTTTGCATCCTACCTTTCTCCATTACAAAAAAATTTGAAGTCCACATAATAGCATAGAAATAGTACAGTAGCCAGAACAATGGAGACCTCACACATCACCGCCAGATTGACACAGGGCAACAGGAATACTACAGTAGCAGGAACAGCAGGGATCCACCAGATTAACATATGGTAATTTGAAATGTTTACTTCTTATTTCCCCTTCACATTCTGTTAAAGACATATGCTAGACATCATTTTACTTCAAAATGCCTGTGATGGCTACTCTCAGTTTTTAACTGGATCACATCTGGAATCAACTAAAGCCCAAGCAGCTGGGCATCCCAGTGAGAAATTTTTTTTTTCTTGAGTGGACCATTGGAAGAACCCGAAAATCTGGGCCACACTTTCTAGTGTCAGTCCATATAAAGGAACATGGAAGAAGGAAGCTTTTGCTTCTTGTCTGCTTGCCTTCATTCTCAATGGCAAACCCACTCATCTTTTTGCTGAGGCAATTCTTCAATGGTTTAGAACCGACTTTATTGGAATTCCAATGTAGATGGACAAGCAGCAGCTCTGTAGGACTGCAGCATCTGACAGGGACTGCCCAGACATCCAATCTTGTGGACTGAACAACTGCATTCTTGGTCTTTCTGTCAGGAGACAGCCTTTGCTGGATTACCCAGACCACAGCCTTTTCTCCTCCTGAGCTATTTAGGTGTGGGTGCAGATTGACCCATGTGGCCAACTGGTTAACTACAAGACCCTGGCTATGACTCTGGACGAGGTCAGCCACTTTCCATGACAGCCTTCCTCTTGCGCTTCTCTAGCATCTCATCTGGTGTCGTGGTAGAGGATGGAGGGCTCCAGGCCACATGCTCTTGACTTGAATGGACAGAGCTTCCATTCTTGCCGTACTGCTTCTCAGCTCTGTCTTTCTCTAACCAAGTCTCTGATTTCTCATCTGCAAATTTTGTGTGTTCCCAGCCCTGTCTGATGTTATGAAATGAGACCCCCCCCCACCCAGCATGGGAAACGGAAAAACTGATGGAAGTGCACATCCCATTACTGATCTGTCAGGAGTACATGGAAGCCACACTCCATCACAGATGTGGCTGAACTGTGGGAGAGCTGAGTTTCATCAAAGAAAATTAATGAGTACGTGCCACACCACCCATGGAAAAAAATAAATGATTTTAAATATTTTCCTCCAAGCCCTAAAGATTCTAGTTCTTGCTGAGCCACTTTTTAGATTGCCAAGAAGACAGAGTTTCCAACTTGCCAGGAGTTGTACTTTGTGCTGTCTGGAACCCCTGGATGAGCTTCACTTCGTCATGATCCTGTTTCCCAGAGAAGGAAGAAAGTTGGATGTCACATGACATGGACCATCACTTTGATTGGTTTTGATGTATCCTGGACCACAATTTAGTTGATCTTGTCTTTAAATTCGCTTACTTTGTTTACTTCAAATGCTTGCTGCTGTGCTAGCCAGGGCAGGGCAAGCTTCACCATAGTCACAGATAAGCCCAAGTGTTCAAGTGACAACCAACACGCAAAGGATTGCTTTTCATTTCATAAACTCCAGTAGTCTGAGACGACTTTCAGGGTGGATTTTTGGAAGATAGACTATAGCACTTCGGCTTTTGTTCCTTTTGCCCTGTAATGCCACCATTTCCAAGTGGTGGCTCTGAGTGCATGGTTCAAGAAGGTCACAAAAAGATTGTTGCCTGGCTTGCTAGGGCTCTACCCACAGATGGCTGATTTCCATTCATACCCCACTGGTGTGGCTCTGTGGCCAGCCCCTCCCCATACTGGAGAGGGCAGAAATCTGTGAAACACAGGGGTAGCTACGGAGCCCAGCTGCCTCTGCTAAAGCCTTGCGAAATGGAAGACTCATGTCACTCTCGATGATGGAGAGACGGCCATCAACCAATACAAGAACAATGCATTGGGTTTTAGAGGGATGCTATTACTGCTAAACATTCAAGGTCTTAGGTTTATTTAGTTAGAAGGCAAAATCACTTAAAAGCGAGGGAGAGAGTGACAGAGAGAGAAAGAGCCAGAGAGCAGGGTGCACAGTGACTTGTGAACTGGGAGAGAGCTGGGAAAATGCTAAGACTCTTAAAGACCTGCCACTCCCCCAGCAGGCAAGAGTCTTTATTGTCTTCCGCACCTTTTACTGTCCAGGCTGAGTGGATTAAAGTTACAGGAGGAAAGTAGTGGAAGCAGATCTCCTATCCAAATGCTTAGAGACAGAAGTACTGTTCCAGACCATACCTTGATCAGGCTGGGGGACCTGACTGGCAGAAAGTGGCAGAAACAGGTCTCCCTATCTACCAATGACATGGGCTTGTCTGCCTGGCATGTATCAGCATGCCCCAGAGCAGGCCTCCTTGGGAATGAGTTGCAGAATGCACAGGAGCTCAGCTGATTAGAACTGGTGTACTACTGAGGCCCTGGAGGACCGAAGGTTCCTCAGGATTTGATGCCACTTTCCCAGCAGTGTCTTGGATGGGAGACTTGGTCTTGCTGGGGCCACTGTTCCCACATTGTAGAATGCTGAGTGGCATCTTGCTTTCTGTGACCCCGATGCCATTGTGTACACCCATCTCCCTGACCTGGAATATCCAAAAGGTTTCTCTGTACACTGCTGGTCCCTAGGGGTAAAATCCCCTGGTTGGGACCTACCACTCTGAGGTTTTACTTTGGCTTCTGAGCAAGGAGGGTTTTTAGAAATTCACAGGTTCTGATATGATTAGTTCTTACAGTCTCTCAAGTCTTCTACCTTAGAAGGCTTGAGACCTACAAGAGACAGAGGGGGAGAAAGAAAAGAAAAGAAAAAGGAAGGTTAAACTCCTTGGTGGTTTATCACTGGAATAGTTTTTGATATGGTGGGGCATGGCTGTGTAAAAGGAAGCCTGGGAACTATGCAGGGAATCCCGGATTGTGTTTTACCTATAGCATGCACTATGTCAACGGTTTCCCTGTGGGAATCAGCTTCATGTTTTGCACCATGCTGCCCCGCAGCGGCCAGTCGACCTCAGTACACAGAAGGTGGCCTAAGAAGGAAGGAGGCAGCCTCCAGGGAGCCTGCTGAGCAGGTCCCCAGGCTGTGCAGAACCGTTTTGGAGCCTTGCCCTTTCCTTCCTGAGCTCCACCTTCCCCTGCCTCTGGAAAGCTAAACCCCCCATCCCCCCACTTTTAAACAGACAGCATCCTGTGGCTAGAAAGATATGTCCATCAAGTGGCATACCATAAAAGCCCAGAAGAACCTTGCTCACACAAAGACCAGATGCACTTCCTCTAGCCACAAAAGGATGATAGGCTTATAATTCTTTGCCATATGGCTTCGTTATAAAGCTCTTTGGCCGATGCCTCCTTATGCTCCTCACCACACCATCGTCTAATTAACCCCAGCTGACAGGGATAGTGCCTCAGATACCTGTGTTTGTCACCGGAAGAGCTTGAGCAAGCCCGCTTAACTTCTGGAATAGCCAAGAGCAGGGGCAACAGGTGTGATACCTTGAGGTCAACTTTAGAGAAAGACAGAAAATGCAGGCTGTCCCGTCAGCTCTTGTTTTGTAGAATGAATTTTAAAACCGTACTTCACCCCTTCATGTGGGTTTAATTATGTACATAACTCTCGCTGAATAAAAGTTTCAACCAAGCCCACAAGACACAGTGAATTCTTGGTAGAAACTCTTTTTTTGTTGTTGTTTTTGTTTGTTTCTTTGTTTTTTTGCATCAAGTGTTCTGTACTTCCAGAAGCAAAATTTCACTTAAGGCATGTGGAACATGAATTTCTTTTAGCAACTAATTAAAATATTTTAAAAGTTTAATTCTAGGAGGGAGAAAATCAAGTAACTGAGCTATAGAAGCAGGTCTGTGGACCTTCCCCTTCTAAGCAGGGCAGTCGATAAAGGCTTGGTTGTGGGTGGGTGAGGGGTGGACGACAGGAGCAAGAACAGGGCTCAGAACCTGCTCAGGGCAGGCCAGCAAGCATGACCTTGGACTAGGTGCCTCCAAGTGGACTTCAAGAGATAAATCGCTCTTCCCCTTAATGCTACCACGAACTAAAAAACCGTTCTGCGTCACACTCCTTTTTTCAGCCTTTCTAGCTTTCACTCTGCCTTTTACAGCTGTCGGATACTTCCAAAAGGACCAAGGCTCTCAGTGTGATGATTTCTCATGGTTCAGTTTGTTGGGATTTACTCATTTATCGTTGGCTTGTTTTACTTCTGAGTTTTAATTGTTGTGACTCTAAGCTCCAAGCTCTGAACTGCCTGCCTGGTAGTAGATTCTTCCCTAGTGTAAAGACAGTATCTACAGACACACATGATGAGACGGTTAGAGCGGACGGCCAGCCCTGCCCATGGCTGACGCCTCCCACGGGGGGCACTGCCAGGAAGGCATCTTAAAGGTCTAAACTGCATCGGAAACTCTAGGGACACAAGCAGACCTAATGACCTGGGGAGCTACTATGTGCTGAAGGACAGAAATGGGCCATGGAGAAGTTCCGTAACAAATTATTGAATTATTTATGAGTAAAACATAATAGTTTAATCCATAGATATAGCCTGTACATCTTGCTGGTGGTTACACTGGGACATATTTACCTGTTGTCTCAAATGTTTGCTATTTCTTTGTAGTGAAAACATTCCAAATTATTTATTCTGTGCGTGTATGTGTGTGTGTGTAGGGGGGTACACGTGTGTGGGATAGTGTGTATAGACTGGAGGGCATGTCCATTTTCTTTAAGATACTTACATCATTGGCCTTGAATTCAAGAATAATTAGGTTAGACTTGCTGGGCAGCAGGCTCCTGTGTCTGTATCCTTGGGGCTGGTCCACAGGTGTGCACCACCACGCCTCATTTGTATATGAGTTCTGGGACTCATTTTCCTGGTTGAGGTATTGCCCCAGCTTCTCTTCTGGCTATTTTAATGTAGTATATTGTCCTTATCACCAATAGCCCCCTCCCTGTGCAGAGCCTACCAGAACATATCTCTCCCTTCTACCTGGTACTTGCTACCTATCAGCCATCTTTTCTTACTCTTCCCAGAACTTCAGCCCTCTCTCACCGGAGGAGCCGGATGAACCAAAATGATAATTGATCATCTCTGGTTATTATAATCTGATGGTTGTGTTAGCAGACTGTCAAGACAAACAACACTCCACAGAAACAATGTCTAGACCTTGCCTTTGACCTCCCAATTTCCATGGCAATGGGGATTTTTGCTGCCTTACTGAGTTGTCTTGTAGAGATGTTTACAGTGTGCTAGAACCATCAGAAGAATAGAAGGCATCCCACATGCTCAGAAAGACCCCCAACACACACACACACACACACACCCTAGAGAGCAAACCCAGAAGCACTATGCCATACCCCAGCTCAAAGGTTGTTCTCCAAGGAGAGTGCCTCACGTGATTTCCTGTCTCCTTTCGTTGAGTGAACCAGTTGCCAAGTCTATGTGTAATCATGTAATCCTGCACCATCTCCATTCCTTGCTTTCTTTGCTCCCTCCTGTTCCAGGAACACGATGCTTCAGGCATGAAGGCTTACATGACAGCTTCAAGATTGATGAGAAATCTTTACAGCCTTCTCACCACCGAGGGCAAAATATTTAACAAGAGGTAAAGACACTGGTTAGGCAGATCTCAGTTTGTGGTGCCTGAAGCTTATATGACTTAAAGAGCTGACTTACAATTTATATATATATGCTATTCATTTATTACACCATCAATTAGTTTAAAAATGAAAAGACTATCACAATAAGCTACTGGAGCCTTGGAGATTTTGATCCTGTCTCTTCTGAAAAATTCTTTAGGGATTTATCTAATATTTACCAAAATTCCTAATTAGGACTCCTTGTTTTTTTTAAAAAAAATATATTTTATGTGAATGAATGTTTTACCTGCGTGTATGTCTGTACACCACATGCATGGCTGGTGCCCTGAAGGCCAGATTTCCTTGGAACTGGACATACAGATGGTTGTGAGTGCTATGTGAAGTTTGGGGATTGAACCCAGGTCCCCTGCAAGAACAGCCAATGATCTTAACCACAGACCCACCTGACTAGCCTGAAGAATCCTTTCTAATGGAACTCTGGTTTCCTTTCCTGGCCAGGAGTCCATGGTTCTTTCACAGCTCATAGGCATGTGATAAGGGAGAATCTAGAAGTCACATCTTCACTTGCTGCTTGGGATTCTGGAGCGTCTTTTCCCAGGTGGTACCTACTTGGGATGCCACCAGCGGAGCCTGACCATCATCCCAGAACATACCCTAGAAAGGAGAGAACAGCAGTTTGTGTGGACTTGGCTATATCTGGTTCTGAAGCAGGCCATACAGCCAGTGGGTATGAACTTGAAGCTCAGGATGAACTTGAAGTACTTTGTCTCTAGAACACTGCATGTGATTTTGAATACAAAATAGGAACGGAAGATACGAGATCAGTGTATAAGTGCATGGCAAACTGCTCCACATGAAGGTTCTCTTTGGGCTTTTGCCTCAAAGAGAAAGGCCTAAAGTTTGTAGTGGAAGTTGTGTGTGTGTGTGTGTGTGTGTGTGTTTACACTTGTCTCATGCCCCATCCCCTTCGACCCCTGACGAAGACAGGGAATATCATTGAAAAAAACCCATTCTCTAGTTAATGTTTTCTGGCTTGCCTTTTCTGCTGTCTGTCAGATTCGATCCATCAAAACATAATTGTATTATCCATCGCCTTCCCTATGAATAACAAATGAGTGCAAGGGAGTTTGTTTCTTGCGGTTTCTCTATCATCAGAGACTAGATGCATGCTGCAGATTTCAGTTCCAAAGCGGATGGGTGCAGATAATGAACCATCTTCTGGTTCTGCGATGGAAGGTGGGTGCCTTGGGGATTTGATGTTGGTGATGGTGGTAACAGACTTCCTTTTGATCCACCCCTTAGATGCTGGTCTGCTCTGATCAGTGGAGAATGAGTGAAAGCCTTAGACTTGAACCTGATCGTTCCATGGGTGTGGGGGAGCTCAGAAGCCATGCTTCCAGCATGTCTGGGTAAGGTACTGGCTGGACTGACTCATCCTCACAAGCCTTGGTGGGTGTGCATGCACACACAGCCTCCATGCAGCAGATGGCTGACATCAAGGGATGTCAGGGCGAGGTGTCAGATTCCACAGCCGAAAATGCTTAGAATAAACACGTCCTTGCCTGCTTCACTGGGACCTGGGTAAGTATACCTACAGGAGAGACACTCTGTACACTCAAAGCCTTCCAGCTTCGCTGAGAAAAACATCGGGGATATCAATGGCAGGGTTCCTTTATGTGTGGTTTGTCAAAAGCCAGTCTCTTGGCAGTAGCCTAGTCATACTCCACAACTTCCGTGCTGCCATGCATAGAAATGAATTCTAAACATCCAACTCTGGCTTATTACACGCAAGTTAGGTTAATGCTGGGAAACCAGCTGCTTCAGGGTCAAAGTTCCAAGGAAGCCAAAGAACAAACGTGGTTCTCTAACTGCGATGAAATGCTGCCACCATGTGGGCTTAAGGTGTATTGCTCTCTACTGTTCTCTAATTTTTGAATTCTGTTAGTTTGCCTATTGATCTATCTATTGCGGTGCTGGGGTCAGAATCAGGCCCTGGAGAAACCAGGAAAGCACTCCCCACCTGAATGATTCCTTACCCCCTTTTTGAGATAGGGTTTCACTACGTAGCCTAGCTTTCCTTGAGCTCAAATTTCTCCTGCTGCAGCCTTTAGAATGCTAAGATTTCAGTGGCCCTTTACCATGACACCCGATATTTCTTTGAGTTTTTAATCATGCAGTATTCATAAATAAACACCAGAAAATCTGTTCTCTGTTTTGATAAAAGTGTTTTTCTTACATTCACCTACAAAAAACTGTGGAAATGCTTTGAGTTGAACGACATGTAATAGACTCCCTTCTATTGAGTTTATGGATACTATTGGAAGAACCCACTCAGACCTGGAATGGACATATATGGATACTATTGGAAGTGCCATTCATGCCTGGAATGGACATACTTGGACTTTTGTGAGTGACCAAAAATGTAAACACTGACAGCAAGTCTGCCTCCATAGTGGTGGTAGATAAGAAAATCAAAAATTCCCCCCAAGATGTCCTTCCTAATCCTTCGAGTAAAAAAAAATATACACACTGAATTCACAAATAGCTATGATTGGGGAGAATATATTTTAACACATTTTTTTAAAAAATAATAATTCGTTTTATAAAGTAAAGTGCACGAGTGTCAGGCCATCCGTTGGGGCACGTGTAACCCACCAGTGGACAGATCTTCAAAAGAGAATGGTTTCCTCTCCTCCAGCAGCTGTCGGCTGATGAACATGCCAGGTGATGGCGTGGAAGAGGTGGAGATCACGTAGCCCACCTATGCCTGGATTCTTGCTGGCTCAATATTGGGCAGGTCTTATGCAGAAAGCTACAGGTGCTATAAAGTTCACGTCACATCCGGAAGCCGACACTTTACAGCCCCCGCCCCCATCCTCTGGCTCTTACATCCTTTCTGCCTCTTCCTGCACAGTGCTCCCTTGAGTCTTCATGGTGCTGGTGGCGTGGCTAACATGCGTGTCCTGTTTAGAGCTGAGCACTTAGTCTCATATTCTCAGCACTTTGACTCCACCCCACTCACTGCTGCCAAAAACAAAACAGCTTCACTAACCAAGGTTGGGAGTAGCTCTGGTCTACGGATGTGAACAAATATTTAGAAGTCAACAACTTGACACCATAACTGTCTAGTAAAAATAATGTATGGCACCCACCCCCAGGTCATGGGCTTTTGACCAGAATTATAGTACCAGGGATGACATTTCCTTGTGTGGAGCAGGTTTGAAAAGACACTAATCAAAGTGGTTTGTTACTCCATAACAGCTGTGTCACTATTGCGGAAGTGGGAAGATATTGCCTGGCAGGTCAGTGTTTCAGGATGCAAGGTCCAGCCCTAGGAAGAGCATGGCTTTCTCTGTCAGGAGCCTGCAGCACCCCCAGGCACGCTATGGGAGCCAGCCAGCAAGGGAGAAGTCCTTCAATCCGTTTGAGATGGATTCCTTTATGTCCCGTAGCCAAAATGTGCAGTATCTTCACCAATAGAGCCTTGAGGGGAGCTAGATGGAGTAGAGGTGATC
The DNA here is from genome assembly GCA_028658305.1 of Pachyuromys duprasi. Lineage (NCBI taxonomy): Eukaryota > Metazoa > Chordata > Mammalia > Rodentia > Muridae > Pachyuromys > Pachyuromys duprasi. The sequence goes on along the minus strand of CM053763.1, from coordinate 75,673,159 downwards.
ATTTTATATGTATGAAGTTATCAAAAACAAGGGGTAAATTTCAGAAAATCAGCTTGGGTTGGACTGCCTACGCTGAAAGCAACAAGGCAGTTCCAAGCAGAGACATTTTGGGGAAACGGTGCTTTCAAACAGAAAGAGCAGAGCAAGGCCTGGGAGAACATCTTAGGAAAGGGTGGGTCTCTGGCTTTTAGGTTTTATTTTAGAAAGAAATGGGCTGTGAAAGGCAATAAAAATAGCAGCTAGGCATGGTGGCACAAGCCTGTAACTCTGGCACGTGGTCCAGGGAGCTGAGGCATTGTGATTTCAAGGCCAGCCTCGGCTACATGGCAAGGCCCGGTCCCTTAATAAGTCAACTGATAACTCTCAATTTATCTCTCTCTACCTATCACCTATCTATCATCCGTCTGTCTGTCTACTATAATGCCTTGCTTAGAAATAAACATCTAATAAACTGCTTTACCTTCATGTCTCGTTTAATATTTATTGTGGATTTCTTTTTTAAAGTACCATCCAATGGGAGCCTGCACACATTCAAGCAGCGAGCAGTTGTCATCAGGGCTGGAGGGCCTGTATCTGGGTATTCTGGGGGGTTTGGTACCCTCTAGCGGCCATTGTGTATATTTAACATTTCACCCAAATTGAATAAGGACCAGTGTGAAGTTAAATCATTCTTGTCCTCCTTGGTTTGGTGCTGCCTGTGAAGGTGTGAGTGAATTCTGATCCACTCACCAAGCGTGTTAAGATTTCAACTTGGAATGTGGGATTCAGGCACACCAAATTGGCAGTGCAGAGCAGGGCTCCCCCAAGCCCCAGGCGGCTCTTCCCTCTTAAAACAATAGGAATAAACACTGGAAAACATGAGCTGGATGGCTAATCGGGCGAGAAACCAGAGGAATATTCATTTGGTTCATTTAAGATAGAAAGCTTTGATTTGTGATGTGCTGCTTAGACACGTGCACACAACTATTTGTGTTTGCATGCATGTAAGAAATTCTAGAAGGGCGGATGCCAAACTGGTAACCGTACCATCTTTGCGGACTGAAGATGAAAGGAGAATGCACACTTTTGCTTTTGAATTTATCATCCATTCTTTTTTTTTAGTATAAATGTACCTTACTTTTGTACTAAAGCAATCTTAAACAAAATAAACAGATGTAAAAGAAAACCAAACATATGCCCATCTGAATGAACATGCCTGGGGAGAGCGAAAAGCAGGTTAGGAGATACTATAATGTGTTTTATGATTCAGGACCTTAAAACACTTTCAATATTGCAGTCATACAGTCATCTAAAAAGCACACTTACAAATTCTTCACAGAATTTTCAATAATTCCCTTGTTCCCAAATTAGGAAGCTAGAGGTGCTTGCCTGAGCACAGATCTAAGCAGCCTGTTTGCTGCCTGCTAGAAGCCGAAGCAACTGCAAGAATGTGAACTTGGAAGCCTCAGGCTCCCATTTTGTTGTTTCTGCCATTGTTGAGCTTATTGATAAAAGTCTTCTGTGAATTACAAAGCTGATACTGGAAGGCAAGCCATGTTTTATTGAACACATTTATTAAAACCCACTCAGATACCATTTATTAGCAGTAGTAAATATTTAAAGCTCCAAGTAGTACAAGAAAGTACACAGAATGGAAATGGCTGAGAGTGATCAGGTCAGGTGAGAACAGGTAGGAACATAAACCTAATATGACAGGTTCGTATAGGGCTCTTAAAAACAACAGACAACAAACAAACAAAAAACATCTCAGGTTGACAAAGGTGAATTGCAGATTTGCCTTGGAGTTAACCAGCAATGAAGCAAAAAAAAAAAAAAAAAAAAGAAATGGCGAATCGCAAGAGTCACAAATCCCAGAAAACACAGCGTGGATTGGTTGTTAGGAAGGACAGCAGCTACTAGGCTACTGAGACAAGGAGGAGCAGGGACCCTGGTTGGCTGACATCTGGTTAAGCATGAGATGATCATTCTGCCCCTGAAGAGGAAGACAGACGAGAAGGAGCAAGGTAAACTCAGGTCTTGGCAGCCCTCACACCTCACAAGCGTCACTGTTCTTGTGTAGTGATGCCCTGCTTCCTCCCTGATCCCACCTCAGCCCACCCTCTCCATTTCTCTCTCAGGATGAGCTCCAAGGACTGGCTCTACTGGCCTCTTTCATGCCTCAGTGTGTTCAGTAACACTCCTCTGTCCCCACACAGAGAACTGGCACTCGGGTTCTATGCTTTTAGAGTGGGCCCTGGGCAGGTAGGTCCCATCATACATGTTTGTAATGATGGCTTCACCACACTTACCAACGCTATCTCCTTGTCTGGTTCCTGTCCACTCTCCTCTGCCCTTGACCAGCAGAGATGCCCAGTGTGCTGGTTGTTTTTGTCAACTTGGCACAAACTCGGCATCATCTAGGAAGGGGAGGTGAAATAGAGAAAATACTTCCATCACATTGGTCTGAGGGTAAGTTTTCTTGACTGATGGTTGATGTGGAAGGACCCGGCCTAGTGTGTTTGGTGCCACACCTGGGCAGGTGGTTCTGCTGTGTTTAAGAAAGCAAGGAGAACAAGCCAGGAGGAGCAAACCAATAAACAGTGTTCCTCCATGGCCTCTGCTTTGATTTCTGCCTCTACTTCCTCAGTGAGGGAATGCAATCTGGGAGCTGTAAGATGAAACAAACCTCCCTAAGTTGCTTTTGGATATGGCCTTTATCACAGCAAGGGAGCGCAAACTAAGGCCCTACCTGAAACCCCAACTGGCTTACACTGTCTGCTTTATCAAGGACATCCTGGGTGTTCCTTCCACACACTTTATTCCAGCACCCTTGCTTTCTTAGTCTTTTCCCATTGAGACACAGGGTCCAGTCTACTCTGACCCTGTCACCTTTCAAGCCAGTCCTCAAGCCAGGCAGTTCATTTCCTGGGGTTGTTTGTGTCATTTCTCCGCCTCCTCCTTGGAGCACTTTCACTTAGCACCCAAGTTCACACATAAAAAACACATTGCGTAATGACAGACTGCGGTGTCCTAACCCAGGGCAGTAAATGGTCTATTCATTTCGCCAACTCTTGGCCTCAGAAAGACTTGAAAGGAAAATAAACAAAGTTGTGAATTTGTGTAGGTGGAACCTTCCAGATTTCCTTTCCCAGACAGCACAAGAAAATTAGGCTAAGAGCCCACACAAACATAGGCACCGCTGTTCTCTGTCTCCACAGTTCTTCTGCACTGTGGGTTAGGAGAGCCGTGATGGGCCCAGGAAGATTCCAACACTAGGTGTCGGTGGGTGGGGGCAGTGGGAGGCTGAAGCTCAGAGACCAGACAGTCTCACAGGACTAAGACCCTGCTGTGTCAGGTTAGACAAGAGTAGATGATCAAGAAGGCAGCCACACCTGGATGTACACACACATACACGGACCCAAGTCAGGGACAGCCTTGTTGGGAGTCAACATTGCCTCCACCTCAGAACCATCACATCCCACTTCGGTCCATCTGAAACACCACCTCTACTGTGTCACCTGCAATGTACCATATGTAGCAAGGAAAGATTGTCACATCTCTGGAAAAAGTCCACAAACTGGATTTGCCATTAAGTCACTGGCTAATCTTAAGTCACTGGCGGTGCCACATTAGACTGTGGGACTTCTGAAGAAAAAAGTGGCGGTCCTGCAGTTTGCCTTAATGAAGGGCTTATGAAAGCCCCGTGGGCTTTGCCTCCACATCTGTATTTATAATGAGACATTTAAGTGGCATATGCTGGATATGTTCCCTAAATGCATTTTAAATACTTATTCAATGCAGTTTCAGGCTAGGTCATCTGACGCATGAGTCAGCTGATGACCTTCATGGTATACTGGCCTTTTATTAAAAAAAAAAAGAAGAAGAAGCACTCTTTGATTCTCACACTGCTTCATGCCATGAAATTGTCCTTCCTCATCTTGCGGTCACCACATTTACTACTTTCACAATATATTTTTCTAGTAAAGGTTGCTTACAATTAGTTCCTCCCTACCCCAGGTCCCTGGGCTATCTTGTCTTGGGTTTTGGGTCACCCAAGCAGTGTTGGGTATGAGTTGCAGCTCATCAGAATTTGGTTGGTTAATCCCACAAGGTTTGTGCTGCTATTACCCTAGCACATGTTGCAGGGAGGTTACCACTGTAGATCAAGGGGCTTGGGGGGGCTGTGTTTACATTTCTCCTTTGGTAGTCTACACAGTACTTTTCTACATCAAGGATGCTAGAATGTCAGGGTGGGGGCTCTATGTAGATACGAGCTCGACTTCTCCATGTTTAATGGGTTGTGTAGGTGATGCCTTCAGCAAAGGGGCCCTGCTCTCAGTTTGTGGAGAGCAACCGAGTGTCTTTTAGCTATGTTCTGGGTTGTTTGGAGATTCCCATGAGGCCCCATTTGGCTAACAACTATGTAATCCAATTCCAGTATTGGAAGCTTCATTTGCTCACAAGAGATGACCAGTTGGAGTTGTATCTCTCCCATCATTTGGAAATTTCATTTAGATCACCTTCATATATGCACATATTTTAGGATGCTTCTACTGTATTGGGTTTACATAGTAGCTCCCAAATGACTCTTAATTTTAGGTGTCTTTCCCTGTATTCCCTTCTTTGTTCCTATCTTTCTTCCACCTCCCCACTTGATCCTCCCATTCTAGCCCCACACCCATCCATGTCCATTCTATTTCCCTTTCCTAATGAGATCTGTCCCTGTAGTCCCTTACTCTGTATTTGTTTCTGTGAGTTTATGGACTATAGTTTGCTTATCACTGGCTTAAGAGGTGATAGGCATATATAAGTGAATACACACCATATGTATTTGTCTTTCTGGATCTGTGATACTTCACTCAGGATGATTTCTTCTAGTCCCATCCATTTTTCCTGTAAATTTCATGATTTCATGTTTTTCAGTGGCTAAGTAATACTCCACTGTGTAATTGTACATTTTATTTATTAATTCTTCTGTTGAGGGGCATCTAGGTTGTTTCTAATATCTAGATATTATGAATCCAGCAACAATGAACATGGTTGAACAAATGTCTCTGTGGTAGGAAGAGGCACCTTTTGGGGTATATGCACAAGAGCAGTACAGCCAGGTCTTGAGGTAGATTGATTGCCATCTTCCTAAGAAGTTACACACTTATTTCCATAGCGGATGTACAAATTTGCACTCCTAGTAGCAGTGGATGAGTGTTCCCCTTTTTCCACATCTTCACCAGCGTGAGTTGTCATCTGTCTTATTGATCTTAGCCATTCTGACTGGTGAGATGAAATTACATATTGATTTTGATTTGTATTTCCCTGATGCCTAAGGATGTTGAAAATTATTTTAAGTGTTTCTCAGTTACTTGAATTTCCTCTTTTAAGAATTTTCTGCTTTGATCTTTACCCCGGTTTTTAAATTGGGTTATTTGTGTTCTTTTTTTTCATATCTACGGTGTTTGTTTGCTTGGATGTTTTTATTTAGTTATTTATATATTTTGGATATTAGCTCTCTGCAGGATGTGTAGTTGGTAACAATCTTTCCCACTCTATTGGCTACCACTTTGTCCGAATAATGGTGTCCTTTGTCATGCTGAAGATTCTCAGTTTCATGAGGTCCCATTTTAAAACTTTTTATCTCAGTGTCCTGCACTGTTTGTTCAGGGAGTCTCCTGTGCCAATGAGTTCAAGACTACTCCCTACTTCCTCTTCTATCCAGTTCAGTATAGCAATGTATCTGGTTTTATGCTAAAACTCTTTGGTCATGTGGAGTTGAATTTTATGTAGGGTGATAGGTACAAATCTATTTGCATTCTTCTACATGCAGCCATCCAGTTTGACCAGCACCACTTGTTAAAGATGCTATCTTCCCCTCCTCCACCCCAGTGTGTGTTTCTGGCTTCTTTATCAAAATTCAGGTGCCCATGGGTATGTGGATTTATGTCTGGGTCTTCCATTTTATCCTATTGACTGACATGTCTGTTTTTATGCTAATACCATGCTGTTTTTATTACTATATCTCTGTAGCTCAACTTGAAATCTGGAATGATGATGTTGTAAGCAGTTCTTTCGTTGTTTGGGATTGGTTCAGTTATCCTGAGTGTTTCATAGTTCCACATGAAGCCAAAAATTGTTCTTTCAAGACCTGTGAAGAATTGTGCTGGAAATTTTGATTGGTATTACACTGAATCTGTAGATTGTTTTTGGCCAGATGGTCTGTTGAAGCATTCCTACATCTTTGGGGTGAATCCTACATAATCATGGTGGATGATCTTTTTGCTGTGTTCTTGGATTTGGTTTGCAAGTATTTTATTGAGATTTTTCCTTTATTTTCATAAGGGAAAATAGTGTGTAATTCTCTCTCTCTCTCTCTCTCTCTCTCTCTCTTTTGGTTGGGTCTTTATGTGGTTTTTGTATCAGGGTAATTGTGGCCTTATAAAAGGATTTGTATTTTATGAGTTTCTTTTAAAGTCTGGTAGAATTGTGTGCTAAAATGGTCTGTCCCTGGACATTTTTTTTTTTGTTGGGCAACCCCTTCCCCCACCGGTACCACCTATTTATTTATTTATTTATTTATTTATTTATTTATTTATTTGCTTTACAGCCTGATCCCATCCTTATCCCTCTGCTCCTCCCAGTCCCAAGATCCCCTCCCCTCATTCCTGTTCTCCTCAGAGAAGGGGAGCCCAGTTGGGTGACTTTTATGTTGAACCCTACTGTTAAGGTTGAAGTCTGGCATTAGCAGAAAGCCCCTGATATTGTGCTAAAATGACAGCCTCCCTTCCTCAGCTGGGTTCCCTCCTCTCCACCTGATCTGGGGAAACCCCAGATCTTCTGAGGAGTGTCATATAGCCCTCAGGGAGATTATAGGCCCAACCCTCTTCCTCCCTCATCATCCTAGCTGGGGATTCCTGGAAATACCCTCTCCCTTGCCAATGAAATGTCTTGGTACCTTAGATTTTAGCCAATGACCTTTTTCCATACTTTTAACCATATTTGGAGTTCTTCCCTCCTACCCCCCCAGCTTTCCATAGAATAATTAAGTACTGCTTTCCCCTTCTTATGACAGGACTGTGTGCTGCATGTAAATGAAGTATCCCTGGCACTCCTAGCCCCAGCAAACCAAGCACATTCACTCCTGAAGCCCTTCCCACTGCCTAATGTATATACATTCTTGTTTTACATGAAATAAAGGTGGGCACCACCCTCTATTTCACCAAAGACCACCCAACACTCATCATTTATTCTGGGGAATGAAGGGCTCCTCTCCTCTCTTAAAGATTTACTGCTGAATCCCCAGGCTTGACTGCCCCTCAGGCAGCCATGTGCTGCTGCCCTCTGAAAGCTTTGGCAAGTCACCAGCTTGTCATGGGTGGATTCCTGTCTCTTTCTTGCACCTTTCTGCCCACCCCAGTGCCCATCTGCAGAGGCTGTTCTCAACGCAACCATTTTGTCTGCCCAAACCTAAGCAGGCTCCCAACACTGCCTCTTGGTTTCAGAGCTCCAAGCCTGAGTCAGGCCAGGTTCTTGTTGCCACCTGGCTTGGGTTTTGGAGCCTTGAGCTCCTCTCTGTCAGCTGGCCTAGTGCTGGCAGCCCAGCTAAAAGATCAGTAACACTTACTGCAGAGAAATCTTTTCTCCTGTACTTCTAGCTGAATTGGGGGTCTTCTGGTATGGATTTCGGTTGGTGCTCCACTCTCTTGCCCAGACACCAGCGTTCATGGGAAAGGTGGAATTTTTGACCCCACACTTCATCCTTTTCCTCTTGGAAGCTGACAGTGTTCAGGCCTTCCTTTGGGAGAGGTCCACTCTTCAGGGCCTCCTGAAAAACAGAGACCTGAACACCACTGTTAATTACCACTTCAATTTCATTAGGTTAAAGCTTTGCTTAAATTGATTATCTGGTCCTGATTTTACTTTGGTAAGTGGTATGTACTGAGAAATTTGTCCATTTCTTTTAGATTTTCCCATTGGTGGAGTAGAGGTTTTAAAAACATTTCCTTATGATTCTCTATATTTCCTCGGTTTCTGTAGTTCTGTGCCCCTTTTCATTTCTGATTTTGATACTTTGGATGTTCTCTCTCCTTCTTTTAGTTGATTTGGATAAGAATTTGTTAATCTTAATGACTTTCTCACAAACCAACCCTTTGTTTCATTGATTCTTTGTATTTTCCCCCTAGTTTATTAATTTTAGTCCAGAGTTTTATTATTTCTTTCCATCTTCTCTTTTTGGGTGTGATCTCTCCCTCTCTCCTCTCTTTCTCTGGAGCTTTCAGATGTGTTGTTAATTACTAGTTTGAGATCTCCCCAATTTTTTAAAAAGTGTAGGTACTTAGTGCTATGAACTTGCCTCTTAGAACTGCTTACATTGTGTTCCATAAGTTTGGGTATGGTGTATATTCATTTTAATTCCATTAAAAAGTCTTTGATTTCTTTCTTAATTTCTGTTTTGGCCCATTTTTCATTCAATAGTGAGTTTCTCATTTTACTTGAGCTTTGTAGGCTTTCTGTTGTTTCTGTTGTTGTTGATATCCAGAGTTAATCTGTGGTGGTCTGATAGAATGCAAGGTGTTATTTCAGTTTTCTTGTATCTCTTTAGAGATTTGCTTTGTGTCCTAGTATGTGGTCACTTTTGGAGGAAGTTGCATGAGATGCTGAAAAGAAGATGTATTCTTTTGTGTTTGGATGAAACATTCTGTAAATATCTGCTAGGTCCATTTGTCTTATAATATCAATTAGCTCTAGCACTTTTCTGTTATTTTTTTTTTTTGTCTGATGACCTGTCTACTGGTGAATGTTGGGTATTGAAGTCTCTCACAGTAAGTGTGTGAGGGTCAATATGTGATTTTTAGCTGTATTAGTGTTTTGTTATGAACTTGGGTGCCCTTATGTTGGTGCATGGATGTTAAGAATGCAATTTCCTCTTGGATTTTTTCCTTTCTTGACTATGTACTGTCCTTCCGTATGTCTCTTGATTAGCTTTTATTTGAAATCTATTTTTTTAGCTATTAAAATGGCTACAGTAACTTGCTTCTTAGGTCCATTTGCTTGGAATATCTTTTTTTTCATCCTTTTACCCTGAGGTGATGTCTATTCATGGTGGTAAGCTATGTTTCTCAAATGCAGCAGATGGGTGGATTCTGTTTTCATGTCTTTTTTTGTTAGTCTGTGTCTTTTTATTTGGGAATTGTGCCCATTGATGTTTAGTGATATCAATGAGCAGTGTTTATTGATTCCTGTTATTTGCTGTGCTGTGCTGCAGATTTGTTGGCCTGATAATATTTATTCTTTGCGTTTTCTTGCATGTGGTTAACCTCTTTAGGATTGAGTTTTTCTTCCAATGGTTCTCAACTTGTGGGTTTTGACACCTAAAAGATCATGAGAAAACATGAAATATTTACATTGTAATTAATAACAGTACCAAAATTAGAGTTACAAAGCAGCAACAAAAATAATTTTATGGTTGGGGGTTACCACAACATGAAAAACTGTATTAAAAGATCATGGCATTATGAAGGTTGAGAACCACTATTCTAGTGCCTTCTGTAGGACTGGATTTGTAGATAAATATTGCTGAGTTAGTCTTATCATGGAATGTCTTATTTTCTTCATCTATTGTGATTAAAAGTTTTGCTGGGAATAGTAGTCTGACCTGGCATTTGTGGTCTCTTAGAGTCTGTAGAACATCTGTCCATGCTCTTATGGTTTTTAGAGTCTCCATTGAGAAGCCAGATGTTACTCTAATAGGTCTACCTTGATATACTTGATATCTTCTCCTTCAAGCTTATACTTTTTTTTGTCCTGTATGTACATTTAGTGTTTTTCTTTCTGGTCTAGTCTATTTGGTATTCTATATCCTTCTTGTACCTTGGTAGGCATCTCCTTCTTTAGGATAAGAATAAAAATTATGATCTTGTTAAAAATATTTTCAGTGCCTTTAACCATGATTTCTTCTTCCTCTATTTCTATTATTCATATATTTGATCGTCCCACAGTATTCCACATTTCCTGGATGTTTTGCATGAGGAGATTTTTAGATTTAACATTTTCTTTGACCAGGGCATCTATTTCTTCTATCATGTCTTCAGTGCCTGAAATGCTCTCTTCTATCTCTTAGATTCTGTTAGTGAGACTTGCCTCTAAGGTTTCTGTTTGTGTTCCTAAATTTTACATTTCCAGATTTTCCTCAGTTTGGTATTCTTTATTGATTCTATTTCCACTTGCGGATCATAAACTTTTTTGTTCATTTTTTTCTACATTGTTTGTGCTCTCATATATTTCTAAAAGAGACTTATTAATTTCCTCTTTAAGGACATCTATCATATTCACAAAAGCTATTTTAAGGTCTTTTTCCTGTGCTTCAGCTGTGTTGCAATAGTCAGGGCCTGCAGTGGTGGGTTTGTTGAGATCTAGTGGAGAAATATTGTCCTGACTGTTATTGATTGTGTTTCTGTGCTGCCACCTAGGCATCTAGGTAATTCTAGGTGCTAATATCTGGTTCTGTCTTTGTTGGGTGAGTGTTTTGTTCCTTGGTTTCTGTTTCCTCTCTGGTTCTTAAAAGAGTGTGGTGGCTGTGTGTTGCCTTATAGAAAAATTTTCTGGGATCCTGATAGGTGTGGCCACTGGGGTTTCAGGCAAAATGTGTTCTACATATTGGTAGTTGAGACTTAGGAATGGGGATGGGCTAGAGGGTGTTTAGGGGATCCACAGGAGTGAGGGAAGCAAGTGTTCCGCCAGGATCTGCTTAGGCCCTTGGGAGCGGGGACACAGAGCGATGAGTGCCCACAGTGGGTGAAGTGAGACTGGGGGGTGGACTTGGAAGAATGGAGGGAGGGAGAGGTGAAGATCTGTACTTAGCCTAACTACCTCCCTGGCTAGCGTGGCCTGCAGGTTTCTAGGGAATGCCTGATAGACTGGGGACTGAGACAAAGCAATGAGTAGGGGAGAGATTAGGAGGGGAATGTCTGTGTTATCCATTGGAGATAGGGGGTTGCAAGGAGCAGAGGTTGCAGCAGTTCATCTGCTACAGAGCTGGGAATAAGATTGTGGGCTGGTTTTGGAAGCGCTAAATTTTTCTGAGGCAATACACAGCCACCACACTCTTTTAAGAACCAGAGAGGAAACAGAAACCAAGGAACAAAGCATTCACCCAACAAAGACAGAACCAGATATTAGCACCTAGCACTTAGCTTACCTGCTTGCTTTGCTGGAGTAGCCTGTGAGCTCCCAGGGGATAATTAGTTTTAAATTAAAAAGCACTGGAGGGAAACATAACATGCATACGAAAGAAGAGTGCATCATTTGATAGATTTTCTACAGTGAATACCCTAAGGTAACTAGATCCTGGATCCCGAAATGGAAAATACACCAGCACTGAAAAGGGTCCCACAACTCCTCATCAAAACTACAAACCAAATCAACTTCTAACCGCACAGGTCAGCTTTTGTATCTGACAAATAAAATCTCTGGGCTTGCACTGTGTTGGTTAGACTTCTTTCATACCTGTGCATGCAGTAGCTACGTGTAGAAACAGCACACTGTCTCATTTCTGAATGGAAACCCATTTAACTGAATGTACCACAGTACATTGCCATGACTTGCACAGAAACCTGACTAGGGCTGTGAGGGAATGGAGAAAGGATAGATACGGACACAGGTACAGAAAAGCTGGGGTCAGGTGGGCTGCTCATACTGTGATGGAGGCTCAACCATCAAGGCTGCAACTGAGAACCTCAGCACCCCAGCTGGTCTTTCTGTAGCTGAGCAGTCTTAAGTTGAAACATCTGGGAGGAGGTAGCTACTAGGTTGCTAGGTTTTGCACTTACTGATCAGTCATTAGTAAACACTCGTCCTTAGACCAAAGAAAGAAGGCTTGGCCAATTCCAAGTCTGACCCGTGGGGGGAAAGGCTTTGCAAAATTTGGGCCTAATTCCTTGGTTCTTGGCATGGCCAAACAATACCGAGTCTCTCCAAGTTTCACCTGCTCAGGACTTTACTTGCTCACTAAAGTACATCAATTTTTACTACAAATGAACATCTGGGTTGTTTCCAGTTTGGGCCTCATATGAGCATTCTGATCATTTTTTATCCATGTTTCATGTATACACACATATACATATTGGTTGGGTGTAAAACTTAATTTGATTTGTTGGATAATTAGAAGCACAGATGTTCAGACAGCGTAAATACTGTCAAATAATTTTCTAATGCAATTGTAAAACCAAAGTAATTCTAATTAAACTTATTAGGCTTGTGAGCATCAATAGGTGTCTTTTTCAGTCACTCGGTTGGTGTGTATTGTGGTGGCTGGTCCAAGCATCTCTGTTCTCTGCCTGGTGACAGATCTCTCCCTGGTTCCGGTTCTGCAATATTCTTCTAAGATCAGCCCAGCTGGATTCCTTTGTTGTTCTTTTTTAAAATGTAGTCCCCAAATCTCATGTATAGAAAACTTAATCTCTACGTTCATATATTACTGGTATGAGATGCAGCTGTTGGCAGGTACTTAGAGTTAGGTGAAGCCTTGAGAGTGAGGGTCCTGCATTAGGAGTCTTATATGAGGTGGAAAAAAAGAGGTCAGGGTAGTAGACTGTTTCTATGTGCCTTCTGATGCCCTCTGCCCTGTCACAAGCAGTAAGAAGGCTTCTGTTGGCCTCCAGTTTTGAAAGCCAGTTGGCCATGGTGCCATTGAGCTGTGGCAAAGCAGCACATCACCGGATACAAACAGTGATGCTTCATGATGACAATCCGATCGCCATGAGGCAGGCGACCACAGGAACAGGAAAGCTTACCTTTTGATTTGATTTGACGGCAGATTTGTTTCATTCTGTTGGCAAGTCCTCTGGGCTCTCTCGTCGATTGTCTTGAGCTCAGTCTGTGATCTTTATAAGCTAATGGCAACTCATCCCTAAGTGTAGTAATGACGTATCTGTGATCCTCGGTGTCTGATGCTGTGGGCTTTCCCATGTCCTGCTGAGTCACTGAAAGAGGTCTCCCAGCAGTAGCCAGAGGCTCCAGAATCATTCCACCATCTAATGCACCATATGTAACTAAGCAGCTTCTTTACACTACACCCTTTTAAATTATAGTTTTATTTGTTTGAGAATTTCATACACATATAAAATAAAATATGATCGTCTCCACTTCCCTTGACCACCTGCAACTCTGCCATATTCCCCCAACATGTCAACCTGGGTTTTTTGTTTGTTTGATGTTTTAGTTTTCTTGTTGTTGTTTGGGGTTTTTTAGTCTACTAAGTTAAATTAGTGCTGCTTGTATGGGCATGGGTGTGAGACAACTCAAGAAATTCCCTCCCCCAGCAGCTGTCAACTGCTAATAGCTCCTCAGTAAGGGGTGGGGCCTAGAAAGCGCCTTCTTCACCTATGCTGGAATCTTGTCTGGCTCCATCCCTTGCAGGTCTTTGTGGGATCAAAGCGCCATCTAAATATTTGTATTCTTATCCATACACCTGGGCTGCTCTTAACATTGGTCAGAGACATTTCTTCTTCCAGTGGGCGGAAATCAATGTAGGGATGTGCAAATGGTTGAAGTGCTGAGAATTAGAGACTGATGCTCAGCTCTAAATGGGACATCTTTATTAAACACCCCCGCACACACACATACACACTGAGTCTGTAGAAGAAGGGGCAGAAAGAATGTAGGGAGTACAGCGGCATGGTGCCCTCTGCCCAGGGCATGCCAACGCTGTCGTGAACTTAGAGCTCCTGCATTCCAGTTCCAAGAGCAATCAGGATGGCACTGAGCAGTCTCGGGCTCTAGCAGGCTTTCTGCCTTCCCGTTAGATTTTTGTAAACTGCTATGCCATTCATTCACTCTCTTAAAGACCTCCATTGCTCTGACCTCATGTAAGCCATTTACCAACTCCTTTAGCGATTCAGTTGAGCTCATCTCCGAGGTTCCTTCCAACAGAAAATCTTCTACTTGCACGAAATACCAAATAGTCCTGTTTAGTTTTTACCTTAAACGAGAGGTGGGCACGAAATGAAGCCGTAGAAAGTACAGCTTCCGGTGTTGACAAGCTCTGTCCCCCCAACCCCCCAGCAGCATACCATGTGTTTTGATCCCATCCACCCTCACTCCTCAGCCCAGCTCCTAGTGGATCCACTCAACTCCCCATCCTCTCCCAGCTTGATTAGTGTCTTTTTTTTTTAATAACCCACAAGTTTGTGCTGCCCATATATTCACTTGTGTGGAATCACCCACTAGAGTGTGGTTGGTCTGCCTGGGGCCACAAACTGACTCTGTCTTTCCAGAAGCGATTTTAATTGCTGGGGGTAGGGACTCATCAAGCCCCTCTCCATGCTGGACTGGAATGTCTTCGACTGGCTTGATCTGCTGCAGGCAACCATAACTGCTGTGAATTCATGATGGTCCCTAAGCCTTGGAAAGAGTGTATGATATATGTATGTTCCATTTGTGACTGAGCACTCTACTGATGCTTATTCTCTGAACTTTGACCAGTTGTGAATTTCTGCATTAACCTCTACTGCGTAAAGAAACTTCCCAAACGAGGTCTGAAAGCTGCACTGGTGTCTAAGTAGTGAGATGTGTACACATGTGGAGGACAGCTTGAAACTATGACCATTTAGCAAAATAACAGTCGTACACACTCCTGGGGCTTTTGAATTCCATAACCAGGTTCTTGGCTGTATGTATTTATCTGCCTTTATTCTGTGGCGTGAGCCTTACATCCAACCGGAGAGTGACTGGTAACACAGCATTTGTGAGCTGCACCCATGAACACGTCTGGTAAAGTCAGTCGCTGCTGCAGCTCACAAGGGTCACAGCTGTAGATGACCCAGCCCACCATAGCACCCCAAATGACGTCTTCCAGCTTTATCTATGAAAGCTAGCCATCCGCGAGAAAGCTTTCTGCTTACCACCAACCTGACGTCTCCAAGTGTACGGTGTCGTCAGCAGTACTGTCTTACCATTCATTTCTGGAGGGAGCAATTGCTTGTATTGTTTCGGGGACGGACCTAGGACATCTATGACTGACAGCTGAAAGGGCGCTATCCCATGCCTGGCACTGACTCTTCACCTGGAGACCTGTGGCTTCTGGGACAACCCTTATCCCTGGATGGGAGAGCTTCGATTAACCTGCTTGTGAAAGTACTGTATGTGGATATATTGACATCCAAGAAGCTTTATAGTACTATTACCACATGACCTTTTCAAACATCCCTCCTCTCCTTCCCTCCTCTAACCCACCCTGTTTCTCCCCACTTAAACCTTACTCCCCATTATCACCTCTGTCTCCTTCCTGTCATCTGTTTTCTACTATCCCCCTCACTTAAGATCTTCTCTCTCCCCACCAATACAGTTTTCTGTATTCTATGTCAAAGCACACAAATGGAAAGATTTGAGACTAAGTTTCACATATGAAGGAGAACATGTGACATTTATCTTTCTAGGTCTTGGAGAACTATTAAATTCTCTGAAATGAGAAGTAATAAAAAGGAGATAAGGATGATGTTATAAAATATGGTTTTATGATCTCTGCCCTCTTTTTCCACGTCTATACATTTTTATCATTTTTCCTATACTCTGCTTAAGAATAGTGACACTTCTGTGCAGTGTTTCTGTTTGCTTATTTAGCCCAAATGAGTCCTTTTGGCATTACTGTCTTAAGAACAAGCTTGCAGGTCAATGAGCCATCACAGAAAGACAAAAATCCAGATGTAAATAAAGTCAAATGTTTTAATCTGCTCAGCTGAGCCAGATTTTCGCCCTCTAGCTAACTGTTCAGAGCTAATTCTTAGGAGGTTGTCATGGGTACAAAAGCAACAGGGCCACAGTACAGGAGCAGGCTTCGCTGACTGTATGAGTGATTTCCCGAAAAATAAAGCAATAAAGCAAAAAGTTGTTTCAAATATTTATTTTAAATTACACCTATGTATTATCAAATATGGGGAGCCACAGCCCATGCCCCAAGTCAGGTCTAGCCTTCTGTCCTCTTTACTGAGGACAGAATTAAAAGGGCCAAATTAAGAGTGGAGAGTATCAAAGGAATGTCTATTTGATGTGACCACATCGGGAGGAGAGACAAAGTGTTCCACCAACCCTCTCAGAGTCTTCAAGGTCCTAAAGTGAGGTCGATGTTTAAGTAGAAAGCCAAGGATGGGTTCGCACGTCTAAGCAGATTGGAGCATGGGGAGGTCCCACTAACCAGTGACTCATCACCCTCCCAGTCAGAGTTTCATCTCGTAAATGTCAGTTTCATCTGGCAAGCTGTTAGAACTGTGTAACATCTCTCTCTGGGAGACAAGTTCCCTTCCTTTCTTTCTTCCAGCATGAATTTCTTTGGAGAATTTCTATTTCTTTGGGGTTCCCTGTTTCAACAGTCTGATAGATTAAGAGACACAAGCATATCTCCAGAACATCTTCATCTCTCCCAGAGATGAAGCTGTATATCTATGTACGGCTCTCTGTGTAAGCGCACGTGTGCGCAGGTGACTACGGAGGCCAGAAGAGAGTATCAGATGCCCAGGAGCTGGGGTGATGGACAGTTGTGAGTAACCCACTGGTGGGTGCTGGGAAACAAACCCTGGTCCTTTATAAGAGCTTTGCACCATCTCTCCATCCCCTGCTCTGGAAGTTAAAAGTAGTGTGGGTAAATTTTCAGAATGCCACCTTTTGGAGTCCGTAATGCCTATGATTTTAGCCTCAGAGACATTGTTTACAGTCTAAAATTCCTTGTTGTGTTGACAGTGAAGAAACCCCCCAGCCCTCAGAAAAGCAAGGCAAGCACAGATCTGTAACGTTTCAGTACAAGAGGTTCCTGGAAATGGTCTGCAAGTTTATGAAAATGTTCCACCAGGGAAGCAGAAGGAGGCAACAGAAGATGCAGCCAGGGGGCCCAGGCCACATGCGCTCGCCGTTAGATGAAAGCCAGGTGTTCCGCTGCCGCCAGGTGAGCCATGGCCATAAAATGCACATTTCTCTACCGGAAGACAGCAGGACCTGTGACTCTCCACATCAAAGGAACCCGCAGGTACTGATGATGAGACACCCACAGGTCAGGCTATGCTTAAAAAAAGCAGGGCTGAAGAGAACAAGCTGCTTTGTACTGAGGTGGACTTTCTGTGTTTCATTTGAAAAATAAATAAGAATTTAATTCTAATATGAATATACCCTCAAAAAGGAAATAAAGAACAACAAGAAAGGAAAATGAATAAGCCTGTATTTAAAAATCTGTCCTTGAGAGGTATTACTTGCTTTCTTTTTCTTTTCTTTTCCTGTTTTCCTTGTGTGTGTGTGTGTGTGTATTCATGTGCACATGTATATGTGCACTCACACATGTGATTATGTGTGCATGTGAGGGGCTGAGGTTGATGTTGGGAATCAGCTTCTACCTTCTGTCTTGCTCACTGAAGAAGGGTCTCTTAATCAAATCCAGAGCTCACTCATACATCTAGTCTTGCTAGCCAGCTTTCTTCAGGGATTCTCTATCTCTACCCTTTGAGGATGGAATTGTTGGTAGGTCGCTACTCATATTCAACATTTATGTGAATTCTACGAACCTGAACTCTGGTCCTCACACTTCCACAGCCAGAACTTTAAGGACTGAACTGTCTTTTCCACCCCAAGAACACCCACTTTCTAAGCAAAACCTGCCAAGGTATTTTGTTAGAGAGAACTTGGATGTCATCTCTCCAAATCTCTTCATTTCCCATTAGTTCTGGTTACACACAGTTGCTGATCCCACTGTATTTTAGGCATAATGGAAAATAGACCCAGAGTAGTCAGGTGGTTTTCCCAGCATCACATAGGGCTCAGTAGTTACCTAAATATACCACAATGACTCCTGACCCTGGGTAGCCTAAACTTTCACACACCAAGTCTGTTAGCTTCTGTGGGTCAGGAATGTAGGTACATTTGCTTCAAGTCTTCTCCCCAGGTTGTGGTTAGTGTTAACAAACACCGAGACCTCCATGGAGGCTCACCTGGGAAAGGGTACACTTCCAAGCTCATTCATGTACTTGGTGACAAAATTCACTTCCTCTACGTTGGCTAGACTGAGGGCCTAGCTCCCTCACTGGCACCAGCTGGAGGCTTCTCCAAAGTTTGCTTTGTATCGGTAAGCCAATAAAGAGGTCTGCTACCAAAATGGAAGTCACCATCTTAGCTGGTCCCAACATGCCCTCATCACCTTTGTCAAATGGTTTATCTTACACTCAGTGGAAGGGGGATTATATTAGGCCATGCATGCTAGGAGGTCAAAGTCACTGTGTCTGGATTAGAAATCTGTCATAGAACACATGGCTACAGACAATAGCCTTTAGGCAAATACTCAACCTGGGTTCTTCCATTTTCTTGAACCATGCAGAACAGTGTCAGAAGGGAAGGCTATTTGCTTTTCATGAGCAATATACTAGTTTTCTAATATGCCATCAACTGCTATTTTAAGAGGTGATAAAACTATTTAAATAGCATTTACACATGTTTTTGTTGAACTGGTGGACAAAGACATGAAAGACAGGTGCCCCCAAGAGCTGATCATTTGAAAGCATAGGAACTAAGAAAACTCTGATGAATTAAATAAACATGCCAATTTTAAGTGGTTCTCAACCTGTGGGTCAGGATCCCTTTTGAGGTTGACCAATGCTCTCACAGGAGTCCCTTAAAACCGTAAGACAAATCAGATCTTTATATTATGATTCACAACCGTAGCAAAATTATAGTTGTGAAATGGCAATGAAAATAATTTTTATGCTTGGGGGTCACCACAATGGGAGGAACTGTATTAAAAGGTCACTGCTTTAGAAAGGTTGAGAACCACTGTGCAAGATGGTTTTCCACCCAGATCCCTACTCACTCTTATGGCTTGTTCTGACCGAGGTCTAGGGTTGAAGCTGTGTAACCCACTGAGAGTTTCAATGTAGGAAATAGTACATCACCAAAGAAATGGTCACGGTTTTCATTTTCAGAGTTTTGAGCCTTTAATTTCTAGTTATGACACTTATTTCAAAACAAAACAAAACAAAACAAAAGTCTGTTTTGGATTCAAACATTTTATAGTGGTTGGTGCTAGGTTTCACTTTTTAGAGGGCCCCGAGCCCAGGTAATCTAGAGAGATAAACAGTGCTTCATTCAGTATCATTTACAGTCACAACATGAACTGAGGTAGAAGCACTGGGTAGTTCATACATAAACGACTTATACTGAGTTGTACAGTCCTTGACCCTGGTTAATTCTGGTGTGTGATATCTTATTCATTTGCAAGGTTTTCTTAAAAAAAATCGATTTTAAAAATCCTTTCAAAAAGCACTTCAGCATGTCAGTCACTGTCCAAGGGGCCCTCATGCCCACTCTTCATAGTAATCTATTCTACATTAGGACAGCCATGTAAGTCATCACCTGATCAAAGACTTTTTGGGAACAGAAAGAGTCAGGCCACTGTTAGGAGTAAAATGACAGTGGTGAAGTAGGGCCATTTTTGGTAAACCTAGCCAGGCTGTGAGCAGCCTCTTTATAGTCAGAGTGGAATAAGAATCTTCCTTAAACCCAGGAGTCTCTGCTTGAGCAGTGAAGAAGGAAGGAGGCACAGAGTCCGCACGGATGGTGGTGGGATGCAGGGATGCGGATGTAGCACATGCTGGCCTGCACCTCTTCAGGAAATCAAAGACCGCTGGAAGTCACAGAGGTCCCCTCTCACAGTTACTGACACACCTTTGCCACTTATTCTTTCCAGCTCTGTAATAGCCCTGCTTATCTTGAGACCGCTTCTTTTATTTTGCTTCTAATATTTCCAAATTCAGTGATGCAAGCTAGACATCAGGTTTGCCAGCGGTTGATGTTTGGACGAATGAGTTATTCCCTGGTATAACACCGACACTACGTTTTCAATGGGAAGCCTTAGTCCAATATTTCATCAGATGCTTGTTTCAGTATGGAAACCTGAAACCTTGCTGTCTGCTAGCAATCACTCTTGCCTTTTAACCCAGGCAGCCTACTCCCAAGCTGAGCCCGCAGCAGGCATTCGCCGAGTTAACTGATCAATTAAAGGCAGCAAGCAGTTGACAATACTTGCTGTGAAAATGCTGACTGGCTACAGGGCAAGCGTCTCTGTAACAATGTCTGCTGAAGTGAATATTTTTCTGGAGAAACGAAAGCTGGTAAAACATTTAAGTCAAATCGATCTTTAAACAGGACTCTGAATGTGGAAACCATTTCTATACACACATGGCATCCATTAGAAATGAGGGCTAGGAAAATTTCTCCTATGAAAGACTTTCCAGAAGGTAAGAGCATACACGATAAAGCTTGTGCTCCCAAGGCTCCTTAGAGAACAGTACCTCACCCGAGTCCAAACACTCAGCCTCTCAAACACAAGTGCTGTGTTTGACAGTCTCTACACTCATCATCTTCTTGTGTTTTTCCTTAACAATGACAATGATAACCTAGTATGTGCTAAACTATTTCAAACTTTATGTAGTACAATCAAATGTTTTTAATAGTCTCACTCTCCAGAAGCAATTGTTATTTACAGTTTATTATGAAGCTTTCCATTTACTTGCAAGCATGTATATAAACCATACTAGCTGTAAAACCATGGTTTTAATAGATTGCTCTCTATTATTAAGAACTTGCTGTGGTGTGCATGTTTGCCTATTGTATGAACACAAATGTAATCAGTAACTCTCAGGAAGAGGAATCAGTGGGGGGGCAGAGGATAAACGTGTTGTGTTTAGTTTATTCTGATAAACGTTGCCATACTGTCTCTGTGTGTAGTGATGGTGGTGTATGTCTCCAAAGTATTTCCTAGTGTAGGTCCATGCCACAGTCTATCTGTGGAGAAGAACATCCTCTCTCTCCAGCCTCTCTCTCCAGCCTCTCTCTCTCTCTCTCTCTCTCTCTGTGTGTGTGCCTACGTACTCCACAGTAATTTCCCTTGTCTACTAAGTGACATATTTGACCCTTTTGCACATTTGACTTTTTTGACTTAACAGGTATACTTTGCATATTTATGTTCCATTTCTATTTCTTCCTCTGTGGAACACATGCCTGTTTTTCTGAGTGATAGCTCCTCCCTCCTTTAATCTGAGCATTTCCCCTGGCTCTGGGTGGAGCCCACCATTTGCACAGATACCCACCCAATCCTTCTTAGGGACAATTCAATCTCCATAGCATTTTAATAACACCTTTGCTGCAATGGCTCTGGGGTTTGAAAACATAGGAGGTCTGTCTTTCCCCAAATGGATGTGAATGTTGGGTGCTGGTTCTGGCAGGCTCATAGCAGATGATGCTCAGTGATGCTGGTACTTAGCTCAGGGTCACCCAGGCTTCTGCTTTTAAGGCAACCTAACTCACCCTTGTTTCCTCTGCCCGTCTCTGTATTTTTTTTCAAATCCTGTGGTGATAAAGCCTTTCTGTGCTGCACTTGGAAGTATGACTGTCTCTTGCGAAGGCTGGTTTCATCTGGCCATGGAGAAAAGAGCTCTTGCAGCTGGGGCTTTGTCTTAATTTAGCCAATGGGACCCTTCTGCAACTATGGAAGCAAAAGGCACTAATTCTTTCTTTGGGTTTATATATTTTCTTAAAGGTTGAGATTTGCATTTTTTTTTCTGTATCTCTCTTTACATTGCTTTCTGAGAAATGCAAAAGCTGTGGGGAAAGTGAGCCTGGCTTTGGGGAGATTTTCAAATGCAGCTCCCATTTGTGTCACTGGAGGCGGGCCCCAGTCCTTCCCAGCCAGGCCAACAGCCTGCAGGGTAATGGATTATCTTCCCCTCAGCAGACTCCACGGGAGATGTTCTCAATGGTTTATGCATTCTGGCCAGAAAACACTCCCCGCAGATGGGAGAATTCTTCCTGTGTTCCCCAGCAGAGGTCCCGGGGGAATGAAGCTGGCTCAAAGTGTAAACCCCATGTGCTGTAAAGAGAAGATCAAGGGCAGATTTGGCACTAAGTGGTTGTTCCAAAGTTTCCAACTGGTCTAGGCTTTCAAAAACAAAGAGTGAGTTCAAGTTGCTTTCACCTTAGGGAATGCTTACAGAAGGTGTCTAAATACCCCTCAAAATACCCAAATCTTAGCAGAAGGGAAGAAATCTGTAAAAGGAAAAAGCTATTGGTTCTACTTTGGGATAAGAAAATAGGAAGGCAGGGAAAAAATAATAGGAGAAATAGATTGTGGCTCAGTTGCTGAAAACTGTTTCTATGACCTGTCATCGTGCTATGCTGGAGTTTAGGCATTGGTTGCACCTTCTGCAATTAGAGCAAGGGATATGTTTGTTAACTGTGTAATATACAGGGGGAAATCGACAAGAAAAACAGGGTAATGGTGGGGTGGGATCTGGAGAACCAGAAGAGAGTTTAAACTGAGAGAGATAAGGGAGAGAGAAAAAGACAGAGGCAGAGAATGACAAAGAGAGACAGAGAGGGAAATAGAGAGGCAGAGAAAATGAAGAAAAAGAAAGAAAGGAATGATAAGGAAAAGAAAGGGAAGGAAGAAGGGAAGACTCTCTAGGTGAGTGGGTTGGGACCAATGCCATAACCAAGAGCAAGGCTAGCAGAGATGTTTTTTTCTGGTTGTCACGGAGGGCTTAAAGGACAGAAGGTTAGCAAACCCTCAACATTACCAGCCACATTAAGTTTTGTTTTGCGAACCTTGCTCCGAAGGGAGGTCTACAACTCAGGGTTTGAGGTGACAAAGGGCAGATTCAGATAATTATTTATTTCACTCTTTTCCATCTGGGCATCCACATTAATTGGGTGGATTCATTTGGTGCCATTTTTTTTGTTCCCTTTATAAACTTGGTCATGAAAATTAAGAATCATGATTGCAATATCTTGCGTGGTCCGTGAGTCATGGCAGGATGCTTTACTGCTCCGGCCTTTCCAGTTTTCTAAGGTTTGATTTGCTGAGTTCTTTCCTCCTCTTCTGTGCAGTTTACTTATTATAATTATTAATGAGGAAGCAGAAAAATGGCTATTCAGTTGAACTTTTGGGAGCAAGACGTAATAAATGGTCTCTGTCTAGGATCTAACATTTGCCCCTAAATACAGTAATTATTAGGTTGCTTGATGATATGCTGAGTTTTACAAGGCTCTTATTAGGGAAAGAAAAAGAACATAATAAATCCACTAATGTGGGTAATGACTGGTATGGAAATTGAAAATGGTTCAAAATTAACCCACTCCTTTTTTCCATCTTCTAAATACCCCCCCTGGGTCCTAATATTATTCATCACATAAATATACTTGCTTTTGATTTCAGCTAGTTCTGTGCTGCCAAGACGCTCCAGAATTAATTGCAATTAAGTGCTATCTGGCCTTACCCAGGCACTGCCAACAGGCTCAGCTGAAGGAAAATTTAACAAACCTGTAGTGGTAGATAGATGCACAAATGATTCGGAAAGCTCTGCATGGCTGGCTCACTGGGACCCTGAGCAATACCCAAAATGGAGGTGCTCAATAAGTAGAAGCTCTCTGCTCATGGAGACTGCTGAAGGGCTGCACAGCACAGCTCTCACTTTCTCTCTGTTTCTCTCTCCCTTCCCCCTCCCTCTCCCTCTCCTGTATAGTTAAAACAATCCTATTTTAATGTAAAACTTCCTATGTGTCTTTAGCATAAGTCAAAAGCCACTGTGTGATGGGTATATAGTAAAGTCTGATGCGGGACTATACAGGAAGGTTTCCTGTTCCATACATTAAAACCTGTGTGATTTGGGAAGGGGGTCATATAAAACACTGTGTTTATAAAATATAGAGAACTCTATATGGGTTCTCTCGACTTCAGTCATTTACTAAAGACAAATCTGAAAAAAAACATATGTGACTGGAAAGAGACCTTCCTGTTACCCCCAAGTCTTTTTGTTGTGTTCGCCTTCTGTTGGTGTTTAAAGGCTTTCAATCTTACCCGAAATGAGGAAAAAGAAATGAAAACAGTTTAAGCTCTACTGGAATCAAATCCCAGCTCCACAAAACAAAATGGAAATAAAAAACACAAACAACAAAGCCTTAAGCCTGAATAAGCCCCATCAGGAAGCTGCTCCCACTCTCAAGGACCCTAATCCTTTTGGCCAACCTGGTCACCCATAGAACCCAAACACTCCCCCCTCCCCTGGTCTATGCCCTGCTGTAGGGAACAGGAGGCAGTGTCCCAATCCTTCTGCACACTCTCTCTTCTCCCTTACTCACCTGTTCTAAGTACTTTCTACTGGGTAGAAAGTAGTTCTCTAAGCTGCACCCAGGGGAAAGTAGAAGTTCAACTCCTTCCCAGTTCGGTGTTCTCTACCAGTGACGGATATGATTGGAAGATCCCAACCCTCCCTTTTCTTTGGAGAAGCTGCAGGCCCATTATCAGCCCGATGGAAGCTGTTTTAATGTAACAAGATGTTGAACGCTTTCCTAACCAAACATTACTGGGAGGATTAGAAGCAGCATCAGAAAACCTACCAATGTATGCAAGGTATGTCAGGTTACTCAAGGGCCTGGTGAACTACCTGCTGGGTTTCCAGAAAGGCTCTGTGAGGCAGATCGGGTGTTTACTCCCACAGACCCAGATGCCCCAGAAAACCACCTAGCCACTAATACTGCCTTTGTCGTGCAGTTGGTCCCAGACATAAGGAAAAAGATCCAGAAATCAGAGGGATTTGAAAGGATAAAGAGGTCCCAACTTTTGGAATTGTTCAGAAGGTGCACAGCAGCCCAGATTCAGCTGAAGATGGGGAAAGAAATGGTCCTGTGCGCTGGTTTCTGACCTTAAGGAGACAAGAAAGGATATGGGGAAGATAGACCCGAGGAAAGGGTTCAAAAACTCACCAACATAGTTTAATAAAGCCCCAACGTGCAGATATGCTGGAATTAAGGCAAAATATTCACAAAACTCCCTGCTCCAAAGGGTAGATGACCTCCTCACAGCTTTGACCACTCAGGAAGAATGTAGAGAAGCCACAGCCTCTCAGACATCCTGTAAGCCTTGGGGTAGAGTCTCAGGCAAGAAGGCCTGGTTCAAGTCACATACTTAGGCTACAACCTGGAGGAAGGAAAATTGACATGTTCCCACGATGAGTATATTTCAGCCATCCTGAAATCCCCAGTCCCACATCAAACAAACAAACAAACAAACAAACAAGGGTGGGAATTTCTGGGGGTAGTAGGAGACTGCCAGCTGTTTGTAATGGGCATTGCTGAGAGAGCCAAGCTCCTCTACGCTGGCACCAAGGGACAGCCAGCCTTTGGGATGGACTGAGACTGAGCAGAAGGGCTTTTGAAGCCTTGAAAAAGTTCCCAGCCTTAGGAGAAACTTGGTGTTTCTATGCCAACCAATCAGTGGTAATTAGGAAAAACCTTGCCATTATCAGAAAAACCTGAAAGAAAGAAAAGAAAAAAAGACACAGATCAAATAAGTTTCTGTTTTCCTGGTCCCCATGGCTGACCAGTGGTCAGCATTAGCTGGACCACTGAATCTTATTTTGATCTGGCTAATGATGAGGCCTGCAACCTCAAATGCACGGCCAACTAAGCTACTTGTCCTAGGGTCAACTATGACCTCCTAGAACAGGACAAGTCAGCTACTTGACTGACTCATGCTCATAGAACTGGTGGGGAATGTGATAGAGCAAGACAGTGCAGATGTTCCTCCATCTTGCATTCTTACTGAAACCATTTCTGGTTTAACTAGAATTTGATCTCTCGATGGAGAATCCCATGGAAAATGACTCAACTCTGTTCTAGGAACCAGAGATCAAGATTCCCAAGCTAGTGCGTCTTAGCTTCTGTTAAAGTCCCTGTTTGTGCCAACCTCCCCCTCCAGCTAACCACTTAGCTTCTGTTCCACTGCTTTATGGTGAAGAACCTTTCCCTGCAGCTGCAGAGCGGGAAACCAGGAGATAGATTTTTGTCTTTAAAAGCAGCTTGCTCTAAATGCTCAGGGCTACAACTGGGTCCTAAATACCTGAGTGCAATCCCAGCCAGCTGCCTGGAATAAAGACTTTCAAATGGCTGTCCACTGGGTCTCAGTGGTCATCTTGGTGGGATTCTTGTAATACAGCCATCACCCCTTAAAGATCACCATGACCTGACTTTCTACCAACATGACTAATCTTTCCCGGTTCAAAACTTTTACAAATGGAATAGTATGATAATAGGTTGTTTTATCTGGTTCTTTCAGTCAGCAATATGTCTGTAAAAGTCATCTATGCTGACATCTGAGGCAATAATTTTTTAAAATAATTTTATAGTATTCTAATTTTCTTTTAAATGTCATGTTATGAGCTTTGGTGTTCTTCCTGCATGTTTGTCCTTGTGAGGGTGTCAGATCCCCTGGAACTGGAGTTATATAGACAGTTGTGAGCTGCCATGTGGGTGCTGGGAATTGCACCCAGGTCCTCTGGAAGAACAGTCAGTGCTCTTAAAAATGAGCCATCTCCATGGGATGCAAAGTACCTAACCTGTGATTGATAACAAAAAATAAAAAAATTAAAAAAAATGAGCCATCTCTCCAGTTCCCCATCCCTATAGTATTCTATAGAATAGCACAGTTATTATGTTGTGTGACTGCAGAAACTAATGTTGAAGTTTACTTTCACTTTGGGAACTGGACTGCTTTGACTTTTTGTGTATATTTTGTGTATATTCTAGATCGATGTATGTGTGCATTTTTCTTGGATGTCAGTTTTGGAGCAGAACTTCTGAACCACAGAGCATGGATGGGTAAGCTTCAGCAGAAACTGCCAAAACTGTTTCCAGGGTGGCTGTACCAGTGTATCTGCCCATCAACAACTTGTGGAGATTCCACACCAGCTGGAGGCACTGTCAAGCAATCTTATATAACAACAGCATCAAAGATGGGTTCGAATCTGCATGTACATGGTGGCCAGTAATCCTGGGATCTTTTTTTGTATGCACACAGATGTTCAGATACTTCCTTTTGCAACAACACTGTTGTTCAAGTTCTTTTGAAGTCTGCAGCAATCTGTCTTCTCAGTGATCTGTACTACACAACTGGTTACAATATGTGCTACAAACACTTCACTTTGTGACAAGTATCTTGCCCCTGATGTAGTATCCAAGAAGGCTCAGGAGGTTTATTTTAATGGAACCCAGCTAGTCAGTCATTTCTTTATGGCTGTTTTTTTTTTTTTTGCTTGTTCTGTTTTGATTTTTGAGGCAGGGTCTCTCTGTGTAGCTTTGGCTGTCGGGGAACTTGCTCTGTAGACCAGGCTGGCCTCAAACTCACAGAGATCTGCCTGCCTCTACCTCCCAAGTGCTGGGATTAAACATGTGTACCACCAAGCATGGTTGCTATTTTCTTAACCTTTTGTTTAGTATTTTTTTCTCTGCTCCTAAAGTCTTGAGGGTACATGCTGATATCTTTTGGAACTGCCATTTTTATCTGTTTTATTTATTTATTTATTTATTTATTTATTTATTTATTTATTTATTTATTTATTGATGACTGTCTCCCGTCATTCTGTTTTTGTGGCTATTTGTTTATTGTCAATGCCATAATTTCTCATGGTGCCCTTCGAATAGCCCTGCTGTAAATCAAGTAGCCAACTCTCTGTTGGAGACTTTCAATGCTGCTTCCTTATGTTATGTCATTCATTTTAATTATGTTAATTTTTTTAAAATGTTGACATGTATAGCTCTCTACTTTTGAAGAATGCATTAGATATTCTGGTCTATTTGCATTTCCATATGAATTTAAACATCAGCTTATCAGTCCCACAAAATATTTGCTTGCATCTTGGTTAACACTGCTTTCAGTTTGGAAGCTTAATTGAAAAGACTGTGAATTTAAGACCAGTCTGAGCAACATAGTGAAACCCATTAAAATTTTCGACCCAAAGCAAACCTTAGTTAAGGTTTTCTTGCTGTGAAGAGATACCATGACCACAGCAATTCTATAAATGAAAAAATTTAATTGGAGATGGTTTATAGTTTCAGAGGTTTAGTCCATTATCATCATCATGGGAAGCATGGCAGCGTGCAGGCAGACATGGTGCTGGAGTTGCCGAGAGTTCTACATGTTGATCCATAGGCAGCAGAAGGAGACTGTCATTCCACACTGAGCAGAGCTTGAACATAGGAAACCTCAAAGCCCACCCCCACTTCCTCCAGCAAGGTCACACTTACTCCAAAAAGGCCACACCTCCGAACAGTGCCACTCCCTATGGCTAAACATTCACACACATGACTCTGTGGGGCCAAACCTATTCAAACCATCACACAAACCAAACAAAAGGATCCACTTAGGGACAAGTATGGTTCAAGCATCTGTGAATAAATTCCAGTACTAATGATATAAGTTATTTTTTTGTCAGGCTGTATGATATCCAATTAGAATCTTATAATTTTAGAATCACATGGAATGCAACGATGGAGTGTTAGAATTTTTCATTAGCTGATATACAGAAAGCCCTGATAATTTAATTTTTAAAATCCGATTGGATGACACTGGATATATCTTCCCAGTATTCTGAATGCATTTAGGTGGGGAAAAATGTCTCATCGGAGGAATGCAAATGGAAAGACACCTGGCCAGATGATAATGAAAACAACATCATTCTGGAGAAGAGATAATAGGCCCCAGAGGAAAGCTCAAATACTCAAGTGTCAGAACATGAAAACTGTCCAAAGGGGAAGTGATGTTTTCCTTGTATGGGCTGTTAGCCAAGGAATGCCCTAGTTTGAAAGTCTAATGAGATTTAGGGCACCAAGAAACCCAGGTTAGAAATGACAGGATGAAAAGACAGAGCTAGAGAGAAAGAAAGAAAAACAGAAGAAAGGAAGCAGAGGGGGCAAATTCATGTATGTATGTATGATGTATGTATGTATGTATGTATGTGTACATATACAGAAAACAGGCAAGGCTGCGTTGAGAATTTAGTTTATGTTCCTCCCTTAGAGTTTATAAAGCTTTCCTGTGTGGCCTTCCCCTGCAGATGTGTGACACACCCACAGGAAGTCTATGTGGGGGCTAGTGACACAAGAATCACACCTCATCCCAAGGCCTTTCCAGCTCTTGGCAAGACTTCCTGTGGACTTTGTGCTTATGAAGTCTTTGGTCTCTTAGGCAGGCACCTCCCTTGTGCGTGTAGGAAAAGAGCCAGAGGCAACAGAGGCATGAGTCTTCTCCAAAGTCTCACTTTGAGGATTTTATATTCTGTAGTGGTTCTTTTATCAAGTCACCGTTTGCCCACAGAATCAAGCATTTCAAAGACTGAGGAGTCTCACTACTACTTAATCCGTAGAGTAGAGGAGGTAGCCGGAGAGAAAGCACAGGGAAGCCTCTGAGTGAGAAAGGGGACCAGATGTTGATATGATGTATCCTCCACTCTATGTATTTGCAGGCTCCGTATCTATGGATTCAATCGAACATGACCAAACTATTTCTAAAAGCTCATTTGTAGAGAACATGTGCAGACTTTTGTGGTCTTTATTGCTCAAACAATACAATATAACACCTGTTTACCAAGAGTTTGTGTTGTACTGGGCATGGTAAGTGATCTAGAGATGACTTAAAGTATATGAGAAGATGTGTGTCAATCATACACAAACACTACACCATTTTTTTAAGAGACTTGATCCCTCCTGGATCCTGAAGGACAACAGAACATTCTCCAGTCATCTGCACTTCTAATCCGAGGGCTCCATGCGTATGCTCATTTCTAATAAACTTCACCTTTGTGTTTATTTCTCCTTCCTAGAAAAATCAACTCTTTTGTTTTTTGTCCATGCCCATGCCAAGCATGTTCTTTTTCTATAATAGTGTTAATTATATGTTTATGCTAATTTATAGTGATTATTCAAAATGTGAATATAAATCACAATTGGTTCAATATTTACTGGAAGATTTTCTCTTTTCCCATTCAAGTCTAATGTGAGCTCATATTTCATACTAAATGTTATCCTGTTTTTACTTAGAGATGTTTGTGTGTTTGTGTTTTCAAAGACATTGCTGATAAAATGTTAGAGGGGCAAATTTAAACATTGTTTAACAAACTGACTTTGAGAGCTTCTACTGTAGTTTATGAAAGCTAATAAAAACAGAAATAAGTTATAGTCTCTTAGAAAGAAAAATCAAACAATTTGAGATACCCTATCCAAGAAAGGAAAAAGGAAAGGAAAGAACAGGACTTATAGAAAACAATGACAATAAGTAAAAGAGAAATTAAAATATGTTGATAATTACATTAGGTTTAAATGGGTGAAAAACTACGAATAAAAGGCAAAATGTATCAGTAAATAATAAAATACAACCCAAGCACACAATGTTCACTTTCAATATAAGGATTATGGAAATATTAAAAATAAAAAGATGAGAAAGTACATAAAATTCAGAATGTAATGAAAACTAACATAAATATTTCACTGAGGTAAAGTGGGTCTCAACATCACTAGAGATAACGTTACATTCACAGTGAGAAAAAATATGTATGATTCAATCCTTAATTTATATGCAACAAATAAAACAGCCTCACATTATGTGAAGATAAAATACAGACTCAGAAATAGCCATACCTCTAATCATAGTTGTAGATCCTTAGCAAATTTCTTTCTCCATAGAATAATAACACAAAAATTAGCAAATTCATATGTGAAATGAAAGCAAGAGTCACGGAGTTAATAAAGTTTATATACAAAGTATTCTGTGTTCAGCATCTGTAGCATGCACACTTCTGTGCAACACACATGGAACACTTACCAAAAGCATCACTTTCCTGGCTTTCCAGAAGTATCTAAAAATACTAACTGCAGACTGTATTATCTCAAGGTAGTGGAAGTATGCATTAAATCAGTAGAGGCAAAGAACACCGCAGGAACATCCCCAAATGTCTATAAGTTAAGCTGTACGCTTCTGAGCAACCCAGGGTAAGGAAGCAATCACAGTAATACATTGAACTACATGACAAGATGACAACATATCAAGCATATAGAACCTAGTTCAATCTGTGCTTAGAAGAATATACATAGATTTAAATCTAGATGTTAGCAAAGAATAGTATCTAAGCAACCATCTCCAGCAGTTTGGAAAGGAGCAATTAGCCTCAGTGAAAGTGGAAAGGAATAATAAGTAGAAAAGCAAATCCAGGTACTAAGAAAAATACATAAAGGAAAACACTCAAGAGTTAAATTCACTTCTTTGAAAAAACATGCATTCAGACCAGTAAATCTCTATAGATAGAGAGAGGTAGAGAGAGAGCAAGAGAGAGAGAAAGAACAGGACATAAAAAATAGCACTTGTAAGGAAAAACCTCTTGAGTTCACAGAAAAAACAAAATCAAATTTAAACAAAGTCCTCCAGAGAGTTGAGACAGAAGGGTAATCTCTAGGTCATTTTGTGAAGTCTGCAAACTGTGATAGCACAAACATAACGGGATACTGCAAGGGAAAAAAAAAAACATAGGCTTGTCTCTTTCATAAACATAGATATTCAAAATCTCCAATAAAACCTTAAAAAATGAATCCAGACGTACGTAAAAAGGGTTATGTTTCAGGGCCATTTTGGATCTCTTCCATAATTTCAAGGTGGTGTTCTAGTCTCATTCAATCGCTGTGATAAAAAAACACTCTGACCAAAAGCAACTGAAGGGAGGAAAAGGTTTATTTGGGAAAGGTTGCAGTCCATTACTGAAGGAGCTCAGGGCAGGAACTCAGGATCTAAAAAGAAGGCTGCTCACTCCATCCCATGCTCGTGCCTCGCTAGTCTTCTCACATAGCTCAGGACCACCTACCTAGGGCTGGTGCCACCCACAGTGGGCTGAGCCCTCCTACATTCAGGAAAATTTCTCTGCAGCTATGCCCACAGGCCCATCCTACACACCTCTAAGCCATGTCAAATTGTCAGTTAAAGCTAACTAGGATGTCTGGTTTCACATTTGAAACATCTATGCAATTCATAACACTTTTATAAGAAAGAACACCCTGGATGATGGCCACCAACAGCTGCTGGGAGAATATGGACTAAAACCCTACTGATAAAGAACGTTGTCAAAGTAGGCATTGAAAGGAAACTTTTAATTTTGATAAAGGGATTTTTCAAAAGAAAGAGAAAGCAAACTCTTCAAGTTAGTATGGAAACCTGCTTTCCCCTTAGTGGCTAAGGAGACAGAACATCCTTTATGCTTGCTGTATTCAGAGATACACTAGAAGACTGACCACCCCAGGTCACTTACACTCCACAGAATACTCCCTGTGTCCAAAACTTCAGATTTTCAGTCACGTGTTCAAATTGAGAAAGAACCCTACAGTATCTCTGATAATACTGAGGGTTCAGAAGAACTGGGGATATCCAAGTGGCCTGGTGGAAGATGAAAGGAAAGTTATGTCTTAGAGCTGAGAACATTTCCGCAGGACCTAAGTGCATGTGAGATGTTACAAAAGTATCGTTTGGAGGATACATGGCTCAGTGGGTAAAGCCCTCATCCAGCAAGCAGGAGGGCCTGAGTTCAGGTACCCAGAGCCCACATAAAAGGTCAGGCATGCCAGTGCACTCTTGTAAGTCAGAAATAGAAAGACAGAAGACAGAAACAGTTCATTGCAGTTCACGGGCTAGCTAGCCTAGCCTACTTGGAAAGATCTCAGATTTGTGCATAGCTCCTCAGGACCCTTCCACCTTCTGTCTGCTCCTGCTCTCCTTTCACATGTGCAGACACACGTCTGTATGCATCTACATATGTGTGTCCCCCATGTGTACTCACAAACATACACACCCCAACATATGAAACCACATCCCTGTGCCTTTACACACATTCACTTATACATACATATACCCCCAAACACATGCACCCACATACCTATATTCCCACACACATACGTACCTTTATCTGTGTACCCATACATGTGCACCACATTTACATAAACATACACACGCATGGGAGAAAGAGAATTCTGCTAGATTTCCAGAGGAGAACTAAAAGCACCATAAAAGGCCCTATACTCATTTTAAAGAAAGAAACTGCTGGGCCTGGCATGGAAGAAAGAAGGGTAGGCCATGGGGGGAAGGTGAGAAAGAAGAGAGGGTGCAATGCAAAAGTCAGAAGGCTGGCGTTCCGGTTTGTTGGTTAGGAGAGGGGATCTGAGCTACATTGTTGCTGGGAGACAGACACACTCATGCTTCCCACAAAAGAACCTCTAATTGAAGTGCCAAAGACAAGGCCTGACATCCAATTAAATTTGAATGTTAGATGAACAATAAGTACTTTTTCTTATTTCTCTTTCACTAATATTTTCTGGAGTATACTTACTAAAGGAACTATTGTTTAACTGCAAATTATTTTTGGGGGCATCATTAAATCTGATAATTTTATCAAAATTATAAATTCATACTTATAAACTTAAAAAATTTGAACATGAAGAATTTTGACTATAGCACATCTGTCATTTATTCATCACAGCACTCATCTGAATTTTAAAAATTAATTTATTTTATCTGCTTGAGTGTACACATATATATGTGTATGTATATATGTGTATATGTACATATGTATTATGTGTGTGTACCATGTGTGTGCACAAGTCCCTGGTGATCAGAAGAGGCATCAGACTTCTGGAACTGGAGATACGGGAAGTTGTAAGCTGCCATGTGGGTTCTGGGAACTGAACCTGGGTCCTCTGCAGGAACTGTCAGAGCCCGTAACCACTGAGCATCTCTCCAGCCTCCTGCATTTTGATATGCATAATGCAATGTAAGCTGGACCACGAGGCTGGCTTGTAACCCCCACCCACATGGGAAGACTTTGAATTCGAGAAGTTTGAGGCCAAACTAAGTTGCACAGTGAGATCCTGACTTAAAAAACAAATGTAAACAAAACAAAAATATCAAACACAGTCAGGCATGGTGGCACAGACCTTTGATCCCAGCACTCGGGCAGGCAGAGGCAGGTGGATCAATGTGAACTGGAGGCCAACCTGGTCCACAAAGCAATTCCAGGACAGCCACAGCTACCCAGAGAAACTTTGTTTTGAAAACACACACACATATGTACATAAATATGTATATATCAAGCACACAGATAAAAGTTTTAAAAATTATACTTGCTTTTCACTGACATGCCCTTCTAATTTGTTGTGAAGATTTGTTGCCTGAATGCAGATTTGACATGGTGATGAAAATGAGGCTGTTTTCCTGGGTGTCAGGGGAACAAGGCAAGTGTGATCTCAAGAAGGTTTTGTGAGAGGGGACAGAGGGTGGGCCTACAGGAGCTGCTGGTGTGGAGCAGGGAAGCTGGGGAACTGGCGCACCCACACATCCTTCCAAGAAAGCAGTTTCACAACAGGATCACAGCACGCATCTAAATTCCTTTTTCAGCTGCTTATTGAAAAAAATCATCATTTTAACACCTCTTGATTATTGTTTTCAATTCTGCCTTCTTTTAATTTCATAAACTCTCTTGCCTACAGATACACATATAAATACATACCACACTGACGTGTAAGTACGCGTATTTGCTGTTGTGAATCCAACTCAGGGCCCTGTGCCTGCTCAGCAAGCAGCTTACCACTGAGCCACAGCCCCTGTCCTTGAGTGTATTTCTCGTTTGTGTTTCATTTTTCTCATCTATCTATTTTCTTCCTAGCAAACTAGCTATTCTCCTCTGTAACCATTAGCACATTCTATCCAGTAAATGATATTGAAGTTGGTGTTGCCTGTTCTTTGTAGCTTTATAATATTTCTTTATAAACCAATTCTCAAAGTGGCTGAAAATGTGCTTTTTCCCAGCACACAGTTCTAATGTCTGGGGCTACTTTTAATGCATTTGGTCATGTGTATATTGAACTGTGAATCCTCTGCATTCCACAGTCTTTCCCTTTCTGCAACTTCATAGAAAATACTTCATATAAAACTCCTTTCATAAACATGAGTTACAATATGTCCCAGGCACCACATTTTAAAGATTGTTTGCTTTGTAGAAGTCTATCTCCACTGAGGAAGACCGAATAAATAGCCTCAGGAGCCAGTGTCACCACTGAATGGAATTTATTCAACATTCACCACAAGAAAAATGCTCAAAAGATTTGTGCTGTTTATACAGAATGAGTTATAAAATGTGTGTTCCACTGCGAGAAGAGAAAGTTTATAGCAAAGACCCCAAAGCCAGTTCACCCAGGCACCTTATTTTAATGTTCCAAACAGAAAGCCCTGTGTAAGCAATGCCGAGAGAGATGCAGAGGTGCAAAGACACGCCAACGTTCAGACTCTTTCACTATGGCTAAGTAGGTGACGCACATGTGCGAAAACATCATAATGAAACCTATTGTTTCAAACAATTAATGTATGCCAAATGTGAAAACAGGCACAAGAATAACACTTTACTATGTCTTCATTTGCTCCTGGTGTGACAGCATTGCCGAAAATCTCAGCAGATGTCTTGAAGCGAAAACAGAAAAGCCAGATTTTGCAGTCTTCATCTGCGGCAGTGGGGCGACCGTAGTATATGGTTTTAAAGCAAGGGATCACTTCCCTGAAAGCGGAATAAAGGCAGCAGCCAGGCTGCTTATTATGGCTGTCCAGTGACACTGCCTTAGATCAGTCCTAAGGAGCAGAATCTAGAATCCAGCATCCATGAATAAACAACCGGTCAGGAGCTCAACATCGTTTCTCTTAGTCTCCTAATCAAAATGTTTGAGCCTGATTCTCTCTCTTTGGTAGAGTTCTATCCCAGGTACAAGGAGACTCCTACCTGATATCTAGTCCTGGCATAGAGTCAAAGTAATTTGGGATGGGATGGTTTTGGTTCCGAGCGATACATCTTGATCAGTGCAGTAGAAAAGCCTGGTGACATCCCCCGTTGCTTGGCAACATAATGTTCGGGAAGAAGCGTTGTAACAAAGACTTTTAAAGACAGAGAAGTGGCTCCTTTCAAAAAGGATCATGGGAGATCGTGTTACATGTGAGCTTTTATCTTGAGTGAGAAGGTCATTTGTGATTATCTAAAGCTTATCTGTGCTTAGTATCTTCTGTTTTATGAATCAAATATTTCTTAATCACCATATTTACTATCAAAGGATCTTAGAAAAGAGGCTGGGAAAATAGCTCAGTGGGTAAGAGCACCCGCTGTGCAAACATGAGGCCCTGAGGTCGGGTCCCCAGCACCCATTCAAAAAGCCGGGCGTAGTCACTAACACCCATAAAGCTGGCAGGGAAAGAGGGAGAAAACTACACAAAGCTAGTAGGAAGATTGGGAACCTCATGCTCAAAGAAAAGACCCCATCTCAAGGGAGCAAGGGCATGAACACATACATGGACAGTTTTGCAGATACCCTTGTACGCATGTACATACGACACACACACACACCACAGTCATTGTACAAGTCTCGGAGACAAGATAACTTCTTTCCTCTCTGTTTGAGGTCAGAGCTCAAAGGCCCTACAGCAATTTGACTCTCCTTGTGCACCCTTTCCCCTGGGAATCTCTTCAGACTCTACTTCCAACACCCTCTCATTACCCTCTTCACTCTGCTGGTTTCCTGCTGTCTACCCT
Organism: Pachyuromys duprasi; assembly: GCA_028658305.1. Lineage (NCBI taxonomy): Eukaryota > Metazoa > Chordata > Mammalia > Rodentia > Muridae > Pachyuromys > Pachyuromys duprasi. The sequence goes on along the minus strand of CM053763.1, from coordinate 75,636,734 downwards.
TCTCATTGCACATGCCTGTGAACTTCAGCCAGACTGCCCTGGAAGGGTCAGGGGTCCTGCCCCCTCGCAGGCACACCGGTTCATCTAAGACTCTAGCTTCATTTCCAGTGATAGTGGGCTCACTGACTGGGGCTGGGCAGTTGAATAATAAGCAGAAGGTGTGTCTCCAGGAGAAAGACAGCAAATGGATAGCCGTGTCGCTTGGGAAAGGGCACACAGAGAGGCCTGTTTCCTGACTTCCTCATGAAACACAAGCTAACCTAGGAGCATCCACTTTGTTGAGCCAAGACTTGGGCAGATTCTGAGTAAGAAAATGTCTAGCAAAATCATGCTCACTAAACTTGAAGCTAAGATATTCTATTTTTTTTTAATCCACGGGTTTTATTTTGTAATTGCATTTTACCTCACTAGAGGTGGAATGGATATCCAGGACCCTGGATTTGGGTTCAGACGTGTGACTTGCTTTGTATAGTGAGGTTAGTGGGTATGATTAGCAGGTGTGATGCAAATAGAGTCCTCCTGCTCTACAGGACTATGCCAGTGACATATGCAGGGGCCAGACTGCTGGTCCCAGATGCTCTGCAGAATGCACCTGATGTGAGCTGCAGCCCCCTCTCCCCCCCACCCCCGCCCCCGGCAGAGCTTCAGCAGCCAGCGTGTAGATGCTTTGTTTTGTATACCACTGAGCTTCTGGGGGTTGATGTAGAGTTATTTTGACACCAGCAAATCAGACTAAGAATTATTGTAGCCTTTTAAAAGACATGGGCTTCTGAGGGTCCATTTGGCTGTAGTGACAGATTTTTACTACCATGCACCACCATCATGCTCACCAGCGTCAATGGCAGGCTAGCCCCGAGCAGGGTGCCTGAGTGTGAGGTTCTGTTCCATAACAGCTCTTCCAGCCCAGGCAGGTGATTCCTTCAAGCCTTAGTTTTCTTATCCAACCATCTATATCTTCTTCTTAGGGATGTATGACTCCTGCAAAGATGTCACAGGCACTGAGAGGTCCTTCCTGTACCAGTGTAGTCTTCCATTTCCTTAATCTGGTTTTCTCAAAAATTCTCTGACTTTCAAATCTTTTAACTGTCAGGATCTACCTGGGCCCATGCTGGTAAAGAACACTAATCACTGTTTTTCGGCCATATGCTTCCTTTCTAGAAATGATGGAACGTTACTGCTTTCTCTTCGGTCTCTGCCTAATAAGACAATAATCAGAAGCACCTTGCTCTAATCCTCCAGTTTCAGGTACCACGTTGGTGGCTGACTCTCTACACAGGGCTGGATCTGTTCAAAAGTGTGAGACTTAGAACAAAGCTGTGCTACCCAGAGCCACCGTTTCCCCACATCTTTATAAACGTTCTGAAACTCAAAATGTCATCTTTAGCTTTTTCCAAAATATCAGGCTTTTGCTTTCATTCTCCCAGTGAATATTTTTACCAGGATCTGAAACTCGAAGGTCTCCAAGTCAAACCAATCATTGGAGGTCTCCCTTCTGCTTTCTCCCCTGAAGTTAGCAACACCGTTACTCTCTCTAGACCAAGGCCGGGGATCTTGTCTGTTTGTCCCCCTAAGCCTTGCTGTTTGCTGGGTCTTGTAAACTTTCTCCCTGTCCTATCCTTTTACCAGACACAGAATTTTGCTTTGGTATGATATTCAAGGTCAGGAGTGGCAAAGTTCTTTTGACGAGACAGATTGTAGATGTCGTAGTGTTAGGGGCAGCATGCGGTCTCTTAGAGTAACTCCCTCTCTCTGTGCCATTATTTTTGAAGCAGTCATTGCCATATCTGAAGAACAGATGCAAAGGTGCACCAATGAAACTTTATTTACAGAAACAGATTGAGGAAATTAGAGGAAGTTTTTGATTTTTGTTTTTGTTTTTTAAATAGTTTGCTAGCTCTGCTTCAGGTTCTTCACATCTTCACAGTTAAAACACATGCATTTGGAGGGTTAGTGTGTGTGTGGTTGTGCTAATGCACGGAACTTCCAGACATTCCACACTGTAACATACCACAGGCAGAAGCTGAGGTTTGGAGGGATAAAGTGAGTCCTCAAACTCCTCAGATAGAGTGACAAAGCACGGCTTCAACCTAGTTGTCTCCAGAAAATCTAATCTTCTGCCCATGGAACTTTGTTGAAGCTCAGTGACTGTCTGCTCAGTGACCTCCAGTTTGGTTTTTTTTTTTTTTTTTTTTTTTTTTTTTTTTTTTTTTGCTTCCATTCTCCACATGCAGAGCCCTGTGCACCAAAGCCTATGGATGTGAGGAAAGAGGAGCTGCAACAGTCAGACAAGGGCACCCTGGACCCAGAACAACCCATAAGCGGTATAGAAAGGAAGGCTCCATGGTCAGGCTTTGACTCCAAATCAGCCGGTCAGTGGATGTGAAGCTTCCTTCTTAGGAACGTGGCCTTGGGCAAGGTGACAATCTGAAGGTGAGTGGAAACACCTGAAGGATCTGGCAGCTAAAAGTCGTAAGTCACTAACATTCCCAGCAGCCCAGGCAAGCACTTCATTGACAGAGCTGTTTATCATGGTGGCCACTCCATCAGCCACATGCTGATTTCCTTTACAATCCGAAGGTTGAGCATTTCTGCCACAATTTACTAAAATCTGGCTTGTTTTTGTTTCACAGTGGCATATCTCCACCTTTCCACAGTTCTAGAGACTTTGTCTTTGTGAGCTCTTAAAGAATGTGAAGTAGAAAGAGCATAAATATCGTGCGGTCAGAACCAGCTGACCGCATGTGTGTGAATCTCAGCTTGGCAAACTCCTATCAGCTGTGTGAGCCTGGGAACGCCCCTCGGCCTGCCTGGGGTAGACCCTCAGTCTGCATACATGAATCCCTCCACCTACCTGTGCTCTGTTTCTTGGTGTAGAAAATTGCAATATCTTCTTTATATTGTCATGAGATCACAGGAAATGACAAGTACAAAATGCTCGGCTTGTGCAAGTGCTCCGGAAATATTGGTTTCCTCCTTTTCAGAATGAGAGAAGACTTGTTTTGGTGTCGCCTAAATCAGCATTATGGTGCCACAAACATTTAAGAGACTCAACATGTCTTTACTGAATTCAGTCTTTGTACGTTGTAAAAGATTCATTTCCACTGCAGATATGAATTCTTTGCCCATCTCTTTTGTTTCTAACCCAGAGACTTTGAAAACAACAAAATAAAACAAATAAGAGCGTGAGCAGTGGGAGAGCGAAGGGAAGGGACCTTTTAATCTTTCTTTGTTTGCATGGGCTTGAGTGTCTGTATATGCAGGGCTATAGGGACCACTGGGTAAACACTTCTTGAGTGTCTTGCTGGAAACCCACTGCTTGAAACCATCTGTCTTGAGAACCACAGGACAGCAAGAGAATCACAAAAGTCCGACTGAGGCCTTTGTTCTCCTAGTTGGGGAATGACAGCTGTGGCCCTCTTCTTAGGTTGTAATCTCTTTTGCAGCAAACAGCAGTAAATGTCAGCTCTGAAAGCCACCCAGTTTGACAGCGAATGATTTAAGTGCTAAGGGTGACAAGAAGACTGTATTTTATCAAGCCATTGGGCTGGCTTCAAGGACTTTCTTGCTGGCCTTTTTATCTGATGGGCAAAAGTGTCCACAGTAGCAGATGGGAAATGTCAGCCTGGAAATTGTAATAAGGGATAGACATTGTAACTGACTTGTTACATTTCTTTGAAAAACACTTTTGGTGTATCCTCATAATTTGGCAGAATGTGGCGATTCCAGAGATTGGAGCCACCCTTGTCCCAGGTAGATGCCAATCTTGTCTTACGAATGCTGTCACGTGGAACTTTCAAAGCAACTCTTGAGTTTGGGAGATACTCTTTGATTTATCTGAAAATTAAAAATTTTAATTTATTATTTTCACATAAATTTTTTCAAGCAAAGAAGTCTCTTGTTCCATGATGCCTCCTTTTCCTTCAGTGCTGTCGCTTGAACACAAACGGCACGAGACAGAGCTGTGTGGCTTGGGATCTGCAGAAAGTAAATGGTGAGGTGAGTGGGACTTGAAATCTAGCCCAGGCTCAGACATTAGGCTCTATCTGCATCCGCCGCAGGGAAAGGACCTTGCTCAAAACCTTTGACTACTTCTACAGAAGACAAAGGATCTTTATAAGTCTATTTCTTGTAATTATGCATCAAAGTTCAATAATGCTCAAAAAACCCCACCCCAAACCAAACAAACAAGACCAAAAAGCAGCAATAATAACAACAAAAAACAAAACAAAGCAAAAAATAAACCTCAACAATGGAGAGAAAAGAAAGAAGACAGAGGTGAGTGTGTTACAGGAAAAAAAAAAATCCAAGGCAGACTGCCATGCTGAACCTATTCTCTGTCTTGTCTATGATGGAACATCATGTGATTAAAAAGAAGAAGAAACAAAACAACAACAACAAAAGCTACATTGTTCTCAACTCACACTTGGATGGGTACAAACAAGATAGGAAGTTGGAACGAGATCCGTACTTATCAATGCCCATAATGCAAGCTGGAGTTGCAGACAGTTGTGAATGCCCTGGCACACAAGTACTGGGAACAAACTGGTCCTTTGGAAGAGCAGCAAGCACCTAGAGACACTGAACCATCTCTCCAGCCTCTGACCTGGGTTTTCCACAGTTGCGCCATTGGGAGCAATGAGGTCCAGGCACACAGACCTCTGTGTTCCCTTGCTGCTGCACGTGATCTATAATTATCTGAAAATTTAGAAGTATCATAAAAAATAGTTGCCTCACAACAAGTGATACCTTTTTGTTTGTTTGAGACAGGCTATCTCTATGTAACCCTGGCTGTCCTGGAACTCCCTACATAGACCAGGCTGGCCTTGAACTCCCAGAGCTCTGCCTATGTCCCAGAGGTAGTTTTTAAAGAGTGGTCTTTTCCTCTTTCTGTCAAAGACTCAGATTTCACAGCTACTGGGAAAAGATGAATGAATAACCCTATTTCGTGAATAATAGCATGTCTTGGCAAGGAAGGACATGATTCTTGATTACTGTATGCATTACGAAGACCTTATCAGGAAGATTTTTTTTCCATTGACATTTAAGAGAGAATATAAATATGGGTGTGCGTGTTTTAAGTCCCAGGAGGCAGGAGCCTGAACTTACAAATCTTCAGAAGTGTTTTAATAGTCTGTCAAATTCAGTTGACAATGTTTTATCCATTATGGAAGCTATTTCCATAATGATAAAATTAATGGTTTAGAAGGAGAAGGAGAAATTCTTTGACATCTAAGTACAGAAGTCATCCCAGGGGCTTTGCAGATAAATCAGTGCCTACATTCTCTCTGCTAATGAGGAAAACCCATTGCAAGAGCATGCCTCCATTGCAGAGGCATCAGAGTGGGGAAGAGATAGTGGAATCCTGGGGAAATGTCCCAGGGTGTCAGATAAAAGGTAGCGCTGCCCAAGAAAATATTAAATACTAACCACGCTGGAGAAAGACATCCCAGGAAACTCAGGCTCCACAGATTCTGGTTTTCACGCTCTGTCTTCATTTTGATGAGGGACTTCAGCGGCAGCGAGAAAGAGAGAGAGAGAGACAGAGAGACAGAGAGACAGAGAGACAGAGACAGACAGAGACAGACAGAGACAGACAGAGACAGACAGAGACAGACACAGAGACAGAGAGAGACACAGAGAAACAGAGACTCCAAATGTAGACAGGAGGTATTCTCCTGCCTTCCTTTTTTCTGCTCATTCATAGCTGTACACTCAGCCCACATTGGTCTGTTCTAGGTGAAAAAAATGTCAGGTACCTACACTGTGAGTTCCGTGGAGGGGCTGCAGGTCCACTGTGGAACACAGCTATTTCCTTTTCCCACTGCATGCTTTGGCCTTCTTCCCTCCATGCCCTCTCAGTCTCTCTGTCTCTTTGTGTCTCTGTCTCCCTGTCCCTGTCTCTGTCTCTCTCTCTTGGGTTTCTTCAGCAATGTTCTACCCATGCTGGTGACCTGGAGGAGCCAGGATGGCCTGAGTTGGATTCAGGCTTCCTGTGTTCCACACATCTATATTGTGACCTGTCTTGTACTTACTAGGAGCCTGGGACAGAACTAGCCTGGGTACCTTTGGTACCATGTGGTAGAGTTAGAAGAGTTAGCCCTTCAGGAATGCAGTATCGAAAACACCAAGGAGTTTTCAAGTTCCCAAAATGGAACTCACACTCTCGTTATTGGGTACAGGAAAGGAAGATGCCTTTCCACTCAGCATGGGTAAGTCCCTTCCTGAACAGGGCACTTACTATGTTAAAACCCTGAACTTGACTCTGTTATCAGCAGTCCCAAGTCTCCAAGGAAGGCCATTCAGAGCTTTTGAGAGCTCCTAGGGTCTTCAGTAGGAGAGAGGTCGGGGGGAACTCTCTCCCCCAAAGTCTACAGTAATCCTCACTGAGTCTTGGAATCTCCCTGGCCATCTTTTTTTTTTTTCTGTCTCTTCTCTGGAATGTGTCTTAGGAAGACGCAGTTAATCTCAAGACACATAAAATAACAGGCAACTCCATGGTCAGTATGTGCTTAACAAATGCAGCTAATCATTTCTACGGGGCGGTGGAAAGGATCGTGGCCATGGTGGATGCGAGGAGGTGACAGGCCACCGGTCTTGGCTATCATCTGACAAGCTGTTAAAATGAACTCAAATAGTGTACAAAGAGAAAATGTCTATGTCTTCTTTTAACCTTGGAAAGTACAGAAAGAATTCTTTTAAAACCCTAAGGGTTGCTGCAAGATCCAGTTCCAAAGCATTGGCTACTAAATCCAGGTAAGAATTCAGGATCCAGGCGAACCTAGAATGCAAAGGCCCAGCTGAGCAGCAATACCCTCTTGTTCTGCCATGAATGGTGGAGTGTTTGTGTGTGTGCATGTGTGTGAGTGTGTGTGAGAGAGAGTATGTATGAGTGTGTGTGTGTGTGTGTGTGTGTATGTGTGTGAGTGTGTGTTCCATGGTTTCTGATCATTGGTTTTCAAGTTAAGAGAAAGTGACTTCTTTTGACACTCTGTACAATCTAGTGGTTGACTCTTTGAAACATAGTTTCTGTTATAAGACTTACCAACACATCCAATCAGTATTAATTAAGCCCAACCGAATCATTTTTTCCCCAGATTAAGCCAGGGAACCTGACTTTTAGGCACATGAGCCCTTTGGGGACACTTAGGATCTAAGGCATAGTATTCTTTTACTATAAAACATGATCTGGCTTGGGCTGACTTTCCTTGGGGGTCTGCACCTTGATTCCCTTTGATGGGATCTCAGGGGGAGCACCCAAAGATCTGTGGCACAACAAACACTTTGCCCCAGGTCCTGCAGGAAGTCTGTCTATCTTTCAATTTTAAAGACTTTCCTTGTTGTGTACTTGAGCATCTTTTGGATACCATGTTCGTGGCTGCTTTATTTGTAGTAGCCAGAACCTGGAAACAACCCAGATGTCCCTCAGTTGAGGAATGGATACAGAAATTGTGGTACTTTTACACAATGGAATACTACTCAGCAATTAAAAAGGAGGAAATCATGAAATTCGCAGGCAAATGGTGGGACCTGGAAACGATCATCCTAAGTGAGGTATCCCAAAAGCAGAAAGAAACATATGGTATATACTC